>JARYZH020000074.1:971968-1571968 GCA_030021035.2 Notholithocarpus densiflorus
AGCTTTTACTAGTTTGAAAGTTAATGTGGTGAAGAGTGAGATTGTCCCGGTTGGGGAGGTTGGTAACATTGGTGCCTTGGCTAATATTCTTCGTTGTAGGGTGGGTAGTTTGCCTATGAAATACTTGGGAATGCCATTGGGTACTCCGTTCAAGACAACATTCATTTGGAATCCTATTTTGGAGAAGATGGAGAAAAATCTTAGGTTGGAAGCATCTCTATTTGGGTGGGAGACTTACTTTGTTGAAGATTACCCTCTCAAGTCTTTCTACATACTATCTATCCTTATTTACCATCTCTGTAGTTGTGGTTGATAGGTTGGAATGTATTCAAGAAATTTTTTATGGGGGTCTTCAAAGGAGTGTTTCAAAAATCTTTTGGTGGCTTGGGAGAAGATGTGCTCACCTTTAGAGACGGGCGGCTTGGGGATTTAGAAGTTTGTGTATTTCAATCAAGCTTTATTAGGGAAATGGTTATGGAGGTTTGGACAAGAAGGCACCCATATTTGGTGGAGGGTTGTAGCCACTAAGTATGGAGAGGGTCAAGGGGGGTGGAATACTAAAGTTTGCAGAAAGGCCCATGGTTGTGGTTTATGGTGTGGTATTAATGAAGGATGGGAGAGCTTTTCCAAACATTTGGCCCTAGTGGTGGGTGATGGCTCTTGTATTCTTTTTTGGCATGATAGGTGGGTTATGGATAACTCGCTTAAAATGCTCTATCTTCAGTTATATGCCTATTCAAGTGACAAGGAAGCTTGCATTTCTAATGTTTTGTGCTATAAGGAGGGTGGAAATGATAGAAGTTGGAATTTGAGATTTTATAGGGACTTTCATGATAGGGAATTAGAAGCTGCCTTCTCTTTCCTCGATTTCATTCAATCTCAAATTCCTAGGGGTGTTGGGTGTGATAGTCCCCATTGGTGCCTTAATGGGAATGGCAAGTTTGATATTCGGTCCTATTACAATAAGATTCGGGGTGCTTCTATCTCTAGTTTTCCATGGAAGGGTATTTGGGGAAAGTTAAGGTTCCTAAAAGGGTGGCCTTCTTTTTGTGGACAACAGTTCATTGTCGGATCCTTATCTTGGATAATCTCATGCTTAAGGGTTCTCTTTGGCGAATCGGTGTTGTATGTGCTGTTGTAATGAGGAATCTGTGGATCATCTCCTCTTCCATTGTTCTATAGCTCATTCACTGTGGGTGGATATGCTTCAGATCTTCGGTATCCAATGGGTCATGCCAAGTTCTATGGAAAGCCTGATGTTCTGTTGGAACCACTGGCTGGGGAAATTTAATTCGGATATATGGAATATGGTTCCTGGCTGTTTGATGTGGATTGTTTGGACGGAAAGAAATTGGCGCTCTTTTGAGGCTTTTGAGATATCATTGGTTTAGCTACAAGCTTTATGCCGGAGAACTCTTTTTGATTGTTCTAGGTGTTGGGGTTCTTCGAATTGTTCTTCTATCATTGAGTTTCTTTCTTCTCTTAGAATTGTCTCGAGTCTTTTTTCTTTGATGTTGTTTGTTGCTTTTACTTGCGTTCCATCATGAACACCATGTATTTTCTTTCTTCATTTTTTCTTCATAATTAATATTGCTCTTATTGCCTATAAAAAAAAAAAAAGAATTACAGAATAAATATAGGTGTCCAATTCAATTAGTTGATGAGTATTCATAAAGTTGACCTTAGTTTAATTGGGATTATGGCTGAGTTAAGTAGCATTTATCTAAGTAGGAATTTTAATCTGCAGTTCTAATATATTTTAGGGTCTCCCATCTGACCTAGAAAAAGTTCTTGTCACACTGCTATTTACTGATTTCACACATATTTGTCGTCTGTATCAGGATGTAGGCTTTAGAATGTTCAATTTTTAGCATTCAATCGATGTTGATGCTTAAGACATTGATGAACAAATAATTACTAAGAAAATAAAGTTAAACATGCGTTCTGTATCTCCAGTGTTTTTATTCTCATTTATTTTATTTATACGCAAAAAATTTTTGTGCACTGAAATTGATTGGTTCTGTGATTTGTTTATTTATTTAAATAATTTTTGAAATTTTAATTGTGCAAACTGCGTTTTCCTGTGCATGTAATCATATCTACACTCCAAGTATCCTCTATAATAGTAGGCTCTATTAAAGGTGCATACATGTATATTTTGTATAGGTCAAGTTGTCTTTTGTATGATTGAGTAGCTGCTTCTTACATCTTCTTGAATTGGTTGCATGCATGTTAAAATTTTTAACACAATTTGACAGGAGGAGCTACTCCCGATGATTCAGTCTAGCAATCTTACTCTTTCATTTTCATCTGAAAGCTCAATCGAGGAAGAACTGAAAAGAGAAAGTACTGCAGATGTTATAACAATAATAGTAAGTAATGACATGATTGGTAATATCATGTTGGTCAAGTGGTTGGGGAGAATAATTTATATAATGTGTTTTTGTATTTGTGAACTTAATTAGTTGGTTGTCATCATAATATTGACCATTTGTAATCAAGTGATTTTCTGTTAATTTCTTTTTCCCCTTCTTGTCTGACTTTGTATCAGATAAGCTATCTTGTAATGTTTGCTTACATATCAGTGACCTTGGGAGATGCACCTCATCTATCTTCCTTCTACATCTCATCCAAGGTATACTTTTAAACTTGGCCTAAGTTGTTCTTAATTTGATTTTTGTATGTTTATATACAAGTGGGTGTATTTGTGTTTGCATTTATTCCATGTATTTTTGTGTGCATTATATAAGCAATAGTGTTTGGCTAATTACTTATTGTCTTTGAAGTTCAGTTATAATTATTGTGATAGTACTGCTGCTGCTGCTGATATCAGTTTGACCTCATTGTGGTCCTCCATGTTTTTAATTAAAGTTATATTGAATTATTTTACTGTCACATAAGCTTTTGAAAGTCCATATTTTTTAATATTGTCATTATAAAATATATTTTTAATTTGGTTTTTGTTACATGTCAGTTCAATCCATTAGAACTCTTTCTTTTATTGGAATAAATTAACTCAATACCACACATTATAATTAAGTTAATATTTGGTCCTTTCTAAAAAACATTATAATCTAATTACGTTGCATCCTTTCTAAAAATTCTATGCTTTGGCTTTGATATATTTTAAATATGTATCACTTATAAATATCTCTCATTAAACTTTTCATGCATTGCATGCATAGCGACTAGTAGGTACATATCAACAAATACATACATCCTGTGTGTGTTTGTTTATGTCGATGCCATGTAGATCTGTTATAATAAGTTATTTTTATAGATTATGAGTTATTTCTTCGAGTAGACTTATGTTGATTGAAGGCTAATCATTTTTATTTTTTTTAATGTAATGATTTCCAGGTGTTGCTTGGTCTTTCAGGCGTTTTGCTTGTTCTGCTTTCTGTCCTTGGATCTGTTGGGTTTTTCAGTGCGATTGGAGTTAAATCCACGTTAATCATCATGGAAGTCATCCCTTTTCTAGTTTTGGCTGTAAGTTGTTTCTCTAATATTTTTTTGGATGCTAGTCTTCTTTTGATAGTCTTGTTAAGGGAGTTCTGTCCTGTAATCATCTTTGTTGCCATAAAAGTAGAATGGTATACAGTATCCTTAGTTTTTTTTTCTTCTTTTTTGTTCTACTGTCATCATATAACCTCCCTAGGAAGATCCGTGTTTGTGACTTGAACATGTGAAACATTTTCTGGCAGTCTCCCACAGCTAATATGCCCTGAAATAGTGCTTACTGCATTTTGAAGGGGGTATTATTTATTTAAAAGGATTTTTGTGTCTTGAGAGAATAGCTAACCCTCTAGATAAAAAAGAGAAAAGGGCCTTTATGGGACTACATATGCTGAGAATAAGGGCTCAGAGCTAAAGGACACAAGACCTTTGCCAATAAACATAAAAGGAGCATATACATGCTAATGAAATCAGTTTAACCTTGATCTCTGTAAGTCATTAAGTCTAGGACTAGACAAACCCCTACAAGCATGTCTGAAACTAGTGGATCACTGGTTTACTACAAGTTGAATAAGCTATCCAACTTGTAGCCATTTGGTGAGAAACGCTGCTGTTTCATGTGCACTTATACGTATGGGCTTATGCTCTTTCTATGTTCTTTGTGTCTCGTAGAGAGTTACCTTCCTTGTTTCATGTTTTACATCCCTTATAATTTTCCTCCCCCCTCCCCCTCTCTTTCACCACTTCCTCCCTCCCATTATAGAAGCTTTATTTTAGTCCATCCTATTCTGAGGTACCCCTATATCTTTGTTGCAAAAGGAAAGAATCAGCACTTTAACACCTGCTACGGTTGACAGTGATAAGCAGCAGTCCAGAAAAAATGGTACAGCAGCAGCTGCAACAAAAGTGGTAGAGGTGACTGATGCTGATTGCATTTGTCATCTCTTTGTTATTTTTCTGCTGCTGCTATCTCTCATTGATCTGACTTACATCATCAAGAGCTATAGCTTGTCTTCGTTTTGTTTCAAATTGGAAGATCTGCTGCTGCTGTTGCTGAAAGTCTTGTTGTTGCGGATGCAAAATACTTGCAAACAATTTATTTTTCCCACCAGCTTGTATATTTCTCTGCATGTGTTTGTGTACGTGAGCATGCTTATTTTTGCTTGTTTTATGATATCTTTGTTCCATGACAATTATAACACCTTTTCTTCCTGGAACTAGGTTGGAGTAGATAACATGTGTATATTGGTACATGCCGTGAAACGGCAATCCTTGGAGTTACCTTTAGAAGAACGAATAAGTAATGCACTGGTTGAAGTTGGTCCATCTATAACACTGGCCAGTTTTTCTGAGATTCTGGCTTTTGCAGTTGGTAGTTTCATTCCTATGCCAGCTTGCCGTGTCTTCTCCATGTTTGCAGGTTGAAAATTTTTCTCCTACATTCTAATGGATTTTTTTTGAAATACTTTGACCCGTATTATTTATTTGTTTATTTTTGTAGCTTTGGCTGTTCTACTAGACTTCCTTCTGCAAGTTACTGCATTTGTTGCATTGATAGTTTTCGACTTTTTGAGAGCTGAGGATAACAGGATTGACTGTTTTCCATGCATAAAACTTCCTTCATCTTCTGTTGAACCAAATGAAGGTATTTGTGCAGGCTTGCTTTCATATATATATATATATATATATATATATATATTCGTTCTACTTATATCAAATCTTCATATTCCCACTTTTGTTATTTTGTTTTAGCTCTGAAAGAATCAAATCAATGAATTGTAGGCATTAATGAGAGCAAAGATGGACTGCTTGCTCGATATATGAAGGTAAGTTTTTGGGTTCTATAAATAAAAATCATGTTGCTGGTGCTGTAAGGGTATGTGTTGTTTATTAATTTAGTTTTGATTACATATATTTTATGTTGAGATTATGAAAGATATTTATTGCAAAATCATCCCATCATATAGTTTATTAATTTTCTTGTAGGAGGTTCATGCTCCCATTCTTGGACTCTGGGGAGTTAAATTACTTGTCATTGCCGTCTTTTTTGGTTTTACTTTAGCAAGTATTGTAAGTCACTTTTGATCTACCTTTCCTCAAATTACTGTTACACTTACATTCTGGTAGTTTTCTTTTGCCTCCTGCTCTTGACTACCTATTATTGAATGACTAATGTTGTACATGTCTTTCAACCATTATAGGCTTTATGTACAAGGATTCAACCCGGTTTGGAGCAGCAGATTGTTCTTCCTCGGGATTCTTACCTTCAGGTTTGAGTTTGTCGTCCTGACTCCCTACTATTTTGAGGAGTGTGCCTTTATGAAAATTCTTCTACTCCTGTGCCTCTTATTCTTAAACTTTTACATGTCAGGGGTATTTCAATAATGTCACTGAGCATCTCAGAATTGGACCCCCATTGTATTTTGTCGTAAAGGATTACAATTACAGGTACCTTTTTAAGCAGTGTCTTATTACCTTCTTCCTATTTTGCTCTCATTATTTTTCAAGCTAATTTGTTGGTCAAGATTTGGATCATCTCCAGGGCCTAGAAGATTGCTACGTGCAATGCTCAAGAGATTATGCATAAAAGAAATGGCATAATAAGTATTCCATGTAGGAAATCAGGGGTTATAAAACTTAGTCATGGATGAGATCTTTTTAGAAATATGAAGCACGGGTGCGTTTCCGGATTCGGGTTCGGGTGCGGGTGTGGGTGTGGGTGCGGGTGTGGGACTCGGCAATTTTTGAAAAAGTAGGGTGTGGGTGCAGTGGGGTGCAGCAATTAAAAAATTATTAAAAATATTTTTATTTATATTTGTAACCCAATTTTGTGACTTTGTCAATGAGGTTGGTAAGCCAATTTCTTCACTTAATAATCAAAGGAAAAATCTTGAATGAACAAAAAACAAGAAAACACAGAAAACACTTTCTCTGTTTTCCAAAAGCAAAAATACAACCTCAAAAAAAAAAAAAAAAATCCCTCCTAGTCCGTTCCAACTTTTAAGCACTGCATTATAGTAAGAACCTTTGTTTTCACTGATGTATTAAATGCTTGGCTGTGTACAGAGATTGCGTATTAAAGTGCTTTTATGAGATGTGTTTTGGGATTTTTGTGTATATTTGGAAAAGTATCTGAAAGGTGGGTTTTGATTGGGCAAGTTGAATAAGGTCCAAGAATGGTGATTCGGCAGATTTCGGCCAATATTGGTAAATTTCGGCTGGAATCAGAGCCGAATCGGCTGGAATTGGTGCGAATAAAAAAAAAAAAAGGGCGAATTGGCGCATCAGAGGAGCGTCGCCATGAGTCCGGTGTGGGTGCGGCACCCATTTTGCCGCGTCGGTGCTTCAGAGACTTTAGAATGGATTCTGAAATATATAGATATATATATATATATATATATATATATATATTGTATAACAGAAAATTAGTGGGATGAATTTAAAATTACTAAATATAGTCGAGAAAATCCAATCTTTGATGCAGAGCAAATACGGATGTTCTTGTTTCATCTTTTATGTACATCTTGCTTGATCTAATGTGCAATGACTCTCTTACTCAGCTTGGAATCTAGACATACAAACCAGTTATGCTCCATCAGCCAGTGTGATTCAGTCTCTCTTTTGAACGAGGTAGTTCAATAATGGTTTTCGTTTCAAAATTGTTGTTAATTATCACTCTCTGAATGCCAATACATATGTTAGATTCTTATTAAGAACTACTCATTAAATATTCCTACTAAATTTTATGTATCAAGATAATTTTTGAAAAATAAACTTGTTCAAATATTATTTATTAATGTTTCCCTACTCTACATATTTCTGCTTTCTATTTTACCTTTTTATGCAGGACTCTAAAAGTTCATTTTTTTCCCCTCTGTAGACAATCTAGTTTACATATCTTTCTCCTCTCTTCTGCAGATATCAAGAGCATCTTTAGTACCAGAGTCATCCTACATTGCTAAGCCAGCAGCATCATGGCTTGATGACTTTCTCGTATGGTTATCTCCAGAGGCTTTTGGTTGTTGTCGGAAGTTTATAAATGGTTCTTATTGTCCACCTGATGATCAGGTTGGTGCTTGTGGCATATGTCAGATTGATTATATTCAGTGGAAATCTTCCTTCCATTTCTTTAGGCAAAAGGGCTCTGTTTACTATTAGTGTTGTAGAGACTATCCCTAGCTCATGAACTTTTATTCTATTCATCTCTCTCTCCAAATGTATTAGATTCTTCCCTAGCTCATGAGCTTTTATTCTATTCATCTATCTCTCTCTCTCCCCCCCCAACCACAAATTTATCATTTGTGAGCTTATAATTGTCATTCTTGCATTATATCATGATTTTTGTGTAATTTTACATGTTCTTCTCTCCATTGACTGGTATGAGTTTGAATTCAATCTTGTTATATGCTGTTTACTGAATTATGATGCACTATTAGATTACTAAGGCAGATATGTTTTTTTCTCCAGCCACAGTGTTGTTCTCCTGATGAAGGTCCTTGTGGCTTAGGTGGAGCTTGCAAAGACTGTACAACGGTAATTTTCCTCCTCTCCATGCAGCAAAGAAATTCATCACTAGCTGCCTATACTTAGGCAGGGTTTGGATACACGTTTTGAGTTTTGCGTTTGCATTTTACTCTTCTTTTTTTTTTTTTTTTTTTTTTTTTTTTTTCAAGCTGCGTTTCAGTGGGACTTGAGCAGTTACGGCTACTGTTCATGAACTGTAGCCCAACTTTTGACTATTCTCCTGTGAACAGTGCACCCGTGCACTGTTCACGGGTCTCACAAACTTCAATTTTCAGCCACTTTTTCATTAAAAATGGGTCTCACGGCACTATTCACACATTTAAAAATTATTTTGCTACAGTGTTTTCAGTTTTCAGTTTCAGCAAAATAAGTTCTATCCAAACGGACCCTTAAACTGGAGGGATGTAATTTTTGGGTTGTTTATATGATAAATTAAGGCAATGCCAAATAATAGTCGTTCAAAGGTGAAAAAGTTATTATTTTATGCTGTTTGCAGTGCTTCCGCCACTCAGATTTGGTTAGTGATCGTCCTAATACAAAGCAATTCAGGGAGAAGCTTCCATGGTTCCTCAATGCTCTGCCATCTGCTGATTGTGCAAAGGGTGGTCATGGGGCTTACACCAATAGTGTGGATCTGAATGGTCTGTGAGAGTGACACACACTGCCTTTCTTTACAAGTTAAAAGTTTTTTATTTTTATTTTTTTATTATAAATTATTGCAAATGCATCAACCCTCTTGATTGGCACTTCAAGTTTGCTTCTAACCTATTTCAGGTTATGAGAGTGGCATTATACAAGCATCAGAATTTCGTACTTATCACACCCCACTTAACAAACAAGTAGGCAGCCTCCTTTCTTATATTTTAGTTCTTGGTAAGAGCTGTTTTGAGCATCCCTCCTTTGTTTGATCTTTCTGTCATTCTCCTCAGGGTGACTTTGTCAATTCACTGCGAGCTGCACGGGAGTTTAGCTCTAGAATTTCTAGTTCTCTACAGGTTTGCAACCAACCATGTAGCTTTACCTTTTAACCTGTTTTAGGAACATTGATTTTTACTTTTGGAGATTGGAATAGAATGTATTCTTTTCTGTTTTGTGTGTATGCTGTTAGAAACTAGGATTGAGAGGGTAGAGAGAAAAAGCACTTGAGGTTAGGGTTTTTATTGTTTCTCTAATACCATGTGACATTGAAGGCTAGTGGGAGAGATGTGAAAAGATTGTGAGAACTATACCCTAGGATTATGTCTCCTACATATGTAAGGGTATGAAATATCACTTCTAACATATGCAGTTAGTCACCTTGGGAATGGTGTTTTAGATTTTTAGATGTCTGAACATTTCCATGTTATACTGTGAGTGTTGGACTGCAAGCAGTATATCTTTCTGCAATTGTAGAATGGTGAATATAAACTAGTTTCAAGGTCTTATCTGTTCTGAAAAATGATGTAAAATGATACTGATAGGTAAATTGAATTTAATTTCAAAACCTGTAGTAGAATTTATCGTGGCATGTATGCATGCAACATCATTTTTGGTTGCTTCTGTCCTGCCACCAGTGACCCTGAGTTCCCTTGCAGACGTGCCTCTAGGCTGGATGATTATTTAGAGTCTTATTCTGTTAACTGCTGACTAAAATTTCATTAAATCTAGAATTTAATTGAAGGTAGATATAGTACTTTTTTGTCATTTCAATTCAGACTAGACATCCATTTCGGAACTTATGATGGGCCTAGGAAATTATTTCAGCTGGGTATTCCTTGCCATGTTATACATGTTATTGAATTGCATTTGCCAAGTGGGTTTTAGAAGTACTATTATCTTCTTGTGTATGTAACATGGCTTGTTTTAACATCCTTTGTTGCTGCCATGTCAAATTTTACCTAGTTTTCTTTTAGATCTTTCTAGAGTGTTACCTGCAAAATTAGTTCTCTAATGTGGATCCATGCATTGTTCTGATATTATTCCTCTTCGTTGAATTTTTTTCTCTAATGCAGATGAATATCTTCCCATACTCGGTGTTCTATATCTTCTTTGAGCAGTATCTGGATATATGGAAGATAGCTTTGATCAACATTTCTGTAGCACTCGGTTGGTATTCTAGAGAATTGTAGTAATCAATTTGTATACTTACACACAGACTTAAGGCATACATGTGTCAAGGGGTATGTGCGCATGTGAATAAAACGTGCATACAGACATTTCTCTGTGTGTTTGTGTGCTTGTTCTGGGTATTTGTACATTTTTCATTGTTGGACTTCATTCTTTCCCTGATTATTATAAACTTATATGTCGTATTCTGCAAAAAAAATTTATTTCTCGTGTTATGCTCTAATTATGTTATGCAGTATGATCCCTGATTAATATAGTTGATGCTTTTAAGTCATAACCTTTCAACTGTAGCCTTTTTATGTCAAAGGCCATAATTTTGTAGCTATGTTAGTGCCTTGAAACACAGCTTGCACCTTTCTCTGTGTTGTGTTTGTCTGTTTATGCAAGATTTTCACCTCAAAAATAAATAATTACTAATGTGTTTCTGTTTCCTGGCACCTCTCTCTGTTGATATTTCACTATGACAGATATACTAATACCAGTATCATTGTTGAATTTTTTGGTACTATATTTATTATTACATTTCCTGCTTTTGACATGAAGTTATTAATTAATTTTGAATTTAATGGATTTTTAACTGCTCTTTGAATACCTCATTTGATCATGGAACAGGTGCAATATTTATTGTTTGTTTGGTTGTTACATCCAGGTATGAGTTTTCTTGGAGTGCAACCTTAGAGCTGCTTGCTTTTATTAACGTTTCACACTCGTGAAGTCACAATTCTCTTCCTTTCTGAATTGAATTATAAACTATTATTTCTCTGTTGTATTTGTTTTTGAATGCAGCATTTGGAGTTCCGCGATTATTTTACTTGTTTTGGCAATGATTGTTGTTGATCTCATGGTAATTTTTGCTAGTTCTTCATTTGTGTTTTTTCTCTTTTGGGTTACTATATACCCTTGTACCTTGTAAAAAATATATACCATTGTACTTTGATAATCCTAATCATCTATGTACTGTTCGCTTTCATGTCAACTTTCTGTTGACTTTTCTCTGATTAATGTAACTTTTGTGGTTCATGATTTCCCTCCCCCGAAAGTAACTTTTCATATTGAATTCTGCAGGGAGTAATGGCGATTTTAGATATCCAACTGAATGCAGTCTCTGTTGTAAATCTTGTAATGTCGATAGGGATTGCTGTCGAGTTTTGTGTGCATATAGCACATGCCTTCTTGGTCAGTATTTACTGTAATTGCTTTATCAGAATATTCTCTAAAGCTCTTTCTTATTTACAAAAAAGTCTTTTAAGGGGCATTTACCGCTTCTTGGGGTGGGGTGATTGTGCATCTCTTAGTTCTGTGGGAATCTTTGCATCCTTATAGAGATGGTGTTTGGCCTCCTTCAGTCCTACACCTTGGTGCCCCTGATCCCTTCTAAATAATGCTTGGGGAAACTTTTACTTTTAGCCAAACTGTGATTGTTGCGCCAACCGACTATTGGCAAGTTTGGATTTGGTTCTTTATAATTTGCTAATTCATTACAATTCTATGCTTGTCTTATACAGTTAAGCCATGGGGATAGGAACCAACGAGCTAAGAAGGCGTTGAGTACCATGGGCGCTTCTGTCTTCAGGTTGACTATACTTCTCTTTTCCCTTTTGAGGCATGGGGACCCTTAACAGATGGTAGATAGAACTTTCATCACTGGGCTGAGATTTTTTCTAAATTGGAATTGCAATAGTGGCATGAACCATAGACCGAGTATAATATGAATGTACATTGATTAAAACATGGAACAACAAACATGAAAATTTGATTTTTGTCTGTCATGCGTAGGAATAAAAGCTTTACTAGTGTGATCACTTGCTTGATCGAAATATCCTTTTGCTAACCTTCTGTCTACAGGTTCTAAGTTACCAACATGCAGAAACCCGGTGCAGACCCTTTCCTAAATTGATTTTTAGTTTTGTGATTTCTTCAAATTATTCTTTTGTATTGATGATAACAATTCTTTGGGCTCCACATTTTGGTATCCTTAGAATCACTTACAGGCACAAGGGTAATGGGTTTTTAGTTTGCTATCACAAATATTGATTAATTTATATTGTTCTTTTTGCTTGTTTTGGCAGTGGAATTACACTTACAAAGCTCGTTGGAGTAATTGTCCTTTTCTTCTCAAGATCAGAAATATTTGTGGTCTCTGATCTCTTCCTCTTGGCTTTTATAGAGTTTTTCTAATCAGATCAGCTGAGGTATGATATATTCTGTGGGTTTTGCAGGTTTATTATTTCCAAATGTACCTGGCATTGGTCCTTATTGGTTTCTTGCATGGACTTGTATTTTTACCAGTAAGTTTACTGAATCTGTTATTTTCGACAATGTTACTCACTACCTGAATTTTGGTAACTTCAAGTTATGCCATGGCTTCTCTCCGGTTAGAGGGCTTTGTGACTAAATGAGGTGTTGTAGTGCTGGCAAAATGACAGCAACTCACTCCATCTTTTGGTATGTGTGCATGCTGGGAATGTGATTGTCCTAGTTATTGTATCAGAGGAGCAACTGCGCTAATTGTATAATGGAAACATTTTGCATGGTGCACATGTTGCACTCTCTACTGCTTTCATGCCCTAACCTAACATGTGCATTTCCAATTAGGTTGGTTAGGTCAATAATTACATGGTTTGCTTTTGTGGTATGCAGGTGGCATTGAGTATGTTTGGTCCACCATCAAGCATAATCATTGTGAAAGGGCAAGAGGATGAACCTTCTGCTTTATCACAGACAAGTTGATTGGTACAGACTGCTTTTTATAGGACTATCTTTAGAAAAAATAATTTAAGAGAGAGTGGAAAAGAGGGAAGGACCAAGTTCACAGGAAGTATACCCCCACATAACAAAAAAAAGAGTAAAAAGAAAAGAGCAGCCTAGGTGTAGCCCCTAGCATGACTGTTAACGACAAGTTATTTTATGCATCAAACATATAGTCACAATGTGTGAGTTTTGCTGTGGGATTCACACGTTATGAGAATGATGCATGTATCCAATGCATGAGATCATTATTGTTTGACTACATAGAGGTTGTAATACAAGTGTTGATGATTATATACTTAACAAGAAATAATTTATGGAAGGTGTTTTGTAGGGTCTCCTGGATCCCTCCCAAAAAGAAAAGTTTTGCAATTGAACCAATGTTTCAAACCTCTTGCTGAAGAATATAGTAAAATAACAAGGTAATGTTTGGTAACAGTTTTTGTTTTCTATTTTCAAAAACTTGTTTTTGAAAATATAAAGAAAAAAACAATTTTCTTTCATTTTTGAAATAAAAAACATGTTTGGTTAGTTGAATTTTTTTTTTTTTAAAGAGAAAATACTAAAATATGTTGTTACTAAGATTTGAATTTTAATGCTAATTCATTAAATGAGATAGATTTGTTAAATTAAATGCGTGTTTTCATTGACTTTTGAAAATTAGAAACTGAAAACAACCTTTTGCATGTTTTCAATTTTCTTCACAAATTGAGTTTTGAGAACAGTTTTTGTTTTCTATTTATTTTGGGTTGCCAAACAAGTTTTTTAATTTCAAAAATAGAAAATTTTTTTTTGAAACAAAAAATAAGGTGAAAAAATAGTTACCAAAAATACTCTAATATTTTCACAGTATTATACAGGCCAATATTACATGATAAAATCAATGTCATTAGTGAGAATATCGTGAATTAATTTGGTTGATAAAGTTTCAATTAGATTTAAATAGGCGTTGGACAAATTGAGTCTTCTCTGTTATGTATTGGCTTTTATAGCTGATCAAAATCTTAGCTTCGTTTTTGAAATTATCACATGAAGCTTTTAAGGTGTGTATTGCTATGTGCATTGGTAGCTTGTGATTTGAAGAATAACAAGGTCCATGCGTATCTCCTTATTATAGTCTTATCGTGGATAACTAGAAAAGAGAGGCTAATACATAGTTTTGAGAGGCTAAGAGCTGTGTGGTTTTGGGGCGCTGCTTGGTTTTCAAGTGAGAAAAACTTGGATACAAATTCCTCCTCTTATTTGTTATAAGCAATCTGTTGTTTGCTCAGGAAAGAGTGACACCAAAGTGTGCCTTGAAAAATGAAAACACCAAAGGCCCCGGAAACCTCACAGATTTCACTACCTATTTTCCCCTTGTCATTGATTTGCTGAATCAACCTGTATAAGCAGATGGGCTGGCCTTATTCCTAGCACCTAGCAATTCCAAGATTCCTATGCGTGCCATTGGCAGCCTTTGGGCTCAATTTCAGTCCATTTGGTTTAGTTTGGTCCATTTCGGTCCAAAATATTTTCAGCCAACATATTTTCAAAATCGATATGGATAATTTCTGAAAGATGCGAGCTAAACATCAATGAATAACCATATGTTTTAGACGGTTTTAATCCTTCTTCCTTGTTAGATGATGATCAATATGAATGTCTTATACACATGCTTACCATTTGAAGAAAAAATGTTTGGTTCAACAACATTTTGAGCACATGAAGAATTTTCGAGGAGCATGAATATCCCAATATTACATCTTCTCGTTTTTTCCATTTACCAGATTAGAAATTTTGCCTTCTCTTGCAGTCTGACGCGGCTTTTTCTTTTCGGTTAACTATATTAATTGTCTCATTCTTGAGATCTCTCCATTCTTTCAATTTGAAAATACTCCATGGATCAACACATAGAGTTATTAATTCAAAAATACTCTATGGATCAACAGAGTTATTGGATTGCATGTTGCTGTAAGTTTACTGCTTTCTCTCTATGTCCCTTTCCTCTACCATGCTAATTTTGTTTTTATTATTATTATTACTAGTCGCAAACCCATGCAATGCGTGGAAATAAATAATTATTTTGTATTGTAATATAATGTATAATTTATTTTCTAAATTTTCTTGAAGATAATTTGTTCTCCCTAAAAATTAGACAATTTCTATTTGGTCCAATTAGGACTACTTCGGTCCAATTAGGTCTACTTCGTTCCAATTTGATTCACTTGATTCAATTCGGTCCACTCGGTCAATTTCAGTCCCCCTTCAATCCATTTTAGACTAATTGGGCCTTAAATTGATTTTTTTTGTGGGTTTTCTTTTCAAGTCTAGCTCAAAAAAAAAAAATTTCCTTAAATTTTGGGTTGAAAAGTATGAAATTTTATTATATTTGAGTTAAAATTTTATTTTTGAGTTAAAAAATACAAAGAAAATACTAAAATAGACATTAAAAATTAGAATTATGAGCCCTAAAAATGCAATAAGAAAGATAAATATTCAAAAGCCTTATTCTGTCCACATTGGTTCTATTCAGTCCATTTTGTCATCTTCGGTCCAATTTGGTTCTATTCGGTCTTATTCGGTCCTATTTAGTCCATTCTGTCCACTAAAGTTTTATTTGGTCCAATTCCATTAATTCGGTCTTATTCAGTCCACTTAGGTCTAATTAGGTCTATTCAGTCCATATTGGTCCTATTCTGCCCACTTCGGTTCATTCTGACTACTTTGGTTCTATTTGGTTCCATTTGGTCCTATTCAGTCCATTCTGTTCACTTTGATCCACTTCAGTCCTATTCTGGCCATTCAGTCCACTTTGGTCTATTTTTTCTACTTTGTTTCTATTCGGTCCATTTTGTCCATTTCCGTTCTATTCAGTCTACATTTGTCCTATTCGATCCAGTCTGTCCACTTCGGTCCTATGCGGTCTGATTTGGTCCTGTTCAGTCCATTTTGTCCACTTCGGTCCATTCATCTTATTTAGTCTATTCGGTCTTATTTGGTCCACCTTGTTCCTATACGATCCTATTCTATCAATTTGGTCCACTTTATTCCATTTAGTCCATTTGTGTAAAGCACTTATAGTTAGTTATTAAACTTTAGGAATGCCAGCATTAAAATACCAAAGAACAAGAAACGAAAGAGATCGAATGATTGAATGAAGGCTTGCCTCCTTGAAGAATGCTAGAAATTAAAGCCTTCTTCTTCCGTACTTTTTGGATTGAAGTGCTGTTTTTTTCTCTCCGCCTTGTTTTTCTCTCTTACATTTGTTATTTTGAATTGATCGTACTTCTCTCTTAGTAAATTTTCAATGAACTAGGTTTGTTTTATATATAATAAAAAATTTTGTTACTTATTAAAAAAAAAAAAACAGACATTCATGTATATTCATGCACTTTAGCTTCCTAAATTAAGATTTTATTTTATATTTTGAAAACATAGAAAGCACAACAAATAGTAAAACATTAATCTATATATTACTAAAAGCTAAAGCGTAGCGTTTAATGCTGCTGCTCTCATGTTGCGCCACATCAGCTGCCACGTCATTCTTTTTTTTCTTTTCTTTTTTAAAATATAATTTGTCCTACAATTTTAAAATGGTTTTTACAATTTTCAGCCCTATAAATGCAGCCCACTACTTATTTATTTACTTCCACTATCACCATATAATAAATCTGTATAATTAATCCAGCTCACCTCTTATTTATTTAGTTCCACTATCAAGCCCAACCCAAAGCCTTTTCAGTTCAGCTTTAGGGTTTTGTGTGAGCCTTTTCAACTTAAAGGAAGAAAAAATAAAAAATAAATAAAACGTTGAAGCCTTTCAAGCTTTAGGGTTTTTTTTTTTTTTTTACAATTTTCTTATAATTGTTTTTAACATTTATTTTTTTAATATTTACACTTCTCCAACCTTTCTCTCTCCCTTACCATTTCATCTCCCCACTACTTCAATCTTTCTCCCTCCCTTACCTTTTCATCTCCCCACTACCCTCTACATTAATATCATTCTTCCTCTTTCCCTTCAT
This sequence comes from Notholithocarpus densiflorus, assembly GCA_030021035.2. Lineage (NCBI taxonomy): Eukaryota > Viridiplantae > Streptophyta > Magnoliopsida > Fagales > Fagaceae > Notholithocarpus > Notholithocarpus densiflorus. The sequence goes on from JARYZH020000074.1 coordinate 988,804, forward strand.
CTTCCTTTATTTTTGTCTTTTCTTATTCATATCCTCTTACTATAAATTTATCACTATCTCTTCTATTCTATGCATAATTTTCCCTCACAAAAAAAAAGGTTCACTCTCTCTCTCCCTCTCCCTCTCTCTCTCTAATTTTTTTGGTGGATTTTTTTTATTTTTCTTGCATCTCTACTTTAGGTTGATAATTTTTTATATTCTTTAAAACTCTATTTTGGGTTAATGCGATTTAGTTTTGTTTTTTAAATTGTTGTTGTTGTTTTTTATTTATTTTTTATTCTCTTTGATTGTTAAATGTTATCCTATAATATAGCATATAAAAATATAATATTATTCTATTACATAGCATGATTTGGATAATTTGGTATTTATTCTGTTATATAGCATGATTTTTTTATAGTGCTCAATTTAGATGTTAAACTATGAGACTTTACTAATTTTTGTTTATTTTCTAATCCTTTGTAGTTAACAAAGTACTCTTAATAGTTGTATTAGAAGTACTCTATAATGCCATTTATTTAAAGAAAAGCAAAGGTTAGCCAAAAGAAAATAATCAGATAGGTGACAAATTTTAACTTTTGCAATTTTATTTTTATTATTATTATTTTATAACAATGCATGTATAGAAATTTAATTCTTAGATTTTGCTAATAATTGTTTATTTGATAATATGTTTTGGGTGGCCAAAATTATAATTTCTACAAAGAAAATAACCTTAATAGATTATCAAAAACAAAATTTTATCCTAATATTGGTTCAATTAATCATTGTTAAGTTTTATTAATTTTTTTTAGTTTACGTTTTTTTTGGTGTTTTGGATTGTTCCTATATTACATTTATGATTGTTCCTATAATAAATAAAAATATAATTACGAAATACATTACTCATTATTAGATTAGTTTAAATTGTAAATTTTTTTTTAATAAAACCACCATAAAAATAATTATCACGCGCAACGCGCGGATTCGCAGCTAGTTACTATAAAACTTTTATCTTCTCTCCCGCCCTCTTCAACCAACTAAATCAAACAAAAATACAAAAGTTCGTTACTACTATTTACACCAAACCATTCCCAACGTTAAAAGAAACAAACAAAAGAGTGAGAGAGCGTTAACGTTATATGGAGCAAACAAGCTTTCAGCTCACCACCAAAGCTCTTTTCAAAAACACCAACAATCCCAAACTAGCATGGCAACTCTTCAAGCGAATTCTCTCTTCACCTACTCATCACTCTCACTTTCTTCGATCAATACCCATCGTCGCTCGCATCCTTATCCACGCAAAAATGCACAGCGAAATCGACACTCTTCACCAACTCCTCCTTGTCTCGCAGCCCGTCGAAACCTCTCACCCTTGTCTCATTTCCCTGGTGAGAGTCTTAGCCCAATCGGGTCTCGTCGATAAGGCCGTTTCCCAATTCAAATCTATTAGAACCCGGGTCCCAGAAAAGCCTCCTTCGGTTTTTTTGTACAATTTGCTTCTTGAGTCTGCTTTAAAGGAAAAGCGTGTAGATTTTGTGAATTGGTTGTATAGGGATATGATTGTTGCTGGAATTAGCCCGGAAACTTATACTTTTAATGTTTTGATGAGTGCATTATGTGATTCGGGTCGTTTGGAAGAGGCCCGAGAGGTGTTTGATAGAATGTCTGAAAAGGGTTGTCAGCCAAATGTGTTCAGTGTTGGTATTTTGGTGCGTGGGTATTGTAGAGCTGGGCTTGCTAATGAAGGTTTGGAGTTCTTAAATGAGATGAGGGGTTGTAATATTTTTCCCAATAGGGTTGTGTACAATACATTGATATCTAGTTTTTGTAAAGAAGGTAGGACTGATGAGGCTGAGAAATTGGTTGAGAAAATGAGAGAGGATGGTTTGTCTCCGGATGTTGTTACTTTCAATTCTAGGATATCAGCTCTTTGTAGTGCAGGGAAAATCCTAGAAGCTTCTAGGATTTTTAGAGATATGCAAATTGATGAAGAACAATTGGGGTTGCCTCAACCTAATATTGTAACATATAATTTAATGTTGGAGTGGTTTTGCAAGGATGGGATGCTGGAGGATGCAAAGACCCTGTTTGAGTCTATGCAAAAAGTTGGTGATTTTATAAATTTGGAGAGTTATAATATATGGTTGCTGGGTTTGGTCAGGAATGGGAAGCTCTTAGAGGCACGGTTGGTTCTAAAAGAGATGGTGGACAATGGCATTAAACCCAGTGTTTACTCATATAACATCTTGATGGATGGGCTATGTAAAAATGGGATGCTTTCTGATGCAAGAATGGTAATGGGACTAATGAAAAGTAGTGGTATTCCCCCAGATACGGTAACATATAGTACTTTACTTCATGGGTACTGCACTAAGGGGAGGATCTCTGAAGCCAATAATATTCTGCATGAGATGATGACTAGTAGTTGTTTACCAAATACTCATACTTGCAACATCTTGCTGCACAGCTTATGGAAAGAGGGGAGAACATCAGAAGCAGAGGAATTACTTAAAAGGATGAATGAGAGAAGTTATGGTTTAGACACTGTGACATGCAATATTGTGATTGATGGTCTGTGTAATAATGGGAATTTGGACAAAGCAATTGAAATCGTGAATGGGATGTGGACTCATGGAAGTGCGGCTCTTGGTAATCTAGGGAACTCATATATTGCCCTGGTTGATGATAGTAGTGATGGGAAGAAATGCACGCCTGATCTAGTCACATACTCAACAATAATTAATGGGTTATGCAAGGCGGGGAGGCTTGTTGAAGCCAAAAATAAGTTCACTGAGATGGTGAGGAAAAACTTGCTTCCTGATTCTGTGATTTATGATACTTTTATACATACTTTCTGTAAACTAGGAAAACTATCATCTGCATTTCGAGTTTTAAAAGACATGGAGATAAGAGGTTGCAACAAGAGCCTTCAAACCTATAACTCGTTGATCCTGGGCTTGGGGAGTAAAAATCAAATATTTGAAATATACGGGCTGATGGATGAGATGAGAGAAAGAGGGGTTTCTCCTAATGTTTGTACTTATAATAATGTAATCAATTGTCTTTGTGAAGGAGGGAGAGTCAAAGATGCTACTGCTCTTTTGGATGAAATGTTGCAGAAGGGCATATCCCCTAATATATCTTCCTTCAGAATAGTAATTAAAGCTTTCTGCAAGGCATGTGATTTTGGACTAGCAAAGGAAATATTTGAGATTGCTCTAAGTGTATGCGGCCACAAGGAAGCATTATATAGTTTCATGTTCAATGAGTTACTTGCCGGGAATGAAGTCTCTGAGGCTAAAGAGCTATTCCAAGCCACATTGGATAGGAATTTTGGTCTAGGGAACTTCCTGTATAAAGATCTCATTGACAGACTCTGTAAGGATAAAAAGTTAGAGGATGCTAGTGGAATTCTTCATAAGATGATCAATATAGGATATGGATTTGATCCTGCATCATTCATGCCAGTTATTGATGGCTTGGGTAAGCGGGGAAACAAGCATGAGGCTGATGAACTTGCGGAGAGGATGATGGAAATGGCTTCAGAAGGTAGGGTGGAAAACAAGGTTTATCGAAATCAGAAGGAGATGTTTAAGGGAAAACCAAATAAGAATGGCAAAAGTGATTGGCAGAACATACTTCACAGGTAAATAGTTGAATAAAAATCTAATTGTGAACCATTCCTTCTTGCTTTTTCTATTTTGATATCATTGATCTTGTGATTACTCTGTGCTAAACCTGGACCAAATTTACTTCTTCACATCTTCAGTAGAAGTTTATTAGATTACTTTTCAATCAAATTTTACATAAATATATATATATATATTTTTATAAGTGTAAAATTTTACATAAATATTAGAGTCCATATTGTCATAAGTAATATATGAACGAGTGTGATGGTATGTATTGCTCCTAGATTATTCTTACTGCATGATGGTGTATATTTCTGGCACATATCAACTTGCATTGGGAGATACGTACATGGTTATTTTTTAAATGTTCTGCGATTCTAATCTATGAATATTATGGAGAATTTTAATGCTTGAAGTAGAGCGCAACATCATATTGGGATCACCATAGAAGACAACTTGTACATGACTTGTGCCTCCTCCAAGTTTGGTAGACACGAGTTAAAAAGGTCATATTTAGTGCATAAATCTCCCACTTTTGTGGGGTTTGGGAGAAGTCATAGTAGGCAGCCTTACCCCAATTTATTGGAGAGACTAATTCTCAGAATTGAACCCAAGACTTGTTGCTTTTGGTGGAAGACACTTGCCATTACACCAAGGCTCAACCTCTTTCAGTAGACATGAGTAGATCTTACAAAATTAAATACTCACACAAACACATCTGCAAATACCATTTATATATTCAATGGATTTTTTAATCCGTTGACTCTCTTTTCTAAATCTATGTTATTGGATATGAAAATATGTTAAGGGAGCTCCATAATGCTCTGTACTAGGATATGTTAGATTGTTTATTATCATTTCTCATCTATAATGTTTTGATCATGTGAAACTAATGAATTTGATTATCCCAAACTATCAATGTTGTTGTGATGCAAATATCATTTTATGAGTTGTTATAGATGTATTTACTCTTCCTTATCTTTTGACAGAGATGATGGCAGTGGAATTGCATTGAAAGCTCTTAAGCGGGTACAGAGAGGCTTGGGTCAGGGTAGCATATCAAGTTTGCAGCCCCATAAAAATGAATTTCTTGATTACTGGGACGGTGGCAGTTAACTTTATTAATTCTTTGGGGTGAATGCTTAAGATTTGCAATAGATTATAGGAATAGAAGAATGCCAAAATTGAAGCAGTCTGAGGAATCAAGTGCCTCTTTTAGGTACTTAAGGTATGGTTATAGTTTTTGTTTTGACTTTTCTTACACTTGAGCGCCAGGCAATGTGAATGTAGATTTTTCCAAGTAATAAGCTCTTTAGATTTTAAATATAGGCTTTATTAGACTATTTTGCTGGCATTTTTCTTCTTTCTCAATAAATAAAATGAAATTGCCTTTATTGATGTTTGATATGCTTCAATATATTAAGTCAGAAGTCTTTTTATGGTCATATTGAGGGAGTGATCTGGCTAGACAGCTATGAGCACTTATTTCATATTTAGTAATTAGTACCCCTTATTCATCTTGGACTTGGAAGTAACTCTAACTATGGCTTTAATGTGTGTAGAACTCAGGCTTGCTTGCATAAATCATGCTAACATCTAATAACATTCTGATTAGACAGTGTCAGATGTCTTTTTCTTTTATTTTTTTGCTTTATTGTGGAATTTTTTCACAGTTCAATAATATTTCTTAACTTTTTATGTAGCTGATGTTATCTGCCCCATAATTTGCAGGATTTTCACTTCCTGATGTGCATGGTATGGCCTTGGAACAGTTGTGCTCTTCTCATTGAGGCACTTCCTTTGTTTGATGAATATACATTAGGTTAGCACAAAATAAACATATGGGACTAGCAGTTCAAATGTGTTATACTGTTCATTATGTCTAGCAAGCTGGATTTTTATACTATTTGAAAAAAAAAAAAGAGACCTTAATGGGAGAAAGGCCAATGCATATTATTTAATCAAGGAAATGAGAATGTGTACTTTTTCTTCTGGTGGTGTATAATGCGCTTAGTCCACTATAGTCTGTACATAATGAGTAACAGCAAGGAGATTCAATATCAAGTTTCATGTTTATCTGATTAATTTAATATGTATCATCTAGTGCAGCTGACTGATTAATAGGAGAAAGGGAATGTTTGTTGCCTTAAAGAACTTTAATAAAAGGGTTACTGTTTGAGAGTTGCAAACTACCACCTGCATTTATGTTTGTTGATGGCCTACATCAAGCAGTGTGAACGGGCATGGTATCTCAGATGAATGGTTTCTTGCACAGTTTGATTAGTATGATCTTTCCTGGATTTCAGTAGGGTCAAGTTAGATTTAGTAAGTAATTGGTGAGCATCAAATCTTGGACCAGGTCAGTCAGACCATTAGATGCCCATTGGGTGTCTTGAAAGTCTCATATATTTTTATGAAACTTAATGGTCCCTGTCTTGGATATGAAATTGGATTTTCTGTTGATGCCAACAACTACTCTTTATAATCAATATGCTTCCATTTTAAATATATTTCCCATCTTTTGAGCCAACAACATGACTCAGGTTCAAATTTTCAATTGTGGTCGGTCTTGGACCACTTTAAAGAGTCATTGATTATTATTCTTATCCCGTACTGGTGAGTTGTACTCCTGCTTACAGTATAGGGCCACAAATGTCATGATTCCTGGAAATAGTGAAACAAAGTCTTACATTAATTGTGGAATTCAAGTAAATTCAACTTATCATGATCCCAACTAATTGATGTAGGTAATGTAGAATTCTTTGTCCAACTAATTGTGGAATTCAAGTAACAGATGGTCCCTTATGAAATGAGACTGCATTCCCAACTCAAAAACTGGTCTTTGCTTAGGAAAGAGAGATACCAAAGTGTCCCTTGAAAAATGAAATAACATTGTAAAATTCAAACATTAATCTGGTGAAATCCTTACAGAATTTCAACCAAATTTTTGGGTAGTTTCAAAATCAAATATGGGTTAATTCTAAAATAATTAGCCTCTGAGCTAAAAATCATTGAATAGCTCTGTGTCTCTAGTTTCTAATGCATAAAAAACTAGCAATTTGGACTTTTTTTACAAATAGTTATGGTAATTTTACTACAAACTTCCTGGACCGGAAGAAATAAGCATTTAAAAAATTAACGGATTATGAATTCTCTTCTTCTAATTATGCTTATTTGATTTTTAATGTCTCTTTCTCAGTTCCTAAGTCTTGCATGGGTCTTGGTCATTGTGTTTTAAATATTTGGTCAAGTATTTGATTTTTAAATTTTTTTTTTTCTTGAGAAAGTAAGTTATTATTACTTGGAGTTTTGTTTCAAATTGATCCTATTGAAGTCCTAGGTTATGTATGAATTGTTATTTTGAATTTGAATCAGCCTTTGGTCTATTAAAAGGAGACCTTTACAGATTTACTGTTTAACTTTTATCCTTCGAAGAAATTTCATCGTGGTAAGCCTCTTGTTTTTGCATCTTTTGATAGTTTACTAGGAGTAGTGAGCAGTTCTACCATTTTCTCTATATAAAGTGGAAATATAAGCCTAGTTTTGTATGAATTGATAGTATAATTTAAATTTAAATTAGCATTTGGCTTTAAAAATGAGGCATGTGTTGTTTAACTCCTATATTTAAATGGATTAGGATAGATGATGAGTTTTTTTTTTACCTAATTCTATATTCCTTTGGTGGGTTCATTAAAGTGGGGAGCTCTACTATTTGCTTTGTATGAGGCATGTGTTGTTTTAAATTGTGAATTTATTTACCAGTGAGTGTGAACTTGTGTTTCTTTCCTTATTTTTTAGGGAAAAATTATAGTATCAATGAGAGTTTTCTTCGAGGATGTGGATGTTTTGTAACGGACAATTAGAATAGAGGGTGCTAGATCCCTTCCCTCTAGAACATGACGGGGCTTTGTTTCATGAAACACAACAGGCTGGCATTGGGGTGGTGATCAGAGATTCAGATGGGCAGGTAGTCAGGGCTCTAGCAGAAAGGATTACTCTCCCTCCAACAGTGGATGATGTAGAAGCTCTTGCATGTCGCAAAGCCATTTCTTTTGCTTTAGAAATGGGGCTTGATAAAGTGGTTTTTGAAGGGGACTCAGAAACAGTTACAAACGCCATCAATTTGGACTCACACGGCTTAGCATCGTTTGGCCATATAATTGAGGATGCAAAAAACCTTGCTACGAACTTTGTAACCTACTTTTTCTCCCACGTAAAACGAAAAGGGAATGCTGCAGCTGATAGGTTGGCTAAGCTAGCCAAGCATTTTCCTAGTTGTTGTTTCTTACCAGATGACATACCAAGTGATGTCCTCCATTTTGTAATTGCTGACAGACTTTCTGTTGTTTAATAATACTCTTTGACTGGTTTCTCAAAAAAAAAAAAAAAAAAAAAATAGTCATCTTAGGAAGGTACAAGTTTTTTTTTTTTTTTTTTGGTATGAGCTTGTAAATGAAAAACAATATTTTAATGTAATATAACATGATTCTTGTGAAAGCCAAGATGCTTAAAATGGTCCTAATTAATAATTTCATAAGTAATAATTAATTTATTATTCCGTCTAAAATACCCATTGATCTTCGAACTAAGATCGAATGGCTTAAAAGATAAACATAAAAGTGAACAGAATATTCCTAGAATTTGTAATCATCAACATTAATTGTCTCCACCATTTGACAAGCTGCTAGCTCTTAAAAACTTGAACCAGAATCCATATTAACCTCTTTTGTACTTCTCAACCTAATTAAAACCATAGGCTAAACAGAAACTAGCTATGGTTTTTAATTAATTAAGACAGGCCACTGCTACCAAAGGGACTTCCAAGACTTTGATTACAAGCATGCTGAAGTGAGAGTCTGATTGTGTGACTTTGGGATGCTCTAAATAGGTCCATGCACTCTTGAAGATCAGCATCACATGTCAAAATCACCCACTCTCTATCATCATCCAAGTACTTGATATCAACTCTACTAACATCATCTAAATTGAATCTCCTTGCAATCTCTAGCTTTAGAGCTCCAAAACTCCAATTGGGATGCAGGCTGAACCTGGTTTTTTCATCACCAAAGGTAGCTTTAACTCTAAAAGCACCCCCATCTCTTGAATTCTGGCTGCTACTTTCTGGTAAGCAAGATAGAGTTTCAAGACCCGGATGCTCTCCAAATGACTTGAGGCTTTCAACTCTATGAATAAGGTTTGGTTCCTGTTGAAGATTCAAGGCATGTAGTTCTGCATCACTGCAAGCCCCATGCAAAATCCCACCAAGGTTTTCAGTCATTAAAGTGTCTGCACTACTCAAAGCATTAGTGCTTGTGCTATGTTGCTTTACTCCAGTGGTACAATAGATACTGGGACTAGAAGTTTGACTGCATGAAGAAGCTGGAGATTTTAAGGGACCAGAACCAAAGCTAAATAAGCCACTCTCTTGTTTAGAGTGTGGGTGCTTTGAGTCACTCATGTTCAAGGATGAGAAAGGACTGTTTGCCTGCTGGGAACTCAATTCTGGGAAGCTATTATAGAAAGATCCGATTTGAATGGAACCCTCAGCTCCTTGGACTGAATCAATCACAAGCTGGAGTTTCCTCAGAGAGTGACCTACCTTCTTAATCTTTCTAGAAGGCCATCTTGTAATCCCATGTTGCCTGCATATCCTTTTCAGAGTAGTGGGGCATACTACAATTGAGAGAAGTTGTTGTGAGCCAACTATATTATAGCTTTAGGGTATAAGAGTGTATTAAAAAACAGCTTAATAAATTTGTTTTTCATATAGTTTTTTAAAGTCTCAAATGTTTTTTAGGTACCACTGTACTTTTGTCAATTTTTAGTAAATAAGAAAAAAAAAAAAAAAAGAAAAGAAGAAAAAAAGCTAATCCAAACGCATACTTAATTTAATTATTTGATGCCAAGGATTGTGAGCTGCCACTCCTATGATAAAAGATGCTAATAAAAAGACAATAAATATACAGAAACAAATATAAAGAGAGTAGGCTAAAGGAATCTCATATAACAAGAGGTTCATGCTGCAACCAGTGAGCAGCCAAAAAAGGTTACTTTTAACCATTGTGAAGAATTTAAGCTTAAAGAAGTAAGTTGCCATCAGAATGAAGCATAAAATAGAAAGTGAGAAGAACTTGTATTATCACTTTTTATATGTCTAATGTCTTATTAAAACAGTTAGCATAAAATCTACAAATTAGGATGAATGGGTTTCCTGATTATTTTCTAAGATACAAAGAAATAAGGTATATCCTATATGCTAATACCAGGCTGCTCAATGCTTAGGAAAGTTTTTTTTCAATTATATAGACATGTATATATAAAGAAATTGAAATATTTTGCTATAGAAATTTATTTATTTTTCTAACATTTCCAATAGTAAAACTACGCCTAAGCAGGAGAATTCGAAAAGAACATAAAAATGATAGTGAAAAGAAAATAAATAAGAGATTAAGAGTCATATTAATATTGCTCACTTTCTCTCTATAACGAAGGAGCATGTAAATAGGGATAGAAATGAATTTACATTAAGTCTATTCTTGGCAGGTTAATTATCTATTAATGATAATGGATTGTTTCCTACCTCCAATACTTTTAGCAGCATCTTTGAGGCTCCCAGCAAAGTATTGCCTTAGAACTGGCAAGCTGATAGTCTTCTCAGTTTTGGTCCTCCTCTTCTCCCCAGCTTTTCTTCCACCTGAGGATTGTCGGCCACCATAAGAATAAGAATCTCCACCACCCTCATCACTACCCTTGGACTCAGAACTTTGCTGAAGTTGAGCCCCAAAGTTTGAAAATGCTTGCCCACTTCGCAACCCCACTTGAGTACTATCCCAATGAGTTGTCACCTTGAATTCTTCATTAGGTTCTTCTTCCTGATACTCCGAAGAGATAGATACACCTTTGCCTTTTTGCTGTGCCTCCATCATATGAGCAACCCAGGATGACTCTTTTGAATAAGCTCCTTTCAAATTCGTAGTAGTAGAACTAGTTGGTTTCCCATCTGAAGCAACTACCACTTCCTTAACTGGGTATAAGATTGCTTCTTCCTCAAGTTCTTTATCAACCACAGCATGTAGACTCCTACAAGCCTGTTGTAACACAATGGACAATGAATTGAGCATTTGCTTTTGTTCTTCAGGATCTTGGCAATCCTTTGGTAAGAAAAACTCCAACACGAAATCAGCTGAACCGGTATACATGCTTCGAAGGGGAATTGCCACAGCAGCATGTAGCCCAAACATCCTAGCATGATGAGAGAGAGGGTATTCTTTCTTGCTAAAGGCAGTGATATCAGTTGCAAAACATGGTTTTGTTGTAGTGAAGGCAGTCCCAACAGTTCCTTGGCCTCGAAACAAGTGGTACTCAGAGCAAGCCTCAAGAAAGCCCAATACTTCTAGATCAGCAACATAGCAAGCAGTGTCCACAGTTGAAACACAGTGTGCAAAATTCTCATCAGCATGTCTGCATCCACCTTTACCTTGTTGGACACAAGGGGCCCAAGTTAGGGCTAAAGGCAATCTATGTGTCTTGCTAACAGATGTCAAAACCTCTACTATCTCATTCAATGCTGCTTGGTACAACTCATCACAGGCCTGAGGAAAAGAAACTAATTAGCACACCTATAATATTAATTAGAAATGAATATCAAAATTATAGATACTCAAAAAAAAGTTATTGTAAAAGGGTAACATATCCTCATACCTTCACAGTAGGAGGGCTGAAGTATTGAGAACTTCTAAGATCAACAGCCTGCAAATTAAAATACAATTGTAAGAAAGAAGTACGTTGCATTTTATATGGATCACGCGTAATAGATGAGTGATTGTACTAGAAGAATAGGAAGAAAAAAATTCCATTATCATCTTAGCCTTTAGAAGGATTTTTATTTAAGGAAAAAAAGGGAAAGTTCATGCAAAAGGGAAATTCATTCAACAAAGTAGCCATAATCAAAGTAGAGGCAAAAAGAGAAGGCATAGCTTAGATATAAATAACAAAAGTTGAGTGATGCAAATGGGGGAGGCACAACACCTAAAAGAATAGACAGCATAAATGGAAAGAGCATAATATCTATAAAGGTGCTTCTAGATTCTCTCACGATGTGGATAACTTCGAATGTTTTTATCATTTTAAGCTAAGAAAATTTGTCACATAAATTAAGCAATATAGACCAAATTGGAGGGTAAGAGAAATCAATGATGGTTTCTACTAGTGTATATAAATAGATAATGATTAGAATAAAATAAGTGATATTGGATTTAAAAATGTAGATGGTGTATATGTTGGTTGGATACAATCCAATTCTTATTAACTATATGAGTGTTTAATAATAGATTGGTGTTCTGCCCTAATAACAAAGAATAATCATAATGAAGAAGAGACAATATAAGTTCAAATCCTATCCTATTTAAAGAAAAAATAACATATTGGCTTAAATTTTGTTTTAGCTACATATTTCTTTTGTCAAAATGAATATAATTTCGATCCAATTTTCTTCATGGATAATGTTTAAGAAGATTAAGAAGTAGAAGAAGAACCTCAAGAGCTTGGCAAACATTTTCAAGTTCAGGTCGATAATTGATTTTCTGAGTGGTTGTGACAATCTCAACAACTCCCAAGCAAGTTCCACTACCTCTTTCAAAAACAGGAAGAGCTAGAGAGCCACGAATATCATATTGCTGTGCATAACTAATACGTGGGTACTCATCTCTTTTAAAGAAACGAACATCAGGGGTCCACTCAGGCAACCTTCCCAAGAAAGCTCTACCTGGGATCCCAACAGATTCCTCTCTATCTTCCTCAACTGCAAACTGATAAGCCCTTGAAACATTTCTGTAATCTGCAAGGCTTTTGCTATTAGGATCAAAGGAATAAGGCTGGTCATACGTGCTAAGGAAATATCTCCCTCCTTTCCTTATTGGCACCCATATTTGAATAAGCACATTCATGTTCTTTGTACATTCTTTTAAGTATTCAACGGCCAGTACTAATCTCTCTTTCACCGAGGAACAAGGACCAGGATTTGCCCTTGGTCCAATCCACCATCTTCTGCCAAGTTCATTGCCATCTACTAGAATGCTTTCTGATTCAGGAAAAGCTCCCTCAGTCTGATCTTCTTGATAGATTTGCTGATGAGGGTTTGAGTCCAGAGAGGGCAAATAGTAATGTGAAGGGTCATTGAGAGCATGAGACGGAGTAGTAGTAGTAGTAGTAATAGGTAAAGGAGCTGGAGGCAAAAAGTTGAAGCCACCAGTTGAGGTCTCTAACCAGCACCCTTCAGATAAAAGTTCACCCATGAATTCTGATGCCATGGTGTTATTGCCTGAGAAGTTTCCATATGCTGTAGAATTATTTGGTGTAAAGCCACTGTATTCCATGTTGAGCTTCCTTTCAATTTCCATTTCGCAAAGTAAGAGTTTTGTGCACTGTATATGACGTTTTTAGAGGGCCTGTTATGTATGTCTGTATGTATTTATGTTGAACTGCAGAGAAGATCACGCTTTTACGATCCAATACACGTGAAGATGAAGAAGAAGAAGAGGAACTTCCAGGAAGTACTATAAATCCCTTTGCCTGTATCCAAAAACCAAATCTGTCCGAGTCCCAGAAACATCGTCAACAAAAATTATTTTTTGTGAACTGCAATCACAAATGCATTTCAGAAAAGAAAAAAACCTACTGCAGTTTCATAAAGATTTTTTAAAAGGTTGAAAACATTAAACCTAGTATGGTTTTGCTTGAAAATTTGACATGTGAAGGTTTGTTTTCACACAAACCGTATAGACTTCTCTAAATTGCTTGGTTTTAAAATCTCATGCAGCAGCTTTAATTTCTACTCATGACAATCAAAAACCAAAAGCCAAAAAAAAAAAAAAAAAAACAAAACAAAACCAAATCTGCTGTGATTTAAAAACATGATCAAGAAAGTAGATTTTATAGGGACAAAAAACCAAAAAAAAAAAAAAAAATCATTTTTGAAAACAGACTGAAGTGATGGTTATATGTATGAAGAAGATATGACAGCAAACAAGGAAAGAATTAAGAGAAAGCAACTCACAAGATCACTTTGTTGAAATTCTTGTAAATCTCACTTGTTGTGCATGTCCACCACAATTCCTTGCTGGGTTATAATATCAACAACAAAGAAGAGCTACTATAGCAAATTGTCTCTCTCCCTTGTGAAAGCAAATGAATACTATAGGTTACTTTCCCAGTTCAATTCTGCACTGCTCTTGTTTTGGGAATAGTACTTTTGCCTTTGGCTATGTTTGTGCGTGTCTCGAGAATCTACTACTATTTAAGGACCCCAAATAAACATAGGAAAAAAATAAATAAAAACCTAGAGAGAATCTCCTATTTAAGAGGACCCACAAGGAAAAAAAAAAAAGGTAATTACAAGCTTATAACTTCTCAATTCTCATATATATTACATGCCATCCTCATCATTCACCATACGTATAAGGTGCTTGTAAAGTCAACAATTCATGCTCTCTGTCATGCTTTCATGAATTTCTTTCTCAATTTTCTTAGTGAGAGAGAGAGAGATTGATATTCAAATATACTACTTCCTTACGATTCTCCATACGTCCATGTAATGTATTTATAAACACATTTATTTTCTATGAAAAACTTGAATACAGCCTTGTTGATGTGCTATCTGTGTGCCACATGTCTTCACGAGCTAATTCCTTGCCTTTCTACTTACAAACTGTCAAATGGGTTTAGAATTGCGTACACGTGCAAGCAACACCGAAAAGGATGAGTCTTACATTACTTAATTAAATCTGTAAGGACGCAATTTGAGTTCTAAACCCAAAAGGTAAAAGGATCTAGACCCAAAGAGCTTAATACAATGAATTTGTAGAAAGTGGGTTGGAAAATTATACTCTAACGAGTTGGGTAACAATTATAGAGAATTCAAATGACAATAAAGTAAAGATAGACTGGTTTTATCTTAAAAAAATCGTCCTCGGCACAATTCGAGGAGATCAGTTCTTGAATATATTTCTTGAATTTGATTATAAGTATAGTTCTTAGTGCTACAGTATTCTTCTCTCAATTCTCCGATCCCCTTCTCTCAGGACCTCCCTTCTATTTTATACTATCTCCATCCTTTCATCTCTACCCTCCACGTGTAGAATAGATTGTTGGTGTTGATTTTTGTCTTATCAGCACCTTCCTGAAGTCTTTGGGGAGTAGCTGTAAGGCTGAAAATTACTGTTCAGGTATCACTTCCTCATTAATGCGGCCAGAGAGTTAGCTACAGAGCATTCAATGCGGTGGTAGCAGCTTTCTCTTAGATATTAGATGGCTTCCCTCTATCCTATGCTTCTAGGATACTTGTCATTATCAATGGAACCTCCTGGAACGTTGCCTTGAATGGCAGACAACACCGTCGGACTTCGGCTTTGATCGGCCGAGGAGGCATTCATCCTTGGACCACCTTCTTGGACTCTTATGACCAAACCTCACCTCTTCATTCACTAACACGGACTCTCATAACAATGTTTTGCCTGTCCTTGGACTACTTAATGTACTCGGATTGGGCCATCGGCCTAATATATTTATAGATACATATTATTAGGCTTATCACCCCTACAATAGCCCCTCGAAATTCTCCTCTTTGGCTCCTCAGGAAGAAAGGAGGATTTCGATGTCACCACAAGTGCCCTGCCCTTATCATGCATCATCTCTGCCTGTGCAGGTACCTTTCTAACTATCCAACGCACGCTCCTGACGCTTCAGCATTCGAGACGCGCTATCATTAAATTTCTGCGGCTCCATATTCCCCACGTTCTATGATACAATGCGGATCCAACGGCTAAGGATTCCATTGGAACTCGAGCGGGAATTTTCCCGCTCGTTTCTCTCTTTGTCATATAAATATTGCTTGAACGCTACATTCTCTCCACTTTTGCACTCATTCACTTCACTTGCACACTTATTCAATTTACTCGTGCCCTCACAAATACCAAGAGCCAATCCGAGGAGAGTTTTCTTCTTTGCGTAAGTCTTTATAAACCTTTCCATTTACTTTTCCTTCTACTTTTCTTTTCTCCGTGTCCTTTTCTCCTTGGCCCTTCTATTTTCTCTTTATCTTTTCAGTACTTTCAATCCTCTCTCAGGAATGGGTAGATTTGCTTACTTAGTAGACTCCGCAGAGAGTATAGAGAGCTTTAGAGCTCAGTATAGGATCCCGCCAAGAGTCTCCATTAGGTATTGTAAGGAAGGAGACTGGTATACTGATAGGTAGGAGGGAGAGGTGGTAATCCCAATGATTGTCTTTATAGAAGAAAGGATGAGAATCCCCATGGGCACAATTACTAGGGATTACCTTAGGGCTCATAGATTAGCTCCCACCCAATGTGCCCCTAATATGTTAAGGATTTTAGGTAGTGTAGACGCTCTTAATGAGAAAATGGGCTTAAACCTTACCCACCACGATGTTAATTGGGTTTACAACTTTCACCACCTAAAGGGGTAGGGGTATTACCTAAAAACTAGGTACCCCGAGGTTAGACTTATCTCATGCCTTCCTGATTCCAACAAAGGCATGAACAATGATTTTTTTATCGTTTCAGGGGAATGGTACGATGGCCTCCCTTGCCTGACGATAGAGGGGACACCAGGTAGGATTTTAGGTCTAGGTTTATTACTTGAAAATCACCTCTTCCTCCCTTGATATGTTATGTTCCCATTAGTCTATGTTTATGCTCGCAATTGAGTTTTTCCTTTGATTTGTGCCCTTTTTTATTGACGATGTTTTTCTAATGGTTTTGCAGACAAGCACGTCGTTGTCCCCAACTTCAATCTTGTCAACCAGCCAAGCTTGGACAAGATAATGAAGGCCGAGGTGTTCGTTCACAAGGACAGACAACTAAGAGCGGCCCACCTAATCTTAAACTACACCCCGCTTTCGTCCAGCTTCCAAGCACCGAAGTGTCAGATAAAGGTAAAAAATCCCTACTTGCATCTAATCAACGTCGCCCGTGCCTGGCTTTCTCAACCCAGGTTCGGCACTATAAGGCGTAGTAAAAGTAGAACCCATCTTTTAGTACAAAGCTGAGGACGCAGCCACCCCCTCACAGCCAACCACTGAAAGGGAAGAAGAAGAAAAAGAAGAAGAAGAAGAAGAAATAGTTGAAATTTTTTATTCCGAGGACGATTTTGAGGTGTTCAATCAATCTCAATCTCCCGAAGCCTTCACTGGTGACTTCAGTCACCTACCTTCTACTAAAGTAAGTCAGATACAAGGAGATTCCTCCATTTTTGAAGCCATGGGAATACAACACAAGCCCAGGAAGGGTCTTTTGGAGGCCATGGAATCTCAATATGGGAACAAGGCACCAGAGAAGACTACCCAAGCCAAGCTTCCTCCCCCTCCGCCTACTCAACCTCTTCGATCCGACCCTGCCAATCACAAAAGGAAGAGGGACCAAAAGAATCAGGATGTGGTGGAAGGAGGGAAGGCCCCCTTCCCTAAGAAGGCCGAGATCCAGAGGGGAGCTAAGCAAGCCAAGGTAGCATAGACCCTGGCGGATAAGAGGGTTGACTCTCAAGTTGGGGTCCCCGCTTGGACGCCCGCCCTGGTGCTGGACGGAGCTCCTTTGCCTACTGATGCTTTAATCAGAAATTTCCAGCAAAGGAGGGCTGGATACGTGACTGATGCTTGAAGAGGGACCTCGCCCTAGTGAGTTCCTTAACTGCTCTCTCTCTTCCCCCCCCCCCTCGCCCCTTTTTTTATTTATACTTATTCTTATTTTCTCTAACCTTCATTTTTTTTTTTGAAAGGCTGTCCATTCTGCACACAGGGTCGAGGAGATAGTCAACTCCTTACACCGGGTGATGAAGGATGAGGAAGCCCGGTGCATAGCTGCCATAAAGGCCTTTAAGGTGGCAGAAAAAAGGTCTCAGGAGCTAACTGCCAAGCTAGAGGCTGAAAGGGACAAGAAAAGTGCCGAGGCAACCTTGGATAGGGCAAAGAAGCAAGCTGAAACCCAGCGTAAGCAGCTCCGCCAGGCCGAGGCCGATCTTGCCGCCACCAAAGATCAAATAAAAACTCTGTCAAAGAAACTAGAGGAGGCCGAGAAGGCCAAGGATCAGGCGGAGCAAAATGGGTATGAAGTGGGCGTGGCAGAGACTGAAGAAGCCCTTAGGGCTAAGGTCTCGGAGATGTGTAGATACTACTGCCTCTAAGTGTGGAACGAGGCCCTTAACCAAGCTGGGGTTGAGGCCTCCTCTACCCTTAGGAGGCCAGAAAGTGTGTACTACCCTCCAGCCATTCGCGCTTCAGGCTCTTCGGTCCTCAAGGCGGACACCGCCTCCAAGGAGGCAAATGCTGGCAAGGAGAGCCCAGCCAAAGCTCTTTCTTTAGTCCAAAGCCCATCCAAGGGGGCAGAGCTGCTTGAGGTTGCTGAGAAGCTAGCCGAGGTGACCAAGGAAGTGGCCCCTGATGCCATTCAGCCCCCAGTTGCCCCTAAGGACCAATCCAAAGAAAAAGAGGCCTCCTACAACATGGAGATTGTTCTGGCAACTCTCCCTATTCCTACCAAGGAGGACCTCAAGGGAAAGGGTCCAGCATCCTCCATGACAGCCTCCACCCAACCTAGCAAGACTCCAAAAAACAAGCTTGTGATAAAAATGAAGCCTTGAGTTGTCTTGTCTTTTCTTACTTCTTCTTTGTTTTTGTTTTTTGTTATTTCTGTTTCTAAGATTTGTAATCAACCTGATCTTTCGTAACTAATTTGCCTTTTTCTAAGGCTTAAATTAATGAAAGTTATGAACATTTCCTTTACTCTTGTGATGCTCATACAAGTCTTGATACAATTTCTATTTTCTTTAACACTTAACCAATACGAAAGTGAGATATAGTTCACTTAGCTATCTGTGCAAATGATAATGTGTTTGAAATCTCAACAAAGTGTATCTTTTACTACAAAAACATACACAATGGTAGAGTTTCCACGTAATCCCCCAAACAGACAACTGATATACTTGATATACTTACAAATGCTTTAAGTAATGCCCATGAATGTTCATTTGCTCAAGTTACTACCATGAAGGTCTCTGCCATTCATCACGGCTGGTTCTATTTGATACTTAAACGAATAATAGAAAGTATTAGTTTACCCAAAGTATGTGGTCCGAGGAGCTAGGCATGACTAAGGTTCTGTTTAATACTTAGAAAAATGTCATGAAGTACTAATTTACCCAAAGCATGTGATCCAAGGAGCCAGACA
Source organism: Notholithocarpus densiflorus (assembly GCA_030021035.2). Classification (NCBI taxonomy): domain Eukaryota; kingdom Viridiplantae; phylum Streptophyta; class Magnoliopsida; order Fagales; family Fagaceae; genus Notholithocarpus; species Notholithocarpus densiflorus. The sequence goes on from JARYZH020000074.1 coordinate 1,007,654, forward strand.
TGACTAAGGTTCTGTTTAACACTTAGAAAAATGATATGAAGTATTAATTTACCTAAAGCATGTGGTCCGAGGAGCCAAGCATGACTAAGATTCTGTTTAATACTTAGAAAAATGTAATGAAGTATTAATTTACTCAAAACATGTGGTCCGAGGAGCCAAACATGACTAATGTTCTGTTTAACATTTAGAAAAATGATATAAAGTATTAATTTACCCAAAGCATGTAGTCCGAGGAGCCAGGCATGACTAAGGTTCTGTTTAACACTTAGAAAAATGTCATGAAATATTAATTTACCCAAAGCATATGATCCGAGGAGCCAGGCATGACTAAGATTCTGTTTAACACTTAGAAAAATTATATGAAGTATTAATTTACCCAAAGCATATGGTCCGAGGATCCAGGTATGACTAAGGTTCTGTTTAACACTTAAAAAAATGTCATGAAGTATTAATTTACCGAAAGCATATGGTCCGAGGAGCCAGGCATAACTAAAATTCTGTTTAATACTTAGAAAAATGATATGAAGTATTAATTTACCCAAAGCATATGGTCCGAGGAGTCAAGCATGACTAAAGTTCTGTTTAACACTTAAGCAAATAAGAGGTATAACGCATAATATCGTAAAAAAAATATGGCAGAAAAGACTTTCATTAATAATAATACCTTCGCAGGTTATTTACATTCCAGGGGCGTGGTACAAAATTTTCATCTAGATCTTCAAGATAATATGCACCTATTCCAGCCACCGAGGTGATGCGATATGACCCTTCCTAGTTGGGCCCTAACTTTCCCCATGCTGGGTTCTTTGTGGTACCCAAAACCTTTTTCAATACTAAGTCTCCAAGCGCTAATGGCCTTAACCTCACATTGGCGTCGTATCCTTGCTTGAGCTTATGTTGATAATACGTCAATTGAACCATGGTAGTTTCTCTTCGTTCTTCAATTAGATATAAACTCTTCTCTAATAGCCCATCATTGTTGCCCGGAGTGAAAAAACTCGTTCTCAATGTTGGGAACCCAGTCTCTAAAGGAATCACAGCTTCGTCTCCATAAGTCATTGAAAGGGAGTTTCCCCTGTTGACCTTCGAGGTGTTGTCCGATATGTCCAAAGGACGTGTGACAGCTCTTCCACCCATTTTCCTTTGCATCATCCAATCTCTTCTTGAGTCCATTCATTATGACCTTATTGACAGCCTTGACTTGTCCATTCCCCTGTGGATAAGCCGGAGTGAAATACCTATTCGTAATTCTTAAGTCACAACAGTATCTCCTGAAGGCTTTACTATCAAACTGAAGGTCATTGTCCGAGATGAAGGTATGAAGGATCCCAAACCGTGTCACAATATTTTTTCAAACAAATCTTTTGGCATCCACATCCTTGATATTTGCCAATGGTTCAGCTTCAACCCACTTGGTGAAGTAATCTGTGCCGACCAGTAGCCATCTCTTATTTCCCACTGCCTTAGGGAAAGGGCCTACAATATCCAAGCCTCATTGAGCAAAAGGCCAAGGGCTGGACAGAGGATTAAGGACACCCCCTGGCTGATGAATGTTTGGGGCAAACCTCTGGCATTGGTCACACTTTTTCACATACTCTTGTGCTTCCTTCTGTATGTTCGGCCACCAATATCCCTGAGTGAGGGCCCTGTGAGACAAGTATCTGCCTCCTATATGGCTTCCACAAATCCCTTCATGTATTTCCTCTAGGAGTAGCTCTGATGCTTCAGGGTGTATACATAGCAAGTACGGCCCAGAAAAAGAGCGCTTGTACAACTTTTGGTCCTTGGACAACCAAAACCAAGGAGCCTTTCTTCGCACCTTATCAACCTCGGACTTGCCCTTGGGCAAGATATCCTCCTTAAGGAATAGCACGATAGAGTCCATCCAACTAGATCCCATTCTAACTTGATGAATATGGACTAAACCTTTCTTCATCTCAGTAGGTTTGCCTAAGTTTTCAACAAGAATAACCCCAGGCAAGCTCTACGCTGAGGAGGTTGCAAGAATGGCCAGAGAATCAGCATGTGTGTTTCTGCTTCTAGGGATATGCAATAAATTGAAAGATTCAAACCCTAACTGTAAATGCTTAACCTGATTCAAATATTCTTGCATTCTCACATTCCTGGCCTCTAACTCCCCCTTTATCTAGCCTACAACCAATCTCGAATCCGAGAATATCTCCACTGCTTTTCCCCCTATTCTCTGAACCATGGTCATCCCTACCAACAGAGCCTCATATTCAGCCTTATTGTTTGTGGCTGAGAAGCCCAATCTTAAGGATTTCTCAATAGTGATCCTTTCAGGAGATATTAGAACTAGCCCCACTCTAGATCCTCTGTGATTCGCTGCACCATTAACGTATATCCTCCAGGATAAAGGTTCTTGCAATGAGACCATGCCAACTGATTTTCCATCCATGTCCTGCTTCTCTATCTTCTATTCTAATGGGGATTTAGCAAACTCGGCTACCAAATTCGCAAGGACCTGGCCCTTAATAGAGGTGCGAGGCATATATTTGATATCAAAAGCCCCTAAGATCGTACCCCACTTAACAATCCTTCCCGTGTAATTAACATTCCGAAGTAGTGATCGAAATGAAAGTTGGGTTAAAACAACAACGGTGTGGGATTGGAAGTAGTGAGGGAGTTTGTGGGTAGCATGTACTACTACCAAAATGGCCTGTTCTAATGGTAAATATCGAACCCCTGCTTTATGCAATGACTTGCTTACATAGTAAACTGGCCTCTGCATACCATTGTCGACCCGTATCAACACCAAGCTCACGGCATAGGGGGCCACAGCAATGTAAGCAAACAAGATCTCATCTACCTCGGGGCTGGACATAACAGGTGGCCGAGAAAGATATTCCTTAAGCTGCTGGAAAGCCAATGCGCACTTCTCGGTCCACTCAAATCCCTTCCACTTATTCAACAACTGGAAGAAAGGTCTGCACCTGTTCACTGATCGAGAGATAAACCAGTTCACAGCAGCAGTCATTCCTATTAGTTTCTGGACCTCTTTGGGATTCCGAGGTGGCTGCAAACTGTTAATTGCCTTAACCTAATCAGGGTTGACCTTAATTCCATGATGGGTAACCATATAGCCCAGAAATTTGCCTGACCCCACGCCAAAGGAGCACTTGGAAGCATTGAGGCGCAATTTGTGTTTCCTCAGTATTTCAAAAATATTCTCAAGATCTCCCATGTGCTCAGACACCACCTTACTCTTCACCACCATATCATTTATATAAACCTCGATATTTTTGCCTAACTGTGGCTCAAACATCCTGGTCATCATCCTCTGATAGGTAGATCCTGCATTCTTCAATCCGAAAGACATCACTTTGTAGTGGTAATTTCTAGTAGGAGTGACAATAACTGTCTTCTCCTGATCACCCAGAGCTAGTGGTATTTAGTGGTATCCCTAGAAGGCATCCAAAAAGCTCACCGAGGATGGCCTACAGTTGCATCCACTAGTTGATTTATCCGAGGCATGGGGAAAGGGTCCTTTGGACAGGTTTTGTTCAAATCTATGAAGTCTACACATACCCGCCACTTTTCACTCTTCTTCTTCACCACCACAGTATTGGCTAGCTACTCGGGGTAAAACACCTCTCTAATAGCTTCGACCTGTTTAAGTTTGATCACCTTGTCCTTGACAGTATCAGAATGCTCTTTAGATGAACGTCGAGGTGGTTGCTTTTTAGGAATGAAGGACAGATTGACATTCAGATGATGGCAGATGAAGTTTGGATCCACCCTAAGAGCTTCATAAGCACTCCATGCGAACACGTCAATATTCCCCTTAAGAAACACTATCAGCTTTTCCTTTTCCCGAGGAGGCAGTTGAGCCCCGATCTGAAAGAACTTATCCGAATCACCATCTATAACAATCTTCTCTAACTCCTCACACTTCACCCCTTCTAATGTCTTATCTATGGGTAACACCGGAGTCCTTGATTACTACAAACCCCCATCAGCAGAGGCCGAGAATCCAGATTCAGGCTGATACATTATTGCAGCCACCAAGCATTGCCTAGCCACGAACTGGCTCCCAACCAGCTCCTCAATCTAATCTCCGGACGGATACTTCATTTTCAAGTGGAGGGTGGAAGAAAAAGCCCCCAGGGCATGAAGCCAAGGTCTTGCTACCTCCACCACCTCTGAACTTGCCTGCACAGGTAGTTTAATCTGGCCCCTTGGAATAACAACCTTCCCATCAAAGGCCAACAAAGGTGAATCATAACCTGTCAAATCCTCAGGTTTCAAGTTTAGCCCCTTGTACAAATCAAGGTACATAATTTCTGCTTCACTGCCCTGATCTATCAACACCATCTTCACATCATACCCCCCTATCCTGAGGGTGACCACTAGGGCATCATCATGTGGCTATATGGTGCCAATCTTGTCCTCATCCGAGAAACTCAATGCTGGTGGGATCTCTATCCTAGCCCTCTTCGACTCAGAGTTGGAGTCCTCGGCAGGTGGCCGAACTACAGACATCACCCTAGAGGGATGAGAGCCAGTCCTTCCCAGAGCAGCGAGGATAACATTAGTCATGCCCAAATGGGCTCTTAAAGAAACATCTTTCCGAGGTCCTAATCTTGACTGGCCCTCTTGCCCACTGGGCTGATGTAAAAATTTCTTTAACCTCCCTTCCCTGACCAGCTGTTCCAGATGATTCCACAAGGTTCTGCAGTCCTCTATGGTGTGCCCCCTCTCTTGGTGGTACTGGCAATGAAGGCTTTGATTGCGCTTCATATGGTCTCCTCCCATCTTATTTGGCCATTTGAAGTATGGTTCATTATTGATTTTTTCTAAGACTTGATGCACCGGCTCACGGAACACCGTGCTGACTACCTAAGTGGCAGTAGACCCAGACTGCCCAGCAAAGTCTCTCCGGGGCCGGCTATTATTGTATTTTTCCAACCTGAAATCCCTCCTATCCTGAGGGATAACCTTCGCATTTCCTTTCCCTTGCTGCTGGTCTTCCTCGACCCGCTTATATTCATCAATACGATCCATGAGCCTACGCACACTCCTTATGGGCTTCTTGGTTAATGACTTTCTCAAATCATGCTCGGCAGGTAGGCCAACCTTGAAAATCCTTATGGCCATGTTATTAAAGTCCCTATCTATCTCATTGAACATCTCTCAATATCTGTCTAAGTACGTTTTCAGGGTTTCCCCTTCTCGCATGATCATAGACAACAGTGAATCTAAAGGCTAAGGAACTCTACTGCATGTAATAAAGCGAGATCTAAATGCCCGAGTGAGTTCCTTAAAAGAATCAATAGAACCTGCTCTCAGGCCATCAAACCACCTCATTGCCACAGGCCCCAAGCTGGATGGGAATACCTTGCACATTAAGGCCTCATTTTTGGAATGTACAACCATTCTCTAGTTGAAGTGGCTCACATACTCCACAGGATCTGTTCGTCTATTGTACATGGTGAACGTCGGCTGAGTGAACCGCCGAGGAAGTCTTCCTCCTTCAATTTTGCATGTGAAGGGTGATCTGGAAATCTGGTTTAACGCTCTGCTCATCGCATCGTTTCCCGAGCCTTTGCAAGACGAGCTCCTATTTCTGCGTTCATGATGGTAGTCCTCATCACACGAGAAAGATTCACTAGGAGGAGTCCTTGACCTGGGTCTGTAATTGCAATCCCCATCATCAGAAGAAATGTCAAAGTTTGAAGGGGTCCTTCTCCGTCGTTCATGGCGCAACCTCCTTCTCAAATGATCAATCTCCAGCTGCATGGCTCTAGTATGGGTAGTGTGCACTTCTTATGAGAAACGTGATTGCCACTTCTAGATTGACTCCTACTAGTATAGGTAGTGTGCACACTAACCTCCCAGTCCCCCCTTCGCTCAAGATTGAGAAAATGGTCTTAACGTTGGGACCCCATAGATTCCTCTCTATCCAGCCCTGAACCTACCATAACTTAACACTAAACTCACTAAAGCACAAGAATTTCCCACAGACGACGCCAATTGTAAGGACGCAATTTGAGTCCTAAGCCCAAAAGGTAAAAGAATCTAGGCTCAAAGAGCCCAATACAATGAATTTGTAGAGAGTGGGTTTGAAAATTAGGCTCTAACGAGTTAGGTAACAATTATAGGGGATTCAAATGACAATAAAGTAAAGATAAACTAGTTTTATCTAAAGAAAATCATCCTCGGCACAATCCGAGAAGATCAGTTCTTGTATATATTTCTTAAATTTGATTATAAGTATAGTTCTTAGTGCTACAGTATTCTTCTCTTAATTCTCCGATCCCTTTCTCTCAAGGCCTCCCTTCTATTTTATACTATCTTCATCCTTTTATCTCTACCCTCCACGTATAGAATAGATTGTTGGTGTTGATCCTTGTCCCATCAGCACCTTCCTGAAGTCTTTGGGGAGTAGTTGTAAGGCTGAAAATTACTGTTCAGATATCACTTCCTCATTAATGTGGCCAGAGAGTTAACTACAGAGCATTCAATGCGGTGATAGCAGCTTTCTCGTAGATATTATATGGCTTCCCTCTGTCCTATGCTTCTAGGATGCTTGTCATTATCAATAGAACCTCCTGGAACGTTGCCCTGAATGGCAGACAACACCGTCGACCTCGGCTTTGATCGGCTGATGAGGCATTCATCCTCGGACCACCTTCTTGAACTCTTATGACCAAACCTCACATCTTCATTCACTAACACAGACTCCCATAACAATGTTTTGTCCGTCCTCAGACTACTTAATGTCCTCGGATTGGGCCCTCGGTCCAATATATTCATAGATACATATTATTGGGCCTATCACCCCTACAAAATCCATATATAAATTTCATTTTTATTTTTTCCTTAAGAAATTTGAGGCTCTAGCTAGCCCTAGCCCTCTGATTTTTATTTCTTTTTTTAACATTTTTTTTTATGTACAACTAGTTTCTAAGAAAATGATCTTACCTGTTTTATTGGTGGGTCCATTAACTAAAAAGATTCTAAGTCAATATCGAAAAAAAATGCATTTTGTTAACTCTAGGTTAACAACAATTAATACAACTATGGTTAGATTGTTGTTTGGGCCTCATTTTTATGTTAGATTTTTTTTTTTAAGAGAGTTTCAACTTATGGTGTCCGTTCGTGATAATGGCTCTTTATCATCAGACCAAGACACTAATCAGTTTTTGGTGTAGACGTGGATTGAATCCTAGATCTCTAATACAATCATCAGAGACTTTACCAATTGAACTAATTAGAACCTACTTTATATTAAATATTTAATTGGTGACAACCATCAATAAAAAGATTCTAATTAATTTCTAATGCAAATTTTTTATAGCCGTTTGGGTCTTTAACCATGGTTAATATATATATATATATATATGTGTGTGTGTGTGTGTGTGTTGTTGTGCTAGGTTTATTCGTATGTTTCTCCCTTCAAATGGAAAAAATTAGATACTTTCTGCAATCCAAGCTTGCCTGCACATATTATGTATGATTCTCAAAAACAAAATTAAGCATATTATATATATATATATATATATATTCATATTTTGATATATAAACAATGTAGCTGGTATGGTACAATTTACATGGTCCGCCTAATAATGGCACATTATTCCCTTGTGTCCAGACTCTAAACTAGGGTTTGTCAAATTTTTGCTAATTTCACTTAAGAGTTTTTTTTTTTTTTTTTTTTTTTTTTATGATTGTAAATGAACTGAGTTGTTTTTAAATAATTCAAGCTCAACTCAAGAAAAATCTTGTTTATATTTATTTATTAGCAAATGAACAAAGTTCATACTTAAGTGTAGGGTTGAATATTAAACAAGTCAAATTCAAACACAATAATGTGTTCACGAACAACTTGTGAATATGAGTCTCGAGATATGTATATATAATTATTATACATTTATATGTCTATGTGTATAAAATTATATTTATATAGACTTGAAATTGGATTAAGTAATTTTATAAAAAAGTTCATAAGATATCAAATCCTTATTCATAATTTATTCATAATATAGATAATCCATTTTTTAGTAAAAATTTTATATATCTCTAACAATACAAAATTTTTGTGAACCTAATTTTCATAAATCTATAAATAAAAATGGTTCTATTTAGTTAACTCAAACAATATGATTTCAAGTTTTCAACTATAGTTTATTTATTAGTTATTAATATAGATTTGTGAATGGGTAAAAAAATTTAACCATAGTGTTTATTATATATTCAAAAAGAATAAGTTAATTTAATAAATTAACTCATAAACAAGCTCAAGTTTTTTCAATAAAAAAATAAACCAAGCTTGAACATGTAATCTAACTGAGTCCAAATTTGATAAGGATGGGTGTAAAACCCATATTTTACATCATTCAATAAAAGATTGTCACATTAATATTTTACTTAAAATTCAATACATCCTACCACACCTAATAATATTTCAATAAACTCCTAATTTGGTTGGATTTATATATAAGTATTAGAATTGATTGGGCATGTTTGTGCTTATTGTTAAATGTGTGATAAGATGATGTGACATATTAGGATTGGAGAAGTAAAACATGATTTTTACACCATATTCTTACAGAATTTAATCTCAATCTAATTTAGCAATATGTTCGAGTTTAACTCATGTTCAAAATTAAATTAATTAAACAATCTTAAATTTTTAATATACGGCTTAGTTCAACTTGTTTATAACTTTAATTGCTCTAAACTAGAAATAACTTTGAGGTTAAATTTGAAATTTGAATCTTTTAGAAAAATTACACAATTTAGTGTATACGTTTCATAAATTTAAAACTTTAATAATTTCATAGTTGCAATTAAGGGATTCAAATCTCGAAGGTCTTCATTGAAAACAATATGATATATTGGTTAAAATTCTATATTATATAAAAATAAACGGTTAAAACTCATCAATACCTAACCGGCACTGAATCACATTTATCACTATATCTTAAAATAGTGGTTGCTTATTGCTTAATGAATCTCTCTCTCTCTCTCTCTCTCTCTCTCTCTCTCTCTCTCTCTCTCTCTCTATATATATATATATATAACTGGTACTGTTTATGCAACCCATCCATAACGGTTTTCCAGCTTCTTTTTTTTTGGTTTCCCACAGTGTTTCCTCAAAACTTTCAACCAGAGACTAATCACTGTTCACAACGGGTGGGCCCATAGCGGGGTAAATCGCTCGCCCAGAGAGTTTTTTCAAAGTACTGGTGCCCGGACTTGAACTAGGAATAAAAAGTGGCTCAATAATTAAAAATGACTTTCAATATTGGAATGACTTTTACAATACCATCCTTAGAGCACTAGCATTAGGGGTGTAAACACCTCTCAGTTACTATTTTACAACCCAAAACAGTTAAAACCCACTCCATCCATGTTTATATACTTAAAAAAATTTGCAACCTATGAATAGTAAGATTGCATATATGCAACCTTACTATTCATAGGTTGTAAAGAAAAAAATAATATTTAATCTTGTGGTTGTATGTGAAGAGAAAAAGATAATGGGAGAAAAGAGAAAGAGAATAATACTTTTTAATATTTTATTAGTTGGTTTATATTATTTTATTGGTTTGTATGGAAAAATAAAAACTGATATAGAGTGAGTTGATAAAATAGATAAAATAGTATTCAAGAATACAAAATAGATTATTATTATTATTATTTTTTTTTTTTTGCATCCCTAGATGCTAGTGCTCTTATGATGAGAATATAATTTTATGATATGTATCAGTCAGTGACTCTGAATTTCCTAACATAAGTTGGAGTGACTTACAACTCATACTTTATGAGGATATTTTGGTATTTATCTATGAAAACAATTTGCCTCGATTATCTCTATCTATATATATTATATAAAGAGTAATGTTACAGCCACAAACTATTTTATAACATTTTTACAAACTATTAATATGGCAAATTCTTACTAGTTCTAATTTGGGCCCACTACTAACATTACATTTTTACTTACCAATAATTATTTGGAAATTGCTAAAGCCACATTAACAATTTGTAAAAATGTTGTAAAATAGTTTGTGTCTGTAGCATTACTCTTATATAAAATATCATTTAATTTGAAATGAAATATTTCTATCTTAATTACATGATATATCCATTTGTGCATGGTATACAACTAGCTTAACCTATTGGCCAAGTGTGCATGGTATACAACTACCTTAACCTATTGGCCAAATGGATTAATGGAAGGGATTTAGATTTTAGAATCAAATCTCCAAATATGTTACTTCCTCCGTCCCAATTTGTTTGTTCTCTATTTCATTTTGGGATGTCCCAAAATATTGTCTTGTTTCTAAAAATAAAAGACATTAATTTACTAATGTTCCTATTATACTCCTACTTTATTTTCAAAACTATTTGAAAATAAAACTAACAAATATTTAAATAATCAACCTAATTGAGGCACCTTTTTAGTTGCCTCATTAAGAATAGGACAAAACTTAAGTACAGTACCTTAAGTATTGTTCCTTAAATTTTCCTCTTAAAATTCAGCCATGTGGCTACTTAATTATAAAATACACTTTCATCCCATAAGAAAAAATCCACATGGCTGAATCTTAAGAGGGGAACCTAAAAAACAGTACTTAAGTACTGTACTTAAGTCTTGCCCTTAAGAATAACTCTTTTTTTTAAATAAAAAAAATTGATAAATTTATTTAAAGGTACTTTTATAAACTTATACATTTTTATAAGGCAGACAAGATAATAAATTATGTTTCCTTAAAAAATTTGACTTTTCAAACAGGACAAATAAATTGTTTATTTATTGAAAAAACTATATGCAAGAATTTACATATAACATATGCAAACTAAAAATAAACTGTTTGGTTGAGTTTGACTTTTTAGTTACTAAAGAATATGCAATAATTTATGTCGTCCTCTCTCTGATCACAAATTTAATCTTTGACATATCGTGAAGTTAACCTCTCTAAAACCTTAAGCCATGGTTATAGTCATTCCCAGCCATTAAAGAAATCTAAATTTTGAGAGTGGGCCACTTTAATTAATTTCTTCTAAGATAAAATTTTGTAGGGTCCATGCATGTTACGTATGTAAGTTAGTACGTACGAATTGAATTACCTTTTAAGGTTTAAAAGGATCACGAGCTCCTAAATTACGATTTGCCGCGTCTAACAATGTAATTCCAAATTAATCAAATCAATTACTTTCTTGATTCTTAATTAAATTTATAAAAAAAAATAAAAAAATAAATTGAGTTTCTTAAGATGGTAAATATAGAGGCTAAATGGGTGAGAAATGGGAATACACTAGCACTAGTCAAATTGATTCAAGGGAACCAAAAAAAAGTGATGGGTTCCCAAACAAGATGACTGGAATTAGCATTAGCAATTTCCCTTATTATTTTAATTTTTTCTTTTCAATCAACTACTTCTCTATTCTTATCAGAAAATGCCAAATGTGGAATCTTGATCAGTCATGAATAGAGATTCCAATTAAAGAGAAAGAGTGTGAAAGAGATTTTCATCATGTCTTAGCTAGACTACTCTAATTAGTGCCTCATTTATCCTCATTGCCCAAGTAAAACTGGCAGGCGGCAAGTTTTTACACTTGTTGCCTACAAAGTAACACTTTTTTTATGCATCTACAAAGTAACACTTACATGAAATAATAACAGAAATTTCTAAAATACTTAGACTTAGGGCTAAAAATAAACCAAGTTGCTGACGGGTATGGTCCAAGAAAAAACTTGTTTAATTATGTTTTTTTATTTAGCAAAAGAACGAAGTTCCGACTTAATTTTAGGATTGACTATTATAAAAGCTAAGTTCAAACATAATAATGTTTTTGTGAATAAACTCATGAGTATGATACGCAATATAATAGTATAAGTTTATATGTATACATGTATAAAAATATACTTATTTAGATTTGATATTGGATTGCTTAAGTTTGTAATTAAATTAGTTCATAATATATCAAATTATTGTTTGTAATTTATTGATAATACCAATAGTTCATTTTATGGTAAAAATTATATATAATTTTTTGACTATACAAAGTTGGTGAATTTGGCTTTTATAAGTCTACAAAGGAAAATGGTTAATCACACATGCGCTATACCCCAAAAAGACTAGTTATAATTGGGACTATTTGTAGTTGTTTAAAAAATCTAAATTGACCCATTATATGCTCAATGTGAGCCTTATCATATATAACTAAATTCACAAAGGAAAAGTGTTTATCACACATGCGCTATATCTCAAAAAGACAAATCACAATTGAGATTTTTTGTAGTTACTTATAAAATCTAAATCGACCTAGTATATGTTCGATGTGAGACTTATCATATACATAACCACACAAGACCCAAGGAAAATTCCTAACCATATCTTTGCTATGCCCTAATTAAATACTAGTCATCTTCTTTTTATTTTCCATACTTCTATGATTTTGTATTGTTAGTGTAACCACCCAAGGAAAGCACTAGCCATATTTGCATTTATATCCCAACAAAACTAGTCAAGTTATCATTAGAGCTCCTTGCAATCACTTATAAACTCAAAATCCATCTAGTAAAAACCTTATATGGGACTCAACACACGCCTGCACAATATACACTCAAACAAACAACTTAATTTTGGTATCATACATAGTAAGTAGTAATAGAATTGTAAAAGTCAGCAATTGAATCATATTTTCTAGTGGCTCTCATCACATTGAACAACTTCACAGTGTCCTAAAAACATTGGATAGGACCTAGGAATAATAAAAATTGTAATTACTGTAATATATATGTTAATAAGACTTAGACCCAGAACTATTGGATTAAGTTGAATGCATAGTGCAAATGTTCAATGGTAAGGGTCTATAATAGTTGCATGATTTTAAAGTTTCAACAGTTTTAGGTTCTTGAGTGATCAGTTTTGGTAGGGAAAAAGAAAAAAAAATGGTAGGCCCAATAACACTTAGGCCGGCAAGTTCTGATCATCATCTAATGTTGATTGCACAAATTCTTGATCAGTATCTTCCACCTAGTTTTGGCAAGTAATTAACCCAGTGGCATATATATAAAATAAAGCAACTAGACACTCATCAATAAATAAATAATCATATCAAAAATAAATAAATAAGTAAATAAAGTACCTAGACTAAATAAATCATGGTTACTATTTTAATTAAAACTAATAAACACATATATAGCTATTATTTGATGCAATACATTCATCGAACTAATTATCCCTTTGCTTTACACACGTTCGATTATGATTATTTTAAATAGTAGCAAACCATGATTGTGAGTTGTGTCACTATGTAAGTCACATCTTTCATCTTCAGTAGTAATACAATACACAATCAAGTTTGTGCTATGTGAAAGGGACACTATTATTCTAACGAATTTGATTAGTCATTGAAAATGAAATATAATGCTAATGTATAATCATACTGTAGATAAGTATAGATATTTAATTCTAGTCATTAAACTTAAACCATAATTTTTTTATATTATTTGTTTCTCTACTACTTTCCCGTATGAATGACGTAAATTGATGTAATATAAGCGGCGAATTGTTAACCAAAAAATACATAAAATATTTAAATCACCAACCATAATGTTAATAAACAAGTTTCCTTACGTGTTTCCACAGAAATGCTGGTAAAGCTTAAATTATAATCTATTATTCTAAGGTTTAATGTGACCCGTCCACTTGCATCCTCTACATTTGATTATGAACCAATGGTTTCTCCACTCTGACGTTGAGGTCTAGTCAGATGAAGTGAATTTGCAACTCAATGACAAATAGGAACCCTGTGCTTGTGGTTTTTCTTCTTTAGCAATTGGTTTTCTTTGGGGTGTAAAATGTAAAGAGACCCTTGTGATATGGGTTATCAAACACATCAATTATGTTACAAAACTGGTTTTTATGGGTCATCAAACGTAGAGATTTGGATGACTTGGTGGTGGGGGTAGACCAATATAAAAGAGGTGGCGGCCCCTCAGATTTTTCTTTCTCTCTCTTACAAATACTTTGTCAAACTTAGGTTTTTTATTTTGGTAATAGTAAAACAATGCGTTTCATTTAACTGTTCACAACATTTTCATGTTTCTCTATCTCTTCCTAGTGCCTTATTTGGTTAGTTATTAGTATTAATCCTTAATTATTTTTTTTCTTTTGTTTTTAATACTAAAATGGTGGGTATGCTAAAAAACATGAAGAATAGAGAAGTGTGTGGTATAAGCTAAGAAAATCAATGGGAAATTAATGAGATAACAGTAAAATATAAGTTAATGGAAAATTTTGGGTAACAATAAAAAATACTTCATAAATAGTGGTAAAAAAAATGTTAAATGTAAAATTAGAGTACCATATGGCAAGAGCTCATGCACTCTCACATGAGATCTTTGTTTGTTTTTTTTTTTTTTTCCATTAATATCATTTTTATCTTTAGCTCTGCAAATTATGAATGACTGCAATGAAACAAAGAGGAAGCACTAACTCACTTGAAGTTAAATAGGGGAAGCACTAATTTTGATTGGACAAAATAGAAGAAAGAATGTGTTGGACTTAGGAAAGCACTAATTGCATATGCTGCTTGTGATTATCTTTCAATGTTTTATATCCGTTTGGATTGAGGGGGAGGGAGAGGGAGTAGAGTAGATTTGGCCCAAAATTAGCCTATTTTCAGCTAACTCTACTCTACTCTCCTCCACTCCCCCTCCTTCACCTTTCAATCCAAAAAGGCCCTTAGAGCATTACACTCCTCCACTGGCAATTTATCTGTACAAAAACAAAAGAACTTAACCCTGGACTTTTGTCTCTAGGACTATGATCTCAATAAAAAGAGTTAATTTTTAACCATTTAAATAAAATTAGCATAGTTCAGGTAATGCACTTTTACTACAATTCTTATAAACATCACATTCTACTGATGGTTTTAAGAATGCTATACATATAGTATAGCATAATTGTTATAGAATTTTGTTAGTAATGAGTTCATGATAAGAATTAACAAAAAAAAAAAAGTACCCGTAGAGGTTTCATCGGCTTGATGGTGGTGGCAGGTCAGCTAGCATGGTGGTGGTGGGAGGTTAGCCAGCATGACAATGGTGGTGGCCCCTCAGATTCCTTTCTCTCTCTCTCTTACAAATGCTTTGTCAATCTCAAATTTTTATTTTGGTAATTGTGAAACAGTGCGTTTCATTTAACAATCAAAAATATTTTTGTATCTCTCTATCTCTCCCTGGTACCTTATTGGGTTAGTTATATTAGTCCTTAATTATTATTTTTTTGTGCCTTTGTTTTTAATACTAAAACGGTGGGTATGCTAAAAGACATGAAGAAAAAAGAAAATTGTGATGTAAACTTAGTCAATTAATGTGGAAACAGTAAAAATAAGTTAATATGATATTTTGGGTAACAATAAAAAAAACTTAATGAAAAGAGATAAAAAAAGCTAAATGCAAAATTAGAGCGCCACATGGCATTACAACTACAACTAAGATATAACATGAAACAGAAACGGAGAAAAAAAAAAGATTAAATGCAAATAGACTCCCTACGGTATGAGTTATTATCAAACACATCCTCGATTTTACAAAATTTACTTTTTAAGTCCTTGCAACATTTAACACAATTCACCACAATATTAGATTTTCATCAGTTTTATTAGACGGAAAATGACCATCTAAGCATCACGGGAGCCTAAACACATTCATGGTACTTGATTCCCACCTAACACACATGTTCATTTAGTCATTTTCGTCAACATAAATTGATGAAAATCTAACAGAATGATCAATTGAGTTATTTTAAATACCACAAGAGTTTTAAAAACCAGTTTTGTAGCGGTAATTTTTTTTTACCGTAGTTTTAAATCATTTATATGACACACACATATGCACTTGCTTACACCATCTCCTAATGTCGCATTATCGATGAGTGGAAGGCAGCGAGAGAGTTGGGCATATTTTCATTTCATGGTATGCAACCTGTGAGCACAACATAGATTAATTGATTTTCATGGTCCTGTTACTCTTTTGTATTTATTTTTGGTTTCATGATTTAAAAAGAAAAATTAAACTTACTTTGAAAATGCTACACATGTGCAGTGAAGCTACTAAACTAATTTTTAATATTTCAAAATGTATATGTTTCTTTACTCAAATTTAGATCATTTTTTTCATTTTAATATATGTATAACATTCTCCAAAAACTTCTTACATAAAATATTACAAAATTATCCGTACATCACACAGGAAACTTATTAGTTAGTCATAAATCATGATCTCAGTCATTCGGAAATTGGAATCTACATTGACAAAGAAAATGAGACTGTTAACAAAATGTTAACCCTAGAATCAAGGCTTAGGAACATGATTAGCAAAGACATTGCAGAAATAAAAATTATAACGGTCTTAGTCTCAATTAGAAATTTTGTCACATGATTGTACCCCTAATAATTCATTTGAATCTCACAAAGTAAAATCTTATGTACCAATAATATTTGTGCTTTTTTTAGCAATCAACATTTTCTTCTCTCATTCAACAACATTACTTACTTGTCACTCAAAACGGTCTCAAAACCCGTATATATAGCTAATTGATTTTGACAAAAGTAGGGCATGTTCAGCTGATCAATATGCTTTTTCATTTTTTATGGTTAATCACATCATTTTCATCTTTCAAAACTTGGTAATGGGGCCGGGGTTCTAATCCATTAGGATATATTAATGGAGCTCAAAGATTCGTCAAAGTGATCCGAATTTGTTTGAACTCTTTCCAACCGTTGGATTAGAATCTTCATTACATGTGTCATAACTCATATAAATTTAAATTATATATATTTGCTAAAATTAACATTAAATCTTATAGCAAGACAGCTAGTTTGATTAAATGGTTAATTTGTGTGTGTGGCCGGCAATCGAATCTAACATAGTTTGATAAATGATGGATACACTTTTTTGTATGTTCAAGATTTCAATATGTGATGATAGTGGCATTAATACATAAAAAAAATTGGACTAGTTTTAGTAATTGTTGTGGAAGAACTTTAAATCTGTGTTCCTAAAGTGACAAGATCTAGCTAGGTATATGAATATGTTACATTGAAAAAAAAAAAAAAAAAAAAAAAAGGTCCAGAGCATTTATGGGGTCCGAAGCTAGTATATAAACATGTCTAGGCACCAAAATTTTGTACCCTTTAGTTGGATCTATTCAATTAAGATTCTGTTTAATATTATAATCACTAAAAGATTATTCCGATTATCAACCAAGAATTGAATTCTTGCTACCAACCAATTAAAAGATTATTCTTGTTCTTATTGCTTTTGAATGTCATTAAAAAAACCTAAGAGTATTAGTCTGCAAATTAATATTTTTATACAATCACAAAGATGGAGGAATACCAAACAGGTCATAAGCGTGTTTTTGGAGACATCTTGGTTAAGAAAGAGAAAAAAGAGTTGTTACAACTGCTTGACTAAATTCGAATTTCCTAATCAAGTGTTGAGAATAGGAAAGTGAGTAATTTATGGAAAGTGGAAAAAACTACTGCCCTCACTAAACCTCTAAAATGTTGGTTTGGCAAAGGACTTTTTTTTTAACTTTGAAATACTTGTACTGAACAAAAGACCATTTAAAACTTCACTGTTTCTTGGGATTGGATTCGGAAGGAGGTGTCAAAACCACGACATGGGAATTAGGGATAGGGAGTAGGTGCCAATCAGACTACAAACTTGTTGGCGTTGATTGAGAAAATGTAGATGACAATGAATGTATTATGTAATTGATGTCATATCATCAACATATTAAATAAATCTCTTAATATTACTTTTTTTGTTTTGTATTTTAAAAGTTAACACATAATTTATAAAGTTTATGCACAAGAATTTGTAATACTCTTAACATCACTCATGTTCATTTCACCATCTCACACAAACAAGTAATTTACACCCATTTCCTAAACATATCCACTTTTAGATGGAAATATGTATCCCTTCAATGTTGTCAAAGGTAACTAAGGCAAAAGTAACTAGCTTTTTCTTCTTCTTTTTTTCTCTTTACAATCAAATAATGCTGTTGAGCTATAAAACTCTTGATAAGTAAATAGTTTACCGTTATAATTTAAGCACAGTCCAAGAAAACATCTAACTGAGCTTGAACATCGTTCTTTTTGTTTCATTCCTTATCAAACAGGCACCGGAAATAGAGGTACATTAGATGAACGATTATGTACAATGACACATTAATAATATATAAAACTGGATTACTTTTATAAATTATTACCATATTATATAAATTACATGGTCAAGGGTGGGGTTTGCAAAACCCAACAGAATAGATGTACGAGATACCATGCGGATTCATTAGCTAGATTCATGCAAACTTAATTTTATATTTGCAGTGAAATCCTTCAACTTATATATCTTACTAGCAAATAAGTTATTAATGGAGTTTAATTATCTTAGTTTGGTTGGGAACAAGCAGATAAACTATAAAACTAGATTTGATCTGATGTGGATTCAAGATTTCTTTTCCTTTTTTGTCTCTTTTGGTCATAAAATATTTATTCAAGTTGCAGGGTTTTTAGCTCGATAGACTTCACTAGGATGAGCCACGTGGTGGCAAATGTGTACTCCTTATAGACTTATGGTTAGTTAGATGGTCGCATTTTAAAATGAATGAACAAATTTTTAATTTTGGGTTAGGAATTCTCTTACCCTAACAGCAAATAGGAGGATTAGAAAATAAAAATTAAATCTTTTGTTCCATTCTTAATGATAGGCTTCATACTCCAACAATTGTAGTATGTAATGTGTTTGAAAATTTATCATTAAAAATCTTGGTCAATTTATAAGAGGGTGAGGAAAGTCGTGTGGTAAATTGTGATTGTTAAAGCATAAAGTGGAACACTTAAAGTAGACAAATAATTTTTATTTAAGATTTTTATTTATTATATCTAAAGGAGAGAGACCAAACTATGGAAGTTTGCTCTTGAATTAGATGCTTTGTAAGATGCTTTGTAACTAATTATTTCATCTACATGAAAGCAATGTACCAATGAACATAGTCTAACAAACATATTTCAATAGGCTAACCAACAAGTCAAGGTACCTCTAAATTAATTGAAATGTTTACTCCTTACCTAGCAAGGTATGATGGATGGGTGCATTTAAATGTCCCAAGAAAATTAAATGGTTCCTATATGTTGCACATAGCATTCATAGACATAAATTAAATCATTGTCAGAGAAAGAGCTTGGAAGCTAAATATATGACTAAGAACAGTATAAATTTATTGGAATGATGATTACAATTCAGTGAAACATCCAAAGTCGTCTAGATCTCAATTATTTTGGACCAATTGTTATTAAATATATATATAAATGTCGGAAGCAAATGGATATGCCTCAAGGCCAGATTCTTTTCAAGAAGATCACATGGACTAATTAAATCTAGGTAAAAAACCAGGAAAATCCTGATTGCAGTAAACTTGATATAAAATATGCAAATGGAGAGGATCCTTTGACTTTCTCTCCAAACAAGATCTGATTTAGAACTTTCATGTCAGAATCAGATCAGAATGACCTCTAATCCTGTTGTTCTGTCCCCTAAAGCGTACTCTAAGAAGTTATGTACTAAAGAAGAGCTAAAATTAAAGCATGTTCATCACAATATGTCTCTACTGTATGGTCAATGAGGCCATTATATTAAGCTTGTGAACCTCGTATATATGAGTTGTTAAGATGGAAGCTTCTGATGCATGTTGGTCTGTTGGTGCTTCATAAACCAGGCAAGATTTCTATGATACAAAGGCTGCTATTGGCAATTTGATTGGAAATACTTTTTGTCAATTCAAAAGCTACCATTCAAGTTGTCTGTGATATCAAGGGATTTATTTTTTTTCTTACAACAAGTGGGGAAAAGGGTGATTAGAACCCAGGTTCTCTCCATTGAAGAATCGGAAAATGCTAATGAACTACAAGTCTACAAGGCTCTTGGCCTATGATATCAAGGGATGCTATAGAGTAATGATGGAAGTTTAATTGGAAAACCAGTTTACATGAAGAAAAGTATAAAATACAAAGCATAATTTTTACTTGGGGATCATCTCTTTAGCTAAAGTAAATTGAAATCAGTTTCAGAATTCAATTTCTAGTTAGAGAGAACTGTTGGAAATAGGCTATCAGTCCCTTAGTGATGCAGGATTAAGTCTTAAATATAGGTAGTACTATTTTAGGATAATTAGCATCATATAAACATCTTATGTATTAAATGTCACAGTTGGTTCAACTAATACCATAAGTGCATGCTTATGTGTACAGCAGCTTACCCAAGATTAGAGATATATTAAAGGGATGATCCTCTCAAAGCATGCAATGCCTTTGAACAAATCAACTGTAACTGTTAACTATATTTAAGGATATTAGAAAGTTCTAAAGATACTTTTGAAGCTTAAAGAAATTAAACTAATATAAATGATCCACCTAATTGGTACAGATACAAGTAACAAATATTAAGCCTGCTCTTTAAGGGAGGATAGTTGGTATAAATTAGAGACAACTGGTGGAAATAGACTATTAACATTCTCTGAACCAAAGAGAATGATGGGTTTAATGATTAGAGAAGGAAGAGAAGAATTTATTATATATCAAGAGAGAAACTAAAAGTTGAATGAATGACGTTCCTTGCCAATATCAGCGTTATAACTTTCTTTTTTCCTTTTTCACAGAACACACAGAGGATCTGACCAAAACTTCCCACACAATGGCTATTAAGAATCAAATTATGAATTTATGAGATAGATTCTTTCAAAGCATAGACTAATTAAAGTAGTTTGTAAAATAGTAGTGCTAGTCCAAAACGTATGACCTGATGATGGGTGACTTGACTTCTTTACCACATTTGATTCGGTTTTTGATGGGAAAAATTCATATAAAGTAGACAAGGCACTATAAAAGTCATGTTGCTGAGTTCATTGAAAATGATTTACTTAGATAGTCAAGGTCATCCTGATTTTCTCTTTAATATAAAACTCTATAATAAGTTCATAACTGTTTATTGAATTCTAAAGTTATGTATAGTGGGAAAATCAGTTGAATATATGGGGTACCACTAAAGTGTTAAAAGTAGCACATAATCCTATGTTCTTAATAGCTCATTATAACACTCATAAGAGATTTGTGGAACGGTTCAGTGTTTTCTACACAAGTGGCATAGAAAAAAAATATAATCAGTGAGGAGGGCATAAAGGATTTGGTCTTAGCCATGTATTTATAATTTGTAATATTAAATTGGAACAGAAGTTGCATAAAATGAAACAGACCTATCCTCACCTTGGACACCATTTTATGCCAATATTATTCTCTACCCTTATCCCTTTATCTGAATAAAAAATCTTTTGTGGGTCTGAGGTCGTTGCCTTTTGAAGTGGTTTACTTACATATAGCTGATGTGACATTTGGTTACTTACTAAGATAAGATCAATGTTGATTTACCAGTGTCTGCTAAAACTTATTTTAAATAGAAAATTTTTAAATTCACTTTTGTTCTGGGATAAGTATTTACTGAAGAGATCCAAAGAGTGTGTTATTCACAAATATGCAGTGCATGGTGACTCTGCCCCTGCCATGTGGATAACAAAATTGAAAGATTTATTTGACAAATTTTGTCATTTCAATGTCACTTGTTCATCCATTGTTAGTTAGGTCAATCTGTAGGTACATTAAATTACACTAGTGTAACCCACCATCTCTTAATTTTAATTGTACTGAGATGGTTGACAAAGAATTGCTAAAAATATTCTGCAGTTGCAACAAGAACTGCTGAAAAATATGAACAGCCTATTTTAACAGATGATGCTTGCAAGTTCCATTCCCAAGGCTATAAAACCTCTCAGGTTCTCCTTAATTGTGACAAATAACTCTATCTCAAAGTTCTCTAGTTATGATGGTGGCCAAATATTCTTCAATAAAGATTTAGTGTGTATTCATCAAAAAAAAATCTGTGCGTAAAGGGACTAGGAAGTAAAGAAAGCACTGATTCTGTTTTTCAAAAACAAAAAGACAATGAATGTACTAGATTCTGATTTTCTGTTTTATTGTTGTTATCTAAATTTTAGTTTGAACCAGTAAACAATTCAGTTGGATTAATCAAGCAGCATTGGTTCAACATTTTAGTATCACAAATCTATACCTGATGTTTCAAATTTGCAGTCTAATCAGCAACTCTCACTACAAAACATGCATTTGCTACTATTTTCCCCCCATGAAGTTAAGGCCTCACTACTAAACTCATCAAACAGTTGCACTACATTCACATGGCTTTTTGCTCAATATCCAGGAGATGGGCCAGATAGTAGCATAACAATATCAGACATAAGGGACCTAACTAGTGATCAAATCCCTTTACATGACTGACTCAAGATCCATGAGATGGATCATATAGCTGCTTATTACTGTTACACTACTGAACCTGACAACTAAACCAAACAAATGTTAGATTACATTACATAGGAAAAGTCTTGTGCCACGTAAAGTGACACCAAAAAAGCCACAACTCGCCCATGTAGCAAGTTGTGGTTGGTGGAAGGGTAGTCCACCACCACCCCTCCACCAACCACAACTCGCCACATGGACGAGTTGTGGCTTTTTCTGTGTCACTTTATGTGATACTAGAAGAACTCCATTACATATAGCTTATAACTCAAAATTCATGAGATGGATACCATAATCCAATGTCAAAAGAGACCCACTAGTTTAAACCAAATAAAAAAAAGGGACCCACTAGTCACTACTTAGTGGACTAGATCTGTAAAGTTATAGCTCTAAATCCAAAAGATGGATCCAAAAGTAGTAGTTGGAACTCAAAATCCAACAAATGAACTGAGAGCCAAGTATCATATTCAATCAGGCCTTGACTGCTGAACTATTCAAATGCTAAACCACTTTCCAATAGTTGCAAATCCAAAATCTACACCAAATGGAACATTCACATAATGGTGTAAGTTATGATGAATAAGGACAATGTTGATCAGAGTAACAATATGTTGTGTAGTTCTGGACAATCCCCATGAGAAAGGGCACCAAAACCTATTTCTAAATAATGACAAATCATTGCCATTTCAGTACGTGATAATAAGACCTGTCAAAGCCATTTTGCAAAAAAAAGGAAAGATACATCCGTACATACACACAAGAATGTATAAATTAATACATCAAACACCATTGTTCTCTGCATACCCAATCAAAGCACATGAAAAACAAAGAAAGATTCACCAACCTCGATTTAACAACCTTTGTAAATTTATTACTAATGAGAAGTAAGTGTTTTTCCATGTTGTCTATCAAACACAAACTGTTTGTCTCCTAATTGTGGAGACAACAAAGTACAACTTTTCCATCAAAGTCACATATCAATTGTTACAAAATATACCACGATAGAATATACTAAAAAAAAAAAACTAAACCTAGTAAAATATACTATCAGTTAAGCAGAAAGAGAAACCCAATTGCTAAAAAGAAAAAAGAATCTAGCTTTATATTTATCTAAAACTTCTTTCATAGTCCCAACCTTAAATCCAAAGTCAATCCTGAAGTAGCAGTATAAGAAGATGAAGACCCATCTTCCATTGGTGCAGGCATATTCAAGTCCAAACCACTAGTAGTAACCCCTTCTTCTCCTTTCTCCCAATGACACCTCTTGTGTCCACCCAAAGCTTGACCACTTGAAAAAACCCTCAAACAAATGCTACACTTGTGCCCACCCAAAACCATTAACATCTTCTCCTCCTCCAAAGCAGCCCCAATGTCCCTTTCATTATCACCATGCCCAACAATACTCTGGTCTTGAATATTATCAAACTCATCACCATCACTAGCACTACTCCTTGTTATTGCAAAACAACCCTTCACATTCTTGTGACTAGCCCTGTGCCCTCCCAATGCCTGGTGCGACCCAAACACCTTCTTACAACTCGAACACTCGAACCGGCACCCCATCCCCGGCGGCCCCACCATCTCCACCGCCGCCACAGATTCCCTAAAAAACCCATCAAACTCCGCTTCAATTATACTTCTCTCACTAGCCCTATCAACCCCACTGGCCAGCATTAACAAACACGAAGCAATCTCATGATCCTCTTCACTCACCACCGGCGCCATAACCGCCAGCGGCACAGCCACCTGCTGCCCCGAAGGCGAGCCGGGTCGCCGGAGATTTGATGGGGGGTTAATACCGCGCCATTGCCGTTCCGGGTGGCAACGCATGTGTCCGAACAACGCCTTCCACGACCAGAACTTCTTCCCGCACTCGCTACACGGCCGAGTGATCTTCGGCGCACCCGGGTCCGGCTTCTTGCTGTACTTCGGCTTCCCCACACCACCGCTGCTCGAACCCGTCGACATGTCATCGATTCTGATCAGCTTTGTACGCTTCTTTCTGGGTTTCTGCCGGGGCTTCTCGGGGACCACAGCAACGTCGAGAGACGGAGGAGAAGGCGAGAACTGGAGATCGGAGCCAGTAGTAGTAGTAGTAGTAGTAGTAATGGTGGTCATCATATCAGAGGAGTTTCTGAGAAGAA
Organism: Notholithocarpus densiflorus; assembly: GCA_030021035.2. Taxonomy (NCBI): domain Eukaryota; kingdom Viridiplantae; phylum Streptophyta; class Magnoliopsida; order Fagales; family Fagaceae; genus Notholithocarpus; species Notholithocarpus densiflorus. The sequence continues at coordinate 1,032,214 of JARYZH020000074.1, forward strand.
AAGGAGGAAAAAAAAAAGTGAGAAATTGGAGGTGGGTTTGTATTTGTAAGATGGACAGTTACTAGGGTTTGTGAGAGACAGAGACAGAGACAGAGAGTTTTGAATATGGGCGGTTATTTTCAGTTGTGAAGTGACGAGTGGTGGTTATATATTGTGTGAGTACGAAATTACTAGGATGTCCCTGTCGTTTAAGGTTTGTGAGGGGTGAAATGGTAATTTTGTGAATGGATATACTTGGGGCCGAAGGAATATATGTACGGAAGAGTTGAAATTTGAAACGTGGTCACTACTCTCACTACTACAACTACTGGTGTGTACTGCTACTAGTCAGTGGTTTTCGGGGATTAACTAACTGTTTTCCCTTTGTTTATGCTTAATTGCCTTAATTATGAACACTTTCAGCTTAATGAGGCCCTAGTTGGGTGGCTAAGATGAAGTAATTTCACTGAATTTGTGATACCCACTAGAGTCATGAACTACTAGCTTTGTGCTTCCACTAATTAGCTCTCTTGTTTGTTACTCTTTTTTTTTTTTTTTTTTTTTGGGGGAAAGAAGAAAGATAGCTAGATCTCTTATTTATTACTTGAGAAACATTTTAATTGAACAAAACAAAAAAAAAAAAAAAACCCATTTAGGTGTTAAACATTTCACTTGTAACTTGTGCATCAACTAATTAGCTCTCTTGTATATTACTCTTTTTTTTTTCTTTTTCTTTTTTTGGGAAATAAGAAAGATAGCTAGGTCTCTTGTTTATTACTTGAACAACATTTTAATCGAAAAAAAAAATACCCATTTAGGTGTTAAACATGACATTTGGTGAGAGCATTCACATTAAAGGTGCTAAAATATAATTAAAATGTTATTTTAGCACTCCAAAACACTAAAACTCCACCATATTAAAGGTGTCAAATTTATAATTTTTTAACATTTAGTTACAGTAAACTGCTAGTTAGATGGTAAACACAAAAATGTTATTTAAATGAAAGTTAGAGAGAGACCTAAGTGGTAAAAGAAAGAATAAAAAAAGAATATTTAAATAAAGTGGTAAAAGAATAGAGTATTTGATATTAGGTGTATTGTAAAATGATGTGTTAAAATAGATAAAGTAACTTTTTGAGTTACTAAAAGTTAATGCGAATGTTTTAGTTAAGCTTTTGAGCACAAAATAGTATTATATGAATTATAATCAGAATGTAAATGATTTAATATGATTGGCACCCATTAGAGTCACAACACAACTTGCAAATTACAATCTAGTGCATCCACTATATTATACTATTTATTAATTATTACTTAATTATTACTAGTGTACTACTACTAGTCAGTGGCTTTCGGGGATTAACTAACTGCTCCCTTTGTTTACGCTTAATTGCCTTAATTATATTTAGCGTGTTGGTATTAAACACTTTCAGCTTAATGAGGCCCTAGTTTTTTTTTTTTTTTTTTTTTGAGAATCAATGAGGCCCTAGTTAGCTGGCTAAGATGAAGCCCTAGTTAGCTGGCTAAGATGAAGTAATTTCACTGAATTTGTGATACCCACTAGAGTCACAAACTACTAGCTTTGTACTTCCACTAATTAGCTCTCTTGTTTGTTACTTTTTTTTTTTTTTTTTTTTTTGGAAAGAAGAAAAATAGCTTGGTCTCTTGTGTTATGTACTTATATTACTTGAGCAACATTTTATTGAAAAAAGAAAAATCCATTTAGGTGTTAAACATGATATTTTGGTGAGAGTATTCACATCAAAAGTGCTAAAATGCTATTTCAGCATCCACAGCACTAAAATTTCACTATATCAAATGTGTCAAACCTATAATTTTTAACACATAATTATAGTAAACAGTGAACTCTAACAATTGACGGTATATTGTGAAGTGTTAAAAAAAATAAAATAACTTTTTGAGTGGTTAAATTTTTTAGCACATTTGATGTGAATGTTTTTTGTTAAGCTTTTATGCACAAAATAGTATTATATGAATTATAAGTAGAATGCATATAAACTAATATGACTGGCATCCATTAGAATCAAAACAACCACAACTTGCAAATTACAATCTAGTGTATCCACTATTAATCTATTTGTTTATTACTTAGTACTCTTTTGAGAGAGTTTATTTAAATATATTTATTGAACTTAATAAATAAATCCTAAAAAGTGTTATATAACAATATTTAACAAAAATAATATTTTTAGAAGTTATACATAAATCAAATAAGTTAAATATATAAATGGGAAAAAAAGACGTAACAAACAAAACCTTCGAGCAAAGTTTTATTTCATATGATTTCATTGATGTAAATATGAATCACGACTTTTGAGTGGAATTTGTAGTGTTTTTGTGTTAGAAGCTAGAACCTCATTCTCTCTCACTTTTGTGTGTTTTTTTTTTTTTTTTTTTTTTTTTTTTTAATATGGGTTAGAATAAAAAATTATTTGGATCTTTTCTTTCAACCCCACAAATTTTAGTATGTATTTGATGCTAATGGTTGAAGTGAACTATCTGAAAATAAAATGAATTATGGAAGTGTGTTAACCTCAAAAAATAAAAAATAAAATTTAGGTGTTAAACATGACAGCAGTATAAGTTAAAGCTTTTGAGCACACAATTATACGGTATGAAGTATAAAATGAGAAAGTAAATGAATTTATGATTTCATTTCTGAGATGGGCTTTGGAAGATTCAAAGACCAATAAAAGGTGACAGAGTTGTTTGTAACAAGAAAGCTGGCTGGGTAATTGGATTGTAATTTTATAACTCACTGGGCATGAATTCTTCAGCCCAAACAAGTCCAATGTATTTTGCCTGGACATAATAATAAGGAAAAAAACATACAACTAGCGTTTGCTATATCTGGTACTAGAAGAATTATCCAAGACATCGGTCTACAGGAGCCACACATCTGCAGACTCTACATGTTATGACACATTGGTTGCACACAATAGTAACTAATTAGTGCATCTCGCAAAGAATTTTGTAATTTAATTGACGCTTTCCGGTATTTCCAACATTGAAAAAGTTCAAATCTCCTCTCATAAAATTTAATATATATAACATCCTGATACCCACAATAAATGTTTTCCCCCTTTAATACCCAAAAAAAAAAAAAAACCATAGTGAACTTCCACCTGCCTGTTGTTGCAGCCATAACACGTGCTGGCTAACTCTCAAATTGCTTCTACATTGCCCTATTACCAAATGCAGATCACCTTGCAAACCTATAGTCCTAAGTTTGACCCTTCAATGTTTGATTAAAGCCTTAAATGACTTCATTTAGAAAATACAAAAAAAAAAAAATGACATGCAAATTAGGGAAATAATGGAGAGCATGACTTCAAATAAAATAAAATAGAGGAAAAGAACTCATATGGCAGACCCAATCTAATCTATCGAAGATCCATAGCCTATCCCAAATTTTGGAACTATAGCTTTGTTGTTGTTGTTCTAAGAAAATACAAAAATACCAAAGAATAAGTGATATGGATAACTAGATACCACCCACACTCAAACATCAAAGAGGCAATGCATCACAATTAAAAGTATTTCCTTTTCATTTTTTGCTGCTGTCAATAGTTGATACAGAAACAATGTGATATTGCCAACAGCATTTCACTACTAGATATGGAAAATTACAATGGCAATATTACAGTGGATAATATTGAAACAAGCAGGTGAATGACTACTGCAGAAAAGCCAGAAAAATAATAAAAGTTGGGACAGTTGTATACAAGCTATCTTTTTGCCCAACACAACAATGAAATAAAGTAATAAACACTACTGAAGTTCATCCCATCCTGTCACTTCTCTAACCGGTCTTGAAAAGTTGAGGGTGCTTTAAAATTCTTCATAGATTTTCCCAGGACATTCAAAGCAGCTACCCGCTGCAACTCTTTCGCTGTAATGATGTGGAAAACTAGTGAGAATAGAATATAAGGAACTCCTATCATCTCAGAATATTCATAGATCATTGACTTTCTTAGGGCACAATAGGTGAAATTAAATTGCCAGCTAATGGATGCTATATTGACATTAATATCTGCAACCACAACAATTGTATCTTCTGTTTCCACTTATAGAGGCATGACTAAACAATATGATACATTGAATGCGCCTTGTTATGTGCATGAAGTCATAGGAATCTTAAATAAATTACTGCTTTCTCACCCTTTTTCGAGTTAGACACTTCATACCTTGTTAGACAGCGGCTCTTGTGCCCATGTTATTAGATTTCTAAAAACTGCGGGGGTGTTTGGTTTCACAACTTAAACAACAGTTTTCAATTTTTAAACAATATTACATGTATTTCCACACACTTTTTCATCCACACGTATTTCCAAAAAATACAAACAACGTTACTAGAACAACATTACCAAACGGGCCCCGCATTTCTAGAAACATTTTGTCCATGTTTAACACTGATAATTACAGGTCAGTAGGAGAAACATGATGATGTTTAAATTAGGGGTGTTAATTCGGGTTAGCGTGTCGAGTTCGTGCCATGTTGAGATAGGGTTATTCGACTAAATGACTCAACCTGGACCCGACCCATTTAATAATCGTGTCATGATCTTTTAACCCTAACCTGACCTGTTAATAAGGCGGGTTGACCTGACCCAACCCACTTGACACGCTAATTAATAAATGGGTCGTGTTGGGTTGACACAAATGTGACCCAACCTATTTCAACTTGCTTAATATTAAATATAACATTTATCTAGAAATAAATTTTTTTACATCCCAAAAGTAGTGTATATACTTCAAGTCTTCAACCCATATTCAAAATAATATAGTTCAACAAACATATAACATCCATCTAGAAATAAGTTCTTTACAAAAATATAAGAAGGTTTAGAGATTATGGATTTGTAGGATTTAGAGATCTAGGATTTGTATATTTTCAATTTCCAATTATATCCCTTGTAAGTTTTTGTAATTATTTACTTTTCTTTTTAAGTTTAAAATATAGGTTGAATATAAAAGGTATTTGACAAATTTAAAATAAAATGAATATTTATTTGTTATACAAGTTAAATAGGTTGTGTTAAATGGGTCATTTCGGATGGACACAAATAAATTAGCGCGTCAAACGTGTCTATTGTGGATCACGCGGGTTGACCCGCTTATGACCCGTTTCTTATCATGTCGCTTTTGGGTCAACTCGTTTATGACCCAAACCCGCTAAGGCCCAATCCTAACCTGCAAAAATTCGTGTCGGGTTCGTGTCGTGTTCACAGGTTGGGTCGAACATTGACACCCCTAGTTTAAATAACTCGAGTGGATTCTAAAATATCAGTGGTTATAAAAGAAGTAAGATGATAATTCTGCAAATCAATAACTTTGGTAGCACCCTAAATGCCTTCATTTAACAAATCATCAAGTATTGATCAAGGAAGCAGCAGGAGAATTTTCACGGTATTTAAATGGGCATCAAAGCATGTCAAAGTTCACAAATGTAAATCGTAAAGTTTCAAAATGAGAAGTTTTGTGAACAACTTACTAGAAGTGAAACAAGAGATTAGATACGAATCCAAAACAATAATCGGATTATCTATCCAAAAATAAAATTTGAATGCAAGACAATAAATCATCCAAAGAGACTTTTTCCAATTTAGGAAGATTCTATTTAAGCCGTGTAAAGTAAAAGGCAGGAAAAGCCACAATTCATATTACCTTCCTCTAGTGAAAGCTGAATCGATCTCTTTTCCAAATCAACAGCATGTCTGCTGAGACTTTCGGCAGAGAGCGAGCGAAGAACTAACAGAATCACATAAATCAAACACCAAAAGGTTACCGTTAGAATTTTAAGTAGTGGCAAAATAATGCATGTTAAGTTTACTTATTTGACATAGAAGGGCTTACTCTGGAGATAATTCTCTTGATCTGCTTCGTCCAATTTTCTTAATAACATCTGCAGTATATGAAATCGGTCTTCCCACTGTAGATTCTTTGATCCCTTTGGATTACTCAACGAAGGGCCAGCAGAAGCTACAGGATGATAATTGGATTCTGCTGGTGCTGGCCTTGTACCAGGCTTTCCAAGAAGATGAGGAACTGAAGGTTTTCCAGATGAGCTTATAGAAGCTGCCATTGGAAAAGGTGCAAATGCCGGAAAGCAAGAATCTTTTGGCTCCTTCACCTGGGAGTTGGGTTGGGTGGTCTCATCCTGGTGACCAAGTTGCCTTGACTGTGGGCAATCAGCAGTAATGCTTGTGCTATCACAAGTGCTACTCTTGCCTGATTCTGCTTCAGATTTTCTACGGACATAAACAAGATGCCCATTACTGCTTTGAGAATGGGGGTGAGGGGGACTCACAGGGTGTTCTGGTGAGGCTCTCTTGGCACCAGAAGCTTTAGTGGCATCACTAACTGGACTTTTATCCTTCAAAAGTGGAGAGTTTCCAATAGAGTTGGGCACCATAATTCTGTTATCATTCTGCAAATCTCTCAACACTGTCTTCTTTACAGAAACCGGCAGTTGCTTATCACGAGTAGGCAAATCATTTTCACTGTTTCCCATCCCATATTCGCTGAATTTAGACTCTATTGTTTGTTGAACCATCTGAGTCAACTTAACTTCCAATGAAAAAAAATTAGGAATTCAGAATTACAGAATCAGACATTTACAAAACAACAGAAGATAACTTATATGAAATACAAGCCACATAGCTTGGAAACCCGTACATCTCCTTGATATCGGTCCCAGTGTAAAATGAGTACCATTTAAAACAAATGCTACTACGACAAGGCTCGGCAGATAAAGATCTCACAACATTGACAAGATAAAGTGTATATTCTTGCATTCTATTTAGGATCACAGAACATTGACAAGATTCCATGTGCAAGAAACAAACATATGAATAGCTTCTAACAAAAGCTCAAATAAGAAGACACACTGACTGCATTAATGAAACCAACAAAAATGAAACACGCACATATTTCCAAATAAATCGAAAATGAAAACAGGATTCGCAAATAAGACACTAAATACTAAACAGCAAGTTACTGTCTTTGACATGAAATGTTTTGGGATAATTATTTTTTTATTTTTTGGTAAATATGTTTGGAATAATTATAAGAACTTGTACAATTAGATATACTTAAGAAGATCATGTTTTTATTAACAAAGCAAAAGAAAAAAAGAAAGATGAGACATTTCAACTTTTAAGCTTATGTTCCACAGGCAGAAATGTTTAAGCTAGAGTCTAAGGCCTAACACGTGAAATGTACACCTCACACTCTAAATGTATAAGATGGTGGATTTTCACAAACCACAACTTAATGGATTCAGTCAACATTGATAACCGACAAAAGTAGATAATGGTTGAATCAAGTTCAACCACCTACACTCACTAGGATAAACCATAGACCAATTAAGCTTCTACATCATTTTGAGTTATTTAAGCCATGAAAAAACTGGAAGAATAAACGGTAACTAAAAGAAGCAACCAGCAAATAACTTAATCAAACACTAATGGAAGCATATTAGTTGGTGAAAATTGAAGAATTGACACTGGTTATGGAGGATAAAAACTGGTAATCTAGTCAAAATTCAACGAAGATTAATTGGAGTTTCTTTTTAAAGTTATGCAAAATAACTAAACTCCATTTAGATTCAACTTAGTATTGTTCCAAGATATTTCCTCAAGATTCTGACTACATCTAAGGAAACCCGCTCAAAGATAGGGGTACGGGTAGCCCTTATTTGTGAAAAGATGACAGAGAGTCGCTTGAGATGGTTTGGTCATTTTCAAAGGAGAGCGATTAATGCACCAATAAGAAAGAGTGACATGATCCAAGTTCAAGGAGCGAATTAAGGTAGATCAAGACCCAAATAAAATTAGTAGAAGTAATAAAAAAGGACTTATCAATTAAGGAAATAACAGATAATATGATTCCAAATAGAATAAAATGGAGAAAAAGAACACGTGGCTGACCCTAACTAATTTGTTGAGGATCCATAGCCCTGTTGTTGTTGTTGTGACTACATCTAGTGCCATTAAGACAGTGTTATCATTTTGGCAGGGCTTATGAGCTAGTTATCATCACAAAAAGGGTTAAATCTTATGTTAAATTGGCATTGTGTACCTATTTTTAGAATACACAACATATATTAAAATCACTGTGCAAATTGTTTTCAAATAAAATAAAGGACAGAAAATAAATTATAAGCAATATTTAATTTCACAAAACTCATCTCTTATTAAATATAGGAATAGGAACAAGACAAACATGGCTTTTAAAACGAATGGGTTTAAAGATTTATTTCAGTTATTTGCACTCATAACACTGATAGAGATAAACCCTACACAATTACAGATTAAAATAAAGGTTGGTATTTCATCATTAGGAACTATTCAAAATAACCACAACATGACTTCAACCTAAAACCTTCTAGTCCTTTGCCATCATAGTATAGAAGTCTTATTTTGATAATACTCAAAAGAATTCCTCAAGACGCTTCTTTCCTATGTGGGCAATGTAACATTTTGGAGTTGGAATTTAAACACGATACGAATTTCTCCAATACATATCCACAAGAAAATCCAGTTATGGCAATAATACCAATATACTTCTAGTTCTCAATTAACCAGTGCATCAACTTGATTTCACAAAGAATAGTCAAATAACTTTCCCTCTTCACACATCTATGACTTTCTTCAACAACAAAAAAAAAATAGAAAGGACTGAATACATCTTTGACCCTGAGTTATTCCTCACAGTCAGCTCAAGATAATTGCACCTATAAATAATTAAGAATTTCTACACAAAATTAAGGTATTGGTAATTACAATTAAGGAAACATTAACTGGCATAGGCTAAGCATGCACTGACCAATATATTATCGTTATTTTTTATTTTTCCCGGTGTGAACATTAAGTTCTACATAATAAAGTGAAAATGCAACACAAACATTTTATTACTCATATCCACAAAATCAATAGCATGAAAGTACTGTAGCACCTACCAATTGAAACCGTTAAACCCTCCAGTCCACCAATGCATACAAATTTCAAGGAAGCACCAATTGAATGACCAACAAATAAGCCCTATAATTTGCTTCATTCATGCATAATTCACTTTCTTCTTCATCTTTCAGCAAACTCAAGACAACAATGCAGAAACACTTTTCAACACTTGATTAACCAAAAAATTTCCAATTTTGCAACATGGGTTCTATCAAAATCACAAAATAAAAAATACCCATTAAAGTAAATTTGAAAAACAAAGTTTCCCACATAGAGATTCACAAGCAACCAAGATTTGAAACCTTTCTCCACCAAAAACACCCAAATATGCATACAACAAAATGAAACAAACAATTCAACGAAGTGAACCTTTAGCAAGAAACAAAGACTAAGATTCAACTAGTTCTCGAATCAAAGCAGAGAGGGAATAGCATTGTTACCTTAGCTCATTGCAAGCGCTGTGTGTGTGAGAGAGAGAGAAACGGGTTTCAAAGCTAAAAAGCTTTCGCTCTAATTATATGAGAATTTATAATTTTGCCCCTGGTTTTATACATTTAGCAAATTTGGGATGATCCTCAAGTTCTTTAATATTATAAATTGGCCTCCCAGTTTTTGGGTTACATACATTTTAGTCCTGAACTTCTATAAGCATGACAAACTTGGCCCATGAAAATTTTATACAAGTCATGACCAGTTGAGGAGATATTATTATACTAAATTTGGGTAAATTATACCTTTTGTCCTTGATTTTGGTCTCTTAAATTTAAAATTCAAAAATGAAACAATTTGGTTCTTCCATATATTTTTCTATTTACCAATTACAATTTTTAAGGGAGCAAAATCAACCAATTCCATATTTAAGACCAAAATTGTAAATAGCCCCACAAATGAAGGGATAAAATTTTTTTTCTTTTGAAATTTCAAGGAGCAAATGTGAATTTTTTTAACTTTCAATACTAAAATTAAACTTATCCCAAATTTCAAGGGTCAGCACTAGAAGTTATCCTACAAAATTTTTAGCATCATGTGATTTATGAAGTTCTAGGTTCAAATCTTCTAATCAATAAATAAAGTGTTTATAGAAATTTATTCTAGTATGTATAAGACAAAAGATGGAAACCACGTGTATTATACTAAAACTTGAAAGTTATGATACTATGATCATTAACTGCCATATAATATTTGTAGAAATTAGATGTTTTTAATTTGTGTTTGAACTCTCTACTTCTTCAATTGGAATTCCCTCAATATTCTCCAATGTATACAATTACAATTAAAACAATAGAATTTAAAAAAAATAAATAAATAATAAAAAGCAACAACATTTTGTTGTTTTGTTCGAATCTATGCAGGTCTTTTAACTTCAAATATGGCAGTATGAAATGCCAAATATGGAAAGATGAGTTTGGCCTCTCTCTCTCTCTCCCCATAATTTTCACTTGTAGTGGATGGAATCCTAAACTTACCTTTGAAATTTGTGGACTAGAAAATTTGATATCCATCCATGTTTATTATTATTATTATTATTATTATTATTATTATTATTATTATTTGTATTACTTTCCAAATTCCTCCATTGCTAATTTGTCACGGGAGAGTCCCAAATTCATCAAATTATATATATATATAGCATTAGGAGGATCCTCAAACAAAACAAAATAAAGTCATTCATTTGAGAACACCCTCTCTTGGCAAAAGCATTAGCACACTTGTTGGATTCCCTGAAGATATTGACTTCGCAGCTATGGAAAGCATAGTTGATATTCCTGCAATATGTATATTACTCTAAATCAGTATTCTAGGTGAGTGCTCATTTTTTAAAAGCAAAACAAGCTCTTGTGCATCCAATTTCACCAAAAAGATGGAGTAATTCCTAGTTCTCTAGCTTGTCCAAGGCCATCTCTTAAGGCCCAAATTTAGGCAAGCATGCTAGTTTGCTCTGCCAATGGACCTTGAAAAACCCTTTACACAGTTGCCATTGTTATCACAAATAATCCCCCCACTACTAGCGAGGCCTTTGTTTCCCACAGAAGATCACTCAGTATTTAATTTGAACCAACCCGTTAGGTGACTTATGCCACTTAACATGGATTGTTGATCTTAGCAAGAGGGGCAAGAGAGGTTGATAAAATGACAGACATTTCCACAGCCTTACTTGAACAATGCTAATGGAGCCGAGGGTTTAGTGCATTTCGTTGCTGAATACAATTTAATTGTAAGATCTGATACCCTGAGGCCTTAGCCTAGGTGGCATAGACCCGTCTTGATCCCTCATTAGGCTTAACACTAGTAAGGAAAATTTCATCTTGCTATCACCTATATATAAGTGATTAGGAATTGACATTTTAGAAGCATTAATTGAATTAGACCAAGACAATTTGAGTCCCTTAACACCTTAGGAAAGACAAGTACTGACTTTGCATGCCAGACTAATCTTGGGTTGAAATCAAGACACATAAAAGGATAGGGTTTCATAAAATTAGGAAAATCATAAGGATCCTGACTAGGAAGATTTGACCTAATACACCAGATCCATGAAGAAAACGTCCTTATTTCTTGGAAATGTCTACTTATAAGTAGAGCCAATTATGGTCTCATTAGGGCAAAACATTCCAAATTGGCAAAAATGTGCTAAGCACAACAGGATAAGGCCAATCAAATGAGACTAACTAAATTTTAGTTCACCTATTCTTAGACAAGTGTCATTTTGAAATTGGTGTTCCAATCAAGCTAGAATCTGTCTCCTGCCTCAATTATCATGCCTCACTCATCTGTTTTAACCTAATATTCTCAGTCATTCCGCACAATCTTCTTACCCTCCTCAACAAACACTTTTCTCGTGATAATCGTAAATTTACACCAAAGCAAGACATTAGGTAGACTTAAAATTCCATTGATTGGATTAATAATGATTTCCTATTAGGAGCTAAAATTCTCCATCGGTGTTTTCCACTAAATACCCCCCATCATCTCTTATCTTTTTCCCCTCCCCCTTGTTTCCAAGTGAAATTTTCAACATATTTAAACAGAAAACCTATGTAGAACCGATTGATTGATGGATTTCTATGAGATAATTGAACCTTTATGGGACATCAAGCAGAGAAAAAATTTAACCTTTATGGGACATAGTAAGAGACAGCAATCTCTTTGCAACAACTGTTTCCTTTTTCCTAGTTCAATCATCAATGTAAACACAGGTGGGTTTTGTGAGCATTACACAAATAAAATCCAAAAGATTGCAGATATGATAAGAATAGTATCATAAAAAAAAAAAAAACATATTGAAAATATGTATGTACATGAGAGAAAGGGCACCAAAATAATCGGGTAATGCACGTGATTATACCCACAAGCTGAAAGCTCTATCACAGCGTGTCCTTGCTTATTAACACGCCCAAAATGAAATGTTCGTCTGTGCACATTGTATGCCTTTAAAAGACACTGGTACAAATTTAACTATTCTTACATTTCCAAATGAGAATTCCCCGAGTAAATATAAAAATGTAAACCCTAAGGAAGTTATTGCCCGGGATTCCCCAGAAGTCGCTCTACTGCAGCATGGACATTCCCAGACGTAGCACGCAGTGCCCTGATATTCTCTTGAGTATCAAAGAAACCCATTTCTTGAAGCTGTGAAAGCTGAGTTGCATACAGTTCTTCCGGAGGTACTACAAAAACAAATGACATATTTAGTGGCAACCTAACAGCTAGATTAAGTGAAAATGATATCAATTAAGAATTCTAACCATCAGGATTATTTGGAACACTCAAGCTGCCAGCTCCAAGACCACCAAACATATTCATCATCAACTCCAATGCAGCAGCATTAGGTGCTCCTGTAATGAACAAACATCAAATCTAATGAATCTAATTGAAAGGGAACGAAAGACAAAAGAATAATCATAATGAATATTCATTTCTAAAATCGTAGTCTTGTGAACTACCTGTATTCCCACCAGTCTGAGCTTGATCCCTGCAAGCGAGCAGCAAATGATTAAGGGTCAACAAATTGAATTTATAAATGCTGGTCAACAAAATGCAAATGAATCTATAAGAAGAACACAAGTTAAAAACCATTTGGTGTATTTCTCTTTCACAGATGATATGTTTGACAAGACAAGGAGAAATTGGCACTATAATCCATAATTTAAATAAAGTGACAATTCATCAAAATTGAGGGATAATGAATCTTTTACACCAAGTATTTTAAACAATGGTGTGTTTGACAAGCCATGGAGAAATTGAATCAGTCCATAGTGATGTAAATAGAGTAGTGGCAATATGATCAATATAAAATGGCCATATATCCAAAATTTGTCTTTCACAAGAAATATTCAAAAAATAATACTCATTTAGAGGCTTATTATCAAGGGGTATAAACTAGTTGCCATTTATATTGATTCATTCAATTTCTAGCAAGCAATTACAACCTAGGAAACAACTCTGACAACTCATCAGGTAATTGCACCGGCACACAAACTAGATGATCTTATTACAACCTAGCAGCAAGCAAACTAATGGCACCAATCCCAAATCCTAATCAAGCAAGACACATCCACACTTACTGGGTTGATTGCCGTTGATTGAGCTGAGACAGAAGTGACTGCTGTAAAGCTAGCATTTGCTGCAAGAGGAAACAGAGAAAGGAGCCAAAGAAACATCAAGCATGTGTGAATCACAATTAAATTTCTTGGTAAAAATGTTACAACCATGATCACTAAATTCAATCAACCACAATATTCTCACTGGCCAAATCATGTTATAAAAGTAAAATGTAAGATTTTTTCCCACCTTGACAAGACTTTTTGAAACTCAATGTCAATATCAACTAGTTCAAATGAACATGCACTCAAGCATGTAAGTCACTTTCTCCACACACAAATTGAGACCATGTGTACAAAGTCATACCTGCATTGTCTCAGGGTTAGTTAACTGACGTAGAAGATCTGGATTTTGCATCATTTCTCTTAATTGAGGATTTGTATCAACCATGCCACGCAGTTGAGGGTTGAGACTGAGAATCTAAAAAAGAGAGATTATTTAACCCATGAAAGATCCCAACTCACAAAAAATAATTTATTGAGCTAAAGGTATTTTTCCCAGTCGTAGTACCTGATTCATATATTGGGGATTGGAGAGCAAGCTTTGCATCATCTGTGATACAGCTGGATTTTGCATAAATTGATTGAGTAGGGCAGAATCTGGGATACCATTAAACATTTGTTCCATCTCGGGGAGACCAAGCCCTCCAAGACCAGCAATACCAGGTGCCCTTGCATCCCCAGCAGGATTTGGCCTTGTAGTTGTTGTCTGAGTACCTCCTAACATTTTGTATAAAAAGACATGAGAAATATAATTAGCAGCATTTAAAATTAACAAATTCTAATAAAATCACAAGAGGCTAATCTATATATCCAGACTAATACCAACTACAGTAAAACTCAAGATAGTTAAGACATGCATGAGAGTTATTCAGGGAATTATGTCTTCTTTACACATTATTACATATGTGTGTGTGTGTGTGTGTGTGTGTGTGTGTGTGGATACCAAAGCTGGACCATAAGTGCTTTGAAAGAGTTAAGAAGGGCAAAGCTTACCACCAGTATTGTTCCAAGGGTTTGGAAGTGGGTTTGTATTTGGAGAAGTAAGTCCTGTAGTGGTTTCAGAACCAGTAGTTGAAGGATTATTTGACCCGTCCCTCACTTGTGTCCCACCTTGGTTCCCCAACAGTGCTGCAAATGGGTTTGAACCCAAATCATTTCCAGCGTTTCCACCCATTGTTGTAGCATTCAGAAATGGTTCCTGAACATTTTCATACATGCGTCTAAGCATGTTAAATCCCTCAGGGGAAGCTTCAATGTTGCTCATTGCCCTGTCTGTGTTTCGCATCATCTCACGCATGAGCTCGGGGTTCCTTGCAGCTTCTATAGTCTGTCGGAGAATACCAGGGTCATTAAGCACATGAGCAAGCTCTGGATTCCGGTCAATGATATCACGCATCTGAGGATTGCTCATAATCAAGCTGCGCATTAATTCAGGGTTGTTCATTAGGCTCTGAATGGCAGGCATGCTCATAATTTCCCTCATCATATTTGGGTTCTGAGTCAGTTGTTGCTGCACTTGTTCAAATTCTGGCAGCCCAGCTCCAAACAAGCCAGGTGCTCCTCCACTTCCTAGAGCATTGAGACCAAATAAAGATGCACCAAGACCAGCATTTCCCAAGCCCCCACCTTCATTTGAACCAACACCCCGTGTAACACCCGGTGTATTGTTCGGACTTTCTGAATTACCAGTGGCAGCAGCAGTAGCAGTAGCAGTAGCAGTAGCAGCAGGTGTTGACGAAGCTGAAGCAAAACCACGAACCATGTGAACAGTGTGTTCTGCCTGCAAACCTTCAATAAAGAAAGTATCCCAAAAAGAAAAAAAGAATCAATCTCTGATGAAGAAATACCCCTATAAAGCATATTGCAAACTGTTCTAATAATTCCCTGTATACTACAAATAAGACTCCAATAGATTACAATGGAATAACCAATTCATTTGATCATGAAAACCACATAAAAAAATATGGTACAACCACAAACAATAGTCACTTCACCTCTCATTCTGCCGCCATAAGAAAATTGGTACCATCTGACTTCAACATAACATGACTGTTAAGTTTCCTCACCAGAACAATGCTATTTCTATGACTCAATTATCTAGGCAAAAAATATATATATATATATTTTTTTTTTTTGATGACATAAGAGAACTTCACTCAGATTAGTTGCACACCATCAGAACATGCCAGACAATCTGCTACCCTTCCCTATGATAGAACATAATTGATTGCAACGAATTAAAACCACAGTTTAATAAACTTCAAAAGGTCCAAGGGTTTCCCAAAGACATGCATAATCCCTCCCCCACCCCCCTAAAAAAAGCAGCAAAAATCCCAACAAACTCACTTTCCTATCATCAAAGACATTCAACAGACAAACCAATAACTAAAATTCAACACCCATCTCCAATACAGAATCTGAATCGATTACAAGAACATGAGCAACCAAGGGTCAGTCCCAAAAATTGGGGTTGGCTATGGATACTCAACAAACTAATCAGGACCAGCCACATAAGTTCATTTCTGCCATTCTATTCTATCCGAAATCATACTCTCCATTACCTCCTTAATTGATTGCATTCATTATCCAAAAAATAATCAATCGCATGCACTATCAAAAAAATTAAATCTTATAATCAAATTAAATTCAAAATTCACACACAAAGACAAATTAAAGGACCAAATTTGAAACCCAAAAAAAAAAAAAAAAAAAATGGCAATTGCATCTAATATAACTAAATCCATATCAAGGAATTGAGACAAAGTACCATAGCTTTGCATTCACTATCAAAAACATTAAAAATTACAATCAAATTAAATTGAAAATTTTTATTTTTCACGACAAATTAAGCTCATATATTTCACCATATAAACGTTAGGATCAAAAATTTAAACAAAAAAAAAAAAAAATCACAACTGCATCGAATAATAACAAAACCCAAATATTAGTATAACAAAAAGGGCGCAACTTTGAGAGAGAGAGAGAGAGAGAGAGAGAGAGAAAGTACCATAGCTTTGTAGGGTTTGGTCATCCTTCAAGATGCGACCTTTGTAAATCAACCTCTGCTGATCAGCTGGTACATCGCAATTCTGAGCCAAAGCAGCCTTGAATGCACTAATCGAAGAATCGAGGCTCGTCCTCACCGTGAATTTCGTACCATTCGAGCACCTGATATTGATTACAACCTCTTCTCTTTGCTCTTCTTCACCACCACCACCACCAACACTAACTCTCGCCTCGCTCGAATCGCCCTCGGCACCCATAATTTCTCGATCGAAAATTCGAATCGAAATCGGAAAAATAAAAAACCGAAAACCCTAACCCTAAAAATCAAAAACCAAATTGAAAATTGAGAATTTCCCCAAATCGTTGTTAACTTGTGCCTCTATGCCAAAGCTATGCGGGTCTCGCGTTTTTTGTGTTTCGTGTTTTGCGTTTTATGTTTTCACTTGTGCTTCTATGCCGAAGTATTATTATTAGAATCAAATTTTTTTTTTTTTTATATAAGAGATAATTTTTTCTATTTTTGAACAAAATTTATAAAAATAAAAATTTAAAATAAATCACCAAAAATAAAGATCGGAGAAGATTTGGGAGTGAATGGATTAGGTCCAATAGAAGGACGGTTGATGTGGTCCTTCTTGATTTTATTATCAATAAAATATTGTTATTTATGTAAATGTGACATCATTTAATATTTTTTATTTTTTGTGCTAATTAGGAAGTTTACATATACATTTGTATAAATAATATCATTTTATTGATTAAGAAAGACCACAGCATTCATCCTCCCACGCAAATAATAATTTCTAAATAAAGATAGTGAAAGAGATTTTAATAATATTAAATTGATTTATTAATATATGGGTTTGTGTGCCCAATGGGAGAGAGAGATGGGTTGAGATTCTGTACGGTTTGGTTGGCATATTCTGTTCTATGGGCAAATCAGATTGATCAGACGGTGGAGAACTTTCATCATGTATGTGATGATTGAGCAGTGTTTGATGATAGGATTTTTTTTTTTTTGATAGAAAGGACGATATGATTTGAGCATGAGTTGTTTTTTTTTTATACAGAGTAACTTTAGCAACAATTTGTAATTTGCTGCATGTCACTTTAATATAGATTATTTTTTTTCTCTATCACTCCTAACCACTCGCATGGTAAATGTGGTAACTAAGTGTCACTTTTATATATAAGTAAATTTTTTTTTATAAGCATTTATTAATAAATGTTAACGGACACTGGTGCGTATTAAGGATGATTTATTGTGGGGCTCATTTAATAATTTTTTTTTTTTTGCGAATCATTTAATAAAAAATTTGAATGAATTAATGAGGAGACTGAAAATATTATTAAAGTGACAAATGAAATTAAAAAAATCAACTTTGTTGGCTTTAGACCTTATAAAACTAGTAACAATTTAACATAAAGCAAAATAATTTGACATAAAGTTATTTTTTAATGAGCACCTTACTGTGCTTGTCAACACCAACTTTATTTATATAGACTACGTGGCAAATTGTGATTGGTTGCATATCATTTTTATTTATATAATAAATTATTATATTTTCTCCCATTACTCACAATCAACCATGTGGAAAAATTGTGGCAAATGTAATTAAGTTTGTGGCATTAGATTTTTTGTACAAGTATTGTTGGATTGGACAGTGGAGAGACAATATTAATTGGTGGATCAAAGGGTAAGATATTGTTAAATAATAAAGTATATTTGATCGGCGGACTAAAATAAATAAGGACTTGGATTGGGTACAATACAACTAAACATTGGACCCAATTCTCACTCAATAGGTAATATACGCTTGACGGCTGCTTTTAATGGAGATATGGCTTTTTTTTGAAAATATAATATTGCTCACTAAAATTTGGATCGAGTTTTATTTGAGTTACTAAAATTTGGAGTTTTCTTTTTTAGAACAAAAAAAATTATAAACTTAGCAAATTAGTCATTTTATAGTCTTATCATAAGATTTTAGAATGACTGTATTAGTTTTATAATTCTTTGAGCACTAAAAATAAATGTATCAAATTTTAAGGATTAAGGGATTCAAGTGATAGCCCAATAAGATTTTTTTTAATATATAAATATTAACAAAAGAAATAGTGTAAGAACTAAGAATTTGATGGCCCAAGCCCACTTAGATCAGTAGTGCCTTGTCCTACAAACCAAGCCCAAACAATAGAAAGTTACTACGCAAAGGGTGGGAAGACAGTTCTAGTATAATTCTTAGCCAAGTTCTGGTCTAAGGCCGAGGAGCCCAAAGTAACAAAGAAAACAATTCACAGAATAATTGAAAATAAAGCTCTCCTTGGTCAAGTCCGAGGTTGAGTTCTTATATATGATTGATACAAGTTTTATACCAAGCAATGTACTATTCACTTTCTTGTTTTTCTAATTCTTCCCAAAATCATCCCCCCTTACTGGGAGGTTTTCTCCCCCTTATATATATCCTCATTCCTTGGATCCTAGCCCTCCACTTATATGCCTCAGGGCTTTTCTCAGGATACTTATCCCATCAGAGTTCTGCTGAAGGTGGTAGAAGGGTTGCTAGTTGTGAAACTACTGTTCAGGGGTCATTTCCTCATTAATGCAGCTGATAAGGTTGTTGCAGAGCATTCAAGGGGGAAGGTATGCCCTTTCAAGAAGCTTCCTCCCACCGCCTTGACCCATTCCGCAAGTTCTATCCCTTCCAATTGGGTTCTCATAAAACGCTACCTCGCATATCCATCCCTTCTCGGATCGATGAAGTCCTCGGGTCAGATATGCTTTTACGGGTGGGATCATGTATGATACTTCGCATTCAATCCTCTTCGGTCCTCGGACACCCTACAAATAGCGTATTATTAATAATAATTTTTGTTGTAGTATTCGATGTCTATTGTTTGAAAAAATAATATATTTTTCAATTTGCTTGAAAGAGAATATAATAAATAAGGGTGAAACTAGTTTTATAACCTTTTTTTTTTTTTTTTTTGGTTGAGAAAAACTAGGAGACTGATTTAGAAAAAATATATATTTATATATAGTTACATATATTATACGATGATTATATGCGTAATTAATGAATATTGGCAGGATCATATATATGTTTCATTGTTTTGCTAAAAAATGTACTAAAATATTAAGGAAATTGTGAACATATCAATAGGTTTGGGGGACAATATATTTCCACGGCGTGGAAATGGATGAATGATTGTACAATTCAAATAAAATCTTCTGTGATTAGGCTGTATAAACATGTGATTGGTCAATTGACAAAAATGACAGGCTATTATTTGGCCAAGGGACATACCTATTGAAATTGGATGCCCTACATGCTTTTGTTCAAAATTAATAAAAGCATATAAGAAAGAGATAGAATAGAAAAGGGTCAAACATGTGGTTTTTACAGGACCACGATTTGTATTTTTTTTCTTTTTCTTTCTTGATAAGTAAAGTCCAAACTCACCTTAAAACTAAAAATCTTTATACAAAGATTTGTTCACTTGTAACATAGTCAGATCTAAACTATGTACAGACTACAGAGACAAAAATTTACTATTCTTAAAAAGGTTTGAAGACAAGGCATAAAATCACAAAAAAGAAAGCACAAACTGAAATTCGATATATGCTCCCCATATTGATGTAGCTAGGTGCCAATCAAGAGGAACTTGTTGAAATTTCAGGGGAGGTGTTCACACTTGCTCATGTGATTCAAAAGGGAATTTGCTTTTCTTTGAGCTCTATTGGTTCCATTTCTTGCAATCTCTACCAAATGCTCATATACACCATACTGAAGTGCAGCCAAAACCAAAGAAGAATTATTCAACCCCAACTCTAGCAAAACAGATGTAGCACATTCCTTATTCTTGGGTGTACCATGTCTAATGATTTCAACAAGTGTTTCAACAAAAGATAGCTTTCCAATCTCATTTTGGCCCTCCGGATGTGATGCAAGGAGTAACAAGATTGAGAGGGCTTCATCAATCATGCCCAAGTTCTTATCCTCAAGCACTTGCAGCAATGGGGGTATGATACCTGCCTGAATGGCCCTGGACTTGTTAGCTTGGTTTAAAGACAGATTAAATAGTGCAGTAGCAGCATCCTTTTTACCTCTGATCGTTCCATGTTGCAAAAGTTCTACCAAGGGAGGGATTCCATTCAATGTGCCCACCAATACTTTGTTGTCATCAAGTGTGCACAAGCTAAATAAGGCTGCAGCAGAATTTTCTCTTGCCTCATCTGTTCCATTCTGCAGAATTTGGATTATAGCAGGAACAGCTCCTTCTCTTGCTACGAGTCTTTTATTTGCTTCATCAATCGACAAGTTCAAAAGAGCTGTCACGGTGTGTTCTTGAACCTTGGAATTCGGGTGG
Source organism: Notholithocarpus densiflorus (assembly GCA_030021035.2). Classification (NCBI taxonomy): domain Eukaryota; kingdom Viridiplantae; phylum Streptophyta; class Magnoliopsida; order Fagales; family Fagaceae; genus Notholithocarpus; species Notholithocarpus densiflorus. The sequence continues at coordinate 1,053,158 of JARYZH020000074.1, forward strand.
TAAAGGAGCTGAACCAAAGGAGGGATTCCACCACTATTGGCAATCAAAATTCTGTTGTTGGGGCTCTCTTTGGAGAGCATACGGATCTTCAAAACAGCCTCTCTTTGCACATCCAACTGACAAGATGATAGATTTTCAACCAGGAAAGAGATTTCCTTTATGAGCTCAGTAGAAGAGCCATCAGGGCCAATGTAAGGATCTTTCTTGGGCAGCTCAAGATTATTCTTCTCACACCATTGCCGAATAAGGTTCTTGAGAGCAACATTTGGTGCTAGTGACAAATGAAGCAAAATTTGTCCAGTCTTTGGACAGGTCCTATGATTAGAATCCAGCCATTTCTGTATGCTCTCTCTTTCATATGTCTTCAAAACAGAAGGAAAACTGTCTCAGCTCCAGAGCATGCATGATTGGCATCTAGCTTAAGTTTTGCCTCTACGTTTAGTTTTTCTCAAATGTATTACAAAAACTGGTTCCAGAGTGTAATTCATATATGGTAATGTTGTACTAATAAGAGAACAGTTTTAACGCTTTTTAACATGAGGGATAAAAATTGCAATACCTAAAACTATAGTTTGCTATCAGGCAATTTTGTCTACTCTTGATGAAACATGTCAAGAACTCATATCCAAGAACTACTACTATTCAGTGATCCGTTTTACATGTGATATATTAAACTACATATCAGAAATTAAAATAGCTAGTACCGCAGCATTACTTTGTGATTAATAATGATTGCCACTTTTTAAGTATTGTTATGCATGTAATTGAAATGGATATCATCAAGGTAAGATTACCTGTCCAGTAGACACAATAACTGGATCCGTCATGATCTCTAGAGTAATTGGACAGAGGAATTCATGAGGGACTAATGAGGACTGACACCTCCGAAGAATTTTAGATGAAACAGGACCATCAAGTGCAGTTGTCTCTTCTAGCCCTGAAATTTGTTTTATTTTCCCCAAAAGATCTACGATTTGTTGGATGTTCTCAGCATTGTGCCCAGCTCTCTTCTTAACTAGTTTTTGAACAGCCAATGTCTCCTGATTCAAGTCTGTAAAAGTTCGTAGTTCCAACTTGATAGCTAGTCTTTCTAGTATTGCACTGTCTGCATTCGTGTCATTCATATTAGAGAATACAACCATCATGTCCATTGCTAGCTCCATGTCTATTGTATCTGTTCGTTTCTTTGCTCTTTTAAGTTGCATACGCATTAGCTCAACCTAGAGCACATAAATAATGCAAAAATGAGGAATGGTTCTGAAATTATTAAGCAACAACAACCACAAAGCCTTAGTACCAAAACTTTGGGGTTGGCTATGGATCCTCAACAAATTAGTTAGGGTCCGTTACATGTATTTTTTTCCTCCATTCTATTCTATTCGATGTCATACTCTTTGTTACTTCCTTAATTGACAGTCATTTTTTTATTACTTCTACTAATATTATTTCTACTCTTCCTCTACTAAAATTATTAAGCAACCAACTGAGAAAGGTTTTACCCTAAGGTTGGTCTAATGGTTCCCCATGCCTTTTGTGACCCATGAGGTCCTCTCCTAGTCAACACCTTGGGGTCGCCGAAAGGATTTTTCCCAGTACTTACCCAATATGTGTAAGACAGGAGGACTGGAAACACAAAAAATAAATAAATAAAATTAAAAAAAAAAAACTGAAAAAGGTTTTTCAATTGTTTCTGCTACATGGAAACTATAGACGACTTTTCTCCAAGATCTTTCACGTGATTCAAGTTCAACCACCAAATATTCATTCACATGTAAAACAAATCCTATATGTATATTCTAAAGCATATACACGTTTTTTTTTATTATCAGAGATTCAGAGACAAATGAGTCTCGATCTTTTCATGGTAGACTGGTAGTTAATGTAATCTTCACACAGACACACCAACAAACACATTCAGACAATATTCAGTTCGTCAAATTTAAACAGAATATTCTACAATAATCCCACAAAACTTTTTATTCTTTTTAAGAATTATATTCTAAATGGTATCCTATTCCTATCTAATTAAGCAGCAGGATCTCAACCAAACTGGTACTTAATCATTAGGTTGATTCAAACAAAATGATTTATTGATCAACCAAGTCTTGAAAGAAAAATTCTTAGTACTACATTATCTATACGCTATAAGAAGCAAACATGAATTATAGTACTTATTATCTAGTCAATTTAAGTCAATGGGATCATACTTAAACTTTATAGCTTCCTACTCAGTAGATCACTATCATAAGTAAAGATACTTAAAGTGAGTACCTCAACTCCTATAACTTAGTTTAAGGCAAGCATATATGACATATACTGTGATAGTTTTTTTTTTTTTTTTTTGAGAGAGAAAAGATAGGACTGTTATAGATCATTAATAAGAGCTAAAGATGGCCACATTGTGGCAAACTGACAATATACTTCTAATCAAGAAGTATATTTCACCTCACCAGCAATAATCAAGACCCTAAAATACATGTGGTAAAGAACCAAAAAAACTAGAAATGATGGGAAATGAGAGGAATTACTTGCTCTTTCACTTCGACTGAGATCCCGAGCTCATCGTAAGGCATACCATCCAAAGCCTGATGTAATTTGTCATAAACACCAAGAAATCTGCTCATTACTGCCTCACTTTCCAATGCCTAATTAAGATTCATCAATACAGCCAAAGTTAAATTAAACTCAGATAAAAACACGACCCACTTGACAAATTGGAAAAGACAAAAAGACAAACAAAGACAGATAGAGAGAGAGAGCAAACTGACCAGATAAATCTTGCTTCCATAGTTGCAATGCTTCAGCAATTTCATTGCCAAAACAAGTGCTTTCCTCAAATTATCCAAACAATTCAAAGCCTCACCGGAAACCGATGTACCAAGCTCCCTTAACTCCTCTAAAAAAGGCACCAACAGCTTCAATCTCCTTACCAAACTCAAGCACTCCTTCCTCTGTGTTTTCCTGTACCCACTATACAATCCAACGCTCTCAATCACCTCCATTAATTCCTTAACCACATCACTTTCATCTCCACCACTAGATGATACAGAAACAACAACATTATTCCCTCCCTCCATCACCATCTGGCTGTCCATTTTTCTCAAATTCTCTCACTTCCAACCAGATAACTAGCTCTAGTTCTTATTCTTAAAAGGGGTATTAGCAAATATCTTTGATTTTCCCGGAAAGATTGTGACTTTCCCAAGAAAAGCAAAAAAAAATAATTGGTGGGGGCAATTTTAAAAGGCCATTGATAAAAAGGGTGTCATTTTCTCAGCTCGGTTGTATAATTAGGAGTTTTATATATATTTTTTGGATAATAAGTTTGGCGGGTATTGTGGTTACTAAAAATAGAATAGTGTTTGAAAAACAGTTAGTATGTTTTACATAGTGACGGTTTCACGCGGTTTTCCTTAAACTTCGTTTGACAAATCTTAACGCGTCTTCACGTGCTGCACTTCTTCATTGTTCTACGTTTGTGTTGTACTACAAGGTCCCACCCACTCCTGCTTTTGTTTTTCTTTTTCTTTATTTTGGTTTAATTTTTTTTTTTTTAAGCTTCCTAGTCCCTTCTTGGTTCTTCCTTTGATTTTTTTGGGGTTATGGGTCCCTTTTTCTTATCTTTCTTCCACTTTTATAGGTTTTGTATCAATTTTGGGACAAGAAATCTAGGGTGGAGCCTCAGTTTTCATCAATTCAAAGTTATGCTATATTGGTTGTTAAAGTCTTGCAAATGTAGCTTGGGATTAGATTAAGAAAAATTATCTTGTGTTTGATCCGTCTTATATGTTAAGACTCATATGTATAATGTAATGAGACTACGAGAGGGTCACATAAGATATTTTTTCCTCGAGATTATTGATTGTCAAAGAATTATAACTAGGGGTGTGCAGAAAACCCACCGACCCGCCAAACCAGACCCGACCCAACCCGACCCACCGGGTTGGGTCGGTTTTTAAGGCTTGGTGGGTTGGGTTGGGTTACAAAATTTTTTTTTATAGCAGGTCGGGTTGGGTTTGGGTCAAAAAATTACAAACCCGCCAAACCCGACCCGATCCACCGACCCACCCATATTTAATATATATTTAAAATATATTATATATTTAATAATTTTTTTTTAAAACCAGCTATAAGGCACTTATATATATATTTAATAATTTTAAAAAAAAAACTAGCTGTAGAGCAGCACTTCCTCGGTTCCTCCTACTAATACTAATTTAATATATATATATATATATTATATAATTAATAAATCTTTTAAAATAACCAATTCTTCCTATCCTATATAAAAGCCAATTAGTTCACACAAACTCTAATAAATTACTATTATTGTTTAGTCATTAGTGTTGTTTGCCTTTAAGGAATTACATTGATACTAATCTTTGGGTTTTTTTAATATATTAATATTTATATTATTTTTTTTCTACTCAATTTAATAATAATAAATAAATAAATTTGTCAAACCCATGGGTTCAACCCGACCCAACCCGACCCATGTGGGTTGGGTTGGGTCGGGTTGGATTTATGTGATGGGTTGGGTTGGGTCGAATTTTTTTTGACCCACCATGGTGGGTTGGGTCAAAAAGTCCCCTCAACCCGACCCAACCCGACCCATGCACACCCCTAATTTTAACACTTACAGTATAAAATATTAAAACATCTTTTGATAGATGAAAATCCGCTAATACAATCTTTCTTTTTTCAATTAAATAAGAAGTGGATTTCCATTAAAAAAGTAATAAGTGGATTTATAAAAAGATTATAGACTCTTTATTCTCTTTCTCATTAAAATAATAATAATAACTTCGTGAAACAATGATAAAAGTGCAAAAGATTTACAATGATTACCGTATATCTCGCAGTCACAACTCATCAAAAGGATAAAGATAATTTGCATCTTATTAAGTCAGCAACAAAACAAACTGCCGGTATGAAACACCTTTTCTTTTTTTTTGGAAACTCGGTATGAAACACTTAATCATATGCAAGAGTAGTTATATCATGTAACCATTATATACGTGTTGTGAGATTTTCACATCTATAACCGACATGTTTGAGAAAGGATAGCATTCACAGCAGTAAGTGCATAATTAAAAAAAATGTGTAAAATTTACATTTTTTGTCTAAAAATGACTCATATCAAGTTTAAATTTACTAATTTGCTACAGTCATCACGTAAATGTACACTGATATTATTCATTTGGTGGGTTGTTGTTGTTGTGTGTGAAGAAAGGGAAACAATTAAGAATATTTTAAAAAATTGATATTTTAGTTAAATGAAGTGTAAAATAAATAATTTGATATGAGATATTTTTAAAAAATAAGTATATCACAGAATTTTTTTGTACGAACTAATGTGAATGATTGCATGATATAATTTTTTCATATGCACCGTCCAAGGGGCTGGCCTTGAACTTGACCTTGACTCAGAGGCAAGGCAAGCATAAAGCATTACATATGTAATTGAAGTCTTTGTTGGGCCAGCAATGAAAGAAGAAAAAAACGAACAGCTTAATGACTTACAACTCAAATGAATTTGTTTACTAGGTCAAGTCCATAATGTCCATTCGGTGCGCAATGCGTGAATCCACCAAGCTCCATCAGCTTCCTATTATCTTCCACCACTTCATTACCTTTTTGACTAGCAAAAACAAAGAGTGAAGAAAGGGTTTTATTTTATAGTATTTTTTTACTAAAATATTGTTGAATCTATGAGCTACATACATACATGATGATACTAGTCCATTTCTTGATATAGATGGGATTCAATCCCAATCAAATCTTAGTAATTAAGTTAGCTAACTTATCCCAAAAAAAAAAAAGGTTTACCAACATCCACAAGATATGTTTTATAGTTTGTTAATTTTGGATTTTCAAAGAAAATTATAGAAAATAAATTTCAATTTTGGCATGCATAAATTAATTAATTAATGTAGTTTTCAAATTTATAATTAAAAAAAAAAAAACTGATTTTTTTTTTTTGGCTAAGCACAATTAGCAAGGACCAAGTAATAATATTATTATTATTATTTGAAGAAGGACCAACTAATAATGGGACGGTTTCTATCGATTTTTCCCAAAAAAAATAAAGAATAAAGGGACGGCATGCCAACAAACCAGACAAGCCATTAAAATAGTGTCTTATACTCTTATTATTTAGTGTTAATATTAGAATTACAAAATGCTTTTCTTATTCTTGACAGCGGCCTTTTGATTTTATTTGACAAAAATATTCCCTTTTCTTTTTCTGCAAGACAAAAAAATATGAATGATCTCTCCCAAAGTTTCAACAGAAAATAATGACAAGGGTGGCAAGTTGCTATAATGTGGGAGAGGCTTGACAGAATAGGAAAAGGGTTAATCCATCCCTAGATTAACATTACTTTTTTTTTTAGTACGTGTGACTTGAGTAACATCTCACACATATACACACGTCACAACTTTATCATCTCTCACAATCTTTTTCATAATTTGTTAAAATTACAAATTATAATAAGAGTAATATCTCTTTCACTTGGGTGCACAATTAATGCTACATTTATTATATATCAATCACAAAATTTACATATATAAAATGTAGGCGAAACTACACTATTAGAGCACCCACAGTAGATGTGGGATATGTGCCAAATGCTAAATATTTGGCACATATCCCACACCAAACACAAAAAATAGTCCTCTAGTAGATGTTGTATATGTTGCTTATGTTTACCACATATACCATTTTGTGTCCGTACCATTGCAAATTTGCAAAGGTACGGACAGATGTGGTAAACCAAATATTTGTATTTGAATATATTTTAATGTATTTTAATGTGTAATAAATATTATTTTAATGTATTTTAATGTGTAGTAAATATTATTTTAATGTATAGAATTGAATTATAAAACATCTGATAAATGAGATGTTGTAAAATGATGTGGTAAAATAATAAAGTAGGCATTTGATGTGGCAAAATGGCATAATTTTTGCACGATCTGCTACGGATGCTCTTAGTCCCTGAAGTTTACCCTGTGTGCGCAATTGGTCCCTCAAGTTTGAAGCGAGCACAATTAGTCCCTTAAGTTTTAAAACTGAGCTGTGTTGGTTCTTTTAGTAATTGTTGTTAACGGTGTTACTTATGTGGCTAACGGAACAATGACTTAGCTTTTTTTTTTTTTTAATGATGTGGCATGTTTTTAATTAAAAAATTAAAAACTAAATTTATGAGGAAAATAAAATCACCAGTACCAAATTAAAAAAATTATTTTCTGCCTGTTGTAAAAACCCATAATGAGAGAGGGCTATCAGGCAACCGGTGATCTTTCACTCCCCCCCCCCCCCCCACAAACCCATTGCCCACAGCCACAGCAGCCACACCACCACCACCACCTAACCACCAAAATCAAAAACGAAAACAAACACTGTAAACCCAGCAAACCCACAGTCACCACCAGCCACCATCACCCATTCACCTGCCACCACCGTAAACCCCAACCCAAAATCAACCCACCACTAGCCACCACCGGTACAAAACAACCACCAAATCACAAAACCCAGCCATCAAACAACCAATCACAAAACAACCACTAAAACCCAGCCATCACAAAACCTAGCCACCGAAGACCACCATGGGCAAGAGGCCGACTAGGCAAATAATTCAAACCAATGAACCCGCTAAATTGGATATCTTCTGCAAAAGGTTCTAGTGATTCATATCTAATTGGTCTTCCTACATATTTAGTTGATGCAGGTTGGAGTATCTGAGAGTGCCCAAATATCAATGGCCTTTTTTTCAAGTTTAGTTACCGTCTTTTTCTTCTCAATCTTGACAATTTGACAATTTGCAATTCATTTTGGTTCCTTTGCACTTGCTGTGTATATGTATTGGTGATGGTAATCCCTGCTTTTGCACATTGATTTGATTTGAGAGAAGAAAAGGAGAAAGAAGAGAGAGAAAAGAGAGTCCGGAGAAAGAAGAACAGAGAGAAAAGTGTGAGAGAGAGAGAGAGAAAAATTTTTTTTTGGATAAAAGAGAAAAGATATTTTAACCCTCTCGTTGTGGGTTTTTACAACAGGCAGAAAATAAATTTTTTAATTTGGTACTAGTGATTTTTTTTTCTCACTTGTAAATTTAGTTTCTAATTTTTTAATTAAAAATATGCCACATTATTAAAAAAAAATCCAAGTCATTGTTCCGTTAGCCACATAAGTAACACCGTTAACAACAGTTAGTAAAAGGACCGACACAGCTCAGTTTTAAAACTTAAGGGACTAATTGTGCTCGCTTCAAAATTGAGGGGCCAATTGCGCACACAGTGTAAACTTCAAGGACCAATAGTGTAGTTTCGCCTAAAATGTATCCGTTTAACAGTTTTAACATTTTTCATTAAGTATGCGTTTGGATTGCGTTTTCCGTGCACTGCGTTTGCGTTTTCCTTCTCTTTTTTTTTTTTTTTTAATTGAGAAGCACATGAACGTGGGACACAGACCTGCCAGTGGGTCATGTGCACTATGTACGGGACCCACTACCTCTTTGAACTCCAAATTTTGCACTGAAATGTGTCACACCAGTGGGTCCTGTGCATTGTTCACGGGTGCACGTGACCCACAAATATCTTTTTTCAACAACTTTTTCATTAAAAATAGGTCTCACGGCACTATTCACACATTTAAAAATTATTTTACTACAGTTTTCAGTTTTTAGCAAAATAAATGGTATCCAAACGGACCCTAAACCTTTTATAAAATTTTATGTCATTAATGTAACACCAACCACATCAAATTATAGACCTTTTATGGTAAAATTAATAGCGGTTTTAGCAATGAGTAAAATTTAGTTGTACTTTCTTTTCAAAATAATTATTCTTTATTGTCTAATCAATATATTAACAGATTAATTCTTCTTCTCTTTTTTTTTTTTTGGGTCGGATCAGATTCAAATTACTTATTTGGCAATAATAAATTTTATTAATTGAACTAATTAAATCCCATTGTAACTAAGTTTTTTTGCAAAAAAAAAAAAAAAAAACATAAGTGACACAATTATGAGTTGTCATGTTCTTCTTTGACAATGGAAACACAGTACAGTGTACCATGTGAAACTAAAGAAGCTTCCAGGAACGCCCACCAATCACCATTTCTTAGTGCTGAAGAGCGTACCAGCATGGCCTTGATGGGCTTTAATTTCAAGCCCAACCCCACATTGTCGAATCGAATATACTTTTACTTTTCTTTATTTTCTGGGCCATAGAAATATTCGAAACAAAGCAACGTTACCGTTACACACAAAACAATTGCGACCCTTCATTGTTATTAGATCCAACGGCCAGTTTATAGTAGCCGTTATTTTCAAAAAAGAAGTGTCATTTTGTGGAAAATCTCGAATTTCGCTTTTCGTCTATTCATACTACACACACTGACACCCTTCAATTGTTGGGTTTAGTCTCTCTCTTGTGAAAAATTAAGGAACTTTCTTCTTGAAGGTTGGTGGGCTTGTTTTATTTTGTAAAGAAAATTTATGGTATTTTGGATTTGTTGCTCTTCTTTTTTCTTGTTCTTGATAATTTAGATAATGGGGTTTTTAGTGGTTTTTTAATTGGTTTTAGTTCTCTTTTGTGGGTTAATCTTGAAGGTGAGTAAAATGGATGAATCAAAGGAGAACTATCCAAGTCTCATTAGCCACTCAAGTTTTCAAGAAGGTAAAAAATGAAGTTGAAGTTGAAGGTTTCTTGTAATTCTTGTTGTTAGTCTTGTTTGTAGTTTTGACCAATCAATTAATTTAACAAAATTTATCATCTCCCATCTTTTTTTTTTCTTTCAAATTTTAAAGAAGGTGCAGGAATGGAGGGTTCCAAGTTCATGAGGGAAATGGGATATAATCATCGAGAGGCTTTAAGTAACATCAATCAGAATATTGTTGGAGCTAGCTTAAACTCTTATATGGCATACGAAGCAGAATTCAAAGGGTAAAATCTTCTTATTCTTTCTAAACCTTTTTGCCTATCATTAGGTTCTATTTCTATTAAATCTTTCTAATTGATTTTAATTATATAATATGTTCAGGAAAGATATGATGTATGACAAACCAATTACAAGGTTAGAATTTAGAACTAACAGTTTCATTGGATATGCTTTCTACATTGTGAAATATTTCTCATAAATATTGAATTTTACTTTTTTTATGTTTGTTTAGGAAGTTTGCAGCACAAATGGTCCAGCACTGCCATGGAGAAATATTTGTATAAGATGATGTTTTAATTAACTTTATTTCTTTTTACTTTAAAAAAAAAAATTTTGAATTGGTATTTAATAGATTGATTGTCCTATTAGGAAGCTAAGAAAGTAACCTCATTGGCTCCAAACCCAACTAGCCTAGAAGATTGTACAATAATAGATGTGGTGGAGTATGATGATGCTAGTGATGGTCAAGTTCCGATGTTTGTTAAGCACACTGAAGCCATGCTAGATGAAATTGATCGAATGGTATGCGTATATAGTAATCCTCATATCTTTTTTGTTGAAATGGATTGAAGGTATATTTTTGGCAAGCAAGTATCATTATAACTTTAGATTGAATTACTGTAGGAAGAGATTGAGATGGAAGATGTGGGGGAACCAGTTATTGATATCGACAGCAGTGATCTGAAAGATCCACTTGCGGTTGTTGAGTACATAGATGATATAACTGCTTACTACAGGGAAACTGAGGCAAGTTTATTTGCTATCGAAACACACAAATTGTACAAGTGTTGATTGATGTTCAAATAGTTTACACTTTACACTACTAATATGTTCAATTCTTTTGGCTAATTGTTCAAATTATTTGATTATACTAGTAGTATTACTACAACATATAGGGTCTTCTGAATTAATGATCAATGATTAATCATAGACTTAGATATCAATTATACAAGTTTTGTTTCTGCAAAAGAAGTGCACTCTTCTTGAGGGTTGGAAATAGAAGAGATTGTGCGATGTATAATATGATGTGATTGAGAGGTATGAGGTTGTAAATATGTTAGCACCAACATTAGGTGGACAGCATTTTCTGCATCAAGTCCTAAATTGAAATCTTTCAACCAAACAACAGAACTTAAGAAAGGTCCTACTTTGATTATTTGTGGGTCATTAAATGATGTAAAATCTTTTGAGCATTTGCTTAATAATGAAGATTTTGTGGACATTAAAAAGTATGAATATGAAAGCACCTACTTGTTTTTATGGGATGACTTAAACCCATGAATCTGTTGTAGGCTTGTAGCTTTACTCACTCCCTCACATTCAAATATTGAGGTATACTGTATACTTTGCTATAAAGTGGATCCATTTATTCTGTTGAAGTTCCCTTTATGTGTTGTCATCATGCCAATCACTTGTGTTTTGCAAAGACGTGCATTCTTGAGATTTTAGCAACTTATGAGAGTTAATATATGCCATAAGAATGTAGCTAATTGGTTAGATCATCCATAATTGATTCTCTAAACAATCATGCAGAATTCTAGCTGTGTTTCTCCAAATTACATGGCTCATCAATTCGACATCAACAAGAAAATGAGGGCTATCCTCATTGACTGGCTTATCGAGGTAAATGATTCTAAACCGATTTGCTTCTGTGAAGGGAGATACTGAGGATGTACTTTGGTCATCATATAGAAAAAAAAAAAAAAAAAAAAAATACATTTGATCTGCATAGCACTTGAAAGCCTTTGCATAACCATTTATAATGTGCTAAATCTCTGTGTTTTGAAATTCATATTCATGTTCTTTTCAGACAGAATAATATCAATTTCACCATCCTTTCGGAAAGGGATTACTTTTTATTGATTAAGGCAGTTGTAGGGACATCTGAGTGACGCTGAAAATTTGTACTTGAAATTTGACTAATGAAATTGGTTGTATTAACAGGTTCACTGCAAATTTGAGCTTATGGACGAGACCTTATTCCTCACTGTCAACCTTATAGACAGGTTTTTAGAGCATCAAACAGTTCTCAGAAAGAAGCTTCAATTGGTAGGGCTGACAGCCATGCTATTAGCTTGCAAATATGAGGAAGTTTCTGTCCCTATTGTGGAGGATCTTGTTATGATATCAGACAAGGCCTATACAAGAGAAGAAGTTCTTGATATGGTAATATCCTTAATTGGTTCTCACTAGTTTCCTTTCCTCCCTTTCACTATTAAATTAAATTTAATGATTTCCCTTGCTTATAGGAGAGATTTATGGTGAACACATTACAATTTAAGTTGTCTGTGCCTACCCCATATGTGTTTATGAGGAGATTCCTTAAGGCAGCTCAATCTGACAAAAAGGTCAATAATCCAATGTCCTAGAATCATCTTGATTTAAATTAGATTTTTTTGGGTCAAAATTGATACTTATAAGTTAGATTTCCACCTATGAAACTGAATCAGCTCGAGCTCCTATCCTTCTTTATCATTGAGCTATGCCTAGTGGAGTACGAAATGCTCAAGTTCCCACCGTCTTTGCTAGCTGCTGCAGCAGTTTACACAGCTCAATGTAGTCTTTACTGCTTTAAGCAATGGAGCAGAACTATTGAGTGGTATACTAACTACTCAGAAGATCAGCTTCTGTGAGTTGTTTTTGCTAGCTTTTTTGTCTTGAACTTTCTTAGTTTGGGACACATTATTTGTGGAAATTCAATCTAATCCATTTGCTTAACAATGAAATGATGTTCATATGTGCTAATAGAGAATGCTCCAAATTGATGGTTACTTGCCATCAGAAGGCTGGAACTGGGAAACTCACTGGAGCATATAGAAAGTACAGTACTTGGAAGTTTGGATACGCAGCAAAAGCTGAACCAGCTCGATTTCTTCTGGATCTTTGACAGAATGAAAGGATAACTGAACCAGCTTGGTTAGTATTTGTGTTTTCTGTGTGTGCAACTGAGCAACAGAAGTTGCCTTAAGAAGTCAAGCATGTTGTTTCTTCTGTTGCCAGCTTCTATGTCTCAGAACTGTTTTTTAGTTAGAAAATTATGTTACTTTCCGGATAATGTTCTATAAATGGGTGATGCTTCAATGTAAATAGTTGATGCTAAAGTCTTGTTTGAATGGGTTTTTTTTTTTAATGTAAATGATTGATTTCTAGATCTATTTCATTGTGGTATTTTATCTTCACACTTGATGCTAATGTTTAGTGTGTATTATGTATATGCATGAAAACCACTTAAAAAAAGGAAACATACCCTATGCACAAATGTCAAAAAATTAAATCAGTAAAAACAAGAATATCTAGTATATAGTTGCCACCATTTACATCAAGTGAAAATTGCTATAGTGTTACCACAACAAATAAGTAGAGTCAAACACCATTTACATCAGTAAAACAATTTAGCTTACTCCTGGTTGTAAACAAACATAATATGCCATAATTGCCTGTCTTTTGTTCCATATACCACAATTTCTCACCTAAAGTCGTAATTGAAACTCAAAATATCGGTCTTTGATGCCTCTGTAGGTCCAAGTGAAGCAAGTGGTTGTGTTTTCAGTCTATTAATTTTCACCTCAAAATACTGTTTTTCTGTTCGGTTAATGGGACTGAAACATGATCTTGGTTCTGCATGCAATGACTATAAGCTGGCCTGCATTGATGAATATTCTTCAAAAAATGTTTTTCTTCTCTTATAAATCATTTGCAAATCCCACTTTTCAGGATTCGATCTTTCTAAATCCCTGGTTAAAAACACAAGAAAAGCTTGAATTATATTTATAAAAGTTCACCTTTTCCACACGCACACAAAAATGAAACAGAACATAAAACAATCCAATCTTAAATTGGAGAAAAGAACAATCACTGCTAAACTACTGCTGGATCAGCAGTCCAAAAATACTAGTTAAAAAGATGGATAATCTAAATTTTGTAAATCCATGCACATGTATTCATGTAGCCCACAAGTTATTTTAGGCAGCTTGTATTGAAAAAATAAATCTTCAACATATTTCAGTAATACACATTAAACAGTAAGAACATCAACCACAACATCAAATTGTAGACAACTGGTTAAGCATATATTGAAAAAAAAAATATTTTCAACCTATTTCAGTAATACACATTAATGATTAAACAACAAGAACATCAACCATAGCATCAAATTCTAGGCAACTGGTTTTTAATATCATCATTACTGAATCAAGGCAGGCATTAAACCTTATAAACCCTCTTTTAAACAGCTAAAGTTTAGCCAATTTTTGATAGTATCCAGTTCACAGTGTAGGACCATCAGAGGATAGCTACCTTTGGCAAGCCAAACAAAATCTCAGTCAGCTTCTTCTTTCTTCCTGTTAAAAAATCATCAGCACTTGCCCCTCTCAAGGAGATCCACTAGCATAGATATCTACTGGCTAGCCCCTAAAAGCTTTGATCTGATAAATATGCTCGACCAGTCTATCAGAAGCTTCAATCTGCCACCTCCACAACTTCAGCAATGCCTGCTCAAATGCGTGGGAGGTGAACCAAAATTCAAATTCTTCCTATCTATAATTTCAAATATATGTTTTTAATTTTATTGCAATCAAATTATCTTGACATATATTTTGTCATATTGCATTATTCAATTAAGAAGAATGCTCAATAATTCATTTTTCAATTCATTTGTAGGCAACTAGATAAAAGCCTGGATTTTTTTTTTCTTGAAACCATTGTATTTGAATGGCGTTATCACGTGATTTTTAAAAAAAAATAAAAAATCAAAAGTATTTTTTAAACTTTTGTTTAATTGAGTTTCACATTAACTAACCACTAAATAAAGATAGCTTCTAATTCATTTCAATTTATCCTTACATCATTTGATGGTTCAAAAAGCTTTTAACACAAAAATATTTTCACATAGGTAGAATATAGTAGAATTTTCAACATAAACCGAAAGATTTGTGTCAATCATAATGAAAGCTGGTTTATTTAGAACTATTATGGATATCCATAATGATTCCCGAGCTGCCTTCTCCTCAGCCTCATGCTGATATCCATAATGCTATTGCCTCGTAATATTTAAACCATCTAATCTATCTATATCTATTTATTACTAAAAATTGAAGCGTAGCATTTAATGTTGCTATGCTCATGTTGAGCTACATCAGCAGTCACATCATCATTTTTTGTTTTCAATTTTTTTTTAATATTTTTTAAAACATTTTCTCATTTAAGGTGACTTCAAATTTGATTATTTAAAAATTAAGATATCTTTTAACCATTATTTTTATTATTAATTTTCCAAAACTTTCCCTCCCTTTTACTTCTTTATCTCCCCACTACTTTCTACTTTAATATCATTCTTTCTCTACCTTTTTATCTTCCTTTATTTTGACTCTTCTTATTCTCAACATTTTACTATAAATTTGACATTTTCTTTTTCATTCTATGCATAGTTTTCTTACACACAAAAGGTTACCTCTCTCTCTCTCTCAATTTGTTTTTCATTTTTTGTTTGATTTTTTTATTTATTGCATCAATTCTTTAGGTTGATGAATTTTTTGTGTTAATTAGAATTCTACTTTAGGTTGATGCAATTTAGTTTTGTGTTTTAAGTTGTTATCTTTTATATTCTTTTTGATTAAATATTATCCTACTGCATTATACATATAGTATATAATAATATAATGTTCTTATATTACATAGAATGACTTGGATAATTTTATTTTTATTGCTATATATTTGATTTTTACTCTTTTTTCCTCTCATCTTATTTTATTCAACATTTAAATCCAATCACATCCTCCATACTATTAAATTATGTAGCACAAATCAAAAAAATGGCTAGACACAGACTTGCCTTCCTTACCATCCATTGGGGGAATTAAAATATTTGTGTGATAAATGGTCATATAATTTATAATTTAGATAGCACCCTTTGAATGTGTCTAGGCCCATAGATTGAGCAATTTGTAGACTTAAAAGGCTATTGAGAATGAACTTTTTGAATCAAGTCTAAAAAAATATGAACTACTATATATTATTTAGATAAAAACTTTTATCATAGATACATTAATATTTTTTTGCCACAAATTTAAATCACGCAAAAATAAAAATTTTATATTATGTGTTAGCATCGTCTTTGCTTCTTCTTCTTCTTCTCAAAAATATTATATATCATCTTTAAAGGATGCCAAGTTGCCAACATTATTGATCTTATGGGAAAAGTTACATAAATTATTGAGAAAAAATGTTTTATATTACAATCTACTAATTTTTTTTATAAAAAAATATTTAAATCTTTCTATTTTTCATATCACTGATGCGTTTTACAACTACCACATGTGTTAACTTAAGTCTTAATATTCTTAAATTGTTTCGGCAAAATGAAAAAAAAAAGTTGTCACAAAAGAGTTTATGTAAAGTTTTTTGCAAAATGAAATATTTGTTTTGTAAGGCCACCAAACTTGATAATTTGCAAATGATGGAACCATTTGCACCAATATTTGCATAGTTATATAGTTCTAGGCTTCCAGTTAAAGCAATTATATATACTTTTAGTCTTCAAAAAACACACATCTACTAGTGGTTAAATGTTCATCTTGGGTAGTTTTAACTTTTCATATAATTTTACCTTTACATATTCATCTATTTTCATTTAGATTTTTTTTTTCAAAAAAAAAACTTTAATTTAGATATTTATAAGTAAACAATGAAATAATGATTCATGAATAATAAAAAAAAAAAATTTATCTATACATATTTATCTTGTGCGGTTGTAAGTTTACATATAATTTTGCATTTATATATTCATCTACTTTAATTTAGATGTTTATAATTTAATAATGAAATCTATAAACAAGGTAATTAAAACAATCATATTTCTACAATTCAAAAAGTCACAATTTCTTTTTTCAAAAAAGGCCTTTTACATTTCCTTGGAATTATTTTTTAAATTTTTTTTATAAAACCTTTGACATACCACTAACCTAACCACTTCATACATTAAAAAAATTTAAGGCTCATTATTACTTCCGTTAATATATTATGGATATCGTAATTGATTGAGACCAAACTAGAGAAATGCCTTTCGTATTTCCTTGAAAATTCAGATAGAAAAAAACACCTTTGACATACCACTAATGTAACTACATCTATAACTATTTAAGCCATCCATGATATCTATTTCTTATTGATAACCATAAAATTTACAACTAGCAATGGAACATACAAAGTAATAAAGAATAAATGAAGGAAGAAAAAAAGAAATGAAATCAAACATCAATTAATAATCATTATTTGGAAAATAAAAAGGTGGTCAAGAGGAGTAAGAAATAAAATAGAGATGGTTATACATAGGACATTGAAAACTTTATAGTGCAATAAAATCAACCATTACATTCACTTAATTAAATCAATCATCAACAATTAAATATAATAATACAAAATTTAAACTTAAAACTAATCAAACTCTAACTAGGGAAATTATATATATATATATATATACACAATCATAATCTTCATACATCATGACTTAAAAAAATTTAATGAATAGTTTTACATTTTATTTAATGTCTATGTTATGCAGATCATCAACCAATAAATATATGATAATAGTAAAAAAACGTTATAGACAAGATTATGAAAAATATGATAAAACTTTTTTTTAAAGCTCTTTATAAAGTCTAGAGACTAAAATAGTATTTTATCTAAAAAATTATCACGCGCAACGTGCGGGTTTGCGACTAGTAATATTAATAATTGAAAATAACATTCAAATTATCATGCAAGATAGAGAAAGAGATAATGTGGATAAAGTTTATAATAAAGAAATTATGATAAGGCCAAATGCCTAATCTATCTATCTCTCTCTCTCTCTCTCTCTCTCTCTCTCTCTCTCTCTCTATATATATATATATATATATAATCGAAATCTCTGAAATTCTCACAATTTTTCACGTTAGCACAATATTTAAATAAAATTATTATTTTTTAGTTCAAACTTAACCAATAGTGAAACTTTATCTCTCTAATAAGTCCAACTTAAACTCAAACTCATCATTATCATTTTTTTTTTAAATAAAAACCAAAGTCTTTGAAGCTCTCATAATTTTCCATGCCAGCACAATATTTAAATAAAATTATCATTTTATTTAAATAAAATTATTATTTTTAGTCCAAACTTAACCAGGAGTGAAACTATATCTCTCTAATAAGTCCAACTTAAACTCAAACTTATCATTATCATTTTTTTAAAATAAAATTATTTTTATTTAATCAAAACTTAACAAGGAGTGAAACTCTATCTCTCTAACAAGTCCAACTTAAACTCAAACCCAAACGTTGATAATCTATATAAAAAAAAAAATTATGATAGGACTCAAAAAAAAAAAAAAAAAAAAGACTCATGTTGATAATTGTGGCAGATAAAGCATCTCTATTTTTTGGGAGAAAAATCAAATATGCAACCTATGTCTTCCAGCCTAAGGAACGATAAATTTTTATTTGGTATGTTATATATAAATTTGTTGAATTTGGTTTGGTTCTGAAGTAAAATTTGGGGATTCTATAAATTTTGAAGTTTTAAGTCTTGGGGTTTTTGGTATTTGTGTCTTAATAGGTTGATCTTAATTCTTCACCTTAAATGCTTTTTATTTAGGTTCATGTGATTTTTTGTTTTCTTATTAAAAGCTATATTTTTGGTTGATTAATTATTTGTTGGGATTAATTTCAATTATTTTTTTTTTTTCAAAATGTCTATTTACACATTGTTGTATTTTTTTTTTTTTCAGAGGCAATAGTTTTTCCGTGTATCGCACAGGGTAGCGACTAGTATATATATAAAATCGAAACCTTTGAAACTCTCACAATTTTTCATGTCAGCACAATATTTAAATAAAATTATCTTTCTTTTGTCCAAACTTAATAAGGAGTGAAACTCTATCTCTCTAACAAGTTCAACTTAAACACAAACTCATCATTATCATTTTTTAAAACAAAATTATTTTTTTTAATCCAAACTTAACAATCAAAATAATAATAATCCCTTAAATTAAAATTTGATAGGTTTTTAAAAGAAAAATTAGAAAGGGATAATGATAAGTTAATAAATAATAATCATAACCTAAAAAATAAAACTAGGCAAAAAAAACTAATGAATTTTGTAGGGAAAAAGTGATGAATAATTTCATTCCAAATTACATAGATTTGATAAATTTCAAATTAAAATGTTACAAAAAATGATAACCTTGGGAGATTTAAAAAATATAGTGGTTGAGAATTTGAAAAATATAGTTGCTAGAAATGAATAAATGAAAAAAATTTACAAAAGAAAAAAAAAATTACGTAGTACTTGATTTCTTGAAAGTAAAGTACTATACAAAAAGATAAAAAAAGATAAAGATAAATCACTCCACAGTCCACACTCTAAATACTATTACTATCTTAAATATTTATAATCCACTTAATAATATAAAATTTACAAAAGAAAAAAAAAAGTGAAAAAAATACCCAGTATTTGATTTCTTGAAAGTAAAGCGCCATACAAAAAGAAAAAAAAAAGATAAATCATCTCACAATCCATAATCTAAATATTAATTACTATTTTAAATATTTATAATCCACTTAATAATATAAAATTTACAAAAGAAAAAAAAAGTGAAAAAGAAATTTACCTAGTACTTGATTTTTTTAAAGTAAAATACCATACAAAAACCAAAAAGTTTAAAATTAATGAACATAATTTTCTTTTTTTTAAATATGGGCAATTTACATTTTCTACCTAATGGAGTAATATTCTTACAAGACTTTTTAAAAAGTTAAAAAATATATATATATAAGAATGACTATCAATAATATTTAAATTATATAGATAAGAATTATACTATGCATTTTAATGTATATATTTTAAGTATATTCATGTATATACATGGGGTTATAAGCTAGTTACATGTGTAGTCAACCTTTAAATAATTGTACTCACCCAATATAAAATAATGCAATACTTGTATGTATTTGATAAGTATTGGTCAAAACTAAGATCTCTTTTTTTAGAAAGTCTAAGATTTTTTTGCAAGCATGATGCATATGTCGTTTGAATATTTCACTAGATTAGTAATTTGTACGTACAAAATTTTCAATGTAAAATCAATGAAAGCATAATTTTATAAAGTCAAATGCAATACATATCTTGGCATAATACACTTAGTACCCGTTTGGATACTGATTATTAGCGTCTGAGTCTGCCCTTTTTTTTTTTTTTTTTTTTTTTTTGAAGCGCGTTTTTGTGGCTGTGGTGGCTTTTTCAGTGGGTCCCGTGCACTGTTCACGGGACCCATAAACCTCTTTTTTCAACAATACTTTCATTAAAAATGGGTCTCACAACACCATTCACATATTTAAAAATTATTTTGCTACAGTGTTTTCAGTTTTTAGCAAAATAAGCGGTATCTAAACATACCCCTTAAATTAAGAAGGAAAATATTAGCAATTTCAACTTGCTATATAGATTGTAAAAAACAATTTAATTTTTTTACAGATTAATTAGACAAGTAATTTCAAAAGTACTATTGACCTACCAACTTTCAAACTGATGATTGAAAATATGAGTAAGTTTGACTCTTTTTTTTTTTTGGTTGTTGTTGAGAAAATGAGCAAGTTTGACTTGATAGAAAATATAATTATTCAAGTAAAATGACTTTTACTAGTTGATTTAATTAGACTCCACGTACTAACTCAAGTTTAAGATGAATAAATAATATTATTATTCTTTCCTAAAATATTTACAATTGAAAACGACGCCGTGTCTATAGACTATAAATGGCAATTGCCACCATTTTTCACTTCACTGATTCACTCGCGAACGAGTTGATCTGAGTCACAGAGAGCACAGAGCTTGTTGAATTAGAAAAAAAAAAAAAATGGAGAACACGGCGATGCTGAAGGACTGGTTCGAGCGAGTCGACTCGGAGAAAACCGGAACCATCACAGCTCCTCAGCTCAAGGTTCTTCTTCTTCTTCTTCTTCAATTTCCAAATCCCTCTTTCTTCTCTATCTTTTGCCCTAAAAAAAACGACGACTTTTGACCTTTTTCCTAATTCGATCAGAGCGCTCTCTCCGTCGGAAACCTCGAATTCTCTCTCTCCGTCGTCCAGCAAATGATCAGGTCTCTCTACTCTATACGTATACTATACGTATTTTTACATATCTATACACATTCGTATGTACTGTATAAACTGATGTATGTATTGTACGGTACATGTTGCAGGATGTACGATTTTGACAGAAATGGCACTATGAGCTTCGATGGTAACTGTTTTTCAAATTTCGTTGTTTTGGTTTAGTTTGATTGTTTGGGTGCTCAGAAAACTTGTTCTTGATTTTGTTAAATTTGTTTTCTTTTGTCAGAATTCGTTGCACTCAACAAGTTCCTTCTTAAGGTCAGAAATTCCTATATATGTTTATAATTCAGAGATTTAAATTTTTTTTTTTTGTGAAATTATATGATTTTTCCTTAAAATTATGTTCACGTGTTACGAGTTATGTTGGTGACACATAAAGTGGCACAACTTGTGCCACAAATCACCACCTGGGCGAGTTGTGGCACAACGGTTGAGTTAGCAAGCTCATTTGGGTCCCACTTATATCACTTTATCATCTATAAATAGACTTATTGAGTTATTGTTTATTGGGCAAAATTTAGGTACTTTACATAAGTTTTGTCCTTGTTTATTAACCTTGCTGCTTATAATAGAGTTCTTCAAAAATTGTAAACCTACCAAGTTATTAACCTTGCTGCTTATAATAGAGTTCTTCAAAAATTGTAAACCTACCAACTTAGTCCTTCTGTAACCTTGCTTTTATAACGGAGCACCATTTGGCTTTATCAAATTTTGCCCCGTAAGCGAGCATTATAAATGCTAAGGTTACAGAATGACTAACCTGGTATGTTTACAAGTTTTTAGTAAAAAAAAAAAACATTTCAAATTTCGGGACTAAAATAGAACTTTACCCAAAAATGTTAGGGACTTAATGTGCGTTTTAAAAAAAAAATTATAAATTTGTTTGTTTCCAAGTGGTGGTGTGGTCATTGTTTTTGAACGATCCTGATATGATGATATATTGAGTTGTTAGGGATAGATTGTTAGAGGTGAATTTAGCTGGTGCTATAGACTGATTATGTTGGTAGTTTTGCCTTTCAATGAGATGTAGGAGCAGTTGTTGTTTTATTTTGACTTGTTTTTCATAGTGGTGGTACCTCTTTGTTTTTGAAAACTATTGTTATGATGAAATATCGGGTTGTCGGGGAACTGTGTGAGGTACATTTAGCTGGTGCTAGAGACCAATTTCTGCAATGTCAATTTCTGCCAAGTTTTGGCTGAAGGGTTAAACGTGTGCATTTTATGTATCTCTGTGTAAATGTCATCACAGGCCATATTATGTCACATTTCTGATATGTAGATTCTGGGTACCCAATTTCTTTCTTCTTCCATGATGAATCACCTTAGAAGAGTAGATGAATCAATTGTATCATTAAGTTTTATTATCTCTTATTCATCTACATTTTTCTACTTTCGATTTCTTTGCAGGTTCAACAAGCTTTCTCTGACCGAGAAAGGTGATTTGGTTTTTTTATTTTTTATTTTGTTTGACAAGCTATTCAGTTATATACTCTAAGCCTTTGATGTATTTACGTGTTCATAAATCCACATGATGTGATTGTTAAGTGATGTAACTGAGTATTTTATTCACCTTAATTATCTTTTCATGTTTTGTCATCATTACAGGGGTCGTGGCTATATTGTTCCGGATGACGTATATGAGGTAGTTTTCTGTAGATATATGAAAATCCAGAATGTTTGGATGAATAAATGAGGTTTCCTTTTATTTGACAATACTATTGATGAGAAACCATGTGATTACCCTAAGTATCCTTTTTTTTTTTCCCTCAACTTCTGAGTGATGGTTACAGGCGTTGGTGAAGATTGGTTTCTCATTGGACTCTCCTGCTTTTTACACAGTTTGCGAGGTAAAGCTTATATTTTTGACAAATAAGAATAGAAACTATTGTTTTTTTTTTTTGATAAGTGCCAGAAACTTTTATTATGAAAATTATGTTCAGAATTCTTTGATCTCCAGGGCTGATTTTCTCCGTTACTAATTTTCTCCTAATTGCTCTAGCAAATGTATTAGGAAGGTTTGTTTTCAGTTACATAAAGTTTGGAATAATAACACCTAGGGATTTGGAATGATAAAGTCATAAAATACACGTCTGTGGGGCATTAGTCATTGCACAACAGACTTGTGCATGTGGCTCACATTCAAACTGGTGGGCACCATCTTTTAGTGATAGTTCAATAATTATTTTCTTGACCTGTTTGGCGTCTCTTTATATAGTAGCCTTTTAAGTTCAGCTAATCATGATTCAGAAGCTTAGTTGGTCGTAATTCAATAAAAATTTTCTTGACCTGTATATTAAGCTTTTATTCAATGAAGAAGATAGGACTAGGGAGGTACTCAAATATTTTTTTTTAAGGCATATAATAACTTGTAGCTAAAGTTTTGTTTTCTAATAATGCTTTATTTTTATTTTTTTGTCATTTTGACTCGTTGAATTTACATGTGAAAACCTCTTTGAGTCTTTTTAAATTTTTGTCAATCATGCAATTAAGTAATTAATGCTCCACTTTTTGTTTCTCTGCATTATAGACTTTCTGCTGTTATGCAATCTTAATATGCTTATGATAGAATAATACCTTGTATGCCTTGTCTATTGTTTAGGGGGGTGGGGGGGTGAATCTTCCATGTTGCTAATTCCAATAGTGAGGTAGTATGATATTATCTATATTTTGAGGTATTCAGTTGGTTTCATCAAGTTGAAAATACTTATACGATTTTCCATGGTTGCTCAGAGCTTTGATCAAAAGAAGAATGGGAGATTTCGGCTGGATGACTTCATATCTCTTTGTATATTTTTACAGTCTGCCCGGTAAATGTCCCTTATACTCGCAAAAAGTGCATGTTTAATGTTGTACCTTTTTGATTTAGTGAAATGTGGGCAACAGTACAAGTTTAGGGCATGGTGGACTGGTGGGTATGCATAGTGCCCATGGGCTGGTTTTGGACTTATATTTGATGGATCTCATTAAGTCGTTATAGTCTTCTAGGTTTGATTCTGCCAAATGGTCTGCCCTAGCACATGTAAACTCCTACTCCATATGACACATTACCTGAATTGAGACTCCTCAAATCTGGAATAAATAAGTTATATCCATTAAAATATATATACTAGTCTTCAAATGTTATCGTGCTACTATGAATTCCTAATCTTGTTTGTTGCAGGAATTTATTCAGTTCATTTGATACGGCAAAGCAAGGCAGGGTGACTCTTGATCTCAACCAGTTTGTCTTTTGCAGTGAGTACACTGATTCCCCTACAAGAGAATTTCAAAGTACCCTGATTCATTATGATGGTTAACTTTTAGTTCATTGTGACCTTTCATGACCCCTTTAGTGTTTACAGACCGATTAAGCTCTTTGAGAGAAGAAACCAAAGAGAATTTCATTCCCTAAAAAAAGTCTCTGTTATAAACTTCATACCTTGATATATTAGTGACTTTCACCGTAAAAGTGTGCTAATTTTGTGATATATGCATTGTCAAGTAATATATTTGAACACATTGCATTATTTTCTTGTCCAGCTGCAAATTGTAGAATATGAAATCAACTCCAGAATACCAGGCAAAGGTGACTAGCAGAAGGGTACATTGCCTCCGTACATTTTATGTCTGATGTTTATACTATATTCCATTTTTCTGGCTCTGTGTAGTTCTTTTAATATAGTTGTTGATACTGAGAAATGCTTATTTAAAATGATGTTGCCAAGCAAGATGTGCTTTAGTTATGGCCATTATGTATATCATCTCAAGTCTTTGTTTTTTTGTGTTGTATGATTTATATTTCTTTTAGTTAGTAATCTTACTATCACAGTATCACCCATTGGGATGGGAACTATATGATGAAAAACATGAGTCTTGATAATGAAAAAAATGAGGAATGATATGGATGAGCTTGTATCATGAACCTAAAGCCACCTCAGTGTATCCTTTGACTTCAACAAATAGCTTTGTCTTGGCACTCCAATTTTCAATGACAGGGAATTCAGATTGTTTCAAGCTAGTCACCCCATGATTGATGCAAGACATTTAAAGACCAAAATGTGCAAGAGAATTTGGATTTCTTCTCTATCTTCCCGGTCGGTACCAAAGTAGCTTGGGCATTTAACCTCGTTTTTGTCAATTGTCTTTAGTCCAAGATCCAAATATATGCTAGCTGTAAGTGGTCTCTTGCCCACTTTTGCCCCACACATTAAAAGTAGTACCAGTCCAAGATCCAATACCGCCCTGAATGCTTGTATCTCGTAAAACAGTCGCTCATTCATCCTATACTTATCTAAAGATGACAGTAAAAAGTCACCAAGCGAGACGCAGGAAAGGTCCATTTGTTGACTTAGATTATCTAAAAGAGCCCAAGTATGTCATCTTTGATGTGTCTCGGGGTGACCAGAAACACCAGTTAATCTCCATTTGAATCCATATCTACTCGGTAAAAATTGCATTAATTAATATGGTTGGGGGAGAAGCTTTGCACCTCCAAGTTGCATTCTTGACGCCACATTAAAGCTAATCCACCACTATTCTCAGTAAAAATTGCATTAATATGGTTATGGCCTATTCTTCTAGTCAGTAATCATACTACCACCAATTAGGATTGGAACTACGTGATGAAAAACACGAGTCTTGATAATGAAAAAATGAGGAATGATATGGTTTGAGTTTGTATCATGAACGTAAGGCCACCCAGTGTAACATTTGTCTTCAACAAATGGCTTTGTGTTGGCACTCTAATTTTCAATGAGAAGGAATTTAGAATGTCTCAAGCTAGTCATCCCATAATCAATGCAAATGTGACATTAAAGAACCAATGTAAAACAGAATTTGAATTTTTTTGCTATCTTCCAGGTCAATAATCAAAGTGTGAACTCTCTATTCTCCATAAGCTCTTTCATAATCTGTGATTGGGCCCAAGCAGTAGGACATGTCTTCACAAGATTAGAAATGAGAGAAGAAAAGAAAGGGGCCTCATAATACAATTATGATTCAACGGTGCCCCCAAACATGGATCAAAGTTCTACCACATGGTAAAATAAGGTGAACAAATTTAATTTATAAACAATTCAATGCAGTACTCATAAAAAAAATAAAAAATAAAACTACTATTCATTTGATACTAAATCTTTTCATTTCCATTTCTAAAAAAAAAAAACTTTCATTTTCTTATAAATCATATATAGATTAATCAAAATATATCTTATTTATGTATAATTCTCTGTTCACATATAATACATATACAATTTAATCAAAATTTTACATGTGATTCTTATTTAATGAATTTTAAAAATTGTAACAATTTTTCCTGCATCCAAGGGTGGAGCTACGGAGAGGGACTTTAGAGTTGTAGACAGATGATTATGAAAAATAATATCTTGTTTTTCAATTTTGCTTATAATTTTGTAATTATAAGGATCTGGTAACATGCTTTAATCATGATGTATATGCCATTACTAAGTGAACTATTTATATGCTAGAAGTGAGCTATTCATCTATTAATAAGCTGTTTAATGACAGTTTCATCTATTACTTTATTGTGAAAGATCATATTGGCTTGTTCCGTTGAGTGATGTTTGACAATGGATTTGAGTTAATGACTATAAAACTTCATTTTATTGATTTAAATTTGTGTAAAAATTCAGAAACTATGGTCCTAATTGAATCAGAGAGACCCTAATTTATATTAGTGTCATAGAATTACTTTAGCTAGCATAGGTGGAAAGATTTTACATAATAAGTTAATAACATTGCAATGGAATTGTAATTTTCCTCCATCCAAGACAACTTTGAATATTTTCGATATTTTGCATAATTATATAAATATATATATATATATATATATATATTGCATTTGGAATTGTAAATTTTTTTTTTCCAGCGAAGTATAACTTTGAATATATGATCAAATGGTGATATTGGGACTATTACTGTTGAGATTTGAGACACACAAAAGAGTCAACTGCTAAATGCTCTTTTACTTCCACAGTGTTGTTCCTATGGCCCGACCTTGTTGAGTTTAATCTTAATCTTCCTCGTATTTACAGCTTCACATAATCATTACATTGTGACTTTCTCTTAATTCAGAGATAACTTTATGTGGGTGGGATATTTTTCCCACTTTGCTCAATGCAGCCAGCTGAAGAATAATTTGGCTTGAGTTGAGTCTTTTTGATATTCAAAAAGGGGGGGAGGCAGGGCGGCCGGGGGCGGGGCGACCATTTGTGACTAACCCCCCGAGCGTAACTTAATAGGGGCACCTCCGCTAGAGAATGTTGGATTGAGCCATAATTACTGTGACTGGGGCGCTACAAACCTCATCATAGCACCCCAAGAGAGCCAGCAGGAGAGGCACAATGCAAGCTAAGAAACCCTCCTTCCACACGGTACCTGCCACGACTCGAACAAGAGACCTTATGCTTGCATGTGGGATCTCTCCCAACTGGGCCACCCCTCCTGGGGCGGCTTGAGTTGAGTCTAGTACCTTGGAGCATTTCGCTCTGCATCTGGTTCTGTGACCCCTTGACCACTTTTTTTGGCAGAAAAAGTTTTGTTTGCATTTGCATTTACATGTTAAAATTAATGGCCGAGTTTTCTATATAAGCATTTGACAAAAGTTTTGTTTTCATCTGCATCAGCTTCTCACATCACATCTTTAAGTGTTTGTGAAGCATCTCTGGTTGCGTCTCTGCTCTTCTCAGTCTGCACAACTTGCATAGTCGTATAGTTTTGTTTTTCTCTCATTAATTCCTTAGCTGGAACACCACTGCATTGGTTCACACAACTCTGTTTTTTTTTTTTTTTTTTGATAAAACGGTCAGAAACTCTTATTAACTCAGTAAACTGAATACGTAAAGTAGAAAACTTATAAAGTTGCAAGGCCAGCTACAAAAAGCTGGCCATAGACTACAGCTACAACAACGTAGCTAAGAAAAGGGTACCAATATAAAAAATTAAGTCCGAGATGCCATCAGCTTTTGGCACTCGTTCAGCAGACCCTCTGTTACTTCTCCTTTCTCAGCATAGAATCTTTGTACTTAACTATTCTCTCCTTGCCATGCTTATATACTTTCTCCCTTCTCTCTTTTCAAAGTTTTGTTTTCCATCCTTTCTTTTAACTTTTTACTCTCTGCTTCATCTGAACAGGGCAATTAATAAAGGCTCCACAACTACTCATTAATTAATACTCGTATCCACATACTGCAACGGTGCAACCCACTTCATCTGTATCCACTTATTTATATGATAACTTCTTTTTTATGGAATACCCACTAACCCACCAACCATTTATATGATACTTGATTTATTGCTTGGGGTTGCCACATAATGAAACGAGAACTTAGAATTGAAGATTTTAAAATGGCCCAATTAACTCAACATTGAAGCTAAAATATGTAATGGGTTCCATTAAACCTCAAAGCTATAGATACTTTTAAATAAAAGGCAAAACACCTGTTATTAATTATTAATGATTAATGATCTTCTAAATATAGTTTGATTAAAAGCGTGGATCTTGATATGTGATATTGGTTAGTTGGGTTTGAAGTTTGAAATTTAAAATTGTTAACTCAACACTAAAGCTAAAAAAATGCTATTTTCTCCATGAAATGAAGAAGATCATGTTCCCCTTTGATATATATACTAGATTTATATATGGAAATGTCACTAACAAGTTATTGAGGTGTTAACACACTCGGGAAGCCACCTGAAATCCATTAGCACGAAGAGGATCTTGTTCCATATTCTTGTAGAATTTATATGTGACCACATTTTGAGTCTGTTTAATTCTTACTGATTTTAAGTGATAGTACTCCACTTTTTTTTTTCTTTTTTTCTTTTTTCTTTTTCTGCATTATGGATGTTTTGCTGTTATGCAATCTTAATATGCTTTACTA
Source organism: Notholithocarpus densiflorus (assembly GCA_030021035.2). Classification (NCBI taxonomy): domain Eukaryota; kingdom Viridiplantae; phylum Streptophyta; class Magnoliopsida; order Fagales; family Fagaceae; genus Notholithocarpus; species Notholithocarpus densiflorus. The sequence goes on from JARYZH020000074.1 coordinate 1,082,131, forward strand.
TGTTAGAATAATTCCTGGTATGACTTGTTTATCTCGAGGGAAAAACAAAAAAAACAAAAAAAACAAAAAATGCCTTCCATGTTGCTGATTCCAATGGTTAGGTATTATCTAAATATTGAAGTATTCAGTTGCTTAGAACTTTGATCTAAAGAAGAATGGGAGACTTTGGTTGGATTACTTCTATCTCTCAAAAACTGAAGCCGTAAGGAAATGATGAATTTTATCACTTAACTATAATTTTAACACTAGTATATTTTTGCAGTCAGCTTGGTCATTGGAAAATATCACTAGCCATGTAAACTCTTACTCCATATGTCGCTTTAACTGAAGTTAGACTCGTCAAATCTGGAATAATAAGTAATAGTAACAATTAAACCACATATAATAGTCTTCAAATATTATCTACCTCTCCAAACACTTTTTTACAAAAAAAAAAAAAAAAAAAAAATTGGTGAATTATGCAAGGTTAAGACTCGGCAAAGCCAAAATTCACCAAGAAGAGGAAAACATTCTTCCAGATACTGTAATTTATATACTTTTATAAGTACTTTCTGTAAACAATCGATAACTATCATCTGCATTTCTAGGTTTGAAAGAGACGGAGAGAAGAGGTTGGAACAAGAGCCTTCAAACTTATAACTCGTTGATCTATTCTTGGGCTTCAATAAAAATCAAATTGTTTGAAATATATAGGCTTATGGGTGAAATCAGAGAGGGATTTGAATTTTTTGGAATCTTTCCAGGTCAATAGGTGCTCTGTCTTCCATGTTCTTTCTATAATCTTCCAGGTCAATAGTAAAAATGTTTACGCCAGAAAATCTACTTATAACAAAGGTTACAAACTGTAAGTGGTCTCTCATGTACTACTTGAAAACCTAGCAAATTGAGCCCAAGCATTATAACATGTCTGACAAGATTAGAAATGAGAGGAGAAAAAGAAATGACCTCAGAATACAATTATTGAATCAAGGGCGCCCCCAAATAAGAGTAAAACCACCAACTAACCACTAAACAAACATAGCTTCTAATTCATTTCAATGTAGCCTTACATCACTCTATGGAAAATTTATTATATATTTCATAATGATTCTAAAGAAGCTGTCTATCAGGACTACAGAAATTACACAACCATATCCACGTAAATTATCAGTTTATTTTAGAATTATTATGGTATTTTATGTAATTAATAATTATATAGTCCCTGATGAAGGACTTAAAATCATTGTTTATCTAGATAGATGGCTTCATTAGAATCATTATGGATATGGTTGTGCAATTTGCAGTCCTCAATTCTAGTCCCCATGATCACTCGATGACATAAAAAGACCCCAAAGTGCAAGAGAGAACTGATTTCTTAGCAATCTCCCTGGTCAGTGGTAACTATCAAAGTATTTTGGGCATTTAACTATCAAAGTATTTTTTGCTGCACGCACAAAGTAGTTCCAGTCCAAGATCCAATACTACCCTAAATGCTTGTGTATTTCGTCAAACAGTCTCTCATTCATCCTATACTTCTAAAGATGACAAAGCTAAAGCTCAAGGTCCATTTGTTGACTTGGATTATCTACAAGAGCCTGAGTATGTTGGGTTGTTTCTTCTAATGTCTCAGACCATAAACACCAGTCAATCTCCATTTGAATCCATATCTAATGTTGGAAAAATTGCATTAATTACTTTGGTTGGGGAGAAGCTTTACCTCCAAGTTGTAGCCTCTTGACGCCACTCAATTAGATGGAACTATATAGATGAGTCTTGATAATGAAAATGAGGAATGAGTATGTTGAGTTTGTATCATAAACCTAAGCATTAGAACACATTAGAGAAGATCAGAAATGAGAGAAGAAAGAAAGGGCCTCAGGAATACAATTATTGAATCAGGAGCTCCCAAAACGTGGATCAAAGCTCTAACACATGCAAAACAAGGTGAACAAATTTAAATTTATAAACAATTCAATGCGGTAATCATAAAATAAAACCCTGCAAAACTATTAACTAAACACCTTTATGAATTTGCTGCTCCATGATCAAGACACGAGCATTAAAGTCGAGCTATTTACATAAAAATCTTTCCAGGTAGGTAGAAATTAGAATACAATAAACAAATCAACATAAACCAAACATTCATGTCAATCATAATCATAATTGTCAACCAAGTCTAGAATATAGATATCCATAACGATTCTAAATATGTAAACCCAGAAGTTAAACTCCTTCCACTAGGGACTACAAAAAGACTGGCTAACAACAATATCCATAATGATTCCCATCTATCTAAATAAACGAAGAAGTTTAACCTTCATCAGGGACTATAATTACATAAAACATACCAATATAATTTGGCTAACAACATACCATAGAGATCTAAATAAACAAAATAGTTTTAGTTTTCCATGGACAAGTATAATTACACAACCACAAATAACAAAAGTGTGGCCTGTCTACATTCTTGAAACAACCTTCGGGTATAAACAAAACCCCTGTCGACAAATCTTTGACAAATAACATTAAAAGTACTATAATCAAAATTTAAAAAAAAAAAAAAAAAAAAATCAAAAGGAATATTTGAACACATAATGTACCATGATAATCAAAGAGTTAATGGTATTGAAATAACATTTTTGTTAGTACTTTGTGTCAATGGTGGAAATTTGTCGTGAATTACTAAAAATCTCAAACGCAATAACTAATGTACAATTAGTTTTAGTCTAAGAAGAAATAAATATGATGGATTTACCATACACTTAACACCATAAACAAATTTTTAAATTCAAAATTTTGAATAAGAAAGCAACATCAATTTTACTGAATTATATCGCTAGTATATGACTCAAAAGAAAATGTTATCAATATATTTATCTAAAATAAAAGAGAATAAAAAAATTACCTCTAGCATACTTTGTTCCTTATCAACTGATCTTCACTGCTATATTTCTTTACCTAAGCAAATAATGGACCATTTAAGTATGGGAGGACCAAGAGATGCTTTAATTCATCCATACTTAACTCAATTCTAACCTTCCAACCTATAACCCCAAACACAAAACCAAAGTGTACTCCCATGTTTGCAGTTTTCCTAAATCAACAAACCAATCAACTTTTTCTTCTCGCTTCACATATATAATGGTGAAATTCTCACAAGGATAGACAATGATATAGGAGCATCAAAAGCCCAAAGTAAGAAGGCCTAAGGCCAATTGCACCATTTTGCTTCAAGACTGTTAATCATCATAAGACTAATTTTTTTTTATTGATCTACGTTCTGTTCCTATTATTATGGATTCAAACTTTATAATGCTCATGCATCAGGAATTAGGGCTGAGTATGGCAACCTCTATATCTATGTGAAATTATATGCTAATATAATATCTATAAACTCAAATTATCCCTATGGGGAGTAATCACCAATGCTCAATTGACTCCTAAGTTAGTTGCTAATATCACTCATCCAATTTACAATGCAAACTAAAAATAGAAGACCAAACGTATCTGCAATGCATTAGAAGTCCAGTAGCTCTTCAATGTTACATGTAAAACCAGGAAGCAAAAGTTTACAATCTTTCTATTGGAACAAAGAATACCTGTTTATAAACTGATATGGTAGAAGTTAAGATAGTTTCACAGCTTCAGTTGTTAATCTGTGGGTCACTGAGGTTAGATGGCACAAGCAGATTCAATGGAAAAGAAGAGTCTTGTGGGTCATTGAATTAACTATATAAGCTTATTAATACTGTGTCTAAAACTATTTTTCAGGTATCTTAAACAGCGCTAGGTATTTACAGTTATAAGGTTCCTTTTTACTAGAAGATGTTTTATCTGTGCCTTTTCCTCTCATGAAATCTCAGTACTATCTACAGCGACATGACTTTAGTTCCTATACGAGCTCATCCTCAAAGGAAGGAATCTAACCTGACATGTAGATTTCTTATGGCTCATTGAGTCGATTCCTTCCCAATTCGGGAAGGCTGAAGATAAACTGATCAGAGATTTTCAAGGAATCTACATGTCACTGTAGATGGAGTTATACTGGGATTTCATGAGAAAGGGAAGGTGAATTTAAATGCAGCTAGCCCCAGCCTGCTAGAAAGGGAACCTTCCAGGCTGTAAAGCTACCTACAAGTAAAGTACTTTATTTAGATGCCTGAAATTAGTTTAAGTTTTAACATAAATTTGTTAACCAGTTATTATATAGCTTGAAATTCAATAATATTTTTTTTAGAGAACTTTCTTTTCATTGAATATTTGCTTACTGTGCCATCTAATATTTTCAGGTTTGTAGTCGGAAACAATGAAGGCTAGCTTGGTTGATCTTGCACCAGTTCTCATGTTTGCATGAACTTGTGCTCCAAAGCCAATTAAAGAATCTTGTTGTCTTGAAAAAGAACGTAAAATAATTAGAACTCACATTTAGAGAGAAAGCCAACAATAGTAAAAATTTGTTTAACATCCAGCACAAGAAAAGGGTATTACCCTGAGGCTTGTCAATGTCAGATAATCCACTGCAGAGTGATTAATGATCAGAACATCATTGCTGCCAGGAAGAGGCAAGTAACAAATATATGGCTACACCTCTAGAACTAATAAGCTGTCCAAGATATTTAACTGTTTAAAATTCATATTCCCACAGCTCCCATGGAAAGTAAACTATATATCAAAATATCTACAAATCCATTTTCAGCAATTCCCATGCGGCAAGGAGCTCCCCATAACACCAAGTTCAAGAAGTCAATTCTAATGCAATTGAGTGGCCCTTTGCCTATATGAGGCTATGACCACCAGATATAATTGCACAAAATGGAAACAAATGAGCAGAGAAAACAGATAGTTTTGTAGATCCAGCATACCTGAATGTGAGATCACCATGAGGACTCTTCCAAGCCCTATCAGAACACTCTATCTGACAAAGAAAACATTTAGTCAACATATATATAGCCTAATATAATATCATACCATACATAATCAAATAAGCAAATTCCTCAAAGCTTTGAACTGACATCTTCATTTGTATTAGAAACATATGTTCCTCGTGTTAAGGACATCTTCAGAGGTGAAATGCTTGTTTTTGTTTTATATAAGTTACAAAACAAACCTAATGAGTATTAAATATGCAATCAAGTTAAGAACTCACTACTATTTCAATGCTTTGATGTATTCCAATCCTCCGAGAAAGTCATTGATAATCTACAAAGACTGTGGAGGCAAGAAAACAGATGCAAATGAAAATTGAACTAAAGCAACTAACACATGCATAAACAAAAATAACACAACAACATTATACTACTACAAAAATAGAGGTAATGTGAAGGCAAGGTTGGTGGAGATAGTGTAGCGTAAGGGAGGGAAATAACTCATTCTAAAACTCACAAAGCCCTACACAAAATCAATCCAAAAGCCAAACAAAAAAGAAAACCTCCAATTCCTAAGCTTTACCTAATCTGCCCATCTAAAGTTAATAAAAATTTTAAAATCTTCAATGAGGGACACATTTAGTTGTCCCTCACCGAAAGAGTATTAATCCAATGGAAAAGCCTTCCGTGATAAAAAAATATTTCAATCGTTAGAGTTTCAAGGTTGCCTACTGAGGACTAGCCTACCTAAATGTTTTGGATCTAAGGCTTTATATCAACAGTCAAAATTGTTTTAATATTACACTCCATATGACTCCATCTTTTGGCTCAAGATGTACCAACAAATTGAAATTGGTCCGTCTTATCATCACTCACAGTGTGTTCAAGGTGACATTATGTTATCAAAAATGATTTTATCAATCAATGTTTGCGAATCTATACTTTCATCGCCCATTGCAATCTTAATTACCATCTTGTTTAGAGTTGTATAAAGAAAGATACCCAATTGCTTCATTTTGCATTTATCACTGCGCAGACTGTCATTTTGTTGCTGAACTGGAATGCATCATCTCTTCCGCAACCTGATATATATAGAATCTTATTATTATTATTTTTAAAGACCTAAAATTTAAAACCATAACTCTACTAGTTACTAGCTTAAGATCTTTTTATTTCAGAATTGAAATCACCTCAGACTTGAGTTGCATTCTAAATTTCTAAATTATTATCCCTTTACTCTTTACACTTAACACCAAAAAAAGGTTATTTAATAAGGAAAAATTTTCTGACATCAATGATAACTATTACATTGGAAAGCATTGGATAAACACTGCTTGTTAATGCCATGTGTTTGTAAAATATGTATTAAAACAAGATTTTCATAAAAATCCCAAAATAAAAGCACATGAGGTGTTAAATAAATGCCTGATCAGTTAACAGGTGATGTACCATTGACATACAAATTCATATGCAAGGAAGAATGATCACCTATATCCTCTTTAGTAAAAAGCTCCGAAGAGCAGGCTGCAGCAATGTGACCATCAGCTGGTCCATGACATTGATGTAGTCTCAGACCTGTTTAACACAAAACATCTGATATTTTGTAAGCCGCAAAAATTTGTCAATTTAATTGAATTTTCTGTAATGACAGAAAGTCAAATACTACTACATGGTTATAAAGGATTATAAGGAATACAAACTAGAAACAGTCTATGTCAAAAGGTCCATGATGGGACAAAATGGATAGCTACTGGAAAACTAGGGAAATTCCTATCCAATTACTGCTCAACAATATTAACGCAAAAGAAATATACCGCGCTTACCATCCTTTGTGGGATAATCATGACCATACACGTTAAGCTCAGGCACTGCCAACAGCTATTTGCTGTATATATGGCATGAGATTGTTTGGGATGCCCTTGATCTTCACCAATTCTACCACTCATGAGCCCCAACAGGATTGGAAGCATCTTAATATATAATTTTCCACCTGGCTCCGCCTTCTGAATATCTCAAGGCAATTTCTTCAAGGAAAAGCTATAACTATAGAATATATTATAAAGTCAGGGAAAGAAAAGAAACTGCACTCCTATGAACACAAGAAACAGCAACTGGGATTACGCAACTCAAAGACGAATCCTGGCGTGTGTATGCCCAAAATAAACATTACTAAGCACCCAGTGATGCATACCTTGGTCCGCCCATAAGGATTCATTGGTTTCAATTTGAAATCCTCAACACAGGGTATTTTTTCAGGTTGACCATAAACTGTTGCAGAAGATGAGAAACCACCTATTTTGGCCACAGATAACATTACTTGTGTCAGTAGTGGGCAGAGCATGCCAACATGTGATGCAATCACAAAAAAATGGTTCACATTCTAAGACTAAAATACCTTCTGTTAAAGATTCAACTGAACTTGGAATGCTATAACTACTTTCACAAACAAATAATTAGACTTTTTCACGATTGGATAGTTACAATGGTGGGTGATTTCCAAGGCCCATGGCGACAAAAGAATTAGACATCGAACATAAAAACTTCACAATTTAGCAGTAAGACACTAAAAAGACCAATGTCGCTTCCACAAATATACAGCTACATATACAAATCATAGTTTATGCAGTTATGAATTGAAAAAGAAATATACTGGAATCAAAGATTAAAGAAAATCTGCTATGAATAAAAATGAACATTTAATGCTTAACTAACAGCCAAAATTCTTTAAGACATAGATTATTGTTGATTCACTTCCAAACCATTTACAAGCGCAAGATTCAAAACAAAATCAATTGAGTTCAAGAAATTAAATCGCGGATACACCTTTTGCAATCATATTTACCATAACCTCATAAAGATTAATAGTGTGAATCAAATTCAGATTGAAATAATGGCGAGGGTTTAAAATACTCTCCCTAACAGCTTTTAGGCCAGCAAAAATGGATCAAACATCACATCTGTCTCAAACAAAGCCAATGGCACCAACCACTCTGAGAGCTAAGTTCTGGAAAAGAATGACACAAATGGACAAACAAGAAATCAAAACATTACACAAGAAATTATTTTTAGCAAGGACCGAAAAATAAAATTAATTAAAGAAGGTAAGCAAATCTTGACAATGAAATCAAAAGAAGAGGGAGAAAATAACTGATATCAAGGTGGCTGAAACGCTGCTGGTACCTGGGAAGACGGTCAGGGTGTAGAGGTTGTCAGAGTGACACCAGCGATAAGCACCTCCAGCAACGACGGTGTGGGTGCAAGGAGATCGGTACTGGCTGGGCTTGAGAGAACCAGAAAACAGAGAGAGAAACCAAGATGAAAGAGACATCAGTATCCCAGAGAATGAAAAATCAAAGAGAGAGACAGAGGAACTTTAACAGAACCATCGCCGGAATTGGTGGAGCGGAACACGGTGGCTGCTAGCTGTAGCCATGGAGATTGAGCAATGGAGTTCGTGGAGATTCAGCCATGGAGTCCTGAGAAGTGAGAAAGATCTGATGCAAGAGAGAAAGGGAGAGTTTTTTTGAAATTTGAGGAAGCTGAAGAGTGCAGAGAAAGGAGTAGAGAAATGGGACTGAAATACATCTTCTGTCCTACCATTTCAACTACACGTGATTTCTCTTCTTTTGAGACTTTGAAGGAGAGTCAGCCTCAACACTTGTGTCAGGCGGCATCATGACTTTGCTTAAATTCTCTTTAAACCATTCTTACCATCTTTTTTCATCTCTTTCCCGTCCCATGCAAACCCTCATCCTCATTTTTTGAGTTTGAGAGACTTCAAGAGCCACCGTATAAAACAAAAAGAGATACGGAAGGAAAAATTGAGAGTTTGGGAGTAGGCGGGGTATTAATGTGAGTGTCTCTTTTTTCTTTTTTAATGTTTTGTCTCTACCTCCTAGAGCCATATAGAGCTTACTTTTACAGGTATTGGAACGTGTGTGGGCTACGGGGTGTTTGTAGATTCGAAGGAAATTGAGAGTTTGAAAAAGTGGAGTAGGCGGGGTCTTAATGTGAGTGTCTCTTTTCTGTTTTAATGTTTTGTCTCTACCTCCTAGAGCGATATAGAGCTTACTTCTAGAGCCGTATAAAGCTTTACTTTTACAGGTATTGGAACGTGTGTGTGATTATGGGCTATTTGGTAGAGTAGTTTGAGTAATGTTGTTTGTAATTTTTTAAAATATATGTAAATAAAAATGTGTAAAAATAATTATATGTTGTTTAAAATATAAAATGAATTTAAAATAGAATACTAAAAAGGCCTTTATAAGACTGAAAAGCAGGGCAAATACGGTTAAAAATCTATCAAGAAAGAAACGCCTGGTACAAGTAAAACGTGAGACTGTGCTAGTGACATTTACAAGAGTAACTCATTAAATATTCAAGTTTTAAGAAAGTACATAGCAAGATTTAGGTATGTGAGGCAGTTGATATTTTTGCTTTTTCTTTAAAATTTTGTCGTTAGATTTTTCTTCCTCGGATGAAAGTGTATTTTAGTTAAGTATTGATATTTTTAAGTTTTTCTTTTAAAATTTTGCTAAGTAGATTGGATGAAAGTGTATTTTTAAAGCAAGATCCATGATCAATTCCAAGAGGTAAACTTAAAGATCAAGATCTAGCGTGATCAGATATAGATTTTTCCTTTTATAAATAAATATATATATTTATAAAATAGTTGGTAATCAAATAAAAGATGCACAAGATTTCAAAATAGGTCGCATCGAAATGATCTCGCTATACTCTACAAATCAAAATAAATTCCGAAACTAAACATTTTATAACATCGGCTTTTTTTAAAAATTATTTTTAATAAATATAATTTAAATTATGTTTTTAGTGTTTAGCCTCCAAAAAGCTATTTAAAAATTTAAAAAAAATTGGACCCTTTAATTCAAATATTCATGAGATTGAAACATTAGAAGAAAAATTTTATTCAACATATATATATATATATATATATATTGCCAGATAAAATTAGTGGCATGGTCATTTATGCTTTTTAAAAACTTATATATTTAATCTTTGTAATATACCACCGCACACCCTTTGCGCAATGTCACTTACAAATACAACTGCTTGTAAGGTGTGAGGTAAAGGTCAAGTCTTAAAATCTGAGGAAGTTTCACACACATATACACTTAAATTAGTCTAGAGAATTTCTGGCTTCAGATAAAAAAAAAAAAAAATCTCTGTAAACATTTATGGCTTCTAATTCGATTGATATAAAAGCATTCGCATTCTGATCTGCATGCATGCCATATAAATTATATGTTAGTCTAATTTACCATTTAAGCACAAACCCCTCCATCCGTACTTGTAAAAGCCAACTATTGCAAAATTGTATTAGTGCTACAAAGGTACTTTAAAGGTAGAACCGCATCGTAGTACTATTGTAAAACCAAAAATATTATTTTATTATTTTCTCCACTTTGTCTCCTGACTCTCCTACTCTCTCAGTCCTGTCTTCCCACGCCTCTCTCTCTCGTATTTCTCCTCTCCCTTGCTCTCCCTCTAGCCACCGTTGCCACCATTGCTCAAAGAACGCCAAGCCCAGCTACTGCCTCACCCAAATGACGCCAAGCCTGAAGCTGCTGGCCACTCGTCTCTCAATTTCTGGCGTGGTTCCACAGGGTCTTTCCAACCCTAAATCCTCACCTCTCTCTCATCTAGTGGGTTTGGTGGGTTAGTGGGTGGAGATCGTGACAGATCGTGTAGGTTTCGAGGTGGGTTTCGCGCGTGGTTCAGGCGGGTGTGGTGGCCATGTTGGCCTGATTGGTTTGATGGTTTTTGTGTGTGTGGCTTTGTTGATGGTTTGTGCTTATGTGTGTGTGGCTCAGGTGCGTGGTGATGGGTTTAGATAGATTGATTTGGTGTATCACGGGTCTCTGTGGTGTGTGGCTCGTGCTGAACCAATGCTAGAGGTTGAGGGAGAAAGATGAAAAGGAATATAAAAATATAAATAGTAATATATAAAAAGAATAAAATAGAATATTTTAATAAATGGTAAAATAATGAATTTTGTGTGTGCTGGGTGTATTGTAAAATAATATGTATAATTGATAAAGTAACTTTAAGATGGTAAATGGGGATGGGATGTACTTCCGCCGATGCAAATGCTCTAAGGATTGTACTTAAATGAGCGTAACAGCATTAAATATTGTACTCAGTTTTTAAATAATATATAAATACTCCTAAATTTACGGAGAGTAGAGAAAATATCAAGTTTTAAATTTCTTGTACTACCCTCTCACAACCTACAAAATAACATTAGGGAGACAACCTACAAAAATAACACACCAAAAAAACTATCCTCTTTAGTAAAAAGCTTCCGAAGAGCAGGCTGCAGCAATGTGACCATCAGCTAAGTCCATGACATCAATGTAGTCTCGGACCTGTTTAACACAAAAACATTTGATATTTTGTAAGCGCAAAAAATTTATCAATTTAATCGAATTTTATGTAATGACAGAAAGTCAAATACTACTGCCATGGTTATAAAGGATTATAAGTGGAATACAAAACTAGACATAGTCTATGTCAAAAAGGTCCATGAGTTGGGACTAATGGATATTACCAAAAAGCTAGGGAAATTCCTATCCACTACTACTCAACAATATTTACACGAAAAAGAACATACCGCATTACCATCCTTCATGGGATAATCATGACCATATACATTAAGCTCAGGCAATCTGCTAACAGCTACTTGCTGTATGTATGGCATGAGATTGTTTGGGATGCCCTTTGGATCTTCACCAATTCTACCACTCTCATGAGCCCCAACAGGATTGAAGTATCTGAGTCATATAATTTTCCAATCTGGCTCCGCCTCTGAATATCTCGAGCAATTTCTTCAAGGAAAAGCTATAAATATAGAATATATTAAAAGTCAGGAAAGAAAAGAAACTGCACTCCTATGAACACAAGAAACAGCAAGTGGGATTATCCAACTTCAAAAACGAATCCTATGTGTGGTATGCCCAAAATAACCATTACTAAGCACCCAGTGATGCATACCTTGGTCCATCCATAAGGATTCATAGGCTTCAATTCGAAATCCTCAACACAGTATTTTTTCAGGTTGACCATAAACTGTTGCAGAAGATGAGAAAACCATCTATTTGGCCACAGGATAACATTACTTGTGTCAGTAGTGGGCAGAGCATGCCAACATGTGATGTAATCAATAAAAAAATGGTTCACATTCTAAGACTAAACAATTTCCTGTTAAAGATTCAACCGGAACTTGAATGCTATAACTACTTTCGACAAACAAATAATTTGACTTTTTTATGATTTGATAGTTACAATGGTGGGTGATTTACAAGGCCCATGGCAACAAAAGAATTAGACATCGAACATAAAAACTTCACAATTTAGCAGTAAGACACCAAAAACACCAATATCGCTTCCAAAAATATACAGCTACATATACAAATCATAGTTTATGCAGTTATGAATTGAAAAGATGTAGACTGGAATCAAAGATTTAGCAAAATCAAGTACGAATAAAATGAACATTTAATGCATAACTCAACAGCCAAAAATTCTTTAAGACATAGATTATTGTTGATTCACTTCCGAACCATTTGTTACAAGCGCAAGATTCAAAAACAAAATCAAATGAGTTCAAGAAATTAAATCGTGGACACACCTTTTTGCAATCATATTTTGCCATAACCTCAAAGATTAATAGTGCCAATCAAATTGTTATCGAAATAATGGCGAGGGTTTGCAACACTCTCCCCAACAGCTTTTAGGCCAGCAAAATGGATCAAAGCATCAAATCGGTATCAAACAAAGCCAATGGCACAAAATTAAGCCAACTCTGAAAAAGTCTATAATTCTGTTTGTCTCCGCAGAAAATAGTTAACAGTAAAATTGAATGAAAACAGTGGAAAATCATAGCACTGCTAATGTAATTGAAATTAAACATACTGTGTTTGACAAAAGAGCTTCTCCAAGTCCTCCTTATTCCTAAGATCACCCTGCAATCAAACCAACATGTAATGTAACCAAAAGCCAAAAAACTTAATTACTTAAAGAAAATACAAATCTCCCAAAAATTAAAACCAGCATCGCTCAAGATATTCAAGAATCTCTAATTTCTAACCTTCTTTTCCCTCTTTTTCTCGGTAACCAAACAAAACAGAAATTTACACCAAAAAAAAAAATTTTGAATACCAAGAGGAATTCAAGATTCTGAGAACGCTTAGGGCTGACCAAACCACGAACCCTATCAACAGCTTCAGTGATGGAATTATCAAGAATGTCGATGATCGAAACCTTAAAGCCTTCTTTGAGAAGCTGAACCACAGTGTGAGGGCTGATGAAACCGGCTCCTCCGGTAACCAGAATCGTCTTTTCCAAGAAAGTCATTTTCAACTCGAACTACAAAGAACAAGTAGTTCAGATAATATGTTCAAACCTCATACATCCAACCCATACTTTAGATTCCAAAGGACAGGTATGTAATTACATTTCCAAAGTATCCAAACGCTAGCCCCAAATTATATTATTGGCGAGAAAGAGAAATATCAATGGAAAGAATGTGAGAGAGAAAACAATAGAGAATACCAAAAATTCTTTGCAAAGTTCTACTAGGTAATTTCCAAATTCATTTTTTTTTTCTAGGGAAACAAACAGAGAGAGTCCTGTAATCGGACAAGGGGGCGGAGGAGAGGGCTCTGACCATCAACAACTAGTCGTCGTCGGAGACAGGATCACCGACCACCGTGCCTCAACCTATCGTCGGAGATGAGATGAGCTCCGAGAGAGAGAGAGAGAGAGAGAGAGAGATAGTGAGGGAGGGAGAGAGAGAATTTTCTAAGAGTTCTCATTTAGTTTGGAGGATGGTTGAACAAAATGAAAATGGGTTTTCAAAGAGAGTGAGCAAAGACTTTATTCGAAAATTGGTTTTCTGAAGAAAATCTAGACTTATTGCTTGCCTCCTTCTTCTCGAAATTTTTTTTAGTGTTTGTTTTCGATAGAGTTTGGGTTCTGTTGATAATGGAAAGAGAGGAGCAGCTGAGGAACTAGGGTGACTTGTTTCAGAGTCTAGGCTAGTAGTTTTTCTAATAAAGAGTAGAATATATACATAGAGAGCACCAACCAATTCGGAGAGCTAAGTTTTGAAAAGAATGACACAAAGTTCTGATGTATATTTAATTTTTCGCAGGCTATGTATGAACTGTTACACAGAAAGAGAGAAGTGTGTAACAGTTTATACATTGCAAAGATGTCAGTGGCAAGTCTATAGAAAGAGAGTTAGTTAAGGCATGTAATTATGAACATAGCCTGCGAAAAATTAAATATACATCAAAACTTTGTGTCATTCTTTTCAGAACTTAGCTCTCCGAATTGGTTGGTGTTCTCTCTCTATATATATTCCAATCTTTATCAGAAAAACTACTAGCCAAGACTCTGAAACAAGCCACCCTAGTTCCTCAGCCGCTCCTCTATTTCCATTATCAACAAAACCCAAACTCTATCGAAAACAAACAGTAAAAGAAACCTCGAGAAGAAGAAGGAAGGAGGCAATGAGAACGGATTTTCTTAGGATTAACATTTATCGAAAACTAACACACAAAAAAACCTCGAGAAGAAGAAGGAGGCAAGCAATAAGTCTAGATTTTCTTAAGATTAACTCTTACTCGAAGAAGCTAAGGAAGTTAGAGGCCTTTAAGGATGAAGAGCCAGCTCCTTATGCAAAGAAGTTACCTCCTGCCCTTTCGGACGTGACCGGACAGGTATAGTATACTACTTACAATTTCTATTGTTCATTTATTTGTTATTTGTTGATAATGGAAAGAGAGGAGCGGCTGAGGAACGAGGGTGGCTTGTTTTAGAGTCTAGGCTAGTAGTTTTTCTGATAAAGAGTGGAATACGTATATAGAGAGAGCACCAACCAATTTAGAGAGCTAAGTTCTGAAAAGAATAACAAAGTACTGATGTAAATTTAATTTTTCGCAGGCTATGTTCATAATTACATGCCTTAGCTAACTCTCTTTCTATAGACTTGCCACTGACATCTCTGCAATGTATGAACTGTTACACACTTCTCTCATTTTGTCCTACCATTTCAACGACACGTGATTTCTCCTCTTTTGAGACTTTGAAGAAGAATCAGCCTCAACACTTGTGTCAGGCGGCATAGGAAACAAGCATGATTTTACTTAAATTCTCTTCAAAACCATTTTTACCGTCTTTTTTCATCTCTTTCCTGTCCTATGCTTAAACCCTTCATCCTCATTTTTTAAATTTTTATTTATTTATATATTTTTCATTTCTTTCCTTCTTTTTCATGACTATTGATATGAGTGGAACCATTGTTTTTTTTAAAAAATTATTTTTAATAAATATAATTTAAATTATGTTTTTTTTAATGCTTTAGCCTCCAAAAAAAGCTATTTTTAAAAAAAATTCTGGACTCTTTAATTCAAATATTCATGAGATTGAAACATTAAAAGAAAAATTTTATCTCAAAACATATATATATATATATATATATTAAATAGATAAAATTTGTGGCATAGTCATTTATGTTTTTCAAAAAACTTATATATTTAATCTCTTGTAAATAGGGCTGTCCACAGGTCGGTCCAGGTCAAGTTTGTGCCCAACCCAGAACCAACCCGATGAAATCGGGTGGCAAAAAATCTCACCCGTCGCCAACCGCCAAAGTAGTCGGGTCAGGCAAATCAGACCTTCAACAGGTGGTGGACGGGTCGGTAAAAGTCATAGATATGAGAAAACAGCAAGAAGACAGCAAGAATACAGTGAGAAAAACCCAGATCCGGCGAAAATCTCATCGAATTTGATGAGATTTCGCCAGATCTGGCAAAAATCTCTCTGGAAAAACAAAACAAAACATTTCCAATTCTCTTTCAACCATTTTGTTCCACCTCTCACCTCTTCTTCTTTTTCATTTCCTCCACGTAATCTCTTAGAGCATTCTCATCAAGACTTCTAAAAATTCTAGCATTTAGCATTTAAAAATCTAACTTTATAACATTTAACACATCACTTTACAATACCCTAACATCAAAACTTCTATTTTTTTACCATTTCATTTAAATATTCTTTCTTTATTATTTTTTATTCTCTCTCTCTCTCCCACAGCAGAAAAAAAAATATTAAAAAATTATAACATCTTGCGTGCGCTCTCAAAAATGAGAGCTCACTATAGCAAGATGTCAAATTTTTTAGCATATGGCATCTTTGATAGAGTAGATTTTTGTGGTTATAAATGCTAAAAATAGTATTTTAGCATTTATGATACTCTTGATGATAATGCTCTTATCTCTCTCCCATCCGATGCCTCAACCTTAATCCCTAAACAATTTATATATATATATATGTACATATATGTCAATGTTTTCAAATCCACACACAAATTGTATTCCTAAAGTCTCATTTTATATATTAAGTTTAACATTTCCAAACCAAAAATCAAGCCTCTCTTAACAGTTAGAAACACACAAAAAAAAAAAAAAAGTAAAGTAGCAAATTTTGTTTTAATCTTTATTTCACTATTCACCACGACAAACACTTTTTTAAGTTTTCTTGTTATCACCCCTCCACAACCTACAAAATAACATTAGGAGGCAACCTGCAAAAATAACACACCAAAAACTAAAGAATAATAAATATACATGAAATATGGTTAATATTTTTGTACATTGAGTAAACTATTGTATTAAGGGCACTACCCGAGAAGCGGAGTGAAAGCTAATGTTTGCTTTAATGTTGCTATCCTTGTGCCGTTCGGTAGAGAATTGACACAGTTATTTTCATGATCTTTTGTTGTTATTTGTACTGTCTGATTACACATAACTTTAATTCAAACTCAATAAAAGTGGATTTGTTCTAATTTGAAATACGAGACCACAACGGTTCTCTCCTTCATGCCAAATATTGTCTATGTCTGTCATTCACACAACCCCTTTTTTTTCAGTTTTAAGAGTTATGACAGCCCATTCATTTTCATAATGATGACCTTAGATTGCACCAAGTCTGAAACCAAGTGGATTTATTTTTTGTCCCATAATCCCTCAATAGTATATATATATCATGACACGTCATATTCTTGTACTTATTTTTACATCTCCATATGTTGCCTTTGAAGTATAATATTATTTTTATTTCTCCAAATGTTGCCTTTGAAGTATAATATAGCATATTTGGCTCCTTTATACTTCTTTACACTTTACAGATATATCTTTTAATACAATAGTTATATGAAAAACGGGTCTTTGTGTCTTTTTTTTTTTTAATCCAATGTTTCTTAATGACAATTCAAATGGTCAAAGACACTGTTAGTCATAGAGCCTTAGACCTGATCTGCTGAAACTAACGGCGCTATTTTTGGAAGACAGAACTCTACCCCCAGGGGGTCCTAATTCGATCAAAACTGGCTTACTTTAAATACTTCCTGATCATGAAAGGCATTTTCCTAAAGAAATTAAAGAGTTTAAATTCAATTAGAACATGGTGTAAAATCCAGTATTTACTCACTCCAATAACAACATGATACATCGGCATTTCACACATTAATGAATATAGCCTACAAACACAATCCTTCCTTGTTTGTACCCTAATTCAAGTACGAGCAACTAATTGGCTTATGCTACGATGTAGGGACGTCATTTTGCAACCTAAATTTAATATCATCCAAGGGCAAAATGGGTATTTCACATTCCACATTTAAAACTATAATTTTGACGGTATGATTTCCAATTGCATCTCATGAAATAAATCTGAAAGTTACACGGGCCTCAATCAGACCACTAAATTCAAAAGATATCATGAAATCAAGTTTCGACAATCAAGATGCATCCTCACAAATTATGTCCAATCACGTGTGATTATGAACAATTAATTTTGACTGCTCTATATAAGACCCTAGACCCTTTCTTCTTTCAATTTTATATATAAGCTATCATGTTTAATGCATGCACGGAGATTAAAAATAGAAAAGAAAGCTATCATGTCCAATCTGAGAAAATAATAGGAAACATGTTACTGACCCGATTAACCAAATTTAATATATTCAAACTAAAAAGTAAGCTCCCACTATATATGCACATTGTAATCAATTTTCTAAGGATCAAAACTGTGAGAAGGATGAACTCCCATACACAAGTTCAGGACCAATGTTCATATACATATACCAAATGAATACATATAAGTACACAGGCAGTAAATACCGAATACAAGGTAATAAAGCATTAGAGAATCAACACAATTCAGTTATGAGCCTTTGTTTGACAGACATCATTGCACAGGAATTCCAAAGCTTAATTATAATTTGATATAAACTAGCTAACATATCATACGTGGGCTGGCAATACTAGTAATCTAGATGGAAGAAAATCTGAAAATGGTTTTTTTTTTTTGGTTTTTTACTTATCACACCTCATACCTTTAAAATTGACAGTCTACCATTTGTTGTATAGACTGTCAATCATAAAACCAAAGGTTGCATAAGTGTCAGAGTTTTTTACCAACAAAAAAAAATAAGTGTCAAAGAGTGTCTGATGGGGTTGTGGGTACGCATCATTAAAGGTGGGGTCACTTGGGTTATAGAAAGAAAGTCTGACTGTCTGAGTCTCAAGAAAGTATACCATGTTTCAGCATTACCAACTCAGCATTTCACACACAAAATGAAGTTGTTCAAGACCAAGATTTTAACCTACTTATCTGCAAAGCATTTATCCACAAAATGAAGGCAGCAAACTATTTGTCACACAGAGAGGAGCTTTCTGTTTCTACATATGAAACTATAACAAAAAACCCAACTTTAATCTAGGATCCAAAAGAACATTTAAAAATAAAAAATAAAAACCCTTAACTATATATTGTATATATATTTTTATAATTTCACCACAAAGCTAACGAATTGAGCTGGAATTTCAAAGCAATTGAAATAAATATAAGAAATACGCGTATTTATACCTCTATCTATCTCGAGGGTTGAAAATATTTTAGATATCTATTTCAAGGGTTGGGTTTGGGTTGCGTTGAAAAAGGTTTGGTTTGGTAGCCATTTTTAAGTATTGTTGTTCAGTTTTCAATATTGTAGAAATACGCGTTTGAGTGTTATAAAAATACGTGTCAAAAGTGTTAGGGTTGTTTAAACACTAAAAACTGTTGTTTAAACAACAGTGCCAAACAGCCCCTTTATTTCAAGGATTCTTCTAAAAATTTGTGACCCACAAAATAAGGTTACTTTAAATCAGGCCGGGCACATTAATTAGCATTTATTTCCATGGTGTTTTGTGAACCCTTGAAAAATGTGGGTCGAAACATTTCAAGTTTCTTGTATGTATAAAATGAACTACAACAAGCCAAAAATATTATCTTACCAGAATAATACATTTCATGAGTTATGACTTACAATGAATAAGACCCCCACCCAACCCACTCTTTTCTTCTAGTTTCCTCTTATATTGGATGTCACTTCATTTTTATACCACCATTCTAATGAGATGTATGCTAATTGGTGGGGGAATAAAGTATAAGGATTTTTTGTATTGTTACATATTCTTCAGTGAGGTCAAGTAATAAAATAAGTAGTAGTACAATATTGGCTATAGAGATTGAGTGCATTTTATCAGGAAATCGATTCAGAAGGAAGACACTAAATACAGTTTGATAAAGAATCAATCATTATCAATGATAACTCCATGTATATTGCTTTCTTTAAGGCAACATGTGAAGTTAAATGTAAAATTCCTCAGCAAGATAAACAAAATAGTAGAATAAGCTGAAGCATATTATTTGTTATTCTTGGAGAAGGTACGAGTTAAAAGGTTAAGCGAACACATCTACGTTCAGAGAGTTTGATTTCCCTCTCATTTCAGATATATTCAAGCATTACCTTTCCAAACAAGTTCAACAGCAATATCAAAATTGCTTGATGATTGTACAGTAACAAAATAAACAATGGGCCTTTAATTAAGAGTTGCATCAGAACAAAATAATATGTACAGGAAAATATAACAGATGTTTCTTGGGTAGATATTAGAGTACCGTGTCGAGAGAATCAGCTCCAAGGGCAGCCAATTTTGACTCTCCAGTGACTGCAGAATCATCAGGTAGAGCTAGCTGCTTCTTCACAATTTCACACACCTTCGTCACTGTCTCTGGTTTGGCCTGCACAGGAGCATTAGCATTCTGGTTGCTGGTTACATCAACATACGAACACTATGCTTGAAATCTATATATATGTACTAGTTTCATTATTTAAAACCACATAGTATGCCCAAAGAAAACAAATGTTCACATGGATAACCCAAAGACAAAGCAGCTTATACAATAGGTCGGGAGCGAAACACCCACTTTCTTATCTGGACTAGTAATCCATGAACTTAATTTCTTTTCCAAGAAGTCGAATGAGAGTATAAACGACAGACTGAGAAGCTGAACAACCCTGACAATCACATGGAGCACATTGTTCATGTCACATTTTAGACATCTAGGAAAACTTTCTGATTGACTGCCACTGGAATCATAAGGTTAATCTCGTCAAAATTATGATAGGCTTTTGTTTGACAAACAAATGATGAATCAGCTAATACAATGCTAGTGGATATATCTAGAATGCAAAGAACAATATTAAACAAATGGAAATCAACCACATAACTGAATTAAGACCCAAAAACGGAAAGAATTTTTATATTAAAAAAAAATGCTTATCCACACATTTTTTCAACAAATTAAAAAGTAAATTCCAGTCATCAGTTCTGGTACCTTACAATTAGAGAAAATGGAATTAAATTCAGCACCAATAAATCAATCAACAAAATTGTGACACCATTATTTTCTTTCCTTCCTTTCCTAGCAACCAAACAGAGTTTATTAAAAAAATTAATTAAAAAAAAATAGAGATAAAAGAAAAGCTACCGGGTGGTGGTCTCCCTCTGAAAGAAGCCCAAGTCTCTGAATCAAATTGCCAAGGCTGGCTCACCGCAACCACCACCTCCGATGGTGGCTTCTTCTCTCCTTCGACCAAAAAATCTCTTTCTCTGTCTCTCAATCTCATTTCCCTCCATAGATCAAACCTGAAAAAGCATCAACTTCTCTCTTTCCCGATTTTCTCCAAACCCAAACCCTTATCTTCTCTGATTTGGGTCTGAAAAGCATCAACGTCTCTCTCTACACCCGATTCTCTCCAAACCCCAACCCTTACTCTCTCTCTGATCTGGGTCTAAAAAGAGTGAGTGTTTTGGGGTCGGGATCTCAGATGATGAGTTAATGTTTTTTCTTTGTTTTTGCTGATGGGTCTGAGCTGGGTATGCTAGAAGCGGAGACGTCGGGTTGACGGAGAGGCAGAGAGCGTGGAGGTTGAGAGAGTGAGAGTGAGAGTGAGAGTGTTCATTTTCAGTCTGAATTCAAATTCCCATTTGTTAAACGATTTTGATTGGTGGATTTCAAAAGCTTATTGGTTATAGAAAAAGTCTGAAGCTCGGTTCTTGTTCTCCGTACAAATTAAAGTTGTTTTGAAAACTCTGTTAACACAGTACGTACATTGTGTAAAGAGGAAACTGATCTGAGTGGTGGATTTTAATTGTCATTCAAATTCGTTTTTTTAGTAGGGCTTCCCCGTATACATTTGTGTGAGGAGAAGAGAAGAATCAATTTGTGAGTTGTACTTGTACGGTAGTCAGTCAACACAATTAAATCGATTGTAAAAGAGAGAATCAATTGCGAATCAAAATAAATTACTATGATATTGCTTTATTGTGAAGGTAATAAATAGCTTTGCCAAAAATGGAAAGCTGTTATTTCTCACTCCTCTATGTCTCCTCATTTTTTTTCTTCTCTCTTGTAAAATCGCATTGGTACCATATGACGTGCTTTCTGAACAATGAGCTTGGTAAAATGAGCTTTCATTTTGGACCATCCGTTCCTCTCTTCTTTCCTCACATGACTCTCTTCCTTAACTATAGATGTCAGAGATGCATTAAATGGGGGAACATTTTATAGATGAAGTGAGCCAGCTCATAAGAGAGAGGAGAAAGAGCACATTTCACCTCCGTTTGATACCATTTAAAAATTAAAATTATTTTATTATTTAATTTATTTTTGTTATTATTTATGACTTCACTATACTTTTTGATATTATTTATAGGTCCTATTATACTATTTTAAGTAACTTTTACTTTTATCTACAGTACTTTCAATAATAAATTTTCAATTTCAGCAAAATAAGTGGTATCCAAACAGATCTCTAGACCTCAATTTTATACTTTAACATTAAAATTAAAAGAGATGTTGCCATAGGGGAGGGAAATGGTGCCAACTGTCTAGTGTCATAGGGGTGTTAAACATCTAAAAGTGACAAATGATATTTCATTTTTTTTATTTAGCTTAATAAAAAAACAAAAAAAAACAAATATATATATATATATAAACATCTAAAAGTGACAAATGATTTTTCATTTTTTTTATTTAGTTTAATAAAAAAACAAAAAAAACAAAAATATATATATATATATAAGCTATGGGCTTCTTCTTTTTCTTTTTTCTTTTTTTGCGTGAAAATAAACTCACTGTTATCTTTTTATCACACATTTGCTATGGGCTTTAAAGCATTCTCATCTACACTCTCAAATGCTAAAAATGCTATTTTTTAGCATTTGAAACCCAAAAAACCCTCCATCAAAACTGGTATATGTTATAAAATTTACAATCTTGTTATAGTGCACTCTTATTTTTGAGAGTGAATTGTAACAAAATTGTATAATATTTTATTAATTTATTTATTTTCTCTCCAGCTATCTGTCTCTCACACACATAATCTTCTCTCTCTTTCTTCTCACACATGCCGCCTCCTCTCTCTCTCTTCTGTTGCTTCTCCCTGGTCACCCACTCTACCAGTCCTCTTGCCCCAGACCGTCTTGCCCCTGCCTTGAGCCACCGAACCAAGCCTCCGTGGTTTCGATTTGTCGGTTTTTTTTCGGTGTTGATGCTTTGCCAACTAAAGGCAAATCTAATGAAGCATAAAAATCTTATCTAAGTCATCTTGTCCTCTTTGTTTGAAGGAGCATGAATCGATGATGCATGCTCAGTGGGAATATGACTTTGTCAAACTTGTTGGAACCAGAATTTTGGGTTTGTTGCATTCTGATCGGTATGGGTTTGTTGCGTTCTGATCGGTGTGGGTTTGTTGTGGCTGGTGGCAGTGGGTGTGGGTGTGGGTTTGAATTTGTGATTTGATTTGATTTTGGGTTTGTGATTTGGTCTTAGGTTTGTTTTTGTTTGTGATTTTGGTGGTCGGTGATCGAGGTTGTGAGTGGTGGTGATGTGGCAGTGGGTATGAGCGGTGGTGGCTGGTGGCAGTGGGTGTGGGTGTGGGTAGCGATAGCGGGTTGGGTTTGCAGTGGGTTGGGTGTTTTTGTTTGGGAGAAGAGAGATACAGAAAGAGAGAGGGGAAGAGATGAGATTGAAAATAAAAAGGAATTAAATAAATAATATTTTAATGAAATGATAAAAATAAATAAAACTTTTGATGATGGCTGTATTATAAAATGGAGTGGTAAAATTGATAAAGTAATGTTTTGAGAACATGTGAATGACTTGACTTGACTTGACTTTCATGTCAAAAGAGAACCATTAGACAGACCATTCCCTTAAAAATGAAGGGACGGGCTTAAAGTTAAAAGGCCCAAGCAAATAGCAGACGTCACTCTTTGCAAACGGACTGTTAGGGGCACTTTTTACTAACTTATCCTCACTTCTATTATGTGTCAATCCATTTCTGACAGCTTGTTCATCCATATTCTGAAAATGAACACACACTCTCTCTCTCTCTCTTATATATCATGTGGCAATGCATGATTGCTTCACCCGATGCTTCACATGTCAAAGGTATTCACTTCATGTGCCTGACCAAGAAGATCTCTTAAAGTTAAAAAATAAGACAGCCTTCATCCCAGGTTGCCAACCAAAGACACTTCAATTAATTGGAACGCAATATAACACACTACAAAATCTTCAACAGTATAAGTAATGTAGAAATTTTTTGTAAATATGTATACATTTTTTCTACTTACACATCCATCTAATGGGTGTTGAACCCATAATCTTACCCTCCATCTGACACTTGCAAGAGCCAGGAGGTGCCATAAATCTTGATTTTTTTTTCTCATCCTTATCTATCCTTTTATAATCACATTTCAACTCAAGCATTCTATCATTTGAATTTGCTTTTTAAAAAGCTTATAATTAAAATTAATATTAATATCCAATTTAAGTCCAAAGCTTTTGCCCACTTCTGTTACTTATGTTGAAGATAGTCTTCCAGCAAATATTCCTCATGTGTTATAAAGCTATCAATTACTCTTCATCCTAAAAAAATGAAAGAAAAAGACATGGGTAAATTGTCATGCGAATGCAACATAACACGTTTAAAAGTAATTATGGATTACTGGAGACTTCCTAATTGGGTAACGGGAATAAGCAAACCAAGGAAACTGGGAAAGTAGTCCATATTTCTTGCAATGTTCATTTAGACCTTTCACTAGCTCATCAAGGTTTGATTGGATACTATAGGGGTGAACCTGAAATTTACAATTGAAAATGAACTTAAACAAGTTTTCAAAAGCTTGCACTAGACCAAATTTGTGAAGACATACCTGAAGAACGCCATCATCACTGCCATCTTGTTCCATCCTAACAATTGCCCAATATATCTCCATTTTCCTCTCCTACAATTTTTTTGGCATAAGATTGTTTAACATAAATCTAACAGAAAGGAAGGCATGATGACACACTTTTGAAACTTGAATGACCAATGGAAATGTTGCTTCTTCAATAGTTAATTGCACCAATCAAAATTAATTGTTCATAATCACACATGATTGGACATAATTTGTGAGGATGCATCTTGACTGTCGAAACTTGATTTCATGATATCTTTTGAATTCAGTGGTCTGATTGAGCCTCGTGTAACTTTTAGATTTATTTCATGAGATGCAATTGGAAATCATACCATCAAAATTATAGTTTTCAAATCCACACACACAAATTTTATTCCTAAACTCTCTTTTTAAGAATTTATATTGGACACTTATTAATTAAGTTTCCTATCAAAGACAAACAGTATCATAAATTACGTGTCTTATTTTTTTACTCATCTAAAATAAGATGGTAATATATAATAGGGCGGTTAGTCTTTATTAATATATTCTCAATTGTGTAATGATTTGGTTAATTGGATTAGGGACAATTAAGAGAATGACTGGAAAATATTTTATGATACCTATTTCAAATTTTTTCTTGTCTATCTTTATTGGGACAATATTGAAATATTTGTTGTGCATGTATCATGAGTCCTATTGTTTGTTGTGTATTGAACTTTTTTTAATTGGGTAAATAATATAATATCCATAGTTTTAAGAAAACAAACAAGTATGTATTTTTTTAATTGTAAATACGTATGGCATCTAAGTATCGTGTATCTAATTATCACAATCACGATTTGTAAAATTCAACTTTTATGGTATAGTATATATAATATGATTTGGACATTAACATATATAATATTATTGTGAATATTTAGATAAAAAAATAACTAAATTTTTAATTACTACTTAATTTCACAACTATAATTTAGTGTGTGTGTATATATATATTTATATATATATATTTTTTTTTTATAATTTCTCATTAATTGACTTTATTTTATTTTATTTAGGATTTAGTTACAATTTGTGTAAATTTTTGTTAAGACTTGTGAAGAATAAGATGGGTAAATACAACACAAGCTAGGCTTTAAAAATGGTTTTATTAGTCCAAACTCCTAATTAATACAGGCCAAAACCAGGGTTTAACATTTGAAAATTAGAAAATGGTTTTAATTTCAACAGTGTTTTTTTTTTTTTTTTTTAATATTAGAAAAGAAAGGAAGAAAGACTACTTGACAGACGGGGAGGAAAAAGATAGGCTTGGATTAGCTCTAAAAAGATAGGTGCGTATCTCTTCTTAATCCAATCTTATTATTAAAAAATATAGATTGTTCCAAATTCTATTAAATTTGAACAATTTAACTAGCTCTATTTCTCTTTGTCCATGTGGTTAAGTTTGAATTAGCTCTAAAAATGTGAACCTCTCAAAATAATAAAACTAGTCTCATTCCTGACAACAAAAATACATTAAAAAAAAAGTACTACATAATCAAATACAAGAAAAATAAATTAAAAGGAATATTTAAACACAAAATACCATGATAATAAAAGAGCTAAATGGCATTGAAAATAACATTTTAGTTAATCTAATGTGTCAAAGATGTCAGTTAGTCATGCTTAGAGCATTTCCATTGGCAATTGTAAATGGTATATGTAAGGAAAATTTAGCATAAAAACACAAAAAGAGCCTAGCAATTGGACTTGTAAAATCTTATAATTGCAACTTTTTTTGCAATTGTGCTACAATACCATTCTAAATGTAGGATGATACTGTAGCACTTCGGTAAAAATTATAATATATTTTAATTGATAAAGAGAAAGAGAGATGGTGTTAGGAATCCAACTGTATGTGTGCATGTGGGACTGATGGCCAGTGCGTGTGGTGCTGCATGGGGTGGTGCTACAGAGTGTGCCTAGGCTGATGATGTGGGGGGCGTGGGTTGCTGATGCAGCATGCGTGCTTAGCTGATGAAGGGTGTGCTTCCAGTGCAGCTTGTGTGTGTGTAGGACTATGTTGCAGGTAGTGAGTGTATTGATTAGTTAGCATTGTATACCTGTATTGTAGGGTAGTGACACGTGTATTTCTGTAATGGTGATGTGGCAGATGTATTTTAACTTGTGTGTTAGTTGATGTAAGAGTTAGTTAAAATGATTAGTCAAGGTAGTTACACAACTAGCATTGAGTGAGTGGTTGAGAGTATTAGACTGGGGAATGGGTTGTAAAGGTTCATTGAATAGTTTTGCTAATTGAATACTCTTTTCTCTGTTACTTCTCTCTATCTCTGTCTCTGTTTTCTATATCCCTGTTCTTGGAGGTTAGTTGTCCTCGAATTCCACTATCAATTCCCACATTCCTTGCAGATGGAGGAGAAAAAAGAGAGAGAGTTGTATTGGAATATATTATATTATTTTAGTGGATAATATATATTATTTTAATGAGTAAAATAGGAAAATAAAAGTTTGGATGTTGGTTGTGTTGTAAAATAGTATGATATAATTGATAAAGTAGCTTTTTGAGATGGTAAAATAGAATAGAATGGAAGTTGCGGATGTGAATGCTCTTAAGAATCAAAAGCTACAATGACTACAAGGTGTTTAGCTGTGACTGCATTAAAACTACCTTAAAAATATTTTTTTTTCTTCCAATCAAGGCAGATGGAAGGGTCAAGCTTTTAACACATCTTTTACATAGTTAGAATATAATAGAAAATTCAACATAAACTGAAACATTCATGTCAATCATAATCATAAGTTTCAACTTAGTCTAGAATATGGATATCCATAAAGATTCTAAATAAGCCTAGAAGTTTGTCAGGGACTTTAGAATTATACAAAACCACTTCCATAATGATTCTAAATAAACCAAGAAATTTAAGTTGTTCACCAGGGACTACATAATTACACAAAACCACAAACAGCAAAAGTCGTGGCCTCTCTCTAACCATGCTGGAAATTGCAACCCATGAATTAGCAAGAACGCTAGTCTAATGCCTGTCAGCAAAAAAGTACAACATAATCAAATGCAAGAAAAATCAATTAAAAGGAATATTTAAACACATGATACCATGATAATCAAGGATCTAATGGCATTGAAAAAATAACATTTTAGTTATTCCAATGTGTCAATGTTGTTAATTAGTCGAACTTAATTACCATAAGAATCTCAAACTGCAATGAATACAGGTGTCTAGGTGTGACTGCATTAAAACTACTGTACAAATACTTTTTTTTTTTTCTATAAAGATAATGTATAGTAAGGTCTCACCCAGATTTGAATTCGGGTTACTGGATTCAGAGTCCAAGCCTCATCAGTCATGGTGTTGGAGAAATATCATTAAGCATGAAAATCAGAAACTCAGAGAGGGTAGATGGTGGGTGGGTAATGGAACAAACATTCCTTTAAATCACCCTGATTGGTACCCATCTCAGAATTTACACAACCCTAACCTCACTTCAGGTACTGTGGCAGACTTGATTGATCAAAACTCTGGCACTTGGAAATCAGATTTAGTCAAGGCCCTATATCCTTTTCCTTTGTGCAAGGATATTCTAGGAATTCCTTTATCAAAAACAGGGGTGGTAGCTGACCAACTTATGTGGAAATACTCAAATTCAGGGGATTACAATGTCAAAAAAGCTTACCAGGTTCTTCTGCAAGATACCAACCATCAATCCCCTGCTAATCACTTACATTTCTCTCCCCCCCCCCCCTGCTGTGTGGAACCTTCTTTGGAAGGTTAAGGTGCCCTTAAAAATATGCAATTGTATTTGGAGACTTCTTTATGATAGCCTTCCAACCTTCCTTACTC
Source organism: Notholithocarpus densiflorus (assembly GCA_030021035.2). Classification (NCBI taxonomy): domain Eukaryota; kingdom Viridiplantae; phylum Streptophyta; class Magnoliopsida; order Fagales; family Fagaceae; genus Notholithocarpus; species Notholithocarpus densiflorus. The sequence goes on from JARYZH020000074.1 coordinate 1,110,472, forward strand.
TAAAAAGTAGAGGAATTACTAATGTTGGTTTGTGCCCTCTGTGTGATTCAGATGATAAGTCTGCCACTCATCTTTTCTTACATTGCCCTTTTTCTAGAGCTTGCTGGTATGGCTCCCATTTTGCTATTCAGTCCTCTGAGGTTGTAGCTGTGTCTGTTCAGCAGTGGGTTAGCAATACCATTCTTGAGCATAAGCACATGGAAAAGGAGAATATGAAATATTTGCAGTTATTCTTTACTATCCATCTGGTCTATTTGGCACCACAGGAACAAAGTAGTGCATGAGGGTTTAAAACCTGACCCATTGAATGTCATTATGACCTCTCAGTCTCTATTTTGCAGATATCAGGAGGCATTTGCTCTTTCTAATTGTACCAATGGAAGGAGTGGTGGCCCAAGAGTTCAAGTCCACGGGCTGGGTGGTCATTGGGAGCTCATAATCAGGATTGCTGGAGTCAGACAGAAAAGGGTCAAGAGGAGTGCCTATGCTTATGAGGCCCTAAACAGTCAAGGAACCATTGTCTGCAGTGGATGTCATAGCAGTGAAGCTGACTCAGTCTATGGTGCTTTGCTGGAGGCTATGGTGGATGCTGCAATGCAAGCTAGGAGGTGTGGATTTAGCCAACTTTTGTTCATGAGCAGCAGCAAGAGGCTAGTCTATCAGTTCAGCAGGACTAGTATTCCAGATTGGATGGAGAAGACTACTTTTGCAGATCTGTCTACTTTGAAACAGCTTGGTATAGGCTTTAAGTACCTTTTTGTGCCTACTGTTGTACTTAATAGTGTCTATTCTCTAGCTGTTTTGGCTACTAAAATCTCCTATGCACTATTATTGGGCTATGCCACCAAGTGTATAACTCTCTTTCTACTTTATTACCCAAAAAAAAAGAGAGTCCAATGTACACAGAACATACTTATATTATTGTGACGAAGCTGATCTTTTATTGATCTATGCTCTTTTCTGTTTTGTTTATTATTATTGTGTTCGGCAATTTATAATATCATGTAACTCAAGGAGTCCAGATTGAGTTTGGCACCCTCATATCTATGTGAAATTATATAGATATAACACCCATAAACCTAATGCTCAATTTATTCATGTCAGTTAATCCTACTAATCCACTCATCCACTTTACAATGCCACCCAAAAAAATATAAAGAAAGAAAGCAAGGAGGAATTAACAAGCATATCTACAATACATTCAAAGTCCAGTAAGTCTTCTATGTTAAAAATGTAAAACTAGTATGACCACATCATTAATGTATGCAAACCGTTTATATATGCAACTTACTTTCTACTAGAAAGTAGAATACCTGTTTAGTACTCCATCCTTAAGGTATGCCCTTGTTTGATCTCTCTTTTTTTTTTCTTAGAGCATCGTTTGATCTCCTCTTTCGTTTCTTCTCCCTTGTATGAACTCCACTATCCCTGCAAGATGTAAATCACAAATAGAAAGCCATGGGTTAACTTCTTCATTAGAATCAGAAGTAAGCCTCTTAGTATCTTGTAAACTTTTAGGATATTGTATATATCTATGTATAGCTAAATTTTTAGAATACATTTGGTACCGCTAATTAGAATAAAAAAAGAAAAGAAAAATAGTATAGAGAGAAAGCAGTAAACTCACATAATCAGGCAATCCAACAAATTTAGATACTTATCCAATAAGTATTTTTGAACAGACAAAACAGAGACATTCCACTGCGAGGAACCTTCATCCGGAGAAAGATCGAGTATGATACAATAAAGAAATTCTACACTCACAAAAGGGTCCTCCGGTGTTGGGTAGCCAGATCGCAAGATAAGGCAGAATTTTTTTTCACACAAATGGAGGAAACCAGGACGAAATGAAGCATCAAGAAATTCATACTCCCCCAAAATTTTGCTGGTGCACAGACATTCTTGAAGCCACACGTTCTTCTCTAAATCGTGATAGTATAGGGTGCAGTGCTCACTCTCACGGCTTAGAAAGGTAGCCCAGTACAGTGTATTGCCCACGACTACTGCTCTTCCATCACAACATAACGCACGTTTTGAAGGCTTGGGCTCTAAGTTTTTCCAAAAACCACCCACAACATTGTAGCTATAAAAATTGGCATTCCCAGAGCCAGAGTCTCGAGGTCTAGCTACAACTATTTCATGTTTGGCCTCCAGGACAGCATGTAAGATATCTTCCTCATCACTATCAAAATAGGAAGGTGGATTTGGGAGGCTTTCCCAAGTTTGGGAAAGTGGGTCAAATACCTCCATCCAGCCGGAGTTACCTTTCGGTTTAAAGCGCAAACCACCAAATACAAAGAGTTTCCCATCGACGACAACCATTTGAGGGTCGCATCGACGGAAATTCATTGGTGGTCCAGCCTTCCACCCTTTGTGAGGGGAGGTGAAGTCCAGGATCCAAACATCCTTTGTCTCGATATCCATGGAGTAACCCACACCCTCATCCTCTGAATAATCTTCGGGGATGTCTAAGACATCCTTTTTGCGGGTTTTTATTTCACCACCTACAGCGTAGAGATGGTTCCCCAACACTGCGAAGTATTTGGATGGCCATGGAACTGGTTTGCCCTTCTTCTTCTTCTTCTTCTTCAACTTCAAGGACAAAGGACTGAGCTCCTTGGGGCTGAACTGTTCTTTCTTCTTCTTTAGTTTGAATAGAGGAGAAGAAAAATAGGAAGGTGGCGGACAAGCTTCAGAGTCTGGAACCTTAATCCTGTAAAACTTTACGTGTTTATCTGCGTTGTATTGTCCAAGAACACAAATATCAGTTTCCCCTAGGTTGGAAACTGCCCAATCATTCTCCTCCTCCATATGAGAGAGCTTTGGGATGAGAGAGAGGGGGTTTTGTTGGTTGAGAAAGAGAAGGCAAGGTCTGAGTGTGAGTGTGAGTGTGGTGTGAAGAAAGGGTTAGGAAAACGGTTGTCTTTATTTATAGTCGGAGACCCACCGCCTACAAAACTAAATTAGGCTTTTAAAGTGGGCTTAAAACTTTTTAAGTCGGTTTACCCTAAAGAGTGTAATCAGATTGTATGCTTTGGGCTACTGGATTTTAGATGCCGTGCAGCCTTTTGACATAGTCTGCACACTTTTTTTTTTTTTTTACTCACTCTTGCATAGTATATCCTCAAGACTTTTAACTAGAAACTAATCATTATTTATACCGAGTGAACCCACGAAGAGGTTAAGCGCTGACTCAAAAAATTCTTTTCAAAGTGCAAGTAGCAAGACTCGAACTGAAAAACACACACAGTTAAACCCAGTACAAGCACCTTAAGACCAAAAGCCCAACCAACTTGGCAAACTCCCTATGTTAATCTTCACACTTTCTTTCTATGGTTTTAAAATCCAGCAATCAAAATAGTTTAACAAATGGGAATTTGAATTCGGCAACTAGACTTTCTTTCTTTTTGGCTAAGACTTTCTTTGTATAACCCAACTGACCCCACCATGCATGATGTATACCCACAACCCCATCAGTCACTGGCTCTTTGACACTTTTTTTTTTTTGTTGGTAAAAAACTCTGACACTTACGCAACCTTTGGTTTTATGATTGACAGTCAATACAACAAATGGTAGACTGTCAATTTTAAAGGTATGAGGTGTGACATAATTAAGTAAAAAACCAAAAAAAAACCATTTTCAAATTTCCTCCATCTAGATTACTAGTATTGCCAGCCCAGGTATGATATATTGATATGTAAGCTAGTTTATATCAAAATTATAATTAAGCTTTGAAATTCCTGTGCAATGATGTCTGTCAAACAAAGGCTCATAACTGAATTGTGTTGATTCTCTAATGCTTTATTACCTTGTATTTGGTTTTTACTGCTGTGTAGTGTGTACTAGTATGTATTCATTTGGTATACATATATGAACATTGGTCCTCAACTTGTGTATGAGAGGAGTTCATCCTTCTCACAGTTTTGAACCTTAGAAAATTGATTACAACACGCATATATAGCGGGAGTTTACTTTTTAGTTTGAATATATTAAATTTGGATAATCGGGTCAGTGACATGTTTCCTTTTATTTTCTATAAGGCCAAGTCGCCTCTCTCTCTCTCTCTCCTCAAAAAAAAAAAAAGTCTAAGATTGTCTTCCAGCAAATATTCCTCATGTGTTATAAGGCTATTGATTACTCTTCATCCTCAAAAAAATGAAAGAAAAAGACATGCATAAATTGTCATGCGGATGCAACATAACATGTTTAAAAGTAATAATGGATTACTGGAGACTTCCTAATTGGGCAACAAGAATAAGCAAACCAGGGAAACTGGGAAAGTAGTCCATATTTCTTGCAATGTTCATTTAGACCTTTCATTAGATCATCAACGTTTGATTGGATACTATCGGGGCGAACTTGAAATTTACAGTTGAAAATGAACTTAAACAAGTTTTCAAAAGCCTGCACTAGACCAAATTTGTGAAGACATACCTGAAGAACGCCATCATCACTGTCATCTTGTTCCATCCTAAAAATTGCCCAACATATCTCCATTTTCCTCTCCTACAATTTTTTTGGCATAAGATTGTTTTAACATAAATCTAACAGAAAGGAAGGCATGATGACACACTTTTGAAACTTGAATGACCAATGAAAATGTTGTTTCTTCAATAGTTAATTGGACCAATCAAAATTAATTGTTCATACTCACACGTGATTGGACATAATTTGTGAGGATGCATCTTGACCGTTTGCAAGGTGAGCTGGGTCAAAGAATATCCTTAACCCGACCCAACTCAACCCATGCGAGCATTTGCAGAACAAGAACTGATAGTAATTTGACAGAAATGTAAGATCAAGCTTTCTTTTTTATGTAAGTATCTAATAAATGACCTTAATGATCATCCAAAGGACAAAGATGTGTTAGTCTAATGAAACCATATACCTTGAAAATGTCATTTTTCCTCAGTAAGATACAAAAAGCTTATATTATTTTTTATCTTTATGACTAATAAATAACAGCATGATGTGGAAATTTTTCCCAAAAGGAGTAAGTAGCAACAAGAAAATTACATAGATCCAATTAAAGTATTTAACCATAAAGCAACTTCAACCTGAGAATTTAGTTAAAGTATCATTGTCTTGTGTTTATTAATGGACAACATAGTATCATTCTCTTTGCTTTATAAAAATACGTAATTGTTATAGCTATGATCAAAATGAAGTATATGAAAAGGCAAAAACCAAAAAGCACAAGAATAGTAAATTATCCTTGATTGTTTCTTTTGATACATAAACAAAAAATTGCATTGTATAGAATCTTAAGAATAGTGTTTGTATAATCAATCAATGGCCCATGTCATTTCCTTCAAAATGAGTGGTTAATTTTAATGATTGTTAATATTTTTTAATAAAAAAAAAAAAGTGCACCTAGGCGTGCTTTTAGCTTCTTCAAAAAGCACCATCAGACCTTACAGCTCTGAGCTTTGAAATTTAAGCATGCCTAGCACACTTTTTACAACACTGCAAACAATATGAATTAATATTATTAATAATTATTTTCCAATTAAATATGACAATGCCCCTGGTTCAGACTTCATAACATAAAAGAATATGACCCAGCAGCTCAACATTCAACGACAGTGTTTAGTGGCAAAGGCACCAATACATCATATGGGTTTAAAACCATGTGTGGTCAGGTGGCTGGAATACATGTGTGAAGAGCATTAGCAAGGATGGATTCTTAAGGTAAACTGGCAAGGAAAACATTTTCTTTTCACTTCTCTTTAACAGCTATTTTTTTTAGAAAGAATTGAAACAATAACTCTCTATGATTGAATTAAGGTAGTAAAACAATAATTTTTCAAAGTGGGAGTGCAAACAAATAATAACTATGAGCAAAGGGTGAAGAAAGTAGTCCCCAGTAAATATAAATTCAATGAGCAGGATATTTTTCAGAAAAAAGTATACTGTGCTTGATATTAATTTATGGAAGTGATTATTCTCCCATACTTTTCACCTATGTTTGAGAGCTGCCACTGCATTCTGCTAACAAGTTTGTTGATAACATGATTATTATAGCTGTCTTTTTTTTTTTCTCAAAAAATATTGCAGGATTAAATGAAAAGATCTTTTGAAATCAGTAGGTCCAATGATACCTCCCAGAAAATTATTGTCAGCATACAGGGTTAGATATAAACAAATCACAACATAAATGCACAGTTAGTTCAAAATTATGAATTAATTTTAAAGGGGAGAATCATTTCTGAAAGTTTATTTCCATAGGCAAAGAAGAATTAATAAGTACCCGAAGTTGTAATATTAACAAGAGAATGAAACCTACAGCAAATAAGACAAAAGAATCATGCCAGAAATGAAAAGACAGAGGCTAAGACTTACTGAGTGTCAAACCGCAATTTCTTGTTAGCTTTGTTCTTATTCTTGCAGCGCTTCTTTGAGGAACTTGGACCTACACCTGAATGCTCTGGTAAAACAGCAGGCACAAATTCAATTCCAAGATTGATTGCTTGAGATGAGGTTTGTGCACTGATTGGCTGTGTTGATGGTTCAGGTTTTGGTATTTTCTATTCTTGGAGGACTTGTGTTCCTGAGGAGGCCCCTGGACTTGCAACTTGCACTTCAACACTCTGGGGTATGGCACTAATAGTGGCATGGTTTGCACTTTTCACTTTATGCAATGCAGCATAGAGTTTTTCTTCAGACTTTATTATCTCAGTAAGAATGGTTCCTGACTCAGAATTTCCTGCATTACATCGTCAACTAGTCGCTAAACCGTGCGATACATGGGATTCTTTAAAAAGAAAAAAACAATATTGCAATTATCATTTACTGCACTAAATCGGAATGTCTCAAGGCTCACTAATCAAATAATACAACTAAATGGAGAAGCCCCAAGCATAACATAAAATCTTCACTAATTCAAATGTTAAACATTGTCAAACCTAGTACACAATGTGCTTGTGCCCAATAAAAAATTATAAAGACAAATAAGGGATAAAGAAATCTTGTATATCATCTCCATAAAAATACATACATGCCAAAAAGATTAATACCACTACCATAGGTCCATTGGCAATGAAGTTATTTTCATAGTTACATATATACTGTGAATAAACAAATAAACAAATTGCAATAATGATTGCAATCTTATTTTCATAATAAATAAATAGAATATAGTTACCAATGTCAAATTCTTTTGCTATGACTCAAAAAGAGTAGAGAAAGAACATAATACAACAAATCTGCATTACATAGAAGAGTACATCATATATTTATTCAACATAAAACATTGAGTTTTATAAATCTTCTTTGCTTGCTCACATTCCCAACCACATCTCTTGTGCTAAGATACCATAGATATTGCTTTTTCAAAATCATGAATAGACTTTGCCAATAAAGCCTTCTCCATGTCAAACCCTTTTGCTTTGCCTTGAAATAGTTCCTAGAAAACAGCTGCTTTACCCAAGTTAGGGGCTTTGAGAACAGAAGAAGAGTTATAGTTCCGAGAAAGTGCGATAACCACAACATATTATGTTATTTTCATATATAACAGATAACTAAAATGTGAAACACATTACTAAAATGTAAAACCTGTTCTTTAAACTCAGAAAGTATCATTAACAGGAAATTCTGTCAACTTCTTCTCTCTTTTCTTAAGGGAAAAAAAAATTGCTTTTCACCTACCATAGGCAAAAGGACCATAATCCAAAGCTCTACCCAAATACAATTTAGATAGTTATGACAACCAATATGAGAATCAACTTCAAACAATTAAATAAGAAATAAAGACCACCATAGCTCACTTAAAGTAGCTTTCCTCATAGACACATGCATAAGAAATCACCATATCAGACACATAAAGAAACAATATTTAAAGCAACCCAAATGGGATTTCAAGATAAATAAGACTACCCCAGATGTAAACTAACCTTAAATGTATCAAAATCACCATTATTGATAATAAAGGAAAACTCAACTCTCTAACCTGGAGTCTCAAGCAAGCAACTTCGCTCGCACAAAAAGTACATCTCAATAATGTGGATCGCTTTTTTAGGTGAGTGAAACGAACTATGTGCTCTTCCTTATCTTGACGTTTGTCAAGAAACCATATTGGGGTGAAATAATTGCAGACGATTTGTCGGTTTCGAAAAAGTTCAATGCAAATTTAGCTATGGGAATTAAACCGCTTTACCTTTAACATAAGCTTCAGTGGAATATATATATATATATATATATATATATATATATATATATATATAAGCTGCGGCTGAGGTTGAGGCTGAAGTGGAACTGAGAGCTGAGGCTGAGTAAAGGCATTTGATACCATTTTCAAGGGTTGAGAGGACGAAGAAGCCATTATCTATCTCATACAAAAGTAATGAGCTCAAGGCAATTGTTGTGGTGGAGGTTGTTTGAATGTGAGAGTGAAAGTGTGGGGTATGTAGGGTAGGGTTAGCGGCTAAGGAACTAGGGTGGCTTGTTTTCGTATAAGCTTGTGGTTTTTCTGATAAATAGTGGAATATATATATATAGAGAGAGAGAGAGAGAGAGAGAGAGAGAGAAAGCACCAACCAATTTGGACAGCTCAGTTCTGAAGAGAATGACACAAAAATCTTGTTTAGCAAGTCTTTTTTTTTTCCTTGGCAAGGGTGTTTTTGACCTTTAGTTCTTCTTGTATTAGGTAAACTTTTGTTAATAAAATTGAGGTCTAGATGTGCTCTTTCTCTTCTCTCGTATAGGCTGGCTCACTTCATCTAAAATGTTCCCCATTTAATGCTGTTCTGGCATCTATCGTTAGGGAAGAGAGTCACGTGAGGAAAGAAGAGAGGAACGAATGGTCCAAAATGAAAGCTTATTGTATCAAGCTCAATGCCTCCATCAGTGCCGAATTGCTCAGAAAGCTACTACCAATGCGATTTTACAAGAGAGAAGAAAAAAAATAAGGGGACATAGAGGAGTGAGAAATAGTCTTACAACTTTCCATTTTTGGCAAAGCTATATATCTATCTGATGCTATTACTTCAACAACAAAAAAGCAATATCAAAGTAACGTTAGTTTGATTCGCAATTGATTCCCTCTTTTAAAATCCGATTTGTGTTGACTGACTACTGTCTCCTCACACAAATGCATACGTGGAAGCCCTACTAAAAAACAAATTTGAATGACAATTGAAATCCACCACTTAGACTCAGAGTTTCCTTGTAAATGTACTGTGTTACAAAGTTTTCAAAACAACTTGAATTTGTACGGAGAACAAGAACCGATCTTCAGACTTTCTTTCTATGGTTTTGAAATCCACCAATCAAAATGGTTTAACAAATGGAAATTTGAATTCTGCAACTAGACTTTCTTTCTTTTTTGGCTGAGACTCAGACAGTCATATGTAGTGGGGGTTTACTTTTTAGTTTAAATATATTAAATTTGGTTAATCGGGCCAGTAACTTGTTTCCTATTATTTTCTATGAGGCCAAATCGCCTCTCTCTCTCTCCTTGAAAAATGAAAAAGTCTCAGATTGGACATGATACGATTGGACAGTATGTTTCACCATGCAGAAGGTTATCAGATTGGACATGATAGCTTTCTTTCCTATTTTTAATCTCCATGCATATATTAAACATGATAGCTTACATATTAAATTTAAAAAAGAAAGGGTCCAGGGGTCTTAGAGCCATCCGAAAATTGTATCCTATTTTATTTTACCATTTTAAAAAATTATTTTATCAATTATACCATATCATTTTATAATACTCTCAACATTCTAACTTTTATTTTACAATACAAGTTAAAATAATATAAATTATATAATAAAATATATTTCATTCTCTCTCTAATTTCTGTCTCCCTTCCTCTCTCTCAACCAGTCATCACCTCACCACAAAGAAAACCCAATACCCCCATCACAGAAATTCATCACAAACCCCAAACAAACCCAACACAGAAATTCATCCCAAACCCCAAACAATACATCCACCTCCCAAACCCAAATCAACCCAACCATCAACAACACAATCACCCACCGATCCACCCAAAACTTTCCAATCACCACCCACCAATCCACCATCAACAACACCACCACCTACTGATCCACCATCAACAACAAAACCACCACCCACTAATCCACCATCAACAATACAACCACCACCCAAACCCAAAACTTTCCAATCACCACTCACCGATCCACAAACCACGACACCACCCTAATCCACCATCAACAACACAACTACCACCTAGCGATACACCACCTCAACATCGCCTTGATCTGCCACATCTGCCACCACATCAAACCCATGAGCTCCACTAACCCATAAGACCCACGACGGCTTGATTCAAGGGAAGAGAGAGAGAAAAAGAGGTGAGAGAGAGATAGAAAGGGAAGAGAATCTGCTTAGTGGAGGCGAGCACGGCGGGGTTTTGCTTCATCGGCGGTGGCCAAGACACCAGACCCACACCAGGCCCATGCCACCGCAACCATCTACCCATGACTCTGCTGCCACAAACTCAAACCCACTGCCTCTATCGCAGCCGCAACAAACTCAATCAAAACCATCATCAACTGTTGGCGTAGAAACTCGATCGCCACCTCCGTAATCATCCCCACACTCTCCTTCACCGTCGCCGCAACAACAACGAAACCGTTCCAAAGCTCCAACACCTTCCCCAAAGAGAGAGAGAGGGAGACGAGAGAAGTCACAAAGAGTGAGGGAGACGAAATACTGAGAATCTGAGATGAGGAAAGAGAGAGTTGAGAAAGAAAGAGTCTAACACAGAGGAGAGAGAAAGAATAAAAGGAATTAAAATATTATTATTTTGTTTTGGCACAGTGCCACAGTACCATCATACATTTACGATGGTACTGTAGCACTATGCCAAAAAATTTTCTTCCGACTGTTGAGACAAATTGGGTCTGAATGCTAAAATATGCTCACATTTAGCATTTGCAAGTCCAGCTGTGAATGCTCTTATATAGCGCAGAATGTTAAAAAGCATTTATGGAGCTCTTCTCCCGTAGCTGAGAATTGAGATAGCTCCAATAGCAATAAGAATAAATTAATATATTGTTGAGTAAAATAAATCATATATCAACAGAAATAGTCTTACAACTTTTCATTTTTGGCAAAGCTATGTATCTATCTGATGCTATTACTTTAACAACAAAAAGCAATATCAAAGTAACGTTATTTTGATTCGTAATTGATTCCCTCTTTTAAAATCAGATTTGTGTTGACTGACTACTGTTACTGTACAACTCACAAATTCTCCTCACACAAATGCATACGTGGAAGCCCTACTAAAAAACGAATTTGAATGACAATTGAAATCCACCACTCAGACTCTAAGTTTCCTCGTAAACATACTGTGTTACAAAGTTTTCAAAACACCTTGAATTTGTATGGAGAACAAGAACCGATCTTCAGACTTTCTTTCTATGGTTTTGAAATCCACCAATCAAAATGGTTTAACAAATGGGAATTTGAATTCTGCAACTAAGGGGTGTTTGGTAGCTTAGTTTGAACACATTTTTGAGCATTTTAAACAATATTACACATATTTTCACACACTTTTTTACCCTCACGTATATCAAAAACACCCAAACAACATTACTCAAACTCCTCTTTCTTTTTTGCTGAGATCTCGTGCAATAGTTCTAATATCAGCCACTGATAAAATCCAATGGTTGTAAAAGGTTGCCATGTCATCGATCCGTGTCTCACTAATTTTTTTCTCCACTTTCTCCACTTCACTTTCCTTTCTCTTTCAGATTCACCAAAATTTAGAAATTTTCCCTCTTTAGTACGTGGGACACTAGCGTTGAATCTCCATGATCATGGCTACAAATGGAAGCCTCTGAGGCCCACACGACCACCACCAGCGGTGCTTTCTGGCCTGACCTACTCCTCTCTCAACGTCTCTGTATTCTCGTTCTCTCAAGTCCAGCTGTGGCCAAGCTTCTACTTGCCCCTTCTCTGGCAGTGCTTCTCAATGGCATCACCAGCGTTGATGGCCGTCGAGTCCTCACTTTCTCCTTAATTTATCTTCTCTTCTATTTTTTTTTTTCTCTTTATGTTTGCTTTTAAGACATGACTGAAACCCATGTTTTAATTTTTTTTTTTTTTTTTAGTTTTGATTAGTTTGATATTGGGTTTTTTGATGCGTGTAAAGTCTGGTGATTTTTCTTGGGTTGGGTTTTTTTTTTGGATAAGGCATAATGTACTGTGATTAAATGGAAAGTGGCATGCTTGTAGGTTGCTGTATGTATGAGTCTCTTGTCTTTGCCATTAAAACATTTTGATATTAGATTTAAGAATTTTATTTTTCTTCCCTTGATTTCTTTACCAAAGATCATTTTCTTTCATTTATAGGCATTAGGCAGTGACTTTCTTAGTTTCTTTCATTGAAACATTACAATGCTTCTTAGCTTAATAATAATTTCTGAAATTGGAATTTATCACGATGTATCAGTTTTTTCTCATTGTCTTAGTTTGTAATATTTTATAGTTTTCTCTCATTGTCTTAGTTTGTTACTATCATGTTTATTTTATTTTAAAGTTGATTTGGAAACGCGCAGAAGATGTTTGTCAAAAAATTTATTTGAAACTTTAAAGTTAAGCTAATTTATATGCATATTGTGCAGTCTTGAGGGAGGTCATCAGATTGTGAAATGCACCAGGATGCTCCCCCAATAGGTTGATTTTTTTCACTTCATGCTAACAAGAGAAGGATCTAGGCTCTAGCTAAGGTGAGGAACAGAGTTAACGGTTGATTCGTTTCACTTCTTGCACCAAGAAGACTGTCAAGTTCTTGTTTTTTCAATTTCAATTGGCCAATTCCATTTCCAATCTTGTCTATGGGCAATCCAAGAATCAACTAATGGCTTTGTCAACAATAATGTATCTTGTATTTATCACCATATGTCTTTTGCAAATGGGGGGAAAAAAAACAGTATGAAATGGACTTGTTCTGGCCAGGGTGTTGTCAGTTGTGTTTTTGCCTTTCTGTTGTTGCTACGGAATTGAATAGCTGAGCAAGTTGTTGCATCTTCATGTTATAGCTAATTTTGTGCTACTAAGCTGATTTTGTGTTGACAAATATATGTAATGTTTACAATTTTGTTTGTGTTATAAGCTTTCTTAATGCATTTCGAATTTTTATCAAGACTAAATGGAGTTGTTTTTTGTGTATGAATTTGCTTGGAGCAAGTACTAATATTGACAATGACTCCAAAACACAAATTATATTGAAGTGTTTTACTTGACTCTTTATTCTTTTGAAAACAAGGAATACATATCAAGAGTCTTCAAAGAATGCTTGGCCAATTTTACAATCAAAATTTAATTCAAGAGAGTAGACAAGAAATGAATTTGATCTAAAAATTAACAAAACTTTTTTAGAATGTACACTTTGACCACAAGGCCATATAACAACTGTTTTGTTGAAATATACACTTTGTTAACAAGAAACAAATCTTCCCATCATCATAAATTCGCAATACACAATTCCCACAAAAGAAAAAAAGAAGAAGAAGGTCTTGTAAGCTTCAAGATCATCAAGTTCTTCGACAACCTTAAATGGTATGACCTGCTCATTAAGTTCCAGGTGGTGTGCCTCCTGCTTCTTGACTGTACATTATGAATGTAATTATAAGTTCATAACTAAGCCACACATCACATGCATAGACATAAGCAAAGTAAACCTTTTAAATTTAAAGAAGCCTACATAACCTAGTAGCTTTCAATGTTCCAATCTAAAAGAATTATTTATTTTTAACTTTTACATATATTTAACAAATCTTGGAATTACAACTTCCCCCACCCCTCCATAGGTTTTGCTAGCATAAATATTTCCAGTTCTTAAAAAGATTTGTTGTTCTACTATTGACAGAGAGCCCCTTTTACTTCCACCCATGTAATCAAAATGGAATTTCAACAAGCATGTTGTTCATTTGTATATACAAGAATTTAGGGAAACAAAAATCAAAATGTGACCAACAACTTTATTTTAACCATTGGAAAATCCTTTTAACACAAAAACCAAAATTTTGATTTCCATCGCTTTGTGGGTGCATTTCGCACAAATTATCTAGAAACTCTTTGACCTATACTACTCCATGTTCAAGAGAAAAAAAAATGGCCATATACGTAGCAATAAGCTAACTGAAAAGAAGTTTTTATTTCATTTCCTAGGCTATGCAGTCATGAAAAGTCTAAAATCCAAAGAAAACAAAAGAAACAAGAACAAGATAGAGGTATTAGTGAAATGTTCTTGTTGCTCCCACTGTTGCACAATACAGAAAAAATAGACAAAATCTCAAACATTTGAACATTGAAATAATTTTTATGAGCTATTGAATCATTGAGAGGTAAAAAAGTGTCTAACATTTGACCGTGCATAAGGTGATAGTCATCTTTAACTTTTCTCTGCAACTAAAGGAAACCCAAATACAAGAATGTAAAGACAAAATATTTGTGCACATTACTAATAAAAAATACTAGCTAATAACAGAAGAATTTAGACAGAAAAAGACCAATAGAAGATTATAGAACTCTATAAAAGAAAATAAACAAGTACGCACATATCCAACAGAAATAGGAATATCTAATAAACAAATGAAGTAATATCTAATAAACAAATAAAGTCACATTATTAGAAGAGTAAATCTCATCCCTTTTACCCCAAAATCGGTAAGCAAACAGGAGGAAAAAAAACCCACATACCAAGACAACAGAAATTGACAAAAACCCTCATTAGTGAGCTTAACATTACGTCAAAGTTTCTAATAGACATTTTCACAAACATCTTCTATGCATTTCCAAGATCAACATTAAAATAAAATAGAACATTGAGTACTGCCAATTGAACATTCTGCCATACCCAAAAAATCCAACCCAAGAAAAATCACCAGACTTCACATGCATCAAGAAAACCCAATATCAAACTAATCAAAACTAAAAAAAAAAACCATGAGTTTCAATCATGTCTGAAAAGCAAACATAAAGAGAAAAAAAAAAAAAGAAGAGAAAATAAATTAAGGAGAAAGAGAGAACTTGACGGCCACCAGCGCTGGTGATGCCGCTGAGAAGGGGCAAGCAGAAGCTTAGCCACAGAGAGATGTTGAGAGAGGGGGTCAGGCCCGCAAGCACCGCTGGTGGTGGTCGTGTGGGCCTCAGAGGCTTCCATTTGTAGCCATGATCATGGAGATGCGACGCTGGTGTCCCACGTATGGCAAGATTTGGTGGAAGACAGAATTTTTTTGAAATTTGGTGAATCTGAAAGAGAAAGGGAAGTGAAGTGGGAGAAAGTGGAGAAAAAAGAAATAGTGAGACACGGATCGATGACGTGGCAACCGTTTACAACCATTGGATTAAATCAATGGTTGATATTAGAACTATTGCACCCCGTGCAATACCTCTCAATCCTCTTTCTATAACCCAACTGACCTCACCATGCATGATGCATACCCACCACAACACCATCAGTCACTTGCTCTTTGACAAAATTTTGTTTTTTGGGGTAAAAAACTCTGACACTTGCGTAACCTTTGGTTTTATGATTGACAGTTTATACAACAAATGGTAGACTGACTTTTTTTTTTTTTTTTTGCTAGGTAAGTGCGGGGGATTGAATCGGCGAGCAACAGGTCATTAGGAAACCTGGGTACCAACTCGCCTACATGGGCGGTGGTTTAGTGACATGACATTTTAAATAACTGATATATCTTAATAAATATTGGCTAGGATGTTGCCATGTATAACACTCCTGCTAATTATGTAAACTAGCTTTTAACTTGCGCAATACGTGGGCATTATTCGATGCGTTATTCACGTTCAAACATGTAAGATTCGTAAGTTATATGATTGTCCTCTATACAATACAATAAAGTCTACTAGTAGAATTATTACAATTATAGGTATGTCGCTTATATTATACAATAAAATTATAGTAGTAGCATATTGCAGTTTAGTCTGTCAAAATCAACCAATGTGAAACTCTAAATACATAAGCATTATATCACAACAATTATAAAATAGTAGCATATATATAATTAGTACTAAGTTTTTCTTGTGTCTTTCTTTAATTGTTTTTGTTCTTTGTTTTTGTTTTTTAATGCTTTCGGTGTAGTTGCCTTTCGACATTTGTGAAGCATTTGGATTGGCATTTTAGAGCTTCAACAGTTATGAGAAAGCAAATGGAGAATTATTAGTTAAGGTTTCTGCTACTTCTGTTTTTTGATTGTTGATGGACTTGTCAGCCTTTGGTTTTTCTACAACAAAATTTTTGTTTCCTACAATGTTTGACATTTAAGACAAATGATTCATCAAAATGTGCAAAATATATCCATATTACATACTTTAAGCTTAACTTTCTTATGCAACTGAAGATTAAACAAATAAAGATGTGGAGACATTTATACTAACTCATATTCATAGTAAGTTGAAAACCATTAAAAGTGCAATTGTTTTTTTCCCCAAACCAATATATGTCATGAACATCGACATGAAAATTCTCTTCAAGAATCAAAGATGCACGATAAAGTCCTTTAGTTATATATTTAAATTGAGTCATGTGAGTTTAGTGTAAAGAGCACTACAATATTTAGACGTACAAAACCCAAGAAATCACTCTATACTAAGCCAGTCGAAAGCATTGAAGTATCTATCTTAATTCTAGTAAGTTTACTCTTAAAAGTTATTTATGTAAAACTACTGTTGGTACACTTTTCCATGTTGTTTTCATTTATATTTTAAATATTTCCTTGAAATCAAAGTAAATAAGATATTGTGCTCTAAAGTGGGCTTAAACAAAATTGGCTATAAAGTAGGCTTAAGCGTTAAGCCTAATCATCCGCTATGGGGAAGGTAGACTGCCAATGCTCAATTTATTCATGTTAGTTAATCCAATTTACAATGCCACCCAAAAGAATAAAAAGAAAGAAAACTTATCTACAAAGCATTCAAAAAGAGTAATGGTCCGTTTGGATTGAAGGAGAGGGAGGGGGAGTAGAGTGAGGGAGGGGGAGTAGATTTAGCACAAAATTAGCTTATTTTTAACCAACTCTACTCTACTCCCCTCCACTCCCCCTCCTTCCTTCTCCATCCAAACAGGCCATAAAGGTTTTGCCGTTTGAGACTTTAGAGAGTGTGTTTTTGTGAAATTGGGTCAGAAAGAGAGTGTGGAATTTGAAGGGGGGCAGCAGGTTGGTCTTTAGGGTTAAAGAGAGTGACCGCCTCACAAAAGTAATATATTTATCCGTTTGTGTTATTATTAATTATCAAATATATATATATATATATTTATATTGTTTGATTCTAATGCCAATTTAATAAATTCATTTGTCTGATTTGTTAAATTAGGAGATTTAACCGTTTTAGTGATACAAACAAACTGAACTGTGGTTGGTATGGTATATATCTGATGAAAAACTTTACTTTTTCTAGTCACCCAAGCTATTATAAGGTCATATAATAATAATTAATAAGAACATATATATATGCGTGGACCTTGCTATTCTTTTAAATAACCAGAAGATACCAATGTACATTGTCATACACGTAATTTAAAGTTTCATGGAATAATTTTAATTTTTAAAAACCGAGCTAAGATTCTGGGAACTGAGAAGACTCATTTTGGTCAATGTGTGTGTTTAAATGTTAGTGAAATATATAATTATACTTAAAAGGGATTTTGTATGAGATGAATGAATAAGAAAAGTAGAAATTAAATGTATTTGAAAATAACAAATTGTAGTAGTAGATGTTGTGGGTTGGGTAGAATATTTTGATGATTCTCTACCGTATGCTACAAACAATCTCAATTCTCAAGAATATAATATTCTTCTACATCCAATGTTTTATAGGATTGTTGAAATACTTAAACTCATACATGTTATTAAAGATTGAAGATCTGTGCTTTAGAAGATTGGAGGTATAGAAACTGGAAAAGAATTATCCTTAAAGGCGTTATATGAGATATGCATAAACAAGACAAAAAAAAAAAAGTATTTGATAACTAATTGTAGTAGTAGATGTTGTAGGCATTATGATTCTCTACCATGTCTTAAATGTTTGGATATCACAATATTTTCTCTCATATACCTCATTGTCACTACATAATATACACACATGAAAGCAGTATAATTTGTTATTCTTTTATCTATCATTTTTTATGTATTTTCATGAAAAACAATATAGTGTTGAGTTTCTTTAAAAAAAGAAAGAAAGTATTTTTAGTTATTTTTTTGGATTTATTGTTTCTTTCCTAAAATATATAAGTAAATATAAACTCTTCAATTTAAAGGACAAAGCATCATCAATTGAATAACAATTTTGAGATTCATTTTAATCTTGTGGATGTTGAGGACTAGGTTTCACTTAGGAATTAAATGTTAAATTATATTTGGATGCATTTGTTGGTTATATGCTCTCTCTATTGGTCAAATATTGTATGATATGTTCTCATATCCATTTTGGTCCAATTCGGTCTATTCCACCTGTTTAGGTCCCTTTCAATCCATTTTGGTCTAGTTTCATCTATTCCGTCTATTTTGGTCCACCTTGGTGCAATTGTATTAAATTTTAGCAATTTAACTAGCTCTCTTTCTCTCGGTCTATATGTGGGTAAGTTTGAATTAGCTCTAAAAATGTGAACCTCTCAAGATGGGCTTATCCGCTGGTGCCACACCAACGTATATAAACGCCCATTTGAAAATCAAAGCCAAAAACTAGAGAGAGAGAGAGAGAGAGAGAGAGAGAGAGCCATGAAAAGCCTGAAGCTCCCACACTCCCTGCACAGCAGCCATGGAGGCAAGACTCTCATCCCATTTCCCAACAGAAAACTTGCGCTTTCGACTGGTACTTTCTTCTCCAACTCTGCTTTTATTATTCTCTTACTTCGATTATAGACAATTCCAATTATAGCTTTTCAGTGTAATAACTGAGCTTTCAGCTTCAATTTGATTCATTTGTGGCAGACCCACTTGACCAAAAACTGTGAATTGCTTGTTCACTCAAAGAGTTTTGTGCTCTTTTTAGTTCTTTAATAATACCATTTTTTTCCCAAATTTTTTTGTCTTTTGTCCATATTTTGAAATCGTTGCTCTACAAATTTTATGCTATGCCAATGTTTGTTAAGATTGGATTTCTCTTATGTAAACTTTATATTGTTCCCACTATAAATTTATGGAGAAGTAGTTAATTAATATATTCATAATAGAAAAAAAAAAACCCAGATTCTTAGTTTGGACTTTGAAGGATGAATGAAAATCTGAAAAGAAGCTGAAGAGAAATTTTGTGAGTTTTTTTTTTGGGGGGGGGGGGGTGGTAACGTGTGTTGGGGCTCAGTTTTACTGTTTTTGGGAAGTTACTTGGGTTTAGCTGTCTGCAGCCTAATAATGAAGGGGTGAAATTTTTAAGGATTACACTTGTTTGATAGGACTTACTAATTTACTAGGAATATAAATAGGATTTAAAGTATAAATTTTTTCTGTCATTTTCCTGTTGTATCATTAAGTTTTCTATCTTCAATAGCCCCCATTGGATTATGGAGATTTTTGAGCTGAAGGCTTTGCTTTGTTTCTGTTCTTTTAACACTTTCTGTTACTTCAGTTTAACTTTCACAAGCCTGTATTAGGTCCTTGCTTTGGGCTTACAGATAATTCTGAAACATTTTCCTATGAACTGCCTTGTTATGTTTCTTGAGTGACTTCTGTCATTGTATTAAGTGTTGGCATGGCCATCACACTTAGGATGCAAATCATGTGGCCCTACTTTATAGTCTTTGTAGAATTTTTCTCTATTAATAGTGTATCTTCACTTTCCTTGCTTGATTGTTACGAATGTACTTTTACTCTATATAATTCTTTCACTTTAAATAATTTGCTATGCTACGTTATAAAAATATTGATGTGAACTTTGAACCATTGTGATATGCTCTTCAGGAAATAATGATCTTTGGGATTATGCAGGTCTTTTTACAAGAACCATTACCCTTTTTTCTCCTAGTATTTTTCCCAGTGGTCATTGTGATCTAAAAGAAGCACGTCGCATGCAATTCAACATGAGCAGTACATCAGGTTTCTGTATTTAAGTGTATAACCTTTAATTAGTGCTTATAAATTCTCCTTCAGTTTCTGACTTCAAGATTATGGAATTTACCATATGACTTTTCAGCATCAATACAGCCCATGAGTGAGGAACTGATGGGGGATACATCCAAGGATCTCCCTGTAAGTGGGGATTCTATTCGCCGTCGATTCCTTAGTTTTTATGCTTCCCGTGGTCACAAGGTTCTTCCAAGTGCTTCTCTAGTGCCAGATGATCCAACAGTTCTACTGACAATTGCAGGAATGCTTCAATTTAAGCCTATATTCCTTGGAAAGGTATAGCAAAAAGTTATTGTTAAAACTATGGCAAGTTTGTTAAATATTTCCAGTGAAATCATAAATAAAGGCATAATCTCAGAAGGTAAATTAACTCTAAGAATATGCTTTAGATGGCATGAAAGACTCTTGAATAGTGCTTTTTAATTAATTAATTTTTTTTCACGACTTTTGAATATTGTGTTCAGGTTCCCAGAGAGGTACCTCGTGCTACAACTGCACAAAGGTGCATACGTACCAATGATGTGGAGAATGTAGGGCGAACAGCTCGACATCATACATTCTTTGAGATGCTTGGAAACTTCAGTTTTGGAGACTACTTCAAGAAGGAAGCAATTAAATGGGCGTGGGAGCTTTCAACCATAGAGTAAGCATGGAGTTTTGTGCTGTAATTGGGCCATTAATTTATATTTATACATTGTGCTCCTTGCTTTAAGCTTGTGCTCCTTGCTTGAAGAAAAAGTTTTAGTTGTTAGGCTGAAGGCAACAAAAACATTATCCAGGCTACTTGCATGTGTGTGCATGTGTGCCAAAGAGAGAGAGGGAGTCTATGGTCATTTATTTATTATTTTTTTGATATAAAAAAGAAGAGAATTTAGTATATTTTTTCCTTGTATTTTGTTTTGCTAGGCAAGAAACTTACTAATTACATGCTAATTTTGCTTACAGATTTGGATTGCCAGCCAACAGACTATGGATTAGTGTTTATGAAAATGATGATGAAGCTTTTGAAATCTGGCATGATGAGGTCTGCCAAACAAAAGCTAATAACTAGTTATATGTTAATTTGCATGTTTGATTACCTCATATTCAGTTTTCACTAATTATGCACTTTTATTTTTCTTTCGTATGCATATACTCTTCCATGTACATCTTTATGTGTCTAAATCTGTATCTTTCTAAAAGGAGACACAATGAAGTCTTGTTGTCATTGTTTTTGTTGTGCATGAATGTGAGTGGTCTTATAAATGGCAACATATTCACATGAACTTTAGTCCTGAACTTGCATATGAGACCTTGAATCATTCTTTTTATATGAACTTGTCTTCTATATAAGGCAGTTTTCCATAAATTATTTCACGGTAAAACTTGAAAAAAAGAGAGAGAATATAATCAAGCGCCATTACGATTATCTGAACTCTAAAAATATGGATCTTGCATCAGGTGGGGGTTCCTACAGAGCGTATAAAGAGGATGGGTGAAGATGACAACTTCTGGACCAGTGGAGTTACTGGTCCCTGTGGTCCATGCTCAGAGATTTATTATGATTTCCATCCTGAAAGAGGAATTCTAGACACTGTGCGTTTTGGATAAGTCCAAGTGATTCTAGTTCAATTTATAGCTCCTACTCTTCTTCTTTTTGTCTTTTGTTTTCCCTGAGTGGTGAAAAGTGATGATTTAGTTAATGTGTCTCTACCTCTCTCTCTCTTTTATAATTTAAATTATTGGATATTTTAAATTTGCAGGATCTTGGAGATGATACTAGGTTCATAGAATTCTACAATCTGGTTTTCATGCAATACAACAAAAAGGAGGATGGTTCACTTGAACCCTTAAAACAGAGGAATATAGACACTGGGCTTGGCCTAGAGCGTGTGGCTCGTATCCTTCAGAAGGTATTCATTGGCTTGCCTCATCGCAGAAGTAATGCACTACATTCTTTCTCATCATGTCAATGCAATTACTGACTCAGAGGGAGAATCAATTTTCAACATAGCTTCTTACCAACATTGCACATGCATAGCAAGACAAGTATCATGCCATATGCTTCAAAACTAACAATAATGTTTTTTGTGCAGGTTTCAAGCAATTATGAGACTGACTTGATTTATCCCATTATAGAGAAGACCTCCGAATTAGCAAATGTGTCGTATGCTCTTGCTGATGATCATACAAAAATGAACCTTAAAGTATGCCATTTTTTCAGCAACTGCAAAATATTTTTAGTTCTTGTTTCAACATAAAACTTATTTCTCTTTTGTGACAAATGTGCATGACTCCTTTATTTACTTGTCAGATTATAGGAGATCATTTGCGTGCAATTGTATATCTCATATCAGATGGGGTGTTCCCATCGAATATTGGTAGAGGCTATGTAGTTCGGAGGCTTATCAGAAGGGCTGTCCGTACTGGCAGGTTGCTTGGAATAAAGGGGGATGGTAGGGGTAACCTTGAAGGAGCATTTTTACCAGTCATTGCAGAAAGAGTGATAGAATTAAGCACCCATATTGATGTGGATGTAAAAGACAGGTCACCTCGCATTCTTGAGGAGTTAAAGAGGGAAGAACTTCGTTTCGTACAGACGATGGAGAGAGGAGAAAAGTTGCTGGATGAAATGCTCGTTGATGCATTATCACGTGCAAAAGAAAATGGAACTGCACCTTGCTTATCTGGCAAAGATGCTTTTCTTTTGTATGACACATATGGGTTTCCAGTTGAGATAACAAAAGAAGTGGCTGAAGAACGTGGTGCAAGTATAGATATGAATGGTTTCGATATTGAAATGGAGAACCAAAGGCGTCAATCTCAGGCTGCGCATAGTGCTGTTAAACTTGAAGTTGGAAATGGTGCAGATCTTGCTGAAAATGTAGCTGACACTGAATTTCTTGGATATAACTCCCTTTATGCTAAAGCAGTAGTGGAAAGCCTGCTGGTGAATGGGAGCCCGGTGATACAGGTTTCTGAAGGAAGTGATGTAGAAGTTCTGCTGAACAAGACTCCATTTTATGCTGAATCAGGTGGTCAAATTGGAGATAATGGTTTTCTATATTTTAACAATGGTGAAAACCAACAGAAAGCTGTTGTGGAGATAAAAGATGTTCAAAAATCTTTTGGTAACATATATGTTCATAAGGGTACTATTAGAGAGGGAGTTCTAGAGGTTGGTAGAGAAGTGGAAGCAGCAGTAGATCCAAAACTGAGACAGCGGGCTAAGGTACGGGCTTTGGTTTAACCTTTTCTTTCCCCAAAATTGTGAAGTTTATTACACAATCTTCATATTTTGGAGGGGCCAAAAGCTAGTCCTGATAATTATAATCTCATACTTATTTCAAGCTCAAAATGTTAGAAATTAGAGAATTGAATATTACAAGTTTATTGAATGGAACTTGCTACACATAGAACTGGAATTATACATCTGTTTTTGAAACTCTTCCAGCTTGATATCTAAAATTCTTTAATATTTTGCAGGTTCATCATACTGCTACTCATTTGCTACAAGCTGCACTTAAGAAAGTTGTAGGCCAGGAAACGTCACAAGCGGGTTCCTTAGTTGCTTTTGATCGTCTCAGGTTTGATTTCAACTTCCACCGACCACTTCTTGACAGTGAGCTTGTGGAAATTGAAGGATTAGTCAACAGTTGGATTGGGGCTGCAACAATTCTTCAAACTAAAGTCATGCTTCTTGCTGATGCAAAAAAAGCTGGGGCTATTGCAATGTTTGGGGAAAAATATGGGGAACAGGTTTGAATTAATTTCTTCAAAGTTTTAATTACAAACTGTTGCCAACATTAATGGCTTACCTGTGTACTAGTTCTACTGAGCTTCTTCCATAAATGTCATATTAGGAATGTACTTGAGAAAGCCTGACATCTTAGGACATTTAAAAAAAAAATCTGAGACTAGTCCTTGAGCTTGGTTTAGTTTTTTCTTCATATTTCAATTAGACAATGTCAAATTGATCAGTCTTACCAGTTTAATATCAATAAATGAGCCTGATGACACAATATCAACAGTCAGGATTCTAAACAGAAGCATTGCTTTTTGGCAAGGACTTTTTTTTTTCCCTCCCTCGTGAATTTCTTCAACACTCGTTTTAATTGATTGTCTCTCTAATGTCTTCTTCTATAATATCTGTTTACTATAAATTTTATACCCAAAAACTCTGAAGACGTCTTTATTTCAACATTCAACAGGACATTTTGCACATCCAAAAATATTTGACATGTAATACAAAACGGTTGATTAGTTTACTTTTTTCTAATCCTTTGATGTGTTATAGGTACGTGTTGTAGAGGTCCCTGGTGTATCTATGGAACTTTGTGGAGGAACCCATGTCAGCAATACCTCTGAAATTCGTGGCTTCAAAATAATCTCAGAGCAGGGTATTGCATCTGGAATCAGACGTATAGAAGCCATGGCTGGTGAAGCTTTCATTGAATATGTCAATGCTAGAGATTACCATATGAAAAATCTATGTTCTACTCTCAAAGTATGTGTCCTTCTATACTCTTGATATTAAACATAAAACTTACCCTATCCTCTCTCTTCACTTCTCTCATTGTAATTTATTGTACCAGGGATTCTGTGGATTGGTTTTCTGTTATCTTCTCTTTTTTTCCCCAGTTTTGAATGTTTTCCTTGCTTAAAACATCCCTTTGTGAATAGAACAAGAATTTGTAAAATATTTTGAAGTTTCTTTTTGTAGGTCAAAGCTGAAGATGTAACAACCAGGGTAGAAAATCTCTTAGAGGAGTTACGGATGGCAAGAAATGAAGTTTCTACTTTGCGGGCTAAAGCAGCAGAATACAAAGCATCAATTATTGCAAGCAATGCATTCCCAGTGGGGGCTTCAAATAAGATAAGGCAAGTATCTGCCTCCATACTAAGACGGTCACAGTTGTACGTCTATGGTGAATTCCTCAAATCCCCCCCCCCCCCTCTTCTCAAATTAAAAAGAATAATATATAAAAAAGAAGGCTCTCCATTAACAGAAGATCTTAGCTTTCTAATCAATATTCAATAGGGGCTCTCACCTAGATATAATAGATATGCATTGAAGGAATTCAAAAGAAAATACTTTATTAAAGGATGCATGTTATAGCGCAAGAAACCTTACATGCTTGAGGTACTATTAATTATATAATCATCATTTATATATTTTTAATAAAAACTACAGATATGAAGTAGCCAGATACATCAAATGCGTCCTTATCTTCTTCTTTTTGAAGTTAAATTTAATATATAATCTCAAAAATATTACACTAATATTTACATATTGAAAGCGTCATGAATTTCATTTTTATTTTCTTTGAAAATTTTTTATACCAGGGTATTAGTCGAGTGCATGGATGATACCGATGCTGATTCACTAAGAAGTGCAGCTGAGTATCTGGTGGATGCACTACAAGATCCAGCAGCTGTGGTATTGGGCTCATGTCCAGGTGAAGGGAAGGTTAGTTTGGTTGCTGCATTCACTCCTGGAGTGGTTGATTTAGGAATACAGGCAGGGAAGTTCATAGGACCTATAGCTAAGTTGTGCGGCGGTGGAGGGGGTGGCAGGCCTAATTTTGCTCAGGCAGGTGGGAGGAAGCCTGAGAATTTGTCTAGTGCTCTGGAAAAGGCCCGGTCTGAGCTTGTCACAATTCTAACTGAGAAGGCAAGCTGACATCTACATCTATTTGGATTATATTTCTTACTGGCTTGTTTACACGACAAGAATTTTGTTCCTCAAAGTCTGCAATTCTTTGCTCATATCTGCTAAGGGTATGCAAACTTACGTCTCACAAAGACAAGCCTGTAGATTGTGACTATACCCTTTGTTTGGGAAAAAAGATACAAAGACAAGCACATATAGATTTGCTTCATTGGTTCCGGAATTAGATTCTAGGGAGAGGGCATGGCCTTAAGCAAGCCAACCCTGCTTCCAACTCCATTATCTTATAGTTCTATAGAAATACTCCATTTTGTAGGTCCTCAAAATCTGGGTCTTCTTGTACTTATATGTGAAATATATTTAGTTTGGAGAATGGATTACAGCTGACTTTGACAAACATTGTTTCCATTTTAACTTGTGATCAGTTTGAATCATACTTCTCTGATGTGTCGATCTAAATCACGCATTCACGCTTACAAAGGTTGAAAGCCACCAAAAAAGAATTCACAAAATGTAAAGGAAGAAATCAACCTCTAAGCTTATGAGAAACATTATAGCTTTAAAGCAGTATGTGCATGCTGAAACACCTATACCACGAAGATAGGGTCATTCCTTCTTATAGTAGCTTCACCAACATACTTTGTTGACATTGAGATAAAGCACTATAATATTTCTGAAAGTCACTAAGTGGGTTGTGAAGCATGCTTGTGAGAAAATGGGGATTTTCATTTCCCACCTATCTTGGGATATCCTACTTTTTTAGTAAACTGATAATATTACCTAAAACTGACTCTGGTGGTATTGTTAACATGTTGGTTTTAGTTGCAAGTAATAGCCAAGCCTTAGAGTATTGATATCTTTAATGACGTTAACTTGGATTCATTGCCGTTTGTTCACTTCCTTGATGAAAAATGATAGTTAAACTAGATATTGGACGATTTTGAGCAGGGTTGTGGACAAAAACTTCAGTCCACTAAAAGTTCAAGACTCCCTTCAAACTGACCGGTGCTTGTTAAGGAGCAAAAAAGACAAAAAAAAAAAAAATGTCAGAAAAAAGTCAAAAAGATGCCAAGCAGTACTTATAAAATTGAAAAAATGAGATAAAACTGTAAAATAGACAAAAAAAATTGTCAGAAAAATTTCTAAAAAGTTGTTAATAGGCACCTTATGGTGCCTGTTAACACAACCCTTTATTTTGTAATGGTTGTACCTTATCCTACTATTTTTTTTTTGTTGAGCTAGCTTAGGTTCATGCTTGGATTAGCTTATTAGCCTTATTATCGAACTCTAAAACAAAGGATTGATTCAAACAGATACTATCACCACTCAGCCTCCCCAAGCTAAACCAAACATCCTCAAACACAAGCACAACCACTAGTACTCATAAGTGGGACTCACCAACAACTCACCACTGATCACATCTCCCACTTGGAACAGCAAATAGCAAAGAAAAATAAAAATCAAAGGGTCGTCCCTATGGTGCTAACATCATCATAAAAAAGCAATGGACATGGATTTTATTTTACAGATCTAATTGTTTTTGTTTTGTTGAGAAACAAGACTTTGGATTGATCACCATACTTGGTGGGTCCATAAATGATGGGTTTCCTAAGTAATTGAAATTGGCAATAACCAAATAGAAAATACAACAAATTAATACAAAAAGATCTAGCATAAACTATTGTGATCAAGATGTTATCTTTCTTCCACATCAATCACATCCATTCAAGTTTAAAACTAGTTATCTTGTAGTCCATAGTTTCATGTGACTTCGACAAAGCAATCCACTTGGAAAATTCAAGATCTTCTTCCGTATCTAAGTTCACAACCTTTACACCAGATAAGGAATCGTGTAGACACCTTGATTTGAATAGTCTATTAATTAGCTTCTCATTCAGGACCTATAAGAAGGTAAAAAGCAAACACAAAATAATGTTCATAAGAATTCAACTAATATTGTACAATAATTTTGCATAAGCATGATGTGAGAGAAAGGATTATTTAACATACCTCTAGTAATTTGCTGGAACTTGACAATATCGATAGGGTCTCTACATGACTATCAAGCAAAAATCTTTCTACCAAATTGGATAAACCCATTGAAGATATGGCTATTGTTGGCCTCAATTCCGTGAGATCAATAAGCCAAGAAAGTACACGCTCATTCAATCCATCTAGTAGAATGCCATTGCACTGGTAGGGAAAAAGGAATGCGACAAAATTAAGGATATATGTATATTTATAACACCCTTTAGAAAATTCAAAAGAAAAGAGAAAATAAGGTACCTTGGAGTGGATGACCAAGTTCAAACCTTCAGAATTATTAAACTTTCCAACAAGTTTTTTCAATTCATCAAACCAAAGATTGGAACAACTTCGAAGATAGAATTTAAGCTCGACTTCTTGCAAACTTGGAGCATCAAAAAAATAGAAAGGCAATTTATTCATCCTGCAATGAAGTGAAACTAAATTGGGGGTATCAACTTCCACCACCTCAAGATCTCTACAATTCTCTAAGGTGAGCACCCTAAGCGTTTGACAAGAGATTTCGATATCTGTCATCTTCCATTCTGAGATTTCCAAGACCTCAAGAGTGGGAAACTTTGAACTTATATTTTCAAGCAAATCAACTACCATCATATTATGGAAATATAGTCTTTTCAAATTTTTGCATGCTTCCAAGTAAATATCACAATGCTCATTGTCCAATCCATATGAATAACGACTCCAGTAGTGAAAAGTCTGTAAACTTGGCGCATCAATTTCAATCCTCAAGACCTTTGTATTAGCTACTATATGAAACAAATTAAGTCGAGGAAGACTTGACACCATTAAATGTTCGAACCCTTGACAATTATTTAGTCGAAAATCCTCGATCAAAGGACAGCTAAGTGTCAGATTCAGAATTACCTGTTCATCTAGGTGGACATCTTTCAAATTCAAAGTTTTCAAATGACAAAACTTAAACTCATTACAGGGCTCCAACTTGCAATGTGATAACTGGAGCTCAGATATTGTTTTGGCCTCAAGCACAACCTGAGGTAAGCTGTAATATACTTGTTTTCCTAATAATTTATGTTCATCAATAAAATCTATTATCGACAAGCAAAGACTCAGTACCTTGACTTTTCTCTCAGTTGCAAAGGTTAACCATTTGACAACACGAGGCAACACAAACTCTTTGTCATGGTAGGTCAACTTGAGAGTGAATTCCTCTATGTTTGAGTTGTGTTCGAGGAAGCTTTGAAGGGTTTTATCTATGTAAGCCATGAAACTCTCCTTCTTCATCTTGATTGCTTTGTTGGTTTTTGGATAATAATTGGGTTGTTCAATGTCTCCAGCATTAAAATCCAATTCCTCAAAAGAAATGCGAGGGAATGTAGTCCATGCACGTTGCCAAGTCTTGGACAAAACACTAGTTCTGGCTGCATCTTTAGAGTTGAGGAGAAAGAGTATTTTGTGAATAATGGGTTCAGGCAAATCACACACTTGTTCATCTTCTTGTTTGTTTTGTTTCCTTTGTGGTTCCATTCTCCCTTAAGAGGTTTCTTGCTCACAATCCACAAATTAAACTGGGTCCTAGGAACCTGATCGAAGCTGTAATTTCTTATAGGAGTTAGATATACACACACATATATATATATATCATTAAAAAAAAATCAAAATCAAAATAAAAAATTTATATACACAATTCTTAAGACTAATCTGGATATTAAAGTGCTAATGAATTCTAACAATATTTTATTGTAAACAAAGAAAAACCCATAAAACAACTTATAAAAAAAACCCCATAAAACAATTATATTGGGTTTATTTGTTAGGCTTTTTGTGCAATTAATATTGGTTTTTTTTGTTCAACTCATAAGATGATTACTCTATAATAATTTAAAGCCATACAATAACTATTTGGGGGTCTAAAGACTCTAAAGTCTAAACTTTAAATTTCTTAACTTTAAAACAATATTAAATTATGGAGTTTATTATTATATAATTAATTATTTCTTGATTTTATATACATTTTTATCAAGAAATAAGTTACTACATAGATAATTTAAACTAACAACACTATTGAAAGGTAACAATATTTTTTCATAGCATTTTTTTTGTACTCTTGAATTAAAAGGTTTCTTCTTTATTTTCCCTTTTCTTTTATCTATCATTTTTTAAATAAAAATCTTGAATTTAAAAAGAATGGAATAGTAGGAAATATTTTATAATAAAAAAATGAAAATTGACATAAAAATAAAAGAGATTATTCACAAGATAGAGTTGAAGGCATCATACCTATTTTCAGATTTGCAGCTCTCTCTCTCTTTGAGGTTTATTGTTTGTTCTGTATGTATTAAGATGATTTCATTATGTTTTTCTGTTTGTAGGCACTGAAAAATAGACTATCAAAAGATTTGCAGAGCTCTCTCTCTCTCTCTTTAATTATTGTTTGAGGTTTGTTGTTGCTTTTGTATGTATTGCGTGCTTTCTCCGTTTGTAGGAATAAAGGCTTCGTCTCTTTTGTAAGAGTTTAAAAAGACTATCAAACTGATCGGTCTTATAAAATAGGATAAGGATTAGGGTTTTTTGGGGGCTAAAATGGGAATTACACCCCCTAAGACAAAAAAAATCATTTAATTTAAGCATTTCATCCAATTTTGTTAAAAAATTGCAGAAAATATCTTTCTCATATATGAAAAAAATTTAGCCAATAAATAAAAATATTTTATAATTTTTTTTTTATGTGAGAATTTTTTTTTTCCAAAAAATATTTTTCCATTAGTTATTTGTATATGTAACCGTAAATTTTTAATGGAATTGAACAAAAGTCCTAAATTGAATAAATTTGAAATTTAGATTATTCAATTGAATGGAAATAAAGTTAGATTGATGAAATTAATTTAAGTTAAATTTAAAGGATGCAATTTCCATTTTAACTTTTTTTTTAAAAAAAAAATTTATAAATGAACTCGGATTAGTATTAAATATAGATAGGTTATAAAATAAATGAAAAAAATTGTTTGAAATATAGATTCATATGTAAAAGAGGAAAACTTTTTTTTTTTTTTAAAGGATAAATGCATAATGAAAATTTTCACAGATGAAAGAGAGATAAATTTTATAGATTAAATTCAATAAGAATTTAGTGCAAAAGCCTATGTTTACACTGTCCAATAATACTGTGTCATGTTTGATTTTTACAACTAATTGCTAGGGGTGGCAATTCGTGTTCACGTGTCGGGTTCGTGTCGTGTTAACTCATGAGTATCCGACTATATGGGTTAACATTAACCTGACATGTTTATTAAACGGGTCAAGATTTCTCAACTCTAACATGACCTATTTATTAAATAGGTCAGTTGTGTCGATCTGTTTATCAGATTTTATCGAAATGAAAAAAACAAACAAATAAATATTTTTAATATAAAATTTAGAACTACTAACAAATAATTGCATCACCAATAATCATTCAAAACTAAAGTATATTTCAATATCACAAATAATCAATTACATTATGTCAAAGAAAATAAACCAAAACAACTAATAAGTTTATATATCTAAGGTATGAAGGGTATATTAGTAAAATGTCATTTAATTAAATGAGTCAGATAGGTCAAACGGGTTCTATAGGTTGAACACTAACCCAACCCATTTATTAAACGGGTTAGACATGTCAACCCAAATATGACACGAATCCATTAAATCTCAACCCATAACCTGCAAATTTTGTGTCGTGTCAGGTTCGCGGGTTGTGTCCAATTTTGCCACCCCTACTAATTGCACATAAAAAATTAAACCATAATACACTTTTTATTTTAGAAAATTAAAACTCTAAACTAAGTTTCTTGTAGAACCCAAACACCTTAGGTAGCCACCATAGACTCATCTAGCCTGGATGTTGTCAGATACCCACCTAACCAAAAAGTCGCACCATTGTTCTCTCTCTCTCTCTCTCTCTCTCTCTCTCTCAATGAACTTCTCCACCATATGGATTTTATGGGGTTCGAAATTTTGTTGTTGTTGTTGTTTTTTTTTTAATTAATTGTGATTTTTGGTCAAGATTTTTGCATCTGGTATTGCTTTTGTTGATTTCCTACATTGGTGTTGTTGGGTAAAATGGATTCCAAAAAAGAAAAATAGTAAAAAGCTTAAATAGAGCTTCAACCATGGAGGTTTAGTTTTAGAGAGAGAGAGAGAGAGAGAGAGTTTTAGAAGAATATAGGTTAGGGGAGGAGCGAAGTTTGGTGCTAGAGTTGCCGATGACTATTAGTGATGGGTGGAGGTTGGTGGCTGGTCAGATCTGAGAAAGGAGCAGATTTGTGATTTGGTGGGTTGATGAGGATTGATTGTGTGTGGAACTACCTATTTTTTAATTTGTAAAATGCTAATGTGGCATGCTAAGATTTGAGGGTGTAAAACCTGGTTTTACACCACATTCTTATCAAATTTAGATTCTAAGTTCTATAGTTAATTAAGTTGTATCCATTATACAATGACTTTTTTTTTTCATTAAGAAGTATTTTTCATTTTAGAAGATTTTTATTATGTAAAATATGATCTTACATTTAATTGGCAAAAGTACAATCTTTGTTTATATAATATACTAATTGTTGACTTGTACAATGCATAAGATAGGAATTGAATATGAAATTATAAAAATTATTATTGTGGAAGGAACGAATCTTTCCCCAATCAGGTATTGTTCGCTTTGGGAATGGGCCGAGGAACCGATACCACCCTCACGAATTTGCTCAATCCCACATCGGGAAGAGACGTCTCCCACCCTTGCCTTATAAGCGTTGAGCCTAAGGAAGGGTGTATCATCATGTGTAGATCTACACGTACTATCATGTGTAGATCTACACATAATGATACACCATTCCTTAGGCTCAACGCTTATAAGGCAAGGGTGGGAGGCGTCTCTCCCTGATGTGGGATTAAGCAAATTCATGAGGGTGGCATCGACTCCTCGGCTCATTTCCAAAGCGAACAATACCTGATTGGGAAAAGATTCGTTCCTCTCACAATTATTATTATTATTATTATTTTGCTATTGACCAAGTTTGTGTGTGGAGAAAATATACCATGTTTCGGTAATACCAACTCAGCATCTGTTTTGGTATTTCTTACCCAATAAATGAGTGACACCTGTTTCAAAAAACCACATCAGATTACTCCAATAAATTAATCACAATCTTCTATACTATTGGGAAGATAAATTAATCATTTATTGGAGTAGTCTGATGTGGGTTTTTTAAACAGGTTTCACTCATTTATTGGGTAGGAAATACCAAAACAGATGCTAAGTTGATATTACCGAAACATGGTATACTTTCTCGTATGTGTGGGGGTTGGGGGGGGGGGATGGGGGGTTAGTTTTAAAGATTATTTAAATGTATCTTTTTAAAAGACAATATCAACCTATAACATTCGCTCATAATAATTACTCTTTATCAAAATTATTTGAATCTTTGTTAGGCGTAAATGCACTTTTAGTCCCTACGTTTTGACCCGATTTCTATTTTGGTCCCTACATTTTATTTTTACCGCTTTCAGTCCCTAAACCAATTAACGCGTGACATTTAAGTCCTTACCGTCACCCAACTAACGGAAAATATTGACGTGGCTGACGGCACAGTAAAATAATAATTAAAAAATCTATTTTAGCATTAAAAAATTGCCACGTCAGAATTTAAATTAAAAAAAAATTTATTAATTTTAACTAAATGAAAAAAATTAAAAACAACGGTGCTTGTGCTCTTGATACGGTGCTTGGGTTCTTGGGTTCATCAGATACACAAGCACCGTACTCTTTTTCTTTTTTGTTTTCTTCTTTCTTTTTCTTTTTCTTCCCCAGATCGTTCTCCGCCTCCATTCTTTCCTTTTCTTCTTCTTTTTCTTCTTTCTCCCTCAATCTTGGTGCTTTTTGCTCAAACCCAAACCCATATGCCTCAAGCTCCTCTTTCAAATCAATGGGTCTCTCTCTTTGGCATTTTTTTTGTGGGTTTCTGTGCATATGGTGTTGCCGACTTGCCGTGGTGAGGTGGAGGGCGTGGGTTTGTGGGGATCGGCGTGGTAGAGGTCTGAGTTTGTGGATCGGCGTGGTGGAGGGTGTGGGTTTGTGGTGATCGGCGTCTGTGGTGGAGTTTTGGTGATGGCATAGATCAGAGTTTGGGTCGGTCGGTGATGGGTTGCATGATTGTTTGGTGGCTGGATTGATAATGGTTGGTGGCTGGATTGAAGTTTGGTGGTGGGTTTCAGTGGCTGAGATTGGAGTTTGGTGGTGGGTTTCAGTGATGGCACAGATCAGAGTTTGGTGGTGGGATTCGTTCACAGATTGGAGTTTGGTGATGGGTTTCGTTCTCAGATCGAAGAGGAATGGTGCCTAGATTAGCTGAGTTTTTTTTTTAATCAGATTTGGGTGGGGTAGTTTGCTCTGATGGGTTTGTGTGGGTAGTGGATGGGTTTATTGTTTTGGATTTGTGGTGGATAGTTGATGGTTTTATGGCAGATTCTGGTGGATTTGTGGTTGTGATTTGAGGGTAGTCACAGGTCAGGAAAGAAAATTCTGTGTTTAGGTTTGTGTTCTTGAGTTCTTTGATCTGAGTTGGAGTTCTTGTTTTCATCATGTTCTTCCCGAGTTTTTTTTTTTTTTTTAATTTTTAATTTAGTTAAAATTAATAAATTAATTTTTTTTAAATTTAAATTCTGACGTGGCAATTTTTTAATGCTAAAATAGATTTTTTAATTATTATTTTATTGTGCCGTTAGTCACGTCAGCATTTTCAGTTAGTTGGGTGACGGTAATGACTTAAATGTCACGCGTTAATTGGTTTAGGAACTGAAAGTGGTAAAAATAAAATGTAGGGACCAAAATAGAATTCGGGTCAAAACGTAGGGACTAAAAGTGCATTTACGCCTCTTTGTTATGTCTAATTGAAATACTTTTCATAAGAGTAATGCTACAGACATAAACTAATTTATAACATTTTTACAAACTGCTGATGTGGTTTTAGTAATTTTCAAATAATTATTAGTAAACATAAATGTGATGATAGTGGTGGACCCATATTAGAATTAATAAGAATTTTCAAATAAGTGCTTGTGGAGTGTGGGGGGTAAGGGTCGGGGTTTAAGTCTCTAGGAGGGAGTTTCACACACATATACACTTAGATTAGGCTAGAGTAGAATTCTATCTTGTATAAAAAAAAAAAAAAAGAATTTGTCATATCAATAGTTTGTAAAAATATTCTAAAATAGTTTGCAACTGTAGCATTACTCTTTATGAAAGAGTAATACTACATACACAAACTAATTTACAACATTTTTACAAACTGCTGATGTGGCTTTAGTAATTTTTAAATAATTATTGATAAATATAAATGTGATATTAGTGATAAACTCATATTAGAATTAATAAGAATTTGCCACGTCAATAGTTAGTGATGAACCCATTAGAACTAATTTTCAAACTGCATGAAATTCTTATCAAGATGAAATGACATTAATAATATACTATGTATAGCAATTATGAAAGTTACCATTCAGGCGTGGAGATTTAAATCAAAAGGAAAAGAATATTTTAATAAATTGAAACACTTGCTTACAGATCACAATGGTATCAAGAAGGACATACTGTTGAAATAATTTCTTCAAAGTTTATGGGAGTACCAACTGATGTGGCTAGCAAAGTAAAAAAAAAAACCTTATTTCCTGTATAGTCAATAAGATGTAAAAAAATAAAAAGAAAACAACAAGAAAGAAAAAAAAATGGAGCCAAATACATAAGATGGGTTAACCATATGAAGTAAAAACTACTACAATGTTTATTTGGGTAAAAAAAAATAAATTCAGAAGAGGAAAATTTTGTCAAAGAGGGATTGCCTCATGGTGGGAATTTGTTGCGCAGGGAACTGCTAGTTATTCTCGGGATAAAAATCAACAATTATACTAGGAGTAGGACCAATTTGAAGGTTTGAATGCCAAAGGGGAAGCTCATTAGGACAATATATGGTTTTAAAAAAAAATAATTAGAGCAAAACACATGTTTAAATGTGCATTAGTTGATTTTAAAAAGTAAGATTACATTTGATATTTTTGACATAATAAGTAATAACCACTTAGTCGTTAACCAAGAGCAACAACCAGAGTCTGTAACATTAAAAAAATAATAATTAGGGCATAACAAGTACGTGATAAACAATCATGAAGAAAATAATCAAAATATAACACAATAATTATGTGATGACTAGGATACTGCATACATCTCAAAAATATGTCAAATTAATGATGAGATTAACAGTTGCCACATATACAGGAAAATTAGAGAACTTGAAAAATTGAAGGGTGAAGGCATCCAATTCTGAAAATTGAATTAGTATTTTAATATTTTTCATTTACTTCACGAAAAATGAAACAAATAAATGGGATTGGGATTGTTATACTTCTGTGTATATAGATTCCGATTTTATTATTATTATTTTTTTGTCCATTAACGATTTCCATTTTCTTAAAAATTATTTTCTTATGCTGCCAACAAAATTTTATCATGAATCCCTTATTTAATGATAAAAAAACTAAACTTATTAAATCAACAAATATTGCTTAGTCTTAATTTTTAGTGATTTAATATTTTTTTAGAACATGTTGGGAAGGGGATTTGTACATAAATTTTTATAAATGAAAAAATATATATATATATTTATATATATTTATATAGAGTATCATTGAATCACAAAACTCTTAATCTTATATATAACTTAAAAACTTAGCCCCTATTACCTTGGACCGAGATGATCATTGTTTGTGCCAGTTGATACAAAAGGTTTGAATTAATTTCTTCGAAGTTTTAATTATAAACTGTTTCCAAAATTAATGGCCAATAGTTCTACTGAGCTTCTTCCATAAATGTTTTATTATGAATGTGTTTGAGAAAGTGTAATATCTTAGGGCATTTACAAAAATAATCTTAGACTAGTCCTTGAGCATGGTTTTGTTCTAATTAATTAGACAATGTCGGTTTATTTTTTATTCAGAAACAGACAATGGCAAATTTGATCAGTCTTACTAATTTATAATCAATAATGAGCCTGATGACACAATATCAACTGCCAGGATTCTAAACAGAAGCATAACGTTTGGCGAGGACTAGTACTGTATTTTTATTTTATTTATTTATTTTACTTAATTTCCTCATGTGTTTCTTCAACACTCTTTAAGTGATTGTCTCTCTAATGTCTGCTTCTATAATATCTGTTTACTACAAACTTTATACCCTGAATGTCTTCAAAAACCACTTAGTGTCTCTCTAATGCATGTATTCAAAGCAATATGTGCATACTGAAACACCTATATATATGCTTTGTTGAAATTGAGATAAAGCACTATAATGGGTTTTGAAGCAGACTTGTGAAAAAATGGGATTTCCCACCTAGCTTGGGATATCCAACTTTCTTAGTAATTAACTGAAAATATAACCTAAAACTGAGTCTGAAGGTATTGTTATGATGTTGGGGTTTTAGTTGCATGCAAGTAATAGCAAGCGTTACAGCACTGAAATTTTCATGAGACTATTTTGACTTTATTGAATACTTGAACTGATTGCCATTTATTCACTTCCTCGATGAAAAATAATAGAGTTGCTCCAGCTATTTTACTGTTTTGAGCTGGGTTGTGGACAAAAACCTCATCAGTCCACTAAAAGTTCAGACTCCCTCAAAATGAGGATCTGTACTCACGATTTTTATTTGTAATGTTTGTACCTTAGCAATTGGACTAGAACACAAAAGGCATCTCACCTACTTTTTGGTTGAGCTGGCTTTTAGGTTGAAGCTTAGCTAGCTAGGATTAGCAGCATACTGGGGATGTAACAAAGGATTGATACAAGATGAATGACAGAAGTGGGACATAGAATGAAATCAGATAAATACATATGTTTTTGGAGTGGTCTGAAGGGACACTTTTCTGACTTCAAGTTAAGTAGGGTTCTAAATAATAGTGCTCGTGAAAATTAGGGCTCAATAAAAAACAAGTTAAGTTTAGGCTCGTTTATGAGTTTAGTAATAAACTTGATATGAGTTTAACAAATAAACCTATACCTCACTAAAACTTTAATCAATTGGGAGTTTGGACCACTCATCCAAACCAAATAGATTTAATAGCTTGATATGAACTTGATAATATACTTGTGTTAGATCTCAATTTTAAAAGTTTGATATTAAGTTCGAGTTTGAGCTTGATGTTGAGATTAAACTGACCAAATAGATTTGATAGCTTGATATGAACTTGATAATATACTTGTGTTATATCTCAATTTTAAAAGTTTGATATTAAGTTTGAGTTTGAACTTGACGTTGAGATTAAACTGGACTTGACTAATTAATCAAATTGATCTAAAGCTTTTAGACTTTTGTCGTCAAGCTAAATTTGAACATTTATTACATGACAAAATTGGGCTTGTTTACGATCTTACTTCTGGGTAATATGAGTTCAACCATTTATCTTTTAAATCCCATTTGATTACTAGTGATATAAAAGAATATAACAAATTTTGTACATAAGCATTACAAATGTATCAACTTTTATACACAAGACGAGAAAGGTAATTTATTTATTATATTATTGATGTGAAAACATGGATGATAAATTTTAAATTGTTTAAAAAGCTTAAACTCTTAGACTTAAATTCATCTATCCTAATACCATGATAAATTACCGATTGTCTCAAAATATTAACTATTAGAAAATTGTTAATTTAATTCTTTAGCCAATTCTAAGTTTCTAACAATTACTTAGTCAACTTGTAAGTTGTTTGTAATAAAATTGGTATTTGATGATAGCTTTAGCATTTTACTATGATTATATCCTCTCCACCTCCAAAACATTCAACTTTCCAACAAATTACTCACTCTTTTTGTAATGTCCTCACTGCACCGTCAGTGAGTGTGGTCGCATAAACTTGCACCTAGTTGTTGCCACATCATGGCCAAGAGTTAGCATTGTTTTCAATATTTTGAATACAATTTGATTTGGTAGACTGTATATTATTAGAGACAATGTATGTAGTGGGCATTTAAATAATAATTTTAGATAAATTAGGGTAGTTTGATGATCATGCAGCATAATGACTATTTTCTAAGTGATATCTTGCACATGGATCATGATTGTTAGAGCTCCCTAAAAACCTCCTACTGATTTTTCCTGGTAATAAACTTGCTACAGCCAACTGGGACCCTCTTGAGAAATAAATAAGGGTTATAAATTATAATCTTTTTAAAAAAAATAATAAAGCGCTTTATTATTATTTAAAAAAAGATTATAACCATAGGATTTAAAAAATAAATAAATAAAAATTATGGGAGTCATAACCATAGGATCTTGCTCTTCTAGAACCTCTACTGCCAATTGGGACCTTCTTGACTCTTGAGAAATAAGGGTTATAAGTTTTTGTTTTTATTTTTATTTATTTTTAAAGAATAATAAAGCCGACATTTTTGTCATAACCATAGGATTTAAAAAAAATAAAAAAAATTAAGGGAGTCATAACCATAGGATCTTGCTCTTATAGGTTAGAGAAAAGCTAGTCCGAGTGTCCCCACATATCTATTGCTATGTTAAAGCTCTACCTTGTATTCCTCAAGATATATAAGCTTCTTTATAATTAGACCGTTATGTGAACTTTTGATGATGTTCGTTCAATGCTTGTAAAAACTAAAAAAATGATCATTGCTAGAATATTTCTTGCTCTATATATATTCGGTTTGGGGTTTGTTTAATTAAGTATTGGTTTGGACTTAATTATGTATAAAGTTTTCTTCTACATCACTTTGAGGAAAATTTCTTAAATAGTCACGTGAATAGTTACCACCGTGCACCATTGGCGTGATAGTCACTCCACAAGTATAAAGTTCTTGTAAGATAGGAAGTAAGGGCCGAAATTTAAGTTTTTAAGATAGAATTTCACACATATATATACTTAAATTAAGGTAAAAATAATTTAACGAATCATATAAATTTTTTTTTAAAAAATCAACTAATCATATGGTTTAATATACATAAAATAGTTTTATAAACTGCCACATAATACAAAAAGAGAAAATTTTCTAAAGGAAAACTTTATCCTTTAATTATTTACTTGATTGTTGAAAGTAGATAAAATATTATTATTTTCCTTAAAAAAAATATTATTATAGGTTAGAAAAAGAAACTTTAAAACACTATATAAGCAAATGATTAAACCAAACACACACTAATATCTGCAAATTTATAGGCATGGTGGGTTCACTTGGTATCTATTTGCTAGCTGTTCTTTCTTTTAGATAACTCATTTGTTTATGTATACTTTTTTTAAAGTGTAATATTTTTAAGTACAACCATACTCCAATTAAAATTTAACAAATGAGCTATTAATAAAGTGCGCAACAAAACTCACACACGTCTTCTTTGGATTGACACAAAAGTTACCACACCTTGGTAAGGCAGCTGGCTCCTAAAGCTTTGATTGATGATGCATATTGCCACCACATATAGTGGCATACACCCAAGAGTCCATTGGCGCAAGTGATGAATGATGATGGCAACTGCAGCCGTTTTGAGTAAGTTTTGAAAACGCCTATAGCTTTGACTAGATCTGGAAAAAACACCAAAGATAAGAACAAAGAAAACAGCTTGTGAAAGAGAGGTAGTGATGACTGATGAGGAAAGAACCATCAACAATGGTTGAATTTCAACTTCTAATTAATTAAGGGCCATGTTTATGACACCCAGCTGTATAGTGTATACACGCATTTTGTACCGAAATCGTGACTTCAAGTCACAATTTTAATGCAAAATATGTTTCTGTACAATTGTGTTAGTGTGTGCATGTAAGAATCATTTCCCATTAATTAACTTTAACTTTTGCTCTTCTAAATTGAGAGGAAATTATGGTGGTAAAGAAACATGGTTGGACTTTACTATGGATTTGATTGCATAATTTTTCTATAATTATGCCTGTAATAAAGGATTGATTCAATTGAATATGTACGTCCTTATAATAATCATAATTATTTCTTTTAAATATAATTTTTCTCAAAACCAATTTGAAGGAAAATTTTTGCAATTCATTATATGAAGAATTAAATGTTAATTTATATGACCTATTTAATAGTTATGTGACTTTTTAAAATAATTTAATGAATCATGTGGATTAATATATGTGAATTATTTAATACATTTGACTTTATCTTTTTTTTTTCTTTTCTTTTTTTCTAAGGTGGTGGTTTTGACATTATAGATATATAGCTAACATTTTGTAAAAGTGGGAAATTTTGAGTATTTCTCTATTTTTGCCACAAAAGGATTATTTTTTGTTGGAGTAAGTGACACTGTATTAATACGCATGAATTTAAGCAATATTTGAAACCTTGGCATTGGCTATGGAATAGCTTGAGATACGGTTAGTGAAAAATTATACGGATGATAAGAATAACGAAAAAAAATGAAGGATGACCTAAATAATATTATAAATAACAGAGAATGTTCTCACCACCAAAGCTGTTCAAGTTTGGCAATATTCTTGCTTTGCATATGGGATTTGTGTAGACTTTGTTCTTATCTTTCCACTTACAAAAAAGAATCATCACATTCACCAAACTTGATCACCTTAAATGTTTTTTCCTTTTGGTTCTTGAACCAACGTGTAAGCACCCAAAAGAAAGGCACCACCAAATGCCATGTTTTTAATTGACCTTCCTACCCACACTTAGCTTTGAAGACTCTTTCCCTAGCTAAATTATATCTAGCCTATAGGTTTGAGTCATGTATAAGCTTCCCAATTGTTATTTAAATAGAAAATATTTAAAAAATAAAAAATAAAATCTCAATCTAATCATTTCCAATGTTCTCAAAACAATGGTTCATCCACCAAAAACAATCCACATCTTAATATCCTACACCGGATCCCACCTACTTATTAAGTTGTAAGAGCAACTATCAAAATTGAATAATGATAGAGATAATTATATAATATTTATTTACAATTCGTTAAAATAATAAGTTGTAATTAGAGTAACATCACTTTCTTATGAGCTCATCATTTACACTCCTTTAATTATACACACTAATCATGATAGGTTTATGAAAAAACATGTTAAAAAAATGATAGAAAGAAGTAAACAAATTTAAGGGTTATCAAGTAATATAGAAGAAATTCATCTTTTACATGAATAGTTTACAATATTCATTTCCCAAATACCAAGTGTGAGGATCCGAGGAATAGAAATTTGGGAAGAGGAAACTTATCAAAGTGCAAAAAAGTGTGTCCCCTCATAAACATGAATCCATATTTCACCATCCATAGACAGTTAGACACAAATAAATGGTGTATCTCACACAGCACAAAAGTCTCAACTCTCAGGTTCTCAATTCTCACAACACAGC
This sequence comes from Notholithocarpus densiflorus, assembly GCA_030021035.2. Lineage (NCBI taxonomy): Eukaryota > Viridiplantae > Streptophyta > Magnoliopsida > Fagales > Fagaceae > Notholithocarpus > Notholithocarpus densiflorus. The sequence goes on from JARYZH020000074.1 coordinate 1,152,591, forward strand.
TATTTAAGCCATAGACAGAGAGTCGGTGGGAGACCCCATCCCATTTGTTCTCTTTGTCTCACCGCAAAACGCGTGTTTTTCTTCTTATCTAGAGCCTAATTCCCATCCCCACGCATTAGAAACGTCTTTAACAAAAACAAAAAGAGATAGACAAACTTTTTTATTTGGAAATGCTGACCTGTAGTCCACACTACTACTGTGTTGACTCTAGCTATATATACACCTATATATGCTATATGCCTTTCTCATCCTTGACACATATCTAACTCAATGGCTTTCTTTGTTTGCTTCTTCTTCCTCTTCTTTCTTGTTTCATCTTCAACTGCTTGTGATCGCTGTGTGCACCAAACTAAGGTTGCCTATTTCTCCAAAGCTTCAGCTCTTTCATGTAAGCTTCAAATTGTTCCATCCTTTTACTTCTTTTTCTATTTTTTCCAATTTTTGTTTGGTTGTTTTGATTAATACCCAGATGATTGTTCATCATGAAAAGCAAAATTTGGCATTGACCCAGATGTTATTTTTGTGAAATAATAAGTGGGTAATTTTTGTTTTGTGGATTTAATGCAGCTGGGGCTTGTGGGTATGGTTCCTTGGCATTAGGCTTCAACAGTGGACACCTTGCTGGTGGTGTGGCTTCCCTTTACAAAGATGGGGCTGGTTGTGGTGCATGCTTTCAGGTGCCTATACAAACTTTCCTTTTTTTCATGACTTTTTTTAAGAAAGGTTGATGCGTCAAATTGTGATTAGAGTAATGTTGTTCACATCACTTTCACATGAACATAACATAAACGCTATTTTTATGGGTACTAATCACTTCATGACACTTAAGTGGTTACAACTTACAGAGAAAAGCTTTGTGGACTTACTGATTGTGGAAACTCTGTTTTGATTGGGGCATGTTTGGCAGATAAGATGCAAGAACACAAGTCATTGTACCAAAGAAGGAACTATAGTGACTTTGACTGATCTCAATCGGAATAACCAAACAGACTTTGTTGTCAGCAGCAGAGCATTCATGGCCATGGCTCAGAAGGGTATGGGCCAAGACATTTTGAAACTTGGGATTGTCGACGTGGAATACAAGAGGTAAGCAAATATTGAGAGATTTGAGCTTAGCTATGCTACTGAATTTTAATATTAGTTCTCACTCTTAGGCCATAATCATAAACATTAATCAATTTGACTTTTTAAAAAAGTTTCTTCTAGTGTGTGGTTATGTTACGCCTACCCCATGTATCAAAGTCCAGATGTGGACCAACCTTAAATAATAATATGGGCTCAGCGCCTCAGCCATTGTCCCCTTGGACCAAAACCAGTACATTAAATGTTAGTAACGGTCCAATTCTTATGAAAATAAAAATTACTGCCCGTACATATTTTTAAATTTCACTATAAAATACTTAGAAATTAACATAATTGTGGTAAAGATGTTTAAAAACTGTGCTGTGTATCTAAAAGTTAAGCCCTTTTAGATATACACTACTGTAAGTTTCTTTAAAAAATATTTTCCTCTCTTCTTGTGTGTATTAAAAAATACTTAGTATTCTAAAAATATATATATATATGACATAATTTACTCAAAAAAAACTATATATTACATAAATGTCTTTTTTTTTTTTAGTTGTCTTGTGTTTAAAAAATTGACACAAATTTATAAAATTAATATAGTAAAAGTTGTAATAACCTAGCATCACTCAAAATAAATATATATTTTTTCAATTTCTTTCATTGGGCAATAATATGATCTTCTTGGTTGCATAAACCAGGGTACCTTGTCAATACAAAAATCAGAATTTGGCTGTACGAGTGGAAGAATCAAGCCAAAAACCAAATTACTTGGCAGTGAAATTTCTATATCAAGGAGGTCAAACAGAAATAGTTGGTGTTGATGTAGCTCAGGTGAGCCAAAAGCTTATATTATATTTACCAAACTTTTTAAATAAATGTTCACATTAAGGTCCATACTGATGTAATATTGTTATTGCAATCTTCATAGGTTGGTTCTTCAAACTGGGGCTTCATGAGCCACAACTATGGGGCAGTTTGGGACACAAGTAGAGTGCCATCAGGGGCATTGCAATTCCGGTTTGTGATCACAGCAGGGTATGATGGGAAGTATATTTGGGCACAACATGTCCTTCCTGCTGACTGGAAGTCAGGGGTGATATATGACTCAGGGGTTCAATTCACTGATATTGCACAAGAGGGTTGTTCTCCATGTGATGATGAGACTTGGAAATGAGGGATCTTGTTAATGCTAGTGTGAATATATATATACATATAGGTGGGTTCCTTGTAACATGCATTGAATTACTTGATTTAGTAGCTTAGGAGATAAGAATACAAATTGGAAGGGCTTAGACTTGCCAAGAAAAAAGATGGGGCTAAATATGTATGTTTCGGAATTATAAACTTTCCTACTAGGACAAATTTTCACTTGATGTTCTCTAACATATTTATTCTACAATAAAATGTCCCATCTCTCTCTCTCTCTCTCTCATGTGCATGTATCAAAATGTGCATATAATGTATACAAATGACATGCAATTCACAAGTAAATTTAAAAATTTTGATGCAAAACCACCATAGACTGCCACATGGTACATTTGATGGCATGGACAAGGAAGAGGAAGTGCTTGTGCTTCCAATGAAAAGCCATAAATTCGTATGATTGGCAGCTGCAGATTGATATATTAGGGAGTCAGAGGAGCGTTTATACTATATATAGCACAAAGTCTGTACAGGGGTTGAAGTTAAAGTCATGGACTCATGGGTTCAAATGTTATCAAGAGGAAAAATTTGTAGACAATGTCTAGCAGGCTCAGTCAAAATTTGGACACAAGGGCCTCTTTTTCTTGCTATAGCAAAGGGCCTTATTAATATTCGGGCCTTAAGTTTAAGCTTGCTATGTTTAAAGCAATTTGGGTCCAAGACATTCCTAAAGGGCCTTATTAATACTCTATCTGGTTTCTTCGGCCCAAAACAATTTGGGTCCAATATGCATCTCTCTCTCATGTGCATATAAAATGCATCTTGGATGGCGCCCTTGGATTTTTGTACGAGTACCAAAAAGCTAATGGCTGCTCAAAGAAAACCATAAGCTTGAAAGTTATGGCCCTTTCTACCTGTCGTGGCTTTTTCTTTTTTATTTTCTCATATGGCTGGGCCTTGCCCAAGTCTCTTTACTTTGTACACGTTTCCTAAAGTTTATATATATAAAACTTCACCTTGTGACTAAATTATTACAATGTTATGCCTTTTGAGTTCCTAAACTCTTGGTAGGTGTAAAATTAACTTACTAACACACTTTTGTTTTTCTCAAAATAAAATAAAATAAAAAACACAACAAATTTCATGACAAATTGACACTCTAAGCTCTTAATTGTCTTCCTCACGGCAAAACCAAACAATAAAAGCATGTTTGGTAGACTGTAAACTTTTTATTGTCTTTCTCACAGCAAAAGTAAACACTAAAGGCATGTTTGCTACATTGTAATAGGCACTGTAATGTAATGATTATTCTTATGGTATAGCTATTTTTTAGTTTGATTGTGTCTTTATTAAAGGGAATAGTTATTACTTATTCCTTATAAATAGTTATTCTAAAATTAATATATTTCCAAATAAACAAACTTTTCATATACATATAACAATTATTAAAAAAAAAAACTTAAAAGTTAACTCATCACTCTCTCAAATTAATTGAATGCAAATTTTGACAAATTCACCGTTAAATTACGTTATTTTTGTATATTCTCCATATTTGCAAAATTTCAAGATGATCAAAGATTAATAACCATGTCATTAATTAATTGTTTAAATTCAAATTTTTGTAATTTAAAATAATACATGTAATTCAACAGTGGAATTTTCAATATATGAATTCTATAACAAGTTATTGGGCGGTGTAACATTACTTAGAGGTACACCAGGTGTAACTTGAACTCAACCCATATATATATATATATAATTTAAAAAATGTATATAATTGTATGAGTAAGATATTTTCTAAAATAAATTTTAAGTTTTATTATATAGACAACTTTTAGTTACAAAATTGGTTATATCCTTAGACTACAACCTTACTCAATATCTTTTTATTGAAGGTGAATTTTGACAAATCCACCATTGAATTACATTTTCTTCTTATATTCTTTGTGCCTGCAAAATTTCTAGAAAATTAAGGATCAATAGATATGTGATCAATAAATTGTTTAAATTGCAAGTTTTTGTAGTTTAAAGTTATGCATAAAATACAAGTTTAAAGATCATATACTAAATAATATCTAATTGTCACAAAATTTATCATGTGTATTAAAAGTATAAAGAACATACAATTCAACATTTAGATTTTCAAAATATGTAGTAATATTTATTTTATTGAGTAAGGTCGTAACATAAGACTACAACTAATTTTGTAGTTTAAATTTTGTCTATATTATATTGTTATAACTGACAATTAAATTTATGAAAATTTAATTATGTTTAGTCATTCCATTATAAAATATAATACATTTTATTTCTTATAATAAAAATTACTATTTCTGTCATATAAAACACCTTTCCATGAAAGCTTCTCTAAACAATAAAAAGAAAATTATTCATGTCGTAAATTCTTTATTTTGGTGGAACCAAAAACTAAGGTTTTGTTTGGGAGGAATGAATGGAATGGAATAAAAGGAATATTTTTAGAATATTCTTCCCTCTCCTTGTTTGAGAGTTTTAACAGAGTGAATGAAAGGTATATTATCTTGTTTGGGAGTTTAAATGGGAGGGAATGGAATGGTTAGGAGGGAACACTCATTCCTCCCTTTTCCCTCAAAACCTCAAATTTTTGTTCCCCTCAAAATTGAGAGGAATGGGACGAAATGAATTTAGGTTTAATGAAATTTTTGTTGAAACCTCTAAAATACCCCTTTAATATTAGCTATTTTTTTCTTAAACAGCCGTTAAAAAAAAAAAAAAAAAGCTACACGTTATTGCCCGTTTGCTACAAAGTGAAGCAACTGCTATTCATCAAATTTTCGTGAGACACCATTTTTCACTAGTCTTTTTTTTTTTTTTTGTCTGGTGCAATTTTTGGTTACTGCTCACAAGTAAGTCTTTCTTTTTTTCTTTTCCTTTATCTGCTAGTCATTTATATTGTCTCCAAAAAGTGATAGCTATGGGGTCTTTCAAGTCTTTCAGGTCTCTAGGTGGGTCTTTTAAGTCTTACAAATGATAGCTATGGGGTCCACGGATGAAAGAGTGACATATAAATGATAGTTGTTGCCGTACGGCCAGATTCTTTGGTTTGCTTACATCTTTCTTTAATAATGTTTTGTCATAAATTGATAGTTGTTTTGCTAATTAATCATTTCCTGAACTTCTGGATGAATTGTGTTGCAAAATATAGTACATCACTTTCTGCAGTATAAACATGGTGATGTAGGTTACAGAAATTACACTAAATTGAAGAATTCTTATGGATAATTTCATAATTATATTGGTTATTCATCATACAATGTCATCACCAATGTTTTTATTTTATTTTTTTAATGAAAAGTAGGATCTTACTGTCTTTGATTTGATATGAGGACTAGGACGTGGCAGTCTATATGCTATTAGATTCTGAAAATAAGATTTGAACCATGAAATTGACATAATGGACAGATTTTGAAGTGGAAAATTAAAATTAAGTATTGTGAGTGATGCTTGAATGGTGTCCTTTGGCTTTGTTTCATTTAAAATGAATATATTTAAAATATATTCATTTCAATGTATTCAAGTCTTATACTGTTTCTTGTTCATATATTTAATTATATGTTAAAATATAAAAAATATTGGCGTAAATGCACTTTTAGTCCCTACATTTTGACTTTTTTCCATTTTAGTCCATACATTTTAATTTTACCACTTTTAGTCCCTAAACCAATTAACGCGTGTTATTTTCGTCATTTCTATCAGACAACTGACGAAAATAACTGAGGTGGCAGCCGGAGGAATTAAAATATTATAAAAATGCCACATCACTCATGACACATCAGCATATAAATTTAAAAAATTAATTAATTTATTTTAACAAAATTAAAAAACATAAAAAAAAAATTTAAAACATAAAAATACATCAGATTTGAATCAAACACACAAAAAAACTAGAATTTTTCTTCAGAAACAAACCCACAAAAAAACACAGAATCTCTACCTCACCTCCACAAAAACCCCAAGACCCTACTACCTCCTCATCTTCTTTGACGCCACCCAGCTCCACTCCACGACAAGTTGAAGCTCCAGCTCAAAACCCTCCACTCCGAATTCTCTCTCCTTGCCCAATCCTTCATCGCCAACAACCCTAACCCTAGCCCTAGCAACCCAAACCTCTTCTTCTGCGACATCGAGTTCAAAGAGTCTCAGCAGAGCTTCACTCTCTTCGGCGTCAATGCCCTCCTTCACATCCGCCTCGTCACTCCGCACCAGTCCCCGAAGCAATTAGAGCAGATGGACCAGGGCGATTTCTCGCGACTCGCCGAGTCGATGGCCGATTTCGTCTAGGCCAAGACCAAGCTCAACGTCGGTCCGATTCACCGGCCTTCGTTCCTTTCCACCAGGCAATTGGTCTTCATCGTGGTCGTGACCCTAGTTTGGATCCCCTTCGCGATCAAGAAGATCGTGAAAGGTGAGACCTTGCTTCACGATCCCAAGCTCTGGCTCGCCAGCTCGGTTTTCGTTTACTTCTTCAGCTTTCTCTTTGGATCTGGGTTTAGAGAAAGAGATGGTGGGTGCTGGGTTTGACTGGGTTTGCTGGGATCTAGGCTTTCTCTTCGGCTTTGATTGGTGATCGTTGGTGGGTTTGATTGGGTTTGATCAGATCTGGGTTTAGAGAAATAGATGTTGGTGGGTGCTGGGTTTGACTGGGTTCGTTGGTTGGGATTGCAGGGTTTGTTGTTGTTGTTGGTCTGATCAGTGATCGTTTCTAGACATTTGGGGTTTGGGGTTTGCTGGAGATTTGGTTTTGGCGTTTGCTGGGAATTTCGCATTTTGAAATTTCTTTTTGTTTTTTAAGTTATTAACTTGTTGTGGTATTTGAAATTTCTTTGATTATGGTTTGGTTTGGGAGTGGATGAGTTGGGTGCTTTGCTGGGTTTCTATTCTTTGGATGGTTTGGTTTGGGTATGGTTTCATGTGAGTTTTCCTGTGTTTGCTCTTGTTCATGCTCTTTGATTTGGTGATGTTCATGTTTTTTTTCCCTGTAGGTTTGATGTTCATGTTCTTTGATGTTCATGTTCTTTTATTCTGGGTTTGCTTTTTGATTCTGGGTTTGATGTCGTTGCTGGGTTTATTTCTTGATTTAAGAAGAACATTGAAGAACAAGTTCTTATGTTCTTAGATCTCAATTCATTTTGTTTTTAATTTTTTAATTTAATTAAAATTAATTTAGATGCTGATGTGGCATTTTTTAATTCCAAAATAGAATTTTTAATTATTATTTTAATTCATCCGACTGCCACCTCAGCTATTTCCGTCGGTTGACTGACGGAAATGACGAAAATAACACGCGTTAATTGGTTTAGGGACTAAAAGTGGTAAAATTAAAATGTAGGGACAAAAATGGAAAAAAGCCAAAATGTAGGGACTAAAAGTGCATTTATGCCAAAAATATTTAATTTACAATTTAAAAGCTATCAAAAGCATATTGTGAAGTGTCCAAATTTTATAATGAATAGAACATGTACCTATAATTTCTTTGACTAGGACTCCGACTAATAACATAACTATTTTTAAGACCATAATTTTTTCGGAATATATGCAGAAACTAGCCTTGGTTCATACTTTATGCCGTTATTTGTGCTACATTATTCATTGAAGACAATGTTTGAAAAGACGTGTTCCCCACATTCCTACACAATCAACCATAGAAAGACAATTAGTTCGTGATGAAATAATGCATCGACTTAGATCTAGTGAAAAATGCTATGATGTAATATGCATGAGTCCACAAGCTTTTCAAGGTTTGTGTGACATTTTGCGAATAGACGGTGATCTTCATGACACACAACGTGCCACGGTTGAAGAGCAAGTTGCTAAGTTTCTTCACATTCTATCACATAATGTGAAAACCCATATAATGTCCTTTTTTTGTTGTTCCAGTGAGACCATTAGTTGCCATTTTCATAATGTGTCAAGATCAATAATTATGTTAGAGGATCAGTTCTTTCGACAACCTAATGGAACCCAAGTGTCAGTTGAAATACTAGAGAGCAATAGGTTCAATCCATATTTTAAGGTAAATATATCATGTATATATTATACATTTGATAGTAGTTTAGTATAAGTATATTTTAAGGTAAATGTCTTTGAGAGATATTGTTAATTTCAGGATTGTATTGGGGCACTTGATGGAACACATGTTCGTGTCAAAGTGTCTAATGAGGATGCACCAAGATATCGGGTAGGAAGGGTTACCCAACACAAAATGTGTTGGCAGTATGCTCATTTGATTTGAAATTCACGTACGTATTATCAGATTGGGAAGGAACTGCTTCAGATTTGAGAATAATAAAGAGTGCTTTAACTAGAAACAATAATTTGAAAATTTCACAAGGTAAATTGAATTCAAATACGTATTAGGATGTTTTCTTTATAATTAAAAAATGTATAGTATATAATTAACAATAGTTATTGCTTATTAGGTAAATATTATCTTGTTGATGCAAGATACATAAATAGAAGTCGTCTGATTGCACCTTATAGGAGAGTGCGTTATCATTTGAAAGAGTACTCTATTCGTCCCCCTAAAAATGCTAAAGAATTGTTTAATTTGCAACATGCGTCATTGCGCAATGCTATTGAAAGAGCATTTGGTGTACTAAAAAAGAGATTTCTTATCATAGCAAGTACTATAGAGCCTAGTTATTGTGTTGACACACAAAATAAAATCATTTTATCATGTTGCATACTTCATAATTATTTAATGGGTGTCGATTTTGATGAAAGTCTTACTGCTGTAGTTGATGAAAAGGTTTTACATTCTCATCGTGAACGTGTGGCCCCTACTCCAAGAGAAGATGATGAGGATGCTAGGCAAGGAGATATTATAAGAGATTCTATAGCATTAGCCATGTGGCAAAACTATGTCTAAATGTGATAGCTTTTGGGTTTATTGTTGTCATGTCATTTAAGACTATGTTATGTTTCAATTACTTAAACCTAAATGTTATGCAAATTTCTCTTTTCATTTTGATATTGCTCTCTATCTTTTGATAATTGATATTAATATTTACACAATATTTTATGTGTTTTTTGTCCTTTTAATTATAGCATGAGTAACATATCAAAGAAGAATGGTGGGATCCAAGCAAAGAAGTACAATGGAGTAGTGTTATGGATGGTGCTTTGGTAGATGCTTTTTACATTAAGTGATCATAGGTGGTAGAGTTAATGGAACTTTTACCTCTAAGACATATGATGACATAGTGAAAGAGTTGGTTGAAAAATTTCACATGGAGATTAACAAGGATAAGGTGAAAAATTGACTAAAGACACTGAAGAAGAATTTTCATGAATGCTATGACATATTTAAAGATGGGTTGAGTGGTTTTGGATGGAATGATTCTTTAAATATATGGACAGGTGAACCAGAAGTTTGGGAGCCACTCATAGCGGTAAATTACCATTTTTTGTGAGTTTAATTTTGTATTACATAATTATATCTGTTGTATAACCATTTTTCCTGGTTTGTAATAGTCTAAACCTGCGGCCAAGAAGTGGATGAAAACACCTATGCCCAACTACGCTAAGATGGCACAACTTTGGGCTAAAGATAGAGTAAAAGGTGATCATGCTGAAACTACAAAGGAGAAACATGCTAGGTATGCTGCATCGACCACTATTGATAAGATTGATAATTTGGTATCTCAAATTGAAGTTTCTTTGTAGAACTTTAAAGTGGAAGATGATCAAAGGTCACCCGAAATTAATGTTATACGTTCTAGAGTGTCATTACAAGATGCAATGTCTTCTAAAAGCAAGAAAAGATGACTGGTAGAAGATGATGAACTTGGGAATGTAATTTCCCAGTCATTTGATAATGTATCAACGGAAATTATAAGGGCGACTGAGGTTATGACAAAGTGCTTTTCAAAGTCATATGGAGCAGAAGTTCATGTAGCTTTGGGCGTATTGGACTTGGATCCAATATCAAAGATTGAGGCCTACATATTTTTGATGGAAAATCCAACATATAAGGAGATGTTCTTTGGTTGCCCAGATCATGAGCGCAAATGTGTCCTATTGACACTGATGTCTAGGCCTAAAATTTAAAAAGTGTGAGATTTCTTGGCCAACTTTAGTTTTGGAATGGATTTTGTTATTTTGTTTTGTTTTGGAAAGACTCATTACAGGGTTTTTTAAAAAGATATTTGTTTGCTTTTTTAGACAATTAATATTTATTTTGTTCAAAATAAATATGTGATGCGTGAATTGTTTTACAACATAGAAATATACATAACTTGATTTTTAGCTACAATAAAATTTTCTATTTCCATAAACTAGAATCATTTTTTTATGTTCTTTAAAATGAGGGGTATAATAGTAATGTTATTATAAAATAATTTCATTCCATTCCTTCCAATGTCACTTCCAAACAATGTTACTTACATTCCATTCTATTCCTTTATTTTATAACATCCAAACAAGATTTTTAAATTCCGTTCCATTTTCTATTCTATTCCATTCCTTTAATGATCATCCAATTCCATTCCGTTCCACTCTCTTATAAACAGTGCCAGCTCTATATTTAAAGCAACTGATGCGGCCGCCTAAGGCCTCAAGTCGAAAAAATGCCCCCAAATTTTAATCAATAGGGTTTTTTTAAAATATTATAATAGTATTAATTAAGTCCAAATATTAGCCAATGAATAAAATAATTTTTTTTATCAAATGAAAAACAAGAAAAAAAAATGTTACGTCCACAATATTTTTCACAACACTTTCAAAATAAATCCTAAGAGATAGGTTGTTACAGGGTATTATTGATGATAAAAAATTAATTTCAGTGATAAGTTCAAATTAGAAATAGTAACAAATTAACACTTAATATTTGTTATGAAAATATTATGAATATAGCACTTCTAAAAAAAAAAAAAAAGCAATACAAAAAAAAATCACAACATTTTTCACAAGTTGAGTTGACAAACTTTTAATAGTTTTTATCTAAGTTCACCACTAACATCACTTTTTTACTTACCACTATCAAATTATCAATTTGCCACGTCAATAGGTGTGAAAAGTTTTGTCAAATTTTTTGTCTATAGACTTTCAAAAAAAAATCTACATGGTTCATGTTAATTAGTAGTAATTTTGCATCTAAAATAAGATAATTGAATTTAAGTAATATTTAAAATTTTAAAAATCATATTTAAATATATAAAAGGCCTCAATTTCAATTTTTGCCTTAAACCCTCAAATACATTAAGCTGCCCCTACTTATAAACTCCCAAACAACCCTAAGTAAACTGCCAATAAATCGGGTATCTATTAACATGGCCACAGATTCGCCTAAAATAGATCAACAAACCCAATAATATTAGTGAAACCCAAAGGAAATGGAAAAACGAACCCCAAAACATCATAGACTCTTAGTCTGATCTGACAACTATCCATTGAAAAGCAACTAGGCTCTTAACTTGGTGTTGAACGTCGCTCCAAACAATTGACCCAAATTTGGACTTGGATGCATCTCTTGCTCCTCTACCACAAACGTAACAGTGTAACTCTGTTTGTCCCCTACTTTTCCAAAAAAAAGCGTTGGAGGCTTTACTGTCACAGCCACCGATGTTGGCGCATTAACAGTCATGTGATAGACAGACCAAGCAGCACCGACATTAGTCAACACCCGGGTGTATCGAACAACCCCATTGTTTTCAAACAAGACGGAGAATGATGCGTAATTGAGTTCACCAGGGTTGGAAAATTTTCTTGAGCATGTAACATTGGAGCGTTTGACAATGGTTTGGACTTGATTAACGGTGTTGTCCAAGGAGCACAAGAAGGTGATGTAATCCTCAGTTGAGATATCGTATATAAGGCCTGGAGAGAGGGCTTCATGTGGATCTACATGACCGGCCCCATGAGCCCATGGGTTGGAAAGTGCTCCTCCTGCGGCATCTCGGAGAGGGGATTTGGTGTTGTCTTGAGTGTAGGCAGTAGTCATTAGGGCAAATTTGATTGTGCTTGGACTCCATTGTGGATGAGCTGCTTTTAACAGTGCTGCCAATCCACTTATATGTGGGCAAGACATTGATGTACCTGTACCAATTCAATTAAGTAGTTGTCAAATGGAGTAATCTAGCTTTGTGAAAATCAAGTGCGACTATTGGTTTCAAACTAAACCATGATTTGCTAATGCCATGAGCTGACTTCTTTTTTAGTGTCACCTAATTGGTTTGCTACTCCTAGATGCATTCCTTCTTTTTTTAAGTATTGATTTGATGATAATTTAATTTAAATGTTCCATGATTTACTCTAGATAGTGAAGGTAATGTATGAATATATATATATATATATGTATATTTATATATAGTAGAAGATTTTTGATTTCTTGTGATGGTTATGATCGGGTTGCAAAATAGTTGTTATGAAAGAAGTTTAAATATTGTCTAGGGCTTCATCCTATAGACATTGTAACTGCACCATTGTACTGCAAGGAATTTGGCCAATATGCATGCGTGTGTGGGTGTCTATGTTTGTTTATATTAACTACTGCTCATGACTAAAATCAAATATAAATCAAACAATACTTGTCATGTGCCCCAACTCCTAAGTAAGAAGCACATATTCCTTAAATAGAGCAGAGTGTTAGTCAAAATATCCATGTCCTTTATGGTTTGGTGATTGGAAAATTTCCACCATTCACTCGGTCACTTTGCCAAAATTTTTATTAATTCATCTATTAAATTATTAATCCTGCTTCCAGACTTATAAAGAATATTTACCTATAGATTTTCTTTTAAAATATATGTAATCTGGCCAATAATGCTTTGGACTGCAAGGGTACTATAGTGCAGCAACATGAAGAGTTGCCCAGCAAGATAGCATGTTGAGAGATGCTAGGAGTATCCTTCAATGCTTATTGTCACTTATGAGGGTGAGCAAAAACAAAAATAGTAGACCGCATATGTAAGATTTCAAAATCGCATCTACTTTGGGTTGATGCGATTTAATTTTGTGTTTTAAGTATTTTTGTTCTCTTTGATTGTTAAATGTTATCCTATTGCGTTATAAAAAATTAAAGATAATATATAAGAATACAACATATATTATTCTATTACATAACATGATTTGGGTAATTTGGTGTTTATTGTTTTATATATATATATATATATATATATATTTCTTTTCATCTTACTTTATTCAATATTTAAACTCAACTGCATCCTCCATATAATTAAATTTTTTATATTTTCTCTAATTTTTTATTTTAAAAAATTAAACATATAATATTTTATTTAAATTCAAATAAATAAAATTATACTCATTTTTTTAACATTTACATTTTCTCTAACCTTTCTCCTTCCTTTGGGGTTAAGTTTTGTTTCTAAATGTTATGTTTCCTCAGCTTTTCCACCTGAGTTGGCTAAGGCCTTGAGTTTTAAATTCATGACTACTCTTTTTTTTTTACTTAATGACACGTTAATATATGAAATGGGAAAGTAATTTTTCTAAGGTGATGAAATTAAAAGATTTATCAATTGGTAGGTTTGGAAATTGCAAAGCACGCCTATGATTTGTGAACTAGATACTAAGGGTGTGTTTGGTAACTGTTTTTCCCATTATTTTTTGTTTTCAAAAATAATTTTCTATTTTTGGGACGAAAAAAGTTGTTTAGTATCCCAAAATGGACAAAAAATAAAAACTGTTCTCAAAATTCAATTTGTGAAGGAAATTGAAAACATGCAAAAAGCTGTTTTTAGTTTATAACTTTTAAAAGTTAATGAAAAACAGACATTTAATTTAATGAATCTGTCTCATTTAATGAGTTAGCATTAGAGTTCAAATCCTAGTAACAACATATTTTAGTATTTTCTATTTTTTTCTTCAAAATTTTTTTTTTTTTAAATTTCAACTAACTAAACATGTTTTTTATTTCAAAAATACAAGAAAATTTTTTTCTTTATATTTCCAAAAACAAGTTTTTAAAAAGAGAAAACAAAAAAAGTTACCAAACATAACCTAAATTTTTTTTTAAAAAAATTTCTTTCTTGTCTTTTCCTTTTTTTCATTATTATGTGCTACTAATTGATATAACAAAGTCACATATAAAAAAATATTGATATAAGAAAGTCAGCTTAACATTAGAAAGTTCTAGACTTGTATGTAAAAACAAAGATAGAGAAGAAATAGTACCTGATTTGATGTTGAATCCAGTGGGCCCAACAACCTCAAACTAAACAGCCAAGATATTAACCCCAGGCCCAATCACATCCAGCTTCAAGATATATGGGGTTGGATTATGATCAGACCTCAAATACTTCTTGATCAAATCCCTTACTTTGCACCCCACCGCTACAGCTGGTAATAAGTGACTGTCAGCCAGCACTTCCTCACTGTGTGCGGCGATGTTCGCGAGTATCATCCCAACCCCACCCGCGTCGTGTACAACCTCTCCTTTCTCCTCACGTGAGTTCACCCCTCTATTGCACACAACCACTTTCCCACGAACCATATCCGGTTCAAGTGAACCCAATAAACACAAGCTACTCCGTTTGTTTCTCAAATAAACCAAACCAACTGGTTTATTCCACATTCCTTGTCCACTATATAGAGACACACTAGTGAACCGGTTTTTGTTCTCGAGTGTAACATAAGTAGGGAAATCTAGGTCTAAATTCCCGGCTCCAACTATCATTATCCATGGAGCTGTATTGACTACAGTAGTTGGCATGGGCCCTTCGTTCTCGGCTGCGTAAGAAACAAAAATGCCCTTTTCAACCGTCGTAAAGGCTCCAAATGTGAGGGGATCTCGGAAATATGGATAAGACTCACCACCGATAAAGAGTGAAAGAATATCAACACCATCTTTTATAGCCCAATCCAAACCCGCGAGGATATCAGAACCAAAGCACACAGTCTTCCAACATACTTTATACATTGCAACGCGTGCGTGAGTGGCCATCCCACGAGCTGTACCCTTCGCATAACTGAAGCAACTGGCGTTAGCCACTAGAGACCCGGCTGCAATGCTTGCGGTGTGTGTCCAATGACCATCTTGGTCGCGAGGTGTCTTGGCCTCCCTCAAGAATTGTCCATTAGCAGCCATCTGATAACCTTCGAAGAAGCTTCTTGCGTCGATGAGTTTTTTGTTACAAACTGTGGGTCTGAAATCGAGTCCAGATTCGCACTCGCCTAGCCAGTGGCTCGGGATCTTTGGTAGACCTGAATCGTCGAAGCTTTTAGACTCGGGCCAGATACCAGTGTCTAGAACATCGATAATAACATTGTGGGAGGCTTGTTCGAGGAAATGAGTGTTCTGATTGAATTCGGTGTGAAGGCCAAGGAACTCGGGTGTGCGAGTGGTGTGGAGGGGATAGAGGGTGTCTTTGTAAACACCAAGGACTAAGTTGGATCGGCAGAGTGATTTGGCTTGGTCTGAGTCAAGTTTGGCAGCGAAGCCATTGAATGCGTCTGTGTAAGTGTAAAGAAGGGATGAATTGAAGTCAGAGAGAGATTGGAGTTGAGCAGAGTACCAGTCGTGGTAAGTGGCGTAAGGGAAAGGCTTGTCTTGGTGTTTCATGTGAACTATGTAAATTTGCTCAACCGTGGATGAAACTGAAAGGAATGGCAAAAAAATAAGGAGAGCAAAGAATCAGAGAAAGGCCTTGAAGAAACCCATGAGTGTTTTGAGTTTGAGCTGTGTTGTCGACTGTAGTTGTTATTTAGTTGCTTTCTTCGTTTTTGTTTCTCTTTATATAATGGGATGTTTTAATGGCCCCCGGCCTTGGGCCTTGTCTGAGGAGGCATAGTGGTCTGAGAATAGATCAACAGTGAGGAGGGAATAAAACCAAGAACTTCATGAGCAGGCTATGGTTGTAAAGGCTAGGAGAGGTAGGCCGAGGAGGAGTACCTCTTCAACTAAGCAAAGAAGGGTCAGAAGGTGAGTTTTACTTTCTAGAGTGACATTCCAGGAAGCTCTGTTGATAAGGATATGTACTATGAATGTATGGGACAAAATGGGAGCTAAGAAATATCCAAGAAAAAACTACTACCACCGCATTGAATGCTCTGCAGCTAACTCTCTGGCTGCATTTATGTGAAGAAAACTCCTGAACAATGTTGCCTTGGTCGTCCTAACTCACAGAGGGAATGTGAGGGTGTCCGATGGGACAAGCACTCAAGTAGTGGCTTGGATGACCGACAAGTGGAAGGCTAAGATCATTCAAAGGGAGATATATAATGCAAGAGACCCCTGATGTAAAAGGAGTCGGTAGATTAAGAGAAAAACACTGTAGCAATGAAGAACTGAACTTGTAATCACATTTGAGAATCAAAATATAAGAACTGATCTCCTCGGACTGAGCTGATGACGATTTTCTTTAGTTTAAACTTGTCTATCTTCATTTTCTTATCATCAAACCTACTTTACTTGTTGTCTGATTCATTAAAGCTTAGTTTTTCCAACCCACTCTTTACAAATTCATTGTATTGGGCTTCTTAGGCCTAAGTCCATCCACCCTTTGGGCAAGGGACTCAAATCTGGTCCTTACAATCTTTAAGCTTGTATTTTATGCATAATTGTAAATTACAAAAATTTGTAATTTAAAAAATTTATTGATGACATAGCTATTGATCCTTAATTTTCTAGAAATTTTGCAAGCACATAGTATATAAGAAGAAAATGCAATACTTAAGAATATTGAGTAAAGTTGTAGTTTAAGGTTACAACCAATTTTGTAGCCAAAAGTTGTTCATATAATAAAACTTAAGATTTATTTTAGGAAATATCTTACTCATACAATTATATTTTCTTATATATATATATATTAATTATTTAATTATTTTTTTATTATTTGCATTTTTATTATGTGTATATGAAAAATTTATTTATTTGGAAATATATTAATTTTAGAATAACTATTTATAAGGAATAAGTAATAACCATTCCCTTTGATAAAGGCATAATCAATATAATTTACAATCTACTGATGTCAAAAAAAATTAAAAAAATACAATTTACCAAACATGGCCTTAATGTTTTGTTTTGCCGTGAGGAAGACAATTAAGAGTTTAGAGTGTCAATTTGTATGGTAAGATTGTGGATTGCAAATTCAGATCGTGGATAGTAAGATTCTAATTTTGTAGAGAAAAAGTAAAAAAAATACATTGGTAGTAGCTTTATATGTCGAATAATCTCATAAAGTACAAATTCATCCATAAAATTTTTTAAAATATTTTTATATAAGTTTTATGATTGGAACAATATAATTTTTATTAGCATAAGCTTAACTTATCATCTAAACAATTGTGTAAAGGATTGTGAAAAACTTTTCATTCCTAATCTTATTGATTTAAAATTGAAAGCTAAGCTTACTTGTAAGGTAAATTCCATGCTTTAACCTTTATATATATACTAGCTAAAGTTCGTGCGATGCATGATTTTATTATAAATTTATATAATATAATAACAAAATAAATAAATTGTACTGGTGTAACAATCATCAAATTTAAAATGATTACACCTCAATGAAAAATTATCTTCTAACGTACCTATTGTGCTATAATGAGACTTGTAGGTATGAAACCCCAACCCAACCGATCAATCAATGACCTAAAATCGACCCAAAACCTCGACCACACAACACCGCTGAACACTGATCCAAAACTCCGAATCCATAACCCACACAACCACTGCCGAATCTACCATCAAATCACAAAAAAGAAAAAAAAAGAAAAAAGAAAAAGAAAAGAAACCACTGTGATAGAGATCGGCTTGGCTTGATGCTCCGGCCTGGGTTTCGTCGGAGAGGGAGGCAAAGACGTCGAGCTAAGGGAGAGAGAGAGAGAGCAGAGAAATGGTTGGAGGCTTAGAGGCAGAGCAAGAATGAGAGGCAGAGCAAGAATGACGAAAATGAGAAGGAAAGAAAAAATAAGAAGAAAAGAAAGCGGCCCCACCTGAATAAAAAAGTAATATAAGTTTTACAATTTGTGAACAGTGCGGTCTCAAATTTGAGATTGCACTGTTCATCAATGCCAAATATTATGGCATTTAAAACACCTGATGAGAGTGGTTTTTTAGTGTTTAGTGTGTCAAATGCCAAATATTTGGCATTTGACACACCTGATGGGAATGCTCTAAGAATGGCATGTTTGGGTTCAGAAGGGTCAAGAAAAGCACAAATTTTCTACAAAAAAGATTGTTATTTGCGACGACTGCAAAAAGCCGTCGGAAAAACTAGCTTTTTCAACGGCAAGTCTCTTTCGTTGACAATTACTTGTCAAATATTAAAACATTGGTGACGGCAAAATGAGTTTGTCGAAAATGCCTATTATTTTTGTCAAAAATATGATTTGTTTTGGAGGGAAGTTTTCCCACCTTACTTTTTATGACGGCATAAAAATGTTCATCGCTAATAAAGTATTATTTACGATGACCAAATAAAAACCGTTGGAACTAGTAACACCTGTGACGGCTTTTGTGCATCGAAAATACAAATTTTTTTTTTTATGGTGTTATTATTTGCAATAAACATTCTTCCATTGTAAATATAAAAGAGAGTATTAATTACGACGACCGAAGAAAAACCATCAGAACTATTAACATTTGTGATAGCTTTTGTGCGTTGAAAATACAAAATATATATATTTTTATGGTGTTATTATTTGCGACAAACATTCTTCCATCATAAATATAAAAGAGGGTATTAGTGACAGCCATGAAGCCATAAAAAATGGTGAAATATTTTGGAGGGAAAATTCTCCCCTTACTTTTCACAATATTTGGGACGACATTTATCCATCGCAATTATTATTTATTATTTATTTTTTTGGATACAAGATATAATTCTACTCTAACTTAATCTAAGTGTATATGTGTGTAAAGCTTCCTCCTGGAGACTTGAACTCCGGCCTTTGCCCCCCACACTCCACAAGTACTTATACTTGTGGACTGACCATCGCACCAAGGGTGTGCGGTGGTAATTGAGTTTGTATTTGCAACGAACATGTTGACTGTCATAAATAGTTAATTTGCTTTAAAAGAAAGAATGTATTAGTGATAGAATTGGATCTCTCCCAATAAATAATATTTGCGATGGACCTAAGCCGTCGACAATGGTAATTTTTTGTAAAGGGGGGAATTCATGCCCTTATTTTTATTTGTTTGACGATTGTTTTCCATCACTATATATTATATTGTTATTTGAAATGGACATTTTGTTCATCATTAATATTTAAAATTTTCTTAAGAAAAGAAGATATTAGCGACGGTAAGGTAAATCTGTCACAATAAAGGTGATTTCCAACATACATATGACCATAATTTTTTTTTTCTTTGAATGGTAAATTTTCCTCAATTTTGTCTTTAAAATCTAGAATTTTTTTCATAATTTTAAAAATTTCCAAAAAAAAAAAAAAAAAAAAAAATTTCAAGACCCTCTAAGTACTTAAGCGCAATATTGGTCATTTCAGAAGTAAAAGGTATTTTTATTATTTTGAAGCTTTTAGGGGCACTTTCGTCTCTTTAGAAGTTTATGGGTATTTTGGTTATTTCCTAGCTTTGATGGCGTATTTTAGCCATTTTGGATGGTCGGATTATGTCAACGGGGTTAATCAAAGTTTCCCAGTGGGTGGGTACAACAACACATATCCATCATGCAACCAGATGGAGATCCAAAATCTGACCGTTGGATTGGTAGAATGTGGTGAAATATTTGTGTTTGTAAATTACAATGACAATCAGACGATCAAATTGTGAGAACAGAGTAGTCAAATCTTGCGAAACTTCGTCAAAGTCTATTAAACTTGGGCAATCTTTGGTCAAACTTCAAAGTTGGTTCCAGGACCACTGGTTTTGAACAAATTAGGCAAATCAGGAGGTTTTAACTTTTAAGTAGGTTTTTGGTATTGGTCAGTGTTTTAAGGTTTTTTGGGTTTTTATGCTTTTATCAGTTTCAAGTTTAAAAATGGCAAAGTCAAAGGTTACATGCAAATCCATTGAGGTCATTTTGTAGGTTTTTGATTGTATTTTGTAGATCATTTTCTTGATTCTTATTAATATTTATATAGTTTATAACTCGCTTGGAAGAGTATTGTATATTTTTATTGGTTGAAGTTTCATGATAGGTGGATACAACGACATGCATCCATCTTGTGCCAGAGTTAGATTAAAATTTGACCACTAGATTGAAAGAGTGGGATAAAATATTGGTTTTGATGGATTTTGAGCTCAATCAAATGGATAGATTAGGAGAATGTGACCAATCAAAATTTCTTGGTGTCTTGGTACAACAACACATGTCCATAATGCTCTAGACTCAAATCCACAATCCGATTTTTGGATTGGAAGAATGTGGTGAGATATTGGTATTGGTGAAGTATGACAACAATTAGACGGTTAGATTGTGAGAAATGAGTAGTCAAAGTTTGCAAAACTTGGTCAATATTTGGTCAAACATGGTCAACTATCGAAGTTGGGTTTATGACCACTCGATAGTATCAAATTAGGTTGAATATGGAGGTTTTGAGTGGGTTTTTGGATATTGGTTTGTATTTCAGGGTTTTCTCGACGTTCATGCTTTTCTATAAAATTTTCTTTACCAAAATTTAACAATGAATAGTACATACAATAAATAGTACATACAATACTGAAAATTTTAGAATAATAATGCTAAGTTTATCAAGTACCAAAATACTTGCAATGACAATAATCTCCACAACCTATTGAAAAACTTAAAAAAAAAATGTTATACTAAATATTTTAAAATACTCTTTAATTAAAATTTGAAATCAATAAATTTTAATTATGAAATAAGATAATTTTGGAAATTTGCAGGCAGGTTAGTACACAACATTCTTAATATTAATTTAACAAAATTTGGTTAATGAGATGTCAAGTGAAAAATGTTTTTTCCTTCAAATGGAGTGGTTTTAACAAATAAAATACACAAAATTTATTTTTATTTATTTTTTAAATATTGAGGTTATATTTCCGTAAAAGAGCACTTGCAAAAAAAATTGCAAGAAGTGAGATTTCGTAGTGTTTCTAGCTTTTATTAATAATAATAATAATAAAAAAATGATATTTCAAAGAGACCAAAAAAAGAAAGTGACGTGATTGTCATAAATGAAATACATAATTTTAATAAATAAAACAAAAATAGAAGTCGCATTGCAGTAAAATAAACCCAACACCACATTATTGTCGTTAAAAAAAACACACACAATATCATTTTAACCTAAAAAAAGAAGAAGGGAAAAGACAAAACCCTACCTCTCCCTCTCACTAAAAAACAAGCGCCCCCCCCCCCCCCGGTTTTTTCTTTTTTCAATCCCAAACCTTCCTTTTTACTCACTAAAGAGCAATTACATCAATTAGTGTAAAATTTTCATCTATTTTGTAAAGAAAAACCTACTTTTTCTATTTTACACACTCATTTTTACAAAACACCCACATCAGTTTATCTATTTTACACATTTATTCAATAAAATTTTAATTTCTTTAACTTTGTCATCTCTCTCACAGACCCAACACAACCCACACGGCCACCATCATCAAGATCGACACCTTCGGCTGTGCAACAAGATCGACACCAGCATCCAACAAAAAAAAAAAAAACCCAGTAAAAAAAAACCCCAAAGAACAAGTCGATCACACCGGAATCCACACAACCTATCGACCCACACCCACAATCACTATCATGGCAGCCTCAAGCTCAACCAAAAAACCAGAAAAAAAAAACCCAGCAACCAACAGGCCACATCGCCGATATATGCACAAAAACTCATCGAGTCAACTCGCTTTACCTCCTCTCCTCTTCGATCTCTTTCCACCATGTGACCCCGCCGTCATCTCCACCGTCCTCCAACGCCGCCGCTCAACAAGCTCTGGTCAACGCCTTCACCGACGGTATCCCCTGCTTCTCCGGCAAGATCTACGGCCCGCGCTGTCCCCAAAGGAAGAAGCTCGTGGCGGCTAAGTCTGTGCTTTCCTTAACCCGATCCCTAACTCGGTCCAGGACTCGCCCGATTCGGTCTATAATCACAGATCCATTGATTATTTGAGAGTTGAAAGAGAACTGTGAGCTTGAGAGAGTGATGAAATGAGAAAAGGAGAGTGAGGTGAGAGTCAGGTACAGAGAGGAGAGAGAAACAAATACTAAAATATTAAATAGAAGAGTTACAGTAATTGTGCATAATGCACAATTTTACACCCACTGATGTGGGTGTTTTTTTTGGCTCAAAATGTGTAAAATGAGCAACTTTTTCTATTTTACAAGATTTTGCATCAACTGATGCAGTTGCTCTAACACTCTATTTCACTCACTAAGAAAAGAAAGAAGAAGAAAAAGCTCTCACCTCCATAGCCCATGTTAGTTTTCCTAAATCCTTATATCTTGATTTATATATTTGATTAATGTAGTGGATTACTAAATGGATTTGTTGGTTGATTTATGTTATCTAAATTTTGGGTTTGGTTTAGATATATCTTTCATAATATACAATCTTGTATTGTAGGCAAAGTTCTCGACAATTTGGTACTAGACCATAGTGTAATGTTTGTGTGTATTGGTAGCCCCAACCAATTTGTTGATTAGTCTTAATTATATGCAAGCACCTGTTACATATATAATTTTTTTCAAGTATAACCAACATTGATTTTTTTTCTATTTTATTAAGGTTGTTGAAATTAGTGATAAATTAATTTGCTCATTACAGTTTTCAATTAATTGCTATTCTTGATGCATATATAATTTTATGTGACTTGTTGTGATGATGGATGATTTTTGGTAGTTCTCATTCACAGGAGAACTACAAGGTTCTTAACAGTAATAAGGATTTATGATAAATGCAATGTTTGTGTCGGTAGTAAGGATTTATTTTTGATGTTTTGTCATTTTATCGTGGTGATTGTGTTAATGTCTTTAAATAAATATATTTTAGTTAATTCTTTATTATTTACTGTAAATATAAAAATTTGTGTAGTTATAATTTTTGTATATTTATTCAATTTAATCTAAAATATTGCAGACCAATGTTAGGGAGGAGATCGTAGTGTGTGAATAATTACACAAGATGACTTTGAGGAGAAAGGTGACTCTTAGCTAGAGGAAACTGGCTTGGATAATGAATGATCTTCCAATACTTATGCTTTCAAGTTTAGTGAAGGATATAATATAACTTTCATGTATTATTGAACATCATGCTATTTTGTAGACCTTTTAATATTTTCATTTTTATTGCATTATTCACTTATTAGTTTTGAACAATTATGGATTTGTACTTGTTATTTGAATGGAGAATTTTTTATGAGATGTATGTTTGTAATTTATATATTATTTTATTTACTTTCATGTAATTCATGTGTTTCTTTTTCGACAAAATTGTTTTGTCACAATTAAAGTACTATAAATGACATTTTTTTTTCCGACGAAGCTATTTTGTTGCAAATAATGTATTAGTGACGTGGTAACTAATTTTTAATAACGGTCAAAGTTCGTTGAAAAAATGTAAATGGTCACTAAGATTTTGTATTTTTGATGAAAAGCTAAGTATTTACGATGGCTTTTGGTCGTTGAGAAAAATATATTAATGGCGGCTATAGTTCGTTGCAAAATGTATTTGGTCGTTTAACTTCATCATTTGAAATTGTATTTTTGGCGGCAAATCAAAAAAATCAAATATTTATGATGACTTTTAGTCATCGAAAAAATACATTAACGATGGCCTTAGTTCGTTGCAAAATATATTTGGTCGTCCAACTTCCTTGTATGAAATTGTATTTTCGACGACAAAACAAGTATTTATGACAACTTTTAGTCGTCGAAAAAATACATTAACGATGGCCTTAGTTCATCACAAAATGTATTTGGTTGTCCAACTTCCTCTTATGAAGAAGTATTTTCGACGGAAAAAATGAATTGCTTACGATGGCTTTTTAAGTCGAAAATTAGTGTTAGTGATGGCCTTGTCAGTAATAACGTATTACTGATGAGGCTTTTGTCGACGACGACGATGGCCTTTTGCCGTCAGCACTACTAATTTACGATGGCTTTTTGTATTGTTGTGATAACCACCAAAGAAAGTTGTGGAGGGCACGTAAGTACCATCTAAAACGTTTAATTTTTGGACTTTGGAATGGTCATAGAGGATGGGAAAGCTGATAGCATCAAGGAAAGCAATGACATTAGGGTTGGAGGATATGAATGGTCCTGAAGGCATGTTGGCTCGGAAGACAGTGGATTGGTGTTCTTGCATTTGGGTTTGGAAGAAGGGCTTTTTTCCTTGGTGTAAAAGTAGTCTAGGTGATCTTTGATGGGACCAAAAAAGGGTCTGCCATAGTTGCCTGGGATTGGCTTTAAAGGGAGGTCTATTGAAGGAGAGCCATTACTGGAAGAGGATTGGAGCTTGGAAGGAGATGAGGAAGACTTTGAAGACATGTTTGGGCGATCTGGGAATGACTAGTTGTTGGGGATTTGGAAATGTATAATTGTTGTTTCGGGGTATGAGAGTAACTGGTTATATATAGAATTAACTACAAAAAACGTGAGCTTTAGCTGCGTTTTTTTAAGCAGGGTTTACAAAAACGCGGCTATAGACTACCTTTGAGCCTCATTTGGTAAAAACGCAGCTACACTAGTCGTGTTTGCCAAACG
Source organism: Notholithocarpus densiflorus (assembly GCA_030021035.2). Taxonomy (NCBI): domain Eukaryota; kingdom Viridiplantae; phylum Streptophyta; class Magnoliopsida; order Fagales; family Fagaceae; genus Notholithocarpus; species Notholithocarpus densiflorus. The sequence goes on from JARYZH020000074.1 coordinate 1,177,433, forward strand.
CAGCCTAAGACCATCTCTATAGCCGCGTTTTTTTATGTTTGAGCTTCGTTTATGGGTTGGCTTAGGCCGCATTTTAAAAACGTGACTATAGACCCATCCGTTTTTTTTTTTTTTTTTTTTTTAAATATTTCCTAAAGCCGCGTTTAATAAGCCTTTCCTAGAGCTGCGTTTTCTATAAATGCGGCTACAACTGTATACCTAAGCTGCGTTTTCTATAAATGCGGATTATGCTCCGTTTGGATACAATTTATTTTTGCTGAAATTGAAAACTGAAAACACTGTAGCAAATAATTTTTAAATGTGTGAATAGTATCGTGGGACCATTTTTAATATTTTTTTTCCTGATAAACAGTGATGAATAGTTTCTCCAAAAAAAAAAAAAAAAAACAGTGCACTGTCTCCTAAAAGCTGGTGCGCGTGAAAAAAAATAAAAAAAAAAGGGGGAAAACGCAAACGTGTTGCGTTTGTTTAAACGCGGCTACAGGTTTGGTATTAAAAAAAAAAAAAAAAACACCCTAATCAACTCTCTGATCTCTAACGCGATCTCTCACCTTCTCTCTCTCTCTCTCCCTTTGACTCCCAAACCCTCACCTTCAACCCACCCCTCTCTACCATCGATCCTCCTCTCCGGCATACGAGCACTCTTCTTCGTCTCTGTTCACCTTCTCTCTCACTCTCAAAGGTCAATGCAGATATCTTTCCTTTCTTCCTTTAGAGATAACTAATTGGCTACCTCAAAGGGTAGCACAATCGGCTGAGGACCACAGCTCATAATGTGGAGGTACTAGTTTCGTTTCTGGTTCTGGTACAGATCGTTCTTGGAAAATATGTTAATGGTAATGATAAACGGTACTTGATTGCTTTTTTGGTTGTGATAATTTCGGTAATGTTGGGGTTTTATCGCCTATTCTTCAGCAGCTTACTGCACTATATGCTTCCCAGAAAGAGAGCCAGTGAAGCAGTGGTTGTAGAAGAAGAAGACAACACCAACAACAGCAGCAACTTTAACACCATCAAGAAGTGTGAGGGCGCTTCGGCTTTCAACAAGAACAAGAAGCTTCGAATCGCCGAGGAAAACGCCGTTTTGACCAACAACAACAACAACAATCACAATCACAGTAGCGGCGGCATAGTTGTAGAACAAGAACAAGAGCAAGGAGAAGAGATTCCAATCATGGGTTTAGGCAACACGAATTCGCAGGATATCGATGAAGATCTCCGTAGCCGGCAGCTCGCCGTGTATGGCCGTGAGACGATGAGGCGGCTTTTCGCTTCGAATGTTCTCGTCTCCGGGTTGCAGGGTCTTGGTGCTGAGATAGGTATATATCTACTTTCTAAGTCTTTAATTATATTTGAGCTCTGGTTGATTTTGATTTTGATTTTTTTTTTTGCCTTTTCATTTCTTTGTATGGTGGTGGTGAAATTTTGTGGATTTAAGTGTGAGCTAAGTTAGGAAATTTGTTAAGCTCTAATGGATGTTGGTTTTGAATTTGTTTTTTGATGATTTGGTTTTCTTGTTCTGATTTTGTGCTGTGTTAATTAGATAATGGGGAGGTGAAACGTTGTGGCTTTTTGGTGTGTGCTAGATTAGGACATTATTAGAATAAAGATGCAACCTCATGCTCGTATATTCACTGGATTTATGATCTTTTAATTGTGTAGTCTAGTGTCTTGCTCTATCTTTTATCTTTTTAAAAGGTTGATAAATAATTTTATACCTCTTTCTTTCCATGTCTATATATATGTGATTTGATTCTCATTCTTGCTGGTGTTGGGTTTATAATCTGTAATCTTGCTGCTGATCAAATCAATGTTATCTTTGCTTCCTGTAGCAAAGAACCTCATTCTTGCTGGTGTCAAGTCTGTGACCTTGCATGATGAAGGGATAGTGGAGTTGTGGGATTTGTCCAGTAATTTCATTTTCTCAGAGAATGATGTTGGTAAGAATAGTGGAGTTACGAGTTCAAATTTCCCCTCCTTCCTGCTCTTGGGGCCAAAACTTATCAAAGAAAGTACAACTAATTGAGCTGTGGCCAATTTTGTTTGCTTGTATAATTGTCCTGTTTTATACAGATCTGAAGATTTTTGTTTTAAATTCACAATTTTGATTATAACCTTTAATTTGCACTCTATTAGGTTTGCACTCTATTATTTCTTTCTTTTTTTAATCCATGAGAAAGGAGAGATGATATGTTTGGGAATTAGAGAATTTCGCTGTTGTCTTCTTTGAATTAGAAAGTTCAGCATGTAACTGTTTTTTAACACTGTTTCTTTTATATAATAATTGAACAAACTCTTTTAAGCTTGTAGTACTCATAGTGGATTTTTTTCCCCTGAAAGAAAAGGGGGTGGGGGAAAATTTAAGATCAAAAGTTATTTTTGAAAGTGCTAGAATTATATCTGATTGATGATGAATTGACACTGTTCCCTTCTCTAATAGCTCTTACATCTTGATAACTTGAAATAAAATAGGAGAAATTAGGAACAATGCTAGACAAGATGACTCGCATTCAGAATATGGTTACCAAACTAAGTTCAGCTCTGCAAATTGATGAAGATGTGCTTTAAGTTCTTCAGGTTGCTGCATCACTTGCTATGTCAGATCTTGCTACTGCGGTTGTCACAGAATTTACTTCTCTCGCAGGAATAATGGTCCGCCATTATGCTATTAGAGATGGCTATCTAGAGCAGGTTCATCTTACTTTTAATTGTTATTTCTTCTTTTTGGGTTTCATATATGTATTTTTTTTCTTTTTTTTTTTGTTAGGAATTTATGTATAATTCCCTCACACGTGCTACTTAATATAATATACTCTGTTTTTGTTTCAGTTTCTGTGTTTTGTGTGTTGCAGGTTTCACAATAGAAGCTAGCAAAAATTCCAACAGGTTTGGTTTTTTCTTTTTGTCAAATTCTTTGTTCCTTAAACCATAAGCCATTTAATTGATGAATAGCTATTGTTAAAGCCCATGGGATATAGATATGATAGTCAATACTCACACATGCGTGATGATCATGGACTCTTTGCTTTATTTGATGTCGCCCAAAAGGTTGTGGAAAGGAAATACAAGGAAATGATTTTCTTTGTTAAGTGATTTTTGTTGTTTTCCTCTGCTTCCTACTTTCCAATATCAGGTGGAGGCTTACTATTTTATCCTTATTTTTCATTTCATTTTTTCCCTGAAAATTTCCATTTATGCTCTGTGTGACTATGTGAGTGTGTGTGTTGCCTCTTATAAGTTGATTATTTCAACAATAGTGGAGGATCTGGATCCATAAAAATGACCAATATGTCACTTGGTGGATGACAAGTGAAAGTCATTTGGAATGTGTGCCATGATGCAACGTGTACAAGTGAAAGTCATTTGGAATGTGTGCCATGAACATATTTAGTGAATGGAATGCTATACAAACTTGGGGTCTTGACCTCTAGTTTGATGGACATGAACTGCAAGACATGTTGTAATTCTTGTTGTAATTTGTGAATGCTGAGTAATGAACCAAATGGTGGGAATATAATTCTAGGAATCTATAAAGATTCTGTGAAACCAAAGGGTCACAAAAGCTATGGGATTGCTTGAATCGTCAAGATTATATAATTGGATATTGGATATGGAATTTTTGGGTTATGAATCTTAGATGAATTACTAAAAACAATATATAAATGGAAGCTATGAATGCAATTAGAAAAACTCTCTTACGATTTTAATATAGTGAGCCATTCTAGACTATTGGTGATTTGATTCAAAATTGGAGGAAAGACTACTTACCAATAACCTCTCCTAGTCGCCAACAAAGGAGTAGGAGTAGGAGTTTTTTGCAATAGGTACCAATAACCTCTCCTAGTCTCCACGTCTATATAATATTTCTAAAAATCACTAAGTGGGTTTTGAAGCAGACTTGTGAAAAAATGGGATTTCCCACCTAGCTTGGGATATCCAACTTTCTTAGTAATTAACTGAAAATATAACCTAAAACTGAGTCTGAAGGTATTGTTATCATATTGGGGTTTTAGTTGCATGCAAGTATGTAATAGCAAGCCTTACAGCACTGAAATTTTGATGGGACTATTTTGACTTTATTGAATACTTTTTGAACTGATTGCCATTTACTCACTTCCTCGATGAAAAGTAATAGAGTTGCTCCAGCTATTTTACTGTTTTGAGCTGGGTTGTGGTCAAAAACCTCATCAGTCCACTAAAAGTTCAGACTCCCTCAAAATGAGGATCTGTACTCACGATTTTTATTTGTAATGTTTGTACCTTAGCAATTGGACTAGAACACAAAAGGCATCTCACCTACTTTTTGGTTGAGCTGGCTTTTAGGTTGAAGCCTAGCTAGCTAGGATTAGCAGCATACTGGGGATGTTACAAAGGATTGATACAAGATGAATGACATAAATATGCTTTTGGAGTGGGACATAGAATGAAATCAGATAAATACATATGCTTTTGGAGTGGTCAGAAGGGGCACTTTTCTGACTTCAAGTAGGGCTCTAAATAATAGTGCTTTTGAACATTAGGGTTCAATAAAAAACAAGCTAAGTTTAGGTTCGTTTATGAGTTTAGTAATAAATTTGATATGAGTTTAACAAATAAACCTATATCTCACCAAAATATTAACTATTAGAAAATTGTTAATTTAATTCTTTAGCAATTCTAAGTTTCTAACAATTATTACGTCAACCTGTAAGTTGTTTGTAATAAAATTGGTATTTGATGATAGCTTTATGATTATATCCTCTCCACCTCCAAAACATTCAGCTTTCCCACAAATTACTCACTCTTTTTATAATATCCTCACTGCACCGTCAGTAAGTGTGAAGGCATAAACTTGCACCTAGTTGTTGTCACATAATGGCGAAGAGTTAGCATTGTTTTCAATATCTTGAATACGATTTGATTTGGTAGACTATATATTATTAGACAATAAATGCAGTGGGCACTTAAATAATAATTTCAGATAAATTATAAATTAGGGTAGTTTGATGGTCATGCAGCCTAATGGCTATTTTCTAAGTGTTATCTTGCACATGGACCATGATTGTTAGAGCTCCTACTGATTCTTCCTGGTAATACACTTGCTGTACAGCCTCTTGAGAAATAAATAAGGGTTATAAATTTATAATTTTTTTAAAATAATAATAAAACTGATATTTTTGTCATAACCATAATATTTTAAAAAATAAAAATAAAAATTATGGGATTCATAACCATAGGATCTTGCTACTGCCAATTGGGACCCACTTGACTCTTGAGAAATAAGAGTTATAAGTTTTTGTTTTTGTTTTTTTTAAAGCATAATAAAGCTGATATTTTTGTCATAAGTCATAACCATAGGATTAATTAAAAAATAAATAAATAAAAATTATGGGAGTCATAACCATAGGATCTTGCTCTTACAGGTTAGAGAAAAGCTAGTCCGAGTGTCCCCACATCTCTATTGCTATGTTAAAGCTCTACCTTGTATTCCTCAAGATATATAAGCTTCTTTATAATTAGACCGTTATGCAAACTTTTGATGATTTCGTTCAATGCTTGTAAAAACTAAAAATCGATCATTGCTAGAATTTTTCTTGCTCTATATATATTCGGTTTGGGGTTTGTTTAATTAAGTGTTTATTTGGGCTTAATTATGTATAAAGTTTTCTTTTATCACTAATCATGATAGTCCCTCCACAAATATAAAGTTCTTGTGTGGTGAGAGGCAAGGGTTAGGTTTCAAGTTTCCAAAAATGAGCTTTACATACATATACATTTAGATTAAGGTAAAAATGATTTAACGAATTATATGAATTTTTTTAAGAATCAACTAATCATATGGTTTAATATACATAAAATGGTTTTATAAACCATCACAAAGAGAAAATTTTCTAAAGGAAAACTTTATCTTTTAATTATTTACTTAATTGTTGAAAGTAGATAAAATATTATTATAGGTTAGAAAAAGTAAAACTTTAAAACACTATATAAGCAAATGATTAAACCAAACACACTAATATCTGCAAATTTATAGGCATGGTGGGTTAACTTGGTATATATGAAAGCAATTAGAACCATCTAAGATGGCGGTAGCAACAAGTAATAATAATGAACTGAAAGCAATTAGAACTGTTCAAGATGGCGGTAGCAACAAGTAATAATAATGAACTGAAATCTGAAAATACTTGTTATTGAAAATAGAACAAAACACTTACAGTAGTAGTAGTGATTACAAGATCTCAAGAGAATAGGTTAACAATTACAAGGCTTGTACTAGTTCTAGTTACAAGATTGTAAGGTAGTAGGAAATGCTAAGGTGAAACAAAGAACTCTCTCAAAGAAAGGCTCTCAAGAAGGAGAATAGTTCTAAGAGGAAGTTCTCTAAGAAAAAACCTGATTTAAACTTAAGGGACAACCCCCCTTAAATAGGCAAAATTCAGAGGGAACATTGTTATGAATAGTGACAGGTAAATAGTGACAAATGAATAGTAAAAGTGAATTTTCTCACTTTTGACTCAAATTTTTTGAGGAATCCTCCGTAGAGTTCAAAGGCCTGCAATTTAAGGGTCTAGGCCATAATTGGTGTCGTTGTGTGCCAAAAGAAACTAATGAGCACCATCCTTCAGAAGCATTGTTGTCTTCTTGTGCTAAAGGAAACCAAATGAGCACTATTATTGGGAATCTTCAGAAGCATTGTATTGGTGGGAAACAGGCTTTTAGCAGTGGTAAATATTGAAGTGTTTTGGCCGTTGTGCAGGCTAGACAAATAGGAGAATCAAAATCTTCAGCCAAATTTGGGGTATCTTGAAACAGTTCCAAATTTTCAGTAACATATTCTTCAAAGACATTGAAGCATTTTGGCTTTTGTGCAAGCCAGACAAACTAGAGAATCAACTTTATTAGTGAGTCTTGATAAGAATTCCTTTAGTAGTATCATTAATTTAAGGAGACTATTCATCAATCGGTGGAAGGAGCATCAGATGGATAACTATCATAAGAATCCCATGAAGAATTATCATTACATGCATGCTCATGATAGATAGCATATTTATTACATAGTCCACAATATAAAAGTGGCTCAAACTTTGGGGTTTTTCCTGGGATGAGAAGACTTCTTGGATTAGGATGATCTGCTATCTGCAAGTGAACAAGGGCATTAGCATAGGGTCTGGGACCAAAAACAGAAATTCAATCTGCGCTACCTATGAAATGATAATATTTCCATAAATTCTGAACAACATCAAGAATTTGATTATTGAAATAATTTCTCCAACATTCTGCAAGAGCATAAGGATCACTGAAGGATAAGTGAGAATTTCCTTTAAACCATTGTTCTTGGTGAGTGTGACCATTAATGAGAATGAGATGCTTTGAGGGTTGGACATTCATCCAGTTATCTTTTTCCCATTTTGGCAAAGTGCTCTAGCATCTGATGGAAACAAAAGAATTTTCAAACCCTTTAATAGCAGTTTGTATAATTTGTGGAAGCTGATTGGCTTGTTTATGGCTTGTTAATTTTATGAATCTGATAAAGCCATATAAACATTTGGGAAAGCCAGTTAGGATCCCTATCATCATCATCATCAGCAACATATGAACCATCGTCATAATTAATCAGAAGACCAGGAAATGGATGTTTCTTTTCATACACTCTGAGACTACTCCCAAAGTGTTCTTCCCAATCTAGTTGGATGAATACATTATCAAATTCATCCAATTCATTAGGATCAGGAATAGTAGCTGTAACAAGTTTTTTGAAATATTTAAACCATAGGTCGAAAGACTTAAACATAGCCTTGCTTTCCAGAATACGAAATTGTATGTCTGTTGGCAAGTTGGCAACAGCACTTCTCAATAGAGATTGGGTCTTAAGACTCAATTTTGCGTAGTCAGTGCCCATTATAGTCTTTTTATCCATGGAATGGATTTCCTCTTTGTCAAAGAGTTGACTATTGTAAAGATCATAGGGTTCATTTGCAACATTTGGTTGGTTAGCAGGATGGCTTCTATAAGCCTTATTTTCTGAAACAAGGTTGGCATATTCTGAAGCAAGGTTAGCATAGTGACTTGTATAAGCCTCATTTTGAGCAGTAAGGTTAACAAGATGGATTTCAAGTGCTCGAAGGGTTTTCTGGAAAAGTTTGCGGTGGTCTCTGGTAAAAGCAGCTTGAAGGTTATCAAGAATAAATTTGATAGAATCTGGTAATTCTAAATAGGTTCCATTATGGAATTGTAAATTTTTAGACAAAACTTCCTGTAAAGCAATTACCATATCACCACTGGAATATGTCACCTCTGTCGGGACAAATTCCTGAAGGGATGTTGATCTACTAGGTTTTACCCCAGAAGATGCGCCTTCATGCATTACAAAGGATCATGTGTGGTTGGTTCTATCTAAACAAAATGCATGCAGACCGTGCAAACTTGATCATGCGATATCTTTCAATCTGATAGTCCGATTTGGAAATCGGGCCTACTGTCGCGACCGTTAAAATCTCAAGATCATTTTTATGATATGCAATGTGAATTAATGCATATAATGCAATCATGAAATTTGGGTATATGAATTGTCACTTTAGTCATCTTCCTTGATTAAATAATGGGTGCAAAATCGAGTGTTTACGCATATAGTTCTTTTAAATATTGGGTTTTACCCCAAAAGATGCGCCTTCATGCATTACAAAGGATTATGTGTGGTTGGTTTTATCTAAACAAAATGCATGCAGATCGTGCAAACTTGATCATGCGATATCTTTCAATCCGACGGTCCGATTTGGAAATCGGGCCTACCGTCGTAACCGTTAGAATCTCAAAATTATTTTTATGATATGCAATATGAATTAATGCATGTAATGCAATCATGAATTTTGGGTATATGAATTGTCACTCTAGTCATCTTCCTTGATTAAATAATGGGAGCAAAATCGAGTGGCTACACATATAGTTCTTTTTTTTTTTTTTTTTTTTTTTCCAAAGAGGATGGTGTGCATTTAGAATTTACTGTTTTTGTACTATTTTATATTATGGTTTAGCCTTGGTCCAGTGTTTACTGCATTGAACCTAGTAGGATATTGTTATGTGTCCAAATATTGTCACGTGGTAACATCCTATCTGGTCCAGTGCACAGAAAGTACTGGACCTAAGCCTCTCCCTTCATATTATGAGTAATGGAAATTTGTATGATTCTTTTGTAAAAATGTTTTCATTTATTATTAGTAAGCTGTAAGCGTCTTAATCTAGGATTTAACATACTTGACAAGCTTGTAAACAAATCTCCATATACGTTTTTTGTCATATTTCAATTTTGATTTTGGTAATTATATATAAGTCAAAGTGCTTGACCAACTTATTTCCGAGACAATTTTAGATCACTGTTAAGAGCATCCATCAACCAATTTCACATAGTTAGATACAATTTGTGAAATTGTAAATTAGCCAATGGCAACTGTGGTATTTACCTAGGGAAAAATATAAAAAGTGATAAGTCGGCCAAAAAATAGTTATGTAATCGTTGGGGGAGGAGGGATTTGAAATTTAAACCCTATACTTCTCGACCCATTGGAACACCAAGAAGTATTAAATAAGTTACAAGATTCTTGGCAGCTAAGAACCGCTTAGAATAGAGGAATGGAAGGATCATAGATGTGGAAAGCATGCTTTCATTTTCAGTTTGTGTTTGTACTATCATTTGAATCATTTCTTACTGTTTAGAGTTTAGTTGGACTTTAAGTTAAGAAAATTTAAAAAACGCATCAATTTTATTACAAAGAATTTACAAATTGACATATGCCAATGCTTGTGGATGTGAGTGAAAGAGGATGTTATAAATGCATTATTAATTACCACCCACCCAGTAATAAGAAAATTAACATGGTCTAGGAGGCCATTTTCAACCCAAATATTGGCATAGTTAGTTTGGTCTTGCCCCAGGCTTAGATTGTGTATGAAGCTCCTTCCAAAAGCACCATTTTTGTATGAAAGGAAATTCTTCATTCACAAAGCATTACAGGCAATTTAGATGTTTAGCAAACACTATTGCACATTAATGTATATATAAACACATGGCTACACACACGACAGGTTTAGCATTCACATGATTGCCACGAACTACGGAATTCAGTCAATTGACAACTAGCTTGTGTATGATATTGGGAGAAGATATGAGATAAAACTATCCATCAAATAAATGATGAATAATTCAGAAAAGTTGGAGTCTGGAAATTTCAAGATAATCAAAATTATCAAATATGTCAATAACTATCTTATCTATAAAATTATTAAACTTTAAATTTTATATAATTTAAAATTATACACAAAAAATGAGTTTATAAATTAAATAGTAAATATCTTATTAATACTAATTTGGTGTGTGTTTAGAAGAACAATAACACATTTAATTTAACGGTTGAATTTTTAAAATATTAATTTAATACAAGAAGATATTAACTGATGATAAAAGACTTAATCTTGTCCCATAAATTTATCAATGCATGGACAAGTGTTGAAGTCAGTGGCAAACCTATATAAGCTGAAGCTAAAGTTGAACTTTTAGTTGTCTCATCTGCACATAATCTGGGGTTAATGTCATAAAGCCCATTCAGAATTCTTCAATCACCCTCACATTGGGCCATCTCTTTCATTATTGCCGATATAAACCAGTTATCTTTGCTCTTTTCATTTTGGCTCCTGTTGTTAGGCTAGCCAATTGTGCTACCATGGCGTAGCTGCGAGCACCTTTTTGTAATGTATTTGGAGCCTTTCCCATCTCCAATCTTTCTGCCCACATCTTGGAGGTAGAGATGGCAGATGGACCGGCCCTGAATTTTCTCTTCTCAATAAAATTCATCATTTAGCCAACAAAAAAAAAAAAAAAAAGTGACCGGCTCTTGTTTTCACCACCATTGATCAACAAGTTTTTTTTTTTTTTTTTTTTTTTTTTTTTTTTTTTTTCAACTAGTAAAGTTTCTTATGGTTGAATAAGAGATTTGAGGTTCAATTCCCACCTACATCAAAAATTGATTGGTGTTTTGGTTTGATGATAAAAAACAAAATTATCAGAAGTGACCACCATAGATTGAAACTCTATAAATAAAAAAACAAGAGTTTTTATTTTTTATTTTTTTATGGACCAAATATTAACATTGTTTTACATTAATTGTAGCTTCTATCTTTATTGAGAGTAAGCTTTTGCTATTATGAGTTTTTATGAGTTTTGCTATTGTGAGTTTTATTTCGCCATTAATTTTGATAATTAAGGTCTAAAAAAGCAGAGAATGGGGAAGTGAAAGGTCACCCAAGAGACTTTTATTTTGAGGAACATTCCCCAAAGGGCATTCATCCATTTCCAGGCAAAGCCAACACTTTGAGTTTTGTAGTGTCCTTCGTTCCCGTTCTCTTCCTTTGTTTGGTAATTTGCTTGATTGTCTCTAGACCAAAAAAAAAAAAAAAAAAAAAAAAAAAAGAAAAGAAAAAGGAAATGAAGGCTGTCCTTCTCAAAGAAGGTGTTGTACATGCATTTGGTCCTCCTCCTTAAGCACAATAATTATCTTACACATATAACATATGATACGTATTATTTCTTTTGTAAATATGTGAGCTCCACACTGTATAGGGTTATAATTAATAATTTACCAAAAAAAAAAAAATGGTTATAATTAATATACTGTAAGAATTATGATGCACGTGAATCTCATTTGTGGTTTCATGCAAAAAAAAAACCCTACCCTTATGTAGTTATGTGAGAAGGTGATGTGTTTGTTAAGTTTAATTAATTGGCAATTTTTAGCATTAAGTTCTTTTATTTTTCCATAGAGGATGGCCCGCATTTAAGATTTTCTATTCCTCTATGACATACTTGTACTATTTTTTGAGTCATGAAAATTTGTATGATTCTTTTGTAAGAAATGTTTTCTTTTATTATTAGTAAGTTGTAAGAGTCTTAATTTAGGATTTAACATACACAACACTGCTTGTAAACAAATTTTCACACGTTTTTTTGTGTGTGTGTGTGTGTTCATATTCCTGTTTTGATTTTGAAAATTTAATAAGTCAAAGGGCCTAACCAATTAACTTATCTTGGAGACAATTTTAGACCACTGTTAAGATCATCCATCAACCAATTTCATAAAATCAGACACAAATTGGGAAATTGTAAATTAAATGATGGCAAGTATGGTATTTACGGAGGGAAAAGTATAAAAAGAGATAAGTCGGCCAATGACCATTGACAAAAAAAAAAAAAAAAAAAAAAAAATGCAATCTTTGGGAGGGAGGGGTTTGAAGTTTGAACCCTAGACTTCTCAATCCATTGGAATACTAGAATGTATTAATCGAGTTAATTATAAGACTCTTGGCAACCAATATTGCTTAGAATAGAAGAGTGGAAGGACCATATAGATGTGGAAATTATGATTTCATTTTCAATTGGTGCACTTTATGCTATCATTTGAATCATTTCTTACTGTTTGGTGGGACTTTAAGTTAAGCAAATTTCTAAAAATCATCAATTTTATTATAAAAAGTTTACAAATTGACATGATAATGAATATAATTAATACCAAATAATAATATAATAAATATAAATTTTAATCACTTTTTTGTTTTGTGTTTGAAAGTTCACACATTAACTTATAAGGTTTATATAATAAAATTTATAATATATAGTAAACTCAATGAAAGCAGAAGCAATAAAATTAGTGAGCTATGTGTTTTAAGCCAAGTTCTTATTTTATATACCAGCTAGGTTTTGAACAGCTACTAGCCTTTCAATTTAGAAATAAAAATTGTTTCTCAAAAAGAAAAAACGTTTAGTAATAAAAATTCTTCCGTTCCATTTTAGGTGTTTTACTTTATGTTCCATTAATTATGACTTGCAAGTGAGTTCCAGTAATTAGCTTAACTGATAAAGTTTCTGATGGTTGAATAAAATGTCTAGAGTCTGAAAATAAAGAACACAATCATCATAGGCAGACACTATAAGTTGAAACTCTATAAAAAAGAAATCACGACTTGCAACACATTCTTTTTTCTTTCCTTATAAAACACCCAAAGTTTAAAATTAAAAAAAAAAAAAAAAAATTATTAGAAGCATGACATAATACAATTAGTCTTGCAAGATTTTTTATTTTATTTTTGGAACCAAATATTTAGCATTACGTATTTAATCAAACATCCATTTCTTTCTTTATTATTAGTAAGCTTTTACTTCTTCTCCAAAAAAAGGAGTAATAATTTTATTTATAAAATATGAAAGTTCACACATCCATTTGTAAGGTTTATATTTAAATATCACTAATATTACTTGATAGGGGTATTTTTGGCAGAAAATTAAAGCCCCCAAATGCGCCCTTCCAGGATGATGGCGGCGCCTACGTACCCGTTAGCTCCACGTAAACCGACAGGAGTCCTAGGCCGACGACTTGACCATTTGATGACCCCCCGGGTTGCGCTTGATAGACAGCTCTATAAGGCCAACAGGACACCTCTAGGAGGCCGACAGGAAACCCGTTAGGGGCCGACGAGGAGGGTAACCGGCGGGTCCACCATGGCCTTGCTTGGTCCCCACGCATGCCTATACATGGTAATGCCTTGCGCACCGCACCAAATAAAACCCAATACTCACCCATATCTCCCTTACATGGAAAGGGGCCTTGAAATCTTGGAAGCCCTACTCACTAAGCCCTCTTCGCAAGGAAAGATCCCTACATTCAAGGGATTCCGATTCACCACTCACCGCTATATAAACTCCAGACCTCCACTTCTCTTAGGTACGCGAAAAATCCCTAGCTCTCTCACTATAGAGTTCTTAGAGATTTCTCATTCACTAACTTGATCTTCGGAGGGTTCTATGTTTGGTCTATTTGTTGTTATTTCACAGGTATCCATCGGAGTGCTTTGGAACCTACAACTCATTGACGATCTCAGAGCATCATCATCATTACTCTTTCATTTATATAGTAAAATCAATGAAAGCAGAAGTAATAAAATTACCAAATGAGCTATGCGTTTTTTGCTCCTTTACAATAACATCAACAAAAACCTTTGGAGCTGAACCCAAAACAAAACAACCAGAAAATCTATTATAGAGAGACCAAGATCCTAAAACAAGAGCAGCACTATTGGACTCTAGGGGTCCACTTAAACTCTAGTCTGCAACATGAGGACTTTAGCCTCAAAGTATCCTGAGTTAGAATTGAAATTCTCCATTGGACTACTTAACTAGGATTAGTGAGAGCATCTCTATATACCTTGGCATCACTCTCAATAATTGCTACTTCAATACCATGAGACACCACCTGAAGGGTTGCCCAATTAATTGCTTTCTCTTCTGCTTGGACAGTGATAGTGGTTTCCACTAGTTTTGAGAGAGCAAAAACCAATGCCCCTCTCCAATCCCCAGCAACAATCACAACATAGGACCAACTATTGCCAATGGTTGCATCACAGTTAACTTTGACTGTACCTTGTGGAGGATTTGACCATATGGAAGACCTAGCTGGGGTTAAACCATGATAGCTTGGCTGAAATGCCAAAGAAAACCCCAGACAACGAGCTACAATATTTTGCCTTAGTCTGTCAGGACATAGTTGGGCACTTTCAAATGAGGCTATATTTCTAGCCTTCCAAAGCTGTTCTACAATCACTGCACCCAAAGATAGAAATTAACTGGGTCTTCTCAAGAGAGTTTAGGTTCCAATTAGAAGGAGGTGATATTATCAGCTCAATAAGTTGGTTTGTAGAGGACAAATTGAGGTACTCAATTCTTATTCCTCCACTACATTCAAACCATAGGCCTCTAGCCAGTGGGCAATAAACAAAGATATGCAGAGCAGACTCCAAAGGTGCTTCACACATGGGGCGGCTCAATATTTGGAATGAACCTCGCCAATTTTTCTTTTGTCGGCAAAACGTCAGAGGCTATGCGCCACAAAAGCATTTTTAGTCTTTCATGGATTTTTGTTTTCCAACTACCAGCCACCACTGCATTTGATCCACCACTATCATGGGCTGTTAAATCCCAATAAACTGATCGAATTGAGAAATTACCATTTGCAGCTTTGGTCCAAATCCATTGATCCTGTCCACAACTCCTCCTTGCTGGCGTTTTCTTAATTGCATTTGCTGTTTGATCATCAAATAGAGATTGAAGTTTTGCTTCATGAATCATAACATGCAACATACTCTTTTTAACGTATCCAATCGATCATCCATTTCTTTCTTTATTAATAGTAAGCTTTCTAACTCTAAAAACAAAATTAGTAAACTTTCTGTTTATTAAAAATAAAAAAGTATTAAAATAATTTTGATATGAGAAGTGCTATGTCAATATTGCCGTTATGCTTGGTGGATACCCACGGAAGGAAATTACATTAAGGAAGGATATGTTGTCTACAAAAGAACCATTAGTGAAATAACAAAAATTATGTGGAACTCTGATAATAAGGTAAGAAAAAAGAAAACCTTGAACAATAATATTGTGTCCTTAACATTGCTTTATGTACTATAGACCTACTTTCACAAAATTTAACTATAAAATTATGAGTTGATTGATATTCATTAATTAAATGGAAAAGATTTTGTTTTCCAAATACAACTAAATGACTATAATCTCAAGTATGGAAGATAATTCTTCACTGTTAAGAAAGTTTTTGAATCTTTTGAAGAAACTGACAAAGCAATTCAGCTTGATAAAATGACAGAAGTACGTATTATTTAATATAGCAAAATTACAAATTTGATTTTTAACTTCTATATGTTGTAATACATTTCTCAACTTGTTCTATTGCCAGGCTTACATCAGTTATACTTCAAATGAATGCAACAACAAATTATCAAGTGAACATGATGGTGATTTTACGAAGTTTCAAAAAGTTTATGTTCAAAGTTATGTACAACTCACATCAACATCTGTAATTAAGGAAAACAAAAGGGCATATTTAGTGACTTCTACGAAGCAACAAAGGAAGAAGATCCAAAGAACACTTTAAAGTCGTCTTTCAATTTATTTGAAATATTGATTGAGTAGTTCTTTAAATTTGTGTTTCATACATTTAATGGATAATTGAGGATGTTAAAGATTTAATTCTTCATTTTAATTTAAACTTAAGTTTGATTTCTATTTTTCGTTATGTAATTTAATGTTTCATATCAACAATTAAAGAGGAAGAGAAAAAGAATAGTTTACATTTATTTACAATAGCTTTTTCGTGCATTACACGAATTAGGGACTAGTTTTATAATATAAACAAGTAGATATTCATGCTAAACGATAAACACAAGCTCATTTTTGTCCAGAGTGAACAAATAGGAAGGGAAAGGCAGCGGTGAGGTAGATAGGGTGTTTCGGATTCCAATAATAACTTTTAGACTTTGTTTAAAGAAATTTAATGGCTTGTTTGGATGGAGGGAGGAAGGAAGGGAAGAAGAGTATAATTGGCTAAAAATAAATTAATTTGGTTCTCCTATAACAGCATCCGTTTAAAAAGCATTATAAAGCAATTATTGCGTGTACTGCATTGCAACATTTATGGGGAGAGGAGAACCACTTCCAAAAAGTCAATTTTTTTAATAAATGCTTTATAATGCTTTCTAAACGAGTGTTGTACAACCCCCCTAACCAGACCCTTAAATGTTATGAGAGGCAAGTTGTGTATTGTGGTTTCGCGGCTTCACTTGGCATTTGTCTATTGTGGTATTACATGTGGTATTATGTGTGGTTGGAGACTCAGCTTTTTTATTAGGTTTGTTATTGTGGCTACTAGATGTTCCACCTTCCAAATATGATGCCATCAAAACCGGAAGAATATGTAATATATAATATATTAACTTGAATATAAAATGGATCATATGTTAGAAATGAATCTGACATATTATATATTTTAAATGGGGGTATAACTTTTAGACTTTGTTTAAGGAAATTTATAGGTTCACATTAATATGACATAGATATCAACAGGTATGCCCATCATAATCCACCGAACCTTTAATACGCAAGTTGTCTTTTGTTGTTTGTGGCTTCACTTGGAAAGTTTTATCCACTTTTAGACGTTCCTTTTTTTTTTTTTTTTTTTGTTGAAGATGAAGAAACAGATGATGATGATGATAATATACCCCTCAACAAGTTTGTCTAGTCATACCACAATAACAAATTATTGAAGAAAAAGAAAAAAAAAAAAGAGGTTTTGTAATGAAGCTCTTTATTACATCACATAATAAAGATCAATAATATAGAATGAATTGATATGCTTTTTGATGGTGGACAAAAATAAACCAACTCCAATTCGTCCATAAGAGTCATCCAGAGCAGAAAGGTCATCCTAACATAAGAAGGCCATCCATATTAAGACGGTCGTTCATATGCATGAGGGTCGTCCATCAGGAAAAGCGCATGGACAACCTCCCAACACTTGAAAATTCCAGAAATGGACTTATCTATAAAAGCTTGTAATTCGGACCACGTGCTACTATTTTGAAGCATGAGTAGAGTCCTTATTCATCGCTATAACTTCCTATTAAGTACTTAACTTCCAATGGCGGTTGTAGAAGATAAGATCGAACATGCTAACTTCTATAGCGGTTGTGGAAGTTAAGTCTAAACCTTTTAACTTCCACAAATATTGGGGAAGTTACCAAACAAGTAACCACTCCAAAGCTTACTATACAAGGACACATCTACATCAAATGGAGGTAAGTCTTTACACACTCCTAAAAAGTTGGAGTTCTAGAATTCTAAAGAGAAAAATTAACTTAAGCATCGGAGGGTTCTTGGCCGGTCCACCCCAGTCACCTTTGATCTTGTTTCTGTTTTTAGGCCTTCCAAGCATCACTAGTTCATTGAAACCCGAAGCATTCAGCCTATTGATTTTCTTTGCATCATCAGTTGGCATCGTCTGTGGGAAAGATTAAGTTCGCATTTCGCAACTTCGACAAAAGGCTGCATGGTTCGGACAAGATCAATGGTCACTAGTCCAGGCCACCAGGAGAGTGGGAATGCTTCTAGTAATCCCCACCATGATCACCAGTCAGCACCTGTCATGCAACTGCCTTCCATCCAACACATACAGTCCATGGCAGCCGCCATGGCGGAATTAACCCATCAGAATCAAGAGTTGACTAGGGTGATTAGTCTAAGGAGGCAACGCCATGAAAGGTACGCGGAAGGGTAAGCCCAGAGTCAAGAAGTTAGAGAAGGAGAAAATGCTGAGTCTGAGAACCAGTCAAGGGGTACTTCATGAAGGGTGCCACATTTGGAAAGGGAGATGGATCAGATGAGGAAAGCCATGGACGAGATGAGGGAGAACTTGAAAAGGGCGAATCCTGTAGATGACTTAGTTCATCGAACTGACTCCTCTTTCATAGCTTTCATCAACAGTCATCCTTTGGCTCCTAAGTTCAAGATGCCTTCCTTGGACTCATATGATGGAACGCGTGACCCATGTGATCATATCGCTACCTTCAAGACTACAATGCACCTTCAAGGGGTTTTGGATGAGATTATGTGTAGGGCCTTCCCTACCACCCTTAAGGGGTCAGCACGAGTGTGGTTCAGCAAGATACCTCCAAACACTGTGGGCTCATTCGAAGAATTGAGTAAGTTGTTCGTCAACAACTTTATCAGAGGATAAAGGCATAAGTGTTCCTCGTCCAGCCTATTAACCATAGAGCAAGGGGAAAGTGAAAGCTTGCGGTCCTTCATTACTCGGTTCAATAGGGAAGCCCTGACGGTGGACGAAATGGATGACAAGTTGTTATTGGCAGCCTTCCATAATGGAGTTAACTCCAATTTATTCATCCATAAGCTTTATGAGCAAGAGCCATAAACCATGATTGAACTCGTCCATTCAGCCCAAAGTTTCATGAATGCGGAGGATGCAATCATAGCTAAGAAGAGGAAGAGAGTTAAGCGTATGGAAGCAGATCTCCCGCATCATCCTGAGTAGGGTCCTCGTTCAAAGAAGACAAGTTCTTCAGCAAGGAGTCAGCAATATATGCCCTTGAAAATGCCACTTGAATAAGTGCTTATACAAATCAAGGATGACCCATCCTTGAAGTGGCTAGAAAAAATGAAGGGAGATCCCAACAAGAGCAATAGGAATAAGTATTGCTGCTTCCATAGGGACCACGAGCATGACACGGACGAGTGTTTTGATTTGAAGCAGCAAATAGAGAATCTCATCAGGCAAGGAAAATTGAGAAATTTTCTTGGACGAGATCATAAGGACGAGAAGTTGAAAGGAAAGGTAGAAGAGTTGTCACAACCCCCACTTGGAGAAATAAAAGTTATTATAGGAGGAACCTCGACAGGGCAATCCTCCTAGTCAAGGAAGACGTACCTGAAAGTGGTGCAAAAGGTCCAGCTTTTTGGATGATCCCCTAGGATGAGGGGAGCGGACGGGCAAGCCATTATGTTCACAGACAAGGATGATAAAAGGGTTCACCACCCACATGACAATGCGATTGTCATCACCTTGCTCATTGTTGATAATACAACTAGGAGGGTGTTGGTAGACAATGGAAGTTTGGTGAACATCTTATATTACCCTACCTTCTAACAAATAAGGCTTGGACGAGATCAACTTCGTCCAGTTAACTCACCCTTGGTAGGATTTGGAGGAACGAAAGTGCAACCCATGGGTACCATTACGTTACCTGTGGTGGTAGGAGCATATCCGCAACAGATAACCAAAGAAGTAAACTTCCTTGTTGTTGACTGTTCATCGTCATACAACGCTATCATTGGAAGATCGACTTTGAACAGTTGGAAGGCGGTAACATCTACCTACCATTTGTCTGTTAAGTTCCTAACAAAGTATGGAGTAGGTCAAGTGCAGGGAGACCAATTAGTTGCCAGAGAATGCTATCTAACCATGTTGGCTATGGACGAGCACATGCAGACAATGAGCATAGACGAGAGAAGGGTTACTACGGAGCCTACAGTGATGCTAGAAGATGTTCCTTTAGATGAGCGTAATCTTGAAAAGTTTACAAGGATTGGAGCAAGCATGAAAAAGAAGACAAAGCAAGACCTTGCCCAACTTTTAAAGAAGAGTATTGATGTGTTCGTATGGAGTTATGAGGATATGCCAAGTATTGACCTAAGCATCATTACTTATCGTCTAAACATATATCCTTCTTCCAAGCCCGTACGTCAAAAGAAAAAAAAATTTGCCCCTAAACGAGACAATGCCATTAAAGAAGAAGTCCAAACCGTGGCAAAATTTATTTGAAAAGTTTATTACCTGGATTGGTTGGCTAATGTGGTAATGGTCAAGAAGGCTAATGGTAAATGGAGGATGTGTGTGGACTTCACCGATCTAAACAAGGCCTGCCGTAAGGATAGCTATTTATTGCCATGCATTGATCAGCTGGTGGACTTAACTGCGAGTCATAAATTGTTAGTTTCATGGACGCCTTTTTAGGCTACAACCAAATAAGGATGGACGAGGTGGATCAAGAGAAGACATCCTTCATCACCAGCCAAGGCTTGTTTTGCTACAAGGTAATGCCATTCGGTTTAAAGAACGTGGAGGCAACTTATTAAAGGCTGGTTAACCATATGTTTCGTCCACAAATTGGGCGAAATGTGGAAGTTTATGTAGATGATATGCTGGTAAAGAGTTTGGACGAGGAAAATCATTTGGACGACCTTCAGGAGACCTTTGATACGCTTAGACGGTATAACATGAAGTTGAATTCGAGCAAGTGTGCTTTTGGAGTTTCGTCAGGAAAGTTTCTTGGGTTCATGGTTTCACATAAGGGAATTGAAGAAAATCCCGATAAGATCCAAGTGATACTGAATATGGAGCCACCAAGGAATATCAAAGAAGTCCAGTCTCTCACCAGACGAGTTGCCACCCTTAACAGGTTCGTCTCGAAAGCTACTAACAAGTGTTTACCATTCTTTAAAGTTCTCAAGAAGGCATTTGAATGGATGGATGAGTGTTAGAAGGCCTTCCAAGACCTTAAGACCTACCTCACCATAGCTCCTCTGTTAAGCCCGTCCACACCAGGTGAAGAATTATACTTGTATTTAGCGGTGTCCCCACATGCAGTGAGCTCGGCGTTGATTAGAGAAGAAGGGAAGATACATAAGCCAGTTTACTATACAAGCTGAGCGCTAAGAGGGGCAGAAGGACGATATCCAATGATGGAAAAGCTAACCTTTAATTGGGTCACGGCTTCTAGGAAGTTGAGGCATTACTTTCAGGCTCATGTCATCAATGTCTTAATAGATCATCCACTAAAGAAGGCGATGAACAAGTTGGAAGCCATAGGACGACTAATCCAATAGGCCGTAGAACTCAGTGAGTTTGATGTCAGGTACCAACCAAGAAGTGCGATAAAAGCACAAGCGTAGGCGAATTTCATTTTAGAGTTCACTCCCAGCCAAGGCGAGCTAGACGAGGTGGACAGAGTTCAGAGGTGGGTTATCAATGTAGATGGCTCGTCCACGTTATATGCAGGAGGAATTGGAGTTATACTCAAGTCACCGGAAGGAGATAAGTTGAAATGCGTAGCTCATCTACAATACCAAACCACCAACAATGAAGCTGAATTCGAAACCCTTCTCAAAGGATTAGAATTGGCTAAGTCCTTAAGGGTAGAGTCAGTAGTCGTCTAAGGAGATTCTCAGTTGATCATCAATCAAGTGAATGGAATGTGTAAAGTTAAGGAAGATCGGATGAAGAAGTACCTAAATGGCTCGTCAAAAGATTTAAATAAGCCATTTTTGTTCAACTCCCGAGGGAGGAAAACATGGAAGCGGATGCTTTTGCAAAAGCAGCTTCAGCAGGGGGAGCAATGGACGAGTATAACCAAGTCCAATATATGCCAAGCATAGATCTTCCAGAGGTACAACAAATTGAAGGAGAAGGAAATTGGATGACTCCAATAATAGTTTATCTCAAAGATGGAAGGCTTCTAGAAGACAAGGACAAGGCTAGGAAATTGAGGATCAAAGCTGCCAAATATGTCCTCATAGATGAGGTGTTATATAAACGAGGCTTCTCTCAGCCTTACTTAAGGTGTTTAGCTCCGGACAAGTCGAATTATGTATTAAGGGAAGTTCATGAAGGAGCATACAGAAATCACTTTACTAAGTGGGTGGAAGCCGAACCCTTAGCAAAAATCACTTAGCAAAATGTCAAAAATTTCGATTGGAAGAGCATTGTATGCAGGTTCGGGGTACCTAGGGTACTAGTGTCTGATAACGGATGACAGTTTGACAACACACCTTTCAGAGACTTTTGAGAATAATTTGGAATCAAGAATCATTATTCCTCATCCTCCCACCCACAGGCGAATAGACAAGCAGAAATTGCAAACCGATCCTTGTTGAAAATCATTAAGACTCGGCTTAAGGGAGTAAAGGGAGTATGGCCAGACGAGCTACCAGGTATTTTATGGGCTTATAGGACGACTGTGAGGACCCCCACAGGGGAAACTCCTTTCAAGTTAGCCTATGGAAGTGAAGCAGTGATACCTGCAAAAGTGCACATGGCAAACCACAGGGTGATGAAGTATCAGGACGAGGATAACAAAGAGCAACTTTGTCTCAACCTTGATCTAATAGACGAGGTAAGGATGGACGCGAAGCAAAGGACAGCAAGGTATAAAAGCCTCATGGCCAGACAACATGATGCAATGGTAAAACCCAAGTGCTTCAACATTGGGGACCTCATTCTAAAAATGGTCTCTTTGGCAACAAGAAACCCAGCCCATAGGAAATTGAGACCTAATTGGGAAGGACCCTACAGGGTTATTTATTACAAGAGACAAGGATCATATTACTTAGAAGCCCTGGACGGGAGAAAGCTAGAACACCCCTGGAATGTTGAGCATTTAAGAAGATATTACCAGTAACATATCTCCCTGGACGAGCATCATCCTGGACGAGATCCTCCTAGACGTTGCCATCCTGGACAAGCCAAAGTTGTGTGTTGATTTCTATTACTAGCATTTACTTGTGTTTATTATTAGCGTTATATGTTGTATTTTAATTCCCTAAAAGTGCGTTAGTTTCTAAACTATGCACTATCTCTAAACTATGGACGAGGTCATAGACTTAGTTTATTTGTTTGTGTGTAAACATTTTCAATTCCCTAAAAGGCACTAGCTTCTAAGCATGTGCCATGCTTGTGGACGATGTTTATGTTATGTATACAGTTTGGATTTCCAATGTATGTAGTCGATGAATTCCTAATCTTCGTGACTTCATCCACAAGAAGGCTAAAGGCCCAAGACAAGAAAAATCTCTGGACACAGGGATGTAACGTTTATAAGCTTTCCTCGAAATAAGGATAAAGCAAAGAAAAATAAGCTTAAGGCATACTCGTCTAATAGATGGACGAGAAAATGTATATTCATCCAATGGACGAGGTAAAACCTTAAGCATATTCGTCCAAGAAATGGACGAGAAAATGCATGCGCCTAAGAATATTTAAAATCCATGGATAGATATAACCAGCCAAAACAATCCAATCTTTGGACGAATAAATGCTGTAAGTGTCTTGCCTAAAGACGAAAGTAAACTGTCCAACCTATGGACGAGAAAAAGAACTGGCTAAATCCAACCCCTGGATGAATAAAGTTGGTAAAAGCAACGCCATTCGTAAGACGAGTTACACTTGTAAAATTTAAAGAATGGTAAAAATGTTGAACATAAGGAAACTTAACACGAACAAGCTAAATGCTTTCATAAGTGGACGGACCACACTTAAAAAACCAGTACAATGTAGACGATGTAAATAACGAAATTCGTCCACATAATAACATGTTCAATAGTAAGTAATGAAAATAAGCATTCATTCATAAATTTAAAAAATGGTAGACGACCACCGTCCAAAAACCCTTAAAGTAAAGCGTAGAGGCAATTGTATCAAAGCTCATCCCAAAGATTATAGACGAGTAAAATATACTTAGACGAATTAAATGTACTTGCATAAATTTAAATGGTCCAAAACAACGGAACCATCATAAAAAAAGAAAAGAAAAGAAAGAGAGAAACTAAAAACAATTTTATTGTGAGGGGTTATCTCCAGTTTTAGGCTCGTCCTGGGTAGGCTGGGTGGTAGCGTCGTCCTCAATATTAACATCTTTGGAACTCGTCTAGAGGAGAGAGCTTGCAGTACCGAGATTGAGCTTGATGGAGTTGAAGTCAACTTCAGGGAAGCGTTCTACAACGTTCGTACGAAAATCTTCAAAGCCAGCAACGTAGTTAGTGTCCGAAAGACTAGTAAACTGGCTGAAAGCTTTGAACTCATCAATGGCGTCCTTTTTGGCATTCTCTAAAAGGGTGCTCAACTCCTCATTCCTTGTCTGAAGGTGGTCAAGACGAGTATCATTTTCGACGATGTCAGCCTTGAGCTCCTCGACAAGATTTTTCAGTTCCTTAACCTCATCCATAGCCTTGGCTTCCTTTTCAGCTAACTCCTACATTCGTCTTTAACCTGCTAGATCCTCGTCTCAAGCTTGATTCTCTCCTTGTCCATCTTTATGGCCTGCTTGGACGCTGCAATGAACTTGGACATACCCTACACGAGTGGTTAAAAATTTCGTTAGACGAGAAGAATGTAAATTGATAAGACGAGGTAAAAGTGCTTACATACCTTAAAAAGATTGTGAGCAGCAGAATGTTCAAACTCTTTCAAGGACATGTCATAGCATGCAGCTATGTCCTCAACTACAGTTAGATTTATATTGTTTCACATTATGCTTGGTAGGATTTGAACAGTTTGAGCAATGACACTTCAACGATATGTTGTGTCCACGAAAATAGCTTCATCAAGGTCCTGGTGGTACATATGATTTACCTATTATCATCATGTGGCATGGGGTCATAAGTCCACATTGGAAACTCTTTTTTTTTTTTTATAGCGAAAAAAAAGAAAGTATTTTTGATGGCATGGACAAGTAAGAGGAATTGCTTCCAATTAAAATAAAAAAATTGCAGGTATATTAGGGAGTTAGAACGATGAATATATTACTATATAGCAAAAAGTCATGGGTTCAAATATTGTCAAGGGGAAAAATTTAGAGTCAACATATTAGAACATTAGCATTGGAGTTTTAAAACTCCCAATTTGTTATTTTAGAAACCCAAAGCACCAACATACCACAATGCTTGGGTTCTTATAGCTAAAAATTTTTAGAACCAAGTTGGTGCTTGCTAGTTTTGATGGTAGGAGGTAGTGGTGTTGGGTGTGTTGGATTTGGTGATTGGTGATTGTGAGTTTGTTGGAGAGAGAGAGAGGCAAAAAGAAGAGAGGAAAGAGAGAAATGAGAGAGAAAGACATTTTTTATATTATTTGATTTGATAATTTATATTATTTTAATGAGTTGTATGTTAAAATAAAAATAAAAATATTAGATTTATTATAAGATAAGTTGTTAAAATAGATAAAATGACATTGTGAGACTTATATAAAGTGAGACTTATATAAAGTATGATTCAGAAATTCGATGGCAGCTGGCCTCTTTTCCTTTCTAAATCAAAGGGCCTTATCATTATTCTAGGAGAGTAGGAGGGTAGAGTCGATGCAGAAGGTGATTATTTAGGTTTTGTAAATTATTATTAAAAAAAAATTAAGTATGGCAAATTGACATAAATGCCCTACCTATGTACCCACTACCTACTCACCCACCCACCCCAGTCACCCCTTATTAGGTTTTGTCTTCTTCCCTTTCTTTTATTATTATTTTGTCATTCACCTATTCCCGAAAACGCTATATGGATTGAAAAAGTCAAAACCCCACCTTGTAAATACTTTACTGGTTGAGGTTCATTCTGATTAGGTTGACCCACCTTGTAAAGTTGTAATAGAAATTCTTAACCGGTTGAGGTAAGCTATCGTTTTTTACTTAAAATATAAATAAATAAATAACTTTTAAGAATCTAGGCTAGATATTCAATTGTTTCTCAAAAAAAAAGAAAAAAGAAAAGGCTAAACATTCAACCATTCAACGCGAAAAACAACGTGATATTTTTCCTTTAGAGTAACAAAGTTTTATACAATATTAGAATCACACGACAATAATTGTGATTTTTTTTTTTCATTAAACTCACACAACAATAAATGTGATTGAGACAACAATGATATAACGACAATAATAATAAAATTTTTTAATATTACCTTTCCATTTTGCATTTAAAAATTGATAGATCAGTCTATAAAATTTATATAATAAGTATTTGTATTTTCCCAAGAATCACTAGTTTCATAACTTGGTATATTTGATCATTTGAATGTTACAATAACGGGTAGTGGATATTTGAACAATGGTCATCTCCGTTGAAAAGACTACTAGTTATATATAACTTGAATTTTCAATTAATAATAGAATCCACAATTTTATCCACAAAGTCGCTGTCACACTAATGTTACTCTTTTTATATACTCACTACTAATATATATACTAGAATGTGATCAAAGTTTTTTTTTTTTTTTGAGGGGAGGATGTGATCAAAGTTAAAAGCAAAATATGAAACGAGAAAAGAATATCATATATTCTATACATAGTATGCGTTTGGATACAGTTTATTTTGCTGAAAACTGAAAACAATAAATTTTTTTTTTTTCTGTTTATTACTGTTTAGCACTGTTCATTGGCCTAAATACACTGTTCATGGTCAATGAACAGTGCATAACACGCTGGTTTTTTTTTTTTTTTTTTTTTTTAAAAGGCCTAAAACGTGGACGCGCAATACAAACAGACCTATAATATAAAATCGAAACGTTTAACTTATTGTTGAATTCATAATATGTTGACATATAAGCTTTAGAGTGCTTACAATTTTCCACATCATTCTTTTATTTATTTTTTATTCTTCATTCTTTTCCAAATCCCACTCTTATTAGTAATTCTATTGGTTCTATTTTGTTTGGCTTTATTTTCAGTTAATTAATTAGTTATTTTTATTCGAGTCTGCTTAGAAATTCTTTACCTACTCCCCCTATTATTAGGATTTCCAAAAATAAGACTGCCGTAAATAACCATATCACATAAGAGACTTGCAAAACGACTACTTCTCCAATAGTGTGTGTCTATATAAATATATATATATATATATATATATATATTAACACATCACACCAAAACCCCCTCTGCTCATTCTTTTGTTTCTACAAACTCTTTGTCCTCAAGGTATATGAATTTCTCATCATAGCTTCTTTTTTTTTTTTTTCTTTTTTTTTTTGTATTCTAATTTTTAGTTAAAATTTTGTTTAATTGATATTTTTCATTTAGTAATTGAATGTTTCATATTTGGGAGTTCTGAGATTGGAATCCTAATGTGCAATCAAAGAAGAAGAAACAAAGAATTGTTTAAAATGAAATGATAATGAATGACCTAAGAGCATTAGTTTATGAACTATATTTAGAAATATATTTATGGGAAAATGATAAAGTAATTAAATTTTTTTTATAGTTTTTTATATTTTCCCATTAAAGTAGTGCCAAAATTTTCTTAAAATGGTTTATTAATAATTTCTCAATGGGCATCCATTAACATGACCATTTCTTAAATATTTTTACAAAAATTTATGAAAGTTACGTTTGCAAAACATTCATATACATCTTGAAAAAATAAATTTGCTAAAACCAGTGCTCACTTAACACTCATTCCCAAAAGTAATTAATAAAACTTCATGGTATTCCTTCTAAAAAAGAAGAAGAAGATACTGTTGGATATAATCAAGATTAATTTCATCAAAAAAAATTTTAGCCGGTTGAGTTTCTCGTTCCAACAACCATTCATGAGGAAGACTAATATCTTTCCAACGAATCATTTTTGGAATTTGAACCTTAGCATCTGGAGTGGAACATTGGATTAATAGAGTCTTGTCACCAGTATTTTTAAGTCTAGCATTTGGATTAAGATTAGTTTTCAACAATCTATAATAAATGCTGTAGAGAGGGAAAATTCCCGACCTATCATAAGCTAACACGTCACACTACCAAGTCCACAAAATACAGCCAATTACAAAGCGCCACATATTGCTGCTAGGTTTTGCTATCATTACTCAAATTTGCCAAGTGTCATGCAAACCAATCACGCATCAAGACACGTGTAAGCGATGACACACAAAACCCTCGCACGTAAGCGATGACTTAATCATCCAATGCGTGTGTCGATGACACAAAGTGACCACTCAGCCGTGGACATGTGTCACCACCGGGACTACGACGTGTCGCCCACCCACCCCTAAATCCCTATAAATAAAAGCCTTCCTAAGGCATTTGGAGGAGGAAGCCATTCGAAGCACTCGGGCAATGTAGTTTCGCAGAATCAAGCCCCAAGCCTTCAAGAACTTCAACCTTAAAACCGAAGAACACTGCGCAATCATATAAACTACTTGCCTAGATCTCAAAGGTCACCGGAATCAAGCTCAAAAGCCTCCGTAAACTCCAACAACCATAAATCAGCGGGTCTCAACTGATTCAAGCCTCCAAAGCCCCCAAGAACTTCCACCACAAACCTTCAAATACGAAGAACATTCAAAGCGTAATCATCCAAACTATCTCGCTAGACCCAAAAGTTTGCGGAATCAAGCCAAAAGTGTCCGAAAAACATCAACAAATCACAATCAAGAAGCTCTACTGATCCAAGCTTCTAAAGCTCAAGAATCTTCCACTCACAAACCTTCAAGACTTAAGAACATACAAAGAACACGAACGTGAAGAACAAAGGATTTCTAATAAGTCATAGCCAAAGATTCATTGTAATTCCATTTCAAAGGTCTTCAATCCATTCCTCGCCCAAATTGAAGGATATTTTTGGCGTTTGCTCTGCACTCATTACTACAAATCCAATCAACAAAGCCTTTAGCGAGATCGAATCGAGGATCACTCTTTGTAATTACGTAGAATTGTACCACACAATCATCAATACAAATTCGCATTTAGAAACTATTTTACTTGTTTGATTTATTTCGAACTAGAAATTTAGTCGCTTACATATTCCGACACGCCCTATGGGACATCTCTCGCTTCTCATCTCATTCTCCTTTAAAGAAAGAAATTTTCATCATCTTGCTACCAACTCAAATGGCCTCTAGCAAAGAACATTCAAGCCAAATAATAGCTACTCTTACCTTTTAGACTTTGGTACTGGGCCACCACCAACAACTACATTGGTGCAAAATAATCGTAGCCAACCTAAAGTTCACAATCAACTTCAAGCTCAATCACCGCAGCCAAGGTCCGACAATCAGTTCCTTAGACCCTTTTACAAGAAACAAGGTCATCACAAGGATATCTCCACCTTGGAACACCTCAAGTATGGGGCAAATCCTTCCTTCCTTCACAAGAAGTTGGTCGCACGATTTCTCCCATCAAAGGGAACTCAAAAGATGATTTCACGTGCTCACTTCAAATCACTTTCTTCTCCATCATCTGGAAGTTGTATCGTCATGATGACTCAACACCTCTTACCATGGAAGAAAAGATACGAAATGGAGCAGTGGTTGTCCTTTCTCAAAAGAATTTCAAGATGGGGCAGACCCTCCAACAGAATCTTTAATGAACAAACTCGAAGTACAAGATCTTGTGAATCAAGCTAATGGTCATAAATTCACATCTGCGAAGGATGACGAAGGGAGAAATCAAGATATTCTCTAACAAGAACAATCTTACTTCGGGCTTCGTTGTCATCCAACAATTACAAGACATGATAACAAATACCATCCGGAAAGCAATATGGAGGTTCTTCTTACAAGTTCTCTCATATATTCAAACCCTATACAAAGCGCATCGATAACATGAGAATGCCAAATGGGTATCAACCCCCCAAGTTCTTGCAATTTGATGGCAAAACCCTGCAACACATTGCTCACTTTGTAGAAACTTGTATAACGCAGGGACTCAAGGTATCTCCTTGTGCAATTGCTTGTTCGCTCAAGGGAAACGCCTTTAATTGGTATACGCATCTCAGAACCCGAGCTGACCGAGCAGTCAAACAATCGAAAGAGGATTAATTTATTCTATAGTACGTAGGTCGCACGCAGAGGTATGATGGAGCTACCAATACCAAAGAATGGAAGGACGAGCTCCCGTGGTCGATTATATCAATTCCGCGATTTCTTCGAGTCTAGATCGGGTATGATAGACTTTCAAATATCTCACAGACGCGGCATCCAAGCATGCATCGGGACTTCTTTACATTCTTCAAGGATAAAGCCTTGACATTTGAAGAGTTAGCAACTCGCGGCGCGCATGACATGGAGTTAAGTGACGCTGGCCATGGAAGTACAAACCCTCCCATACTTGAAGAAAGCAAAGGGAAGTAAGGAAGAATGATATGCAAAGTCGCCTCAAAGACCCAATGGTTGTTAACACTGCTGTAGTCAAGGTTCCAAAAGGAGCAAAGGCAAAAGAAAATAGTCAAGGGGATTCAAGGAAGAACGAGGCTGCTGCCTGACTTTTTAAAGAACGTGGAGCAAAAAGTATATCCGTTTCGATGAAGATGTGCCAACATCTTAATGTCTTATTGCAATTGAAGCCGATTGAATTGTCGAGTGCAGCCGCCAAGACATGGGGAAAGTTGATGACCCTAACTATTGCAAATATCATCGCATCATTGGCCACCCAACTGAAAATGCTTTGTCTCTCAAAGAACAAATCATGAAGCTCACTAAAGAAAACAAGATTGGATCTAGACTTTGAAGAAGTTGTCAGTCAAATCATGTGACCGTTAAGCCAGATGTACTCTCCAACTCTCAGCAGGGGGCAAACACCATTAGAGCTACAAGCTAATTGATAATGATGATGCAAGGATCAATCTCTATCAATGAGAAATTTGCAACACTTCTCTACATTTGAAATTCAAGGATTGCTCCTTGGTAAGAGCTTAAATCGCCCACTGCAACACTGCAAGAGTACATGATATCTTCCCATTACCCTTTGAAAGTGTACCAATAAGGGAGAAATTAATCCCACTCTATGTCACCAATTACAGTGTGTGGCGAGAATACGCCCACGCTGAGGCCGAGGTCTCAGTTCGATTAGTGGTGATACCCACTATTACACACTGAGCCTCCTTTTGCAAAATACATTAAAAAAAAATCATAAAAAAAAAAAAAGAAATCATAAAAAAAAATATTTTGAATTACGTGATGACTTGATCCTCTCAAGGGCAATGTAGGCAACTTAGTATCTTTGTCGAAGTTCACCACGCACTAAAAAAAAAAAAAAAAATTATTATCAAATTATGGTAAAAAAATGAAGGAGCAGAGAATAAAGTCTTCTTTATTGATTGACAAAAGGAAAACAGTACAGAGAAAAGCATGATGTGATACATATGAAGGAATTAAAACAAAAAGATTACGACATCCATTTCAAGTCTTCAAGCTAGAACGATTATCTTCTAAAGTGGTTCGTGGTCACGCCCCAAACCCGACACCGGATTTGTGACCATGACTGCATGCTAATATCAAGCCTAAAACCTGATATTAACAAGAACCAACATAACTTTTACAAATCTTTACAAAAGCTTTCCTTTTCTTTTTTCATTCTTGTTTCTTTACTTAAATGATATAACCTTTCACTTGAGACCAGAGCATCTACATTGTACCCAAAGAATAACATAATTCAGCTTACTCAAACTTAATTTACATCCATCTTTAATACTTAGGTACACAACTCTCATTAGATCCTAAAATACACAATACTACAAAACTAAACATCAAGTTGCTAATTTAGGATCTATACATATAAAACTAAAAACCAACTCCTTCCAAAACTGTGACTAAGGCCCTCCTCGCTTCCATAATAAACTCCGCTAACCGAAAAGAGCAGCGCAGTGAGCCATCAAACAAGAAAGCCAAGATATACGAATTTAATATGACGCACGTAAATCAAATCATTTCATTCCACGCATATTCAGATAGAGAATGTTTTTCATGCATCAGTATTGTATACTATTCATAATACAACTTATATGCTTTTCATAGATAAATAGTTGTCCTCCTTTTTCTTATCGAATAATATTACCGTAATCCCTTTCGATTCAATTTCTTCTTTGGCTAAAGTCACTAAACATAATATTGATTGTTTAAAATCAATATATGTGCATCTTCATTATAAAATAACTTTAACTTAAATTAGATAATTGTAATCCTTTGTCTTAAACTAGAAAACATCTTAAGAATAACAAAACTTTTCTTCATAAACTCTTCTAGTAAAACTATTATACTTTTCATAATCATAAAACTTAACGCTTCATAAAACAAGATATCTTATAACTTTTAGCATAAACTTGTACTTCATCGAAACTTTATCTTTTAAAGAACTTTTCTTTTCATCGTAAACTTCTTCTTTTCATGAGAGCTTTCAACTTTTCATGATGCCTTTAAACAAAATCATTCTCTCATGATTAATAACTTAATATAGCTGTTCATAACATATTGGTTAGTCCATATCCGATAAGTCTGTATTTTATTTGGGAGTTTCTAGTAATCGCCGTGCTAGGCATCCAAGATTCCCCCACAATGCGCCGTGGATTCCTGGATCACATCATAACACATCTTCAACCACTAGGTAGGTTGACTTCCTCCACAAAGTTGGCCAATGGCCATAACTAACAAAAGTATGGTACACAGAGCTGGGCCCCACTTAATGGCCAATCATATAACATTTTCCATGGAAAGCTAGTAATTAACCCCTACTGACAGAGTTCGGGACAATTGTAGACATAACTAAAACATTTCATACTTTACATCATAATCGGGAATTTATTTTGCATAACATTTCATAATAATAGCCTTCCATTCTTTTCTTTAAACGTCATGTCAGGGAAATTAGTAATGGCATCAATATGTTAACTATATACATAAGGTTTCGAAAGCTCACTTAACATATCTTTTGCTCAATACGATTATATGCCATATTCTAATCAAAACATTTTAATGCATAATATACTTTAAAATAACCTCATGACTTACCAAATACCCATATAACTTATCCCTTACCCGAAAGCGTAAGAACAGAGCCTAAAGTCGAAGGAGGTTAGACTTGGATACCGGGTAACACCTAAAACAAATATCACAACTTATTACTATCCATACCCTTATCATAAACTTGCCACATTCATTCAAAACCTATTTCTTAAAATCAAGGAAATCCTATCTCCCACCTCAACGAGGTGGTTCCCACAAACATATTATACACATCAACAACAATGTACCAAACTAAAGAAAACCATTCTCATATTAATAACATATCTCTAGAAGAGTCAACTTCATTTCAAAAGGTGCTTTTGCGACAGGGCAATAATGCATACATAAACATAAACTCTTTACATGGTCATATAATCATTTACACTCTTAAGGCAATACACAACATGTTGAACAAAACAGCTTCATAAATACAACCGCCACATGGTTTAGAACCCTCCTTTGAGTATCACTTAACCAAAACAAGCTACACAAAATTAATCTATGATCGAGACATACTAAATGATGAGCATAATAAATTATAGCTCAATCATTCACTCCAACTTTAGAATTAAATCCTCAAAGTTAGGCATGTCTTTACTGTTCACTGTTCTATTCATAGCATATGCCACATTTGTAAAAATACAAATGGGCTGTCCACACACATCAATTGTCACGAAATTTTACAGAAACACTTTGTATGTGCAGTATATACCATAAAATTTCGAGTCAGCATAAACCCATGATTTACTAAAAATCATACAATACAACATGCTCAAATCTGTCCTGACAGAATTTCATGCAACTTAAATTAAACCATTATTTTTACTCATCCAAATGCTGTGAGACCAATTCCATTACATCCATATGTGTCTTAGATTTCATATGAAATAACCCTAGCATCCAAATTCACTTTATACCATTTAATACAGAACTTTATCACGCATAAACACAGAATCTGTTACAGAGGCAGCTCTGAAACATTTTCTTGTAAATCTCAGCTGCTCAATTATCAAACAATGGTATTTTCATGTGATTTTTATACACTCATTAGACATGTTAGAAAACACTTTATACACAGTCATTTAATCATTTATAGCAAAATTACATACAACCAAAATCCTGCAGCAGCAGCATCAAAATACCATCCTAACTGTTTCTTGCTTCCTTAATCATATACCATCATCAATTAGTAAAAACCCTAATCTACCTTCAATAAATCACCAACACAGTTTCAAGGCTTCTTAAAACAGCATATATATATATATATATATATATATATATATATATAAACCTACAAGTTTCATGATTTCCTAATTTCACAAATCCACAAATAATACTAAAGTTTCCACATGAAGAAATTCATGGATTCTAAGGTGAGAGTAGCTAGAACCCTACCAAGTTTATGGTTCATGAGGGAAATAAGCATAGAATCACTCTTGCATGAAAGTAAATTCTCTAGTGGCTGGACCGAGTATGAGGCAGAAAGCTTGAGAGGAGTCTTTTCTTTCTTGTGTTAGACCGTGGGAATGAAAGAGGGAGAGAGAGCTTTTGAGTTTTCAGTTTCTTTGAGAGTGTGTGAAGAAGATATGAGATGGAATTTTAACTTTCTTTTGGTGTGTGAACCTGTGGACTTGAGAGAAGACTCCTGAGAGCTTCGGCTCTTTCCTTAAGAGAAAAGAGAGTAAAGTGAGGTGAGGGAATTCTTGATTTGTGTTTACCCGTGGGAATTGAGAGGCTTCTTGGATGTTCTAATTGTTTGAGAAAGTCAAAGAAAAGGTGAGGTGGAACTTGTCTACTGCATGGCCAAGTCTTGGTCTTGGGGGTTTAAATGCATGATGCTTTGGCATTATATGTGTTGAATTTCCATTGGTCAGATGTGGGTGAAATTTCACTATACTATCTCATGCATCATGCTTAATTAAAATACCAACTATGTATCTATTAACTTAAACCATATAATATAATTTGCACATACTAAATATATTTATAATAAATACCATTTAATTATTTAAAATTTTATTCAAATAAGATATTATAAATAATACGCTATCAAATACTCTATATTAATTTGGGGAAAGAGTACTTAAAATAATAATTAACCACTCAAACACATGTACTTAATTATAAATCGGTCGCCATAGCTTCGTATCTTCTCTAAAGCCTTCATATCCCGGTCTTCAAGAATCCGGAGCGGATTTGACTTCTTCAAGCTGTTCTTCTAAGGCTTGAAATAACGCTGCCTTGTTCAACTTGATGAGTTTCAACTTGAGACAATGATTGCTCCAATTGAACAAGCTCCTGCTTGGGTGTGTCCCATCCTCAATCTAATAGTACCAAGCTTCGGCCTCCAAAGATGCTTTCTCATGCAATGCTTCAAAAGGAAGAATTCAACCAGCCTCAAGCGTTGGAATTGGTGCAGATAGTGACTTGGTCATATTCGTAGATTCTTTTCATCTTTAAATAGTCTCATACTTCACAAAGGATTTGTTTACATTTTCAAGGCAGCAAGTATCAAGGGTCCACCTAAGACTTTCAACCCATTATAAATTATACTTCCAACTCAGGAGGATGTTGTCTGGCGTAAAGATTTGAAAGTCATTAGAAGAACATTCTCTAAAGATAGAAGCCCCTTTCCTAGGTACTCCAAGAAACATGCGCCTTGGCCCGAAAACATCGAATTTTCAGAGGGTTAGCCTGCTGCAAAGACAAGAGAGGTGCCCTTTCGTTTCCATCGAAAATTTGATGATCGACTCAACATCAAAGAAACTTACGCCTCGAAATCCGAACTCTTCAGAGATGGCTTCAAAATAGAAAGCACTCAATGCTTGTAGGAAGATGCGCGTGATCTGGTGAAGTCCCCGCATCAACATCATTGGACTCTTCAAAGGTTTCAACAGGATCAAAGTCGTTACGCACTTCTCTTCAAAAATCTTAATGGCATCCCCTACCGGGTACGACAAAGTAACCTTGATGCCTTGACTCGAGCAACTTCAACTTCTTTTGTAAGAATGATGTCTGCATGGCATTGCCCATCTTCTATGTACATTCTCCCCACGTTTCTCGAAGTATGCTTTTATCAATATCTCTAAGATCTTCTTATACCTTGCAAGTCTAAGCTACATCAAGTTTCTCTTCTAGGTCAGGCCACCATAGCTCTCGAAATTTGAACCACATCATCTCCCTTCCGAGGCCGCTTCACATCATGTCTCCGAAATTTGAACGACGCCAACTTCCTCCGTGATGATGATGGGATTGTATATCCAAGCCTATGGTATCATCTCTCCTTCACGGGCATGTTTGTACAATGTCAAAATTTGGTGGCATGTTTCGACATCTTCAAAGTCTTCAGCATACTGGGCGTCTTCAAAGTATTGGCGTTATTTTTCCCCGCTGCATCTTCAAAATCTGATAGACTCCTGTATCTTCAATCGCCTTGTTGGCATCTCCTGAATCTTGATGTCTAGCTAAAGGCTATGCACCGGGATGAAACCGAGCTATAAGTTGCCACTAGAAATTGGTGTTGTTGTAGCTTTTATTATAAAGGTCCATATCTGCAACTTCGATGCGAGTGCAAGTGCTAATATAAAGTATCGCATGGCTTCATGACAAAGATAAATGTTGGCATGACTTTCGCGGCAAATGAAGTATCACGTGGCTTCATGACAAAGATGAAGTGTTGACATGGCTTCATGGCAAAGCAGATGAAGTGTTGACGTAGCTTCAGTTCAAAATGATGATGAAGTTTCACAGGAAGGCAAGTAAATATGGCTTCATGACAAGAACAAATGCCAGTACGGCTCACAGTAAAGACTCTGATGTGGCTAATGCTGCAAAGACTGCTTGAGACTACCGCTGCTGAAAAGATACAAGTGTTGGTACACTAATTGCCATGACAAAGGCCGCACAACTTCAAGGTCAAATACTGCAATTGTATAATTGTATCATGAATACCGGGTGGAAACATTGTTGCCTAGATGACTGCCGCTATAAGAACGTTTCAAAGATGGATATCGTTAAGAGATTGTTGTTGCAAGGCAATAATTGATAAAGTGGAGACAAACATCACTGTAAGAACGTTGTGTTCAATGGAATGTAAAGTTGCCAACAAAGATGGACGCCACCAAGAATGTTGACGTAAAGTCTGGACAGCTTCAAAGAATAAAGGAAGTATGCTGCATAACAAAAACAAGCAACAACAAAGAGCTTGTCGAAGAAAACTATGGCACCGTCTAAAAAAAAAAAAAAAAAAATCAACAAAGAAAGAGAGCTTCAATTTTAATCTTCAGTTCGCCAAAAAAAAAAAAAAAAAAGGTCGGCATTTAATAAAGATGACATAAAGAAAAATATGTATAAATATATATTTTTTTAAAAAGAAAGAAAGAAAGAAAGAAGAAGAAAAGGCATAATTTCACACTTAAGAGTATTATGTTACTCACTGAGACTCGCTATGCAAATTTAGTGCACATCCGGTGGCCTTATAGGCTCAGGGAGCACAAAGTCGATTTGCAAATCAAATGCACTCAAGGTCGTGGAAGTTCGCATCGAATTTTGAAAGTAAAAGATGGCATTCAATGAAACAAAAATGGTAGCTCACCACCTACCTTCGACCTCAAGTCTAAATGCGCCACCCTTCACGAGCAAAATACCGACAATGTAGACTAAAATGGCAACAAGTTTAACAATGCCTACCGTCCTCTCTTCCTGATTTCTACAACTTCGACACAAGATTTCACAAAATTCAACCCACATAAATCTTTATGACCCTGCCATCTACCTAACCCGAAAATCCAGGTTCAGAGACATCCTACCACGCGCTACCACACACGCCGCCAAAAGCTTCGCAGGATCGCAGCCTACTCCTTTATATTCATACAAATCCGTACTTCATTTCAAGGAA
Source organism: Notholithocarpus densiflorus (assembly GCA_030021035.2). Taxonomy (NCBI): domain Eukaryota; kingdom Viridiplantae; phylum Streptophyta; class Magnoliopsida; order Fagales; family Fagaceae; genus Notholithocarpus; species Notholithocarpus densiflorus. The sequence goes on from JARYZH020000074.1 coordinate 1,215,239, forward strand.
ATGGTATTGCCACTCGATCCAGCGGCCCTGATGTGCAAACCCGTAAAGCTCATCAACAACAGAGCCATCACGCTAGCCACCGCACTGCACGACTAACCGCTTAGTCCTCAAGCCTGTAAATGTGTTCACACTCTACAAAACCTGAAAATTTCAGTCAAGAAACCTAAACACGCTCACCACGCGCCTCCGTAAAAGCCGCCATTCACGCCTCAATCGAACACGCGCTACCACGCGTACCCATCCCGGGATCATGCGCCGCTAGGTCTCACGCGACTCACATGCGCCTACGATCAGCCATCATCCACTCAAACTGCCCGATCCGCTTGTCCAACCAACCCGGTTTGACCCGGGACCGACTCCATCCGACCGAGATCCTAACTGTCCAGAAAAAGAGGAGAGAAAATGTTTTGACCAAGTTGGACCTTCGACTTGACCAAAAGTTAAAATTTTTAAACGGACCTGCCCCACTCCGCTTTTTCGAAGTACATCCCATTTTGTATCCATTATTTCGGAACTCAAAAATTGTGCAGACGCTCCACTTCCAAAGTTGGACTTTGCATAAAATGTTGACCAGAGGTCAAAATTTTTAAGTATGGGACCTATCTTGCTCTAATTTTTCGCACATTCCAATTTTGAGTCCGGTTCCGTCATTCGAGACTCAAAATTGCACAAATGACCAATTCCAATGTAGTTAACTTCAGCCGAAGCTTCCACCTAAAGTCAAGATTTTCAAGCCGTACTCTGTCTTGCTCAAGCCTTTCGCGACTCTGAAACCACCTATGCACACACTCTCCAAGTACTAACAAAGGTCCGTAACTCAAGCTTCAAGATCAAAAATTTGAGATTCATCCACTCGGGTCCGGATTCCTTCGGGTTCTTCTCCGTATTTCATCAAGCCTCCCTTCCAAAGTACAAATGAATCCTCACAAGTGTGTCTTGAACTTCAAATTACACCGGGTCGCCCAGCCTACCATTTATGCCGGTGCCTACTACTTCCAACCTACCATTCTCTGCTCTATGCCGACCGGCCTCCCATCTACCACTTCTCTTCCTCCGCCTTCCATCTGACGGCCTCCCCGTCTAAGGCCTACCATCTCACCAAAATCCTCATCCGGTCATTCTCAACTACCCGTTTACCATTCCGCCTCTCTACTATAGTCAGGGGCGGCCTGATCTATCAAGAACTCATCAAGAAAAACACACCGAATCATGAAACTAAGATTGGCTCTTCAAATTTTGCAAGTCCTCTTCTCACCCATTTTCACGACGGCCTCATCATTTTCAACACTTAGCAACCAATATTGCTTCATAACCGCCTGAAATCAACCCCTCTCATGATTCAATAGAAACCCTTTCTCACAAAGACATTGTAGTTTTCAGATCCAAACAAATTTTGTTTCTCCACTTAACGACCACCTTTGTCCATAAAATTACCATAACAAGGTTCAGACGCCCTTCCATGCTTCCGTGGATTTGCTGGCTAGGAAATCCAAGTCCAAATAGACACTGCTCCTAACCTCGTGACTCCCGTAGTCTCTCTCTCCAATTGCTCGGGTCTTCAGCAAGCGCCAGTTCAGAACAAACAGCAACTTTGGCTGGTTTCTAAGACCAAATCACAAGTTAGCTCCATCTTTCATTTTTCCGTGCTTTTCCAACAAAAGCGGGCGAGCGAAGATGGTAAAAGTGTCAGTATCCTACAAATTGTCTTTCATCCAACACTACCATAACCTCCAAAGGGCCACCATCGTAAATCGCCTTCTGCCTGTGAATGGTCCCAAAGCTTCATTCCATGTTCCCACCAAGCAGCCCGACTCCAAAGGTCATCGTTGCCGGTACCTTAGAACACACTTTTCACTATCTAACTTACTGTCATATTTCTGTAGCACTCTTCCGAAATTACTTCAACTTAATGTCCGTCTGGGCATGGTCCCATCACGCAGTAATATCTCTACAACTTGCCGACCTCATTCAAAGATACACCCCGGATCCCAAGGTGTTCTTCCCAGAAAATTCACACCGGTAGGTCCCCAACACAGCTGTACGACCATGGTGGCGTATAGCCACCCATTCGCTTGCTTCATCCCGTCATCTTCACCACCAATATTAGCATCCCCGTAATCCATGTTTCCGAAATCACCTCAACTTAACCTCGAAAGTGAACAATGACACATGTGCATTCAACCACTTTCGCACATGTCCTCGTAATCCAAAGTATATTCTTCTGAACATTTCGCCTAGATTCTTAAAAATGTAAGGCCACTCTAAGACTCCGCATCGTACCTAGTCACCATCCTCTCATCTTCTCCCATCTTCTACACCTCGTGATCGCCGCCAACGATCCAAAATAATTTTCCTAAAATTACCTCGCCCAATCCTCCGACGAATGATTCAATCTTGCAAGTACATCCAACTTCTTGCAAATAACTTTCAACTCACCAACCCACTCTAAAGTACAAAACACCTTCCGAAATTACTTCAACTTCTAACTCATCGAGAAGGCTCACCATGCAAGTACATTCAAATACTCGCACCCTTCTCTGGCCTCATCAAACCTTCATACTGGGTGGGTCTACTCCTTGAAAATTATCTCATCCCGATGAAAGCCCACCACCTTCAACTACTGACCAAGAGTCAAATGTGTGTCTGTTTTCGAACTCATCCCCACACCACACTCCAAAATCGTGTGCGTGAATCCAGAGTCTCAGGGGTACTAGAGAGAGGGAAAATTTCTGACCTATCACAAGCTAACATCGTTACACTACCAAGTCCACAAATACAAACCAATTACAAAGCCAAGCCACATATCACGCTTAGGTTTTGCTATCACCACTGGCCACCCGAATTTCATGTTGTCACAAAAACCAATCACGCACGCACACGTAAGCGACGCATTACCAAGCAAATGCATTACAAGCAATGACTTAATCAATCCAAGAAGTGTGCCGATGACATAAAGTGACTAATCAGCCGTGACATGTGTCACCACCGGGACTCCGCCACGTGTCGCCACCCACCCCCAAACTCCTATAAATAAAAGCCTTCCTAAGCATTTCCGAGGAGGAAGCCATTCAAGCACTCGTAAGTACGTAAGCTCATAGAATAAGCCCCAAAGCCTTCAAGAACTTCAACCTCAAACCGAAGAACACTGCGTAATCATATAAAACTACTTGCCTAGATCTCAAAGGTCATTGGAATCAAGCTCAAAAGCCTCCAGAAACTCCAACAACCATAAATTGGTGAAGCTCAACGGAATCAAGCCTCCAAAGCCCCGAAGAACTTCCACCACAAACCTTCAAATACGAAGAACATTCAAAGCAGAATCATCCAAACTATCTGCCTAGACCCAAAAGTTTGCAGGAATCAAGCCAAAAGTGTCCGAAAACATCAACAAATCACAAATCAGTGAAGCTCTACGGATCTAAGCTTCTAAAGCCCCGAAGAACTTCCACCACAAACCTTCGAAGACGAAGAACATACGAAGAACACGAAGAACGTGAAGAACAAAGGATTTCTAACAAGCTCATAGCCAGAGATTCATTGTAATTCCATTTCAAAGGTCTTCAATCCATTCCTCAGCCAAATTGAAGGATATTTTGTGTTCAAGTCAAAATCACATTACTACAAATCCAATCAACAAGTCTTTTAAGGAGATCGAATCAGAGGATCACTCTTTTGTAATTACAGAGAATTGTACCACACAATCATCAATACAAATTCGCATTTGTGAAACTATTTTACTTGTTTGATTTATTTCGAACTAGAAATTTAGTCATCTACAAATGCGATAAATGATAACAAGAGGTTTACTTCCTTCCTCCATATCATAACCAGATGTTAAAATATTTAAAGTCAAAGACTTAACAATATTGGGACCATCCAAAGCAAGAGTTAGATTAGGATAACAATCAAAATAAACATGGCCATCAAATAAAGATGACTGAATCAATTCAAGAATACTAGTATGAAAATTTTTAAATCTAGTATCTCTTAAGCACATAAGTACAAAAGCATTAATACCTTTTCGAGTAAGAGGTTTAACAGCAACTGTTTTTTTTTTTTTTTTTTTTTTTTTTTTGAAAAACAAAAACACACACACACAAGGGAGAGGCAAAGGGGTCCTAACACAAAGGCACATCACAACTCTACTCAAAAGCCATGATAACTTTTAAGGAAGGGCGTGGCAAGTTATACAACACACAGCAAACTCTCTTAAGCAATGTAGGACAACAACTTGAACCAAGCCAATATGCAAAAAAAACTGTTTCCTTTAGCAAGAAAGTCATTAATGCATTTTCTATTAAAAATGCAACATTTTTTATGAGTTTTTGAAATAGAGTAAGTTTGCCCAACAGTTTTAACATTAAACTCAATATTAAAAGCAAATTGAATCCAACTTGTTTTATATATAGATTTAGTATCAACTTTGGGAATGCACCATTTTTTAAACATAGTGAAATTATTTTCTTCAACAGAGTAATCTTCCTCATTTATAATATCAAGAGGTATGCTAGATCCGGAGCTAACAAGAGAGTTGGATCTAAGTAATCTATCCATACTACCTAGGTTTAAAACTCACTTATCGTGTTTTCTTTTCTCACAACTGTTGCATTTCATAACACATACCCTAGTCAACCCTATACCTCTCATGGCCTAACGCTCTCCTAGCTTACACGAGCCTAACAGTTCAGTTATGAGAATTCACTTTATGACGAGGGTGGCACCAATAGAGACAAGAAGAAGACAAAATAGAGTAAGAATTTAAAGATTTAGACAGAAAAAGATAGAGTAAAGAGAACACAACACAACTATCACCAGCCAAAAAACAGATGGATATATATATATATATATTTATATATCATATACTATATAATAAAAGTTGGGTTTAGAAGCCATGGTTACACCACGTAACTTCACCAAATTGAAGAAATTTTTTAAGATTTAAAAGAAGAAGAAGATATAATTCTTTTCTAATTTATTTGTTCTTATCAACTTCTTCTTGGTGTTTTAATAAAACATGCAACCTTTTTGTTATATCAAACTATTTTTTCCCTTCACTTTTTTATTCTTTGGATAAACACCAAAATTTAATATAGAGTTATGATTAATGTTATATATGAGGCCTACTTTAATTGATATACATGAGGCCTTTTATCTAAAATTTTCTGGATTAGTTGCGTTGATTACAATTTTTTCTGATTAATTGATATACTCATATACAGGAGGCCTACTTTAATTGATATACGTGAGTCCTTTTATCTAAAAATTTTTGGATTAGTTGCATGGAATACAATTTTTTGTTTTTATCTACAAATTTTATGTTAGACATTAATTTAGATTTTGCTATTTCCTCTCATCACCGCACAATTTTTTTTCATATGAACTTCTTCAATGTGGAGACTTTTTTTTTTTTTTTTTTTCGTATCAGCTTCTTCGACTTGGAGTCCATTTATGCTTTTTTACTACCAACCATACAATTTTCTACCTACAACAACCTTACAGAGGTATGTATTTTTCATCAAATTGAATAGATTTGTGTATTTGTTTTGTCTTTTGTTAACCTAATTTCCTTAAGTTTTATCTAATTTATATGCTTATAGTTTAAGAATCAATCATTAAATATGGTTAGAGGTATATTTATATTATTTTGTATATCATATAAATTTTTTTGTTATGAACTGTAGTATGTGCATGTAAGATTTTTCTTTTTATAATTCTTCTTTCACGATCTCCCTTATTTTTATTAATATTAATTATTTTAGTTAACTACAAAGATAAAGTGGGTTCCAATTTTGTATATCATATATGAATTCCAATGGTAATATGTTGTTTTCATCCCTTAATTTTGATTTTGAGGAAATCTTCTTTTTAGCATCAATTTGATGATAAATTATTGAAAACAATTTTTTTTTTTTTGGGTTCATATTAGCCTCAATTTTGATTTAGAGGACAATCTTATTTTTGGGTTATTATTCATGACTCTTAGATTAGAAGAATAAACTCAACGATATTTTGGTAGAAGAAAACACAATCAACCACAACAAGTACTCATCTTTTAATAGAGGACAATAAACTGACATACATATGCACGCACAGAAACTTTTTTTACTTTAATAGCTTACAATATCAATCCGTGGAGGAACTTCCTCCATTGAAGTGAGCACCTTCAAAATTACCATGATATAAAGAAAAGGGGAATGCATCTCTAATTTATTAGTTATTTTTATTAAAGTTCTTTTACATAAACATCATACTTTTTTAATCTTGATATTAATTTGATGATAAATTGTTGATAATATTTTGATGTTTTTTTTTTCATTTATAATGTTTTATCATAAAATTGACATTGAAAAAGACGATTGGAATATAGAGTAAGAATCACAAGAATGTGGGAGGTACTTAATATTAAAGCAAATAATGAACTTATGAGTCTTGATTTCGTGCTACTTGATGAGAAGGTAAGTTTTAAAGTAAAATAATAAAATTACTTTTATGTCTTCAATTACAATTGAATTTTATTTTATTTTTATTAAGTCTTCTCTAATTTTTTCAGAATAACCTTATTTATGCAAGTATGAGAAAATCATTTGTTGATTATTTTAGAGATATACAAGACATGGGAGGCATCACCACCACCACTGACCTACAGGCAAGCATTTTTTACACTTTAGATGCACTTGATTTGTCTTTCAAATATACACATGGTTAGTTTGGTTGTGTATACTATAGTTGTTTGCCTTTATTTTTTTTTTTTTGTTGGGCTAAATAGCTGACAATGTTGAAATAAGAAAAGTTACAAGATTAAAATGAAGATCGATTAAAAATTTAATCAAGATCTGTAGATTCAGCCAAGAAAAGACAAAGAATCAACTATTCTTATAACAGACCATATAAGCAATGAACATTTGAAGGTACCAATATGGTCATACATTCATTTTACATAATAAATTGGTAGCGAATTACAAACTCATCTACTTGAATTGTGTACATATATTTCATAATAAATTTGTTTTCAAGTGTTTTGAGCCCAATAATTAATAGTTTTCTGGCACAAACTTTTCCTTTTGCTTAAAATAGTTGAACAACATTCAAATAACAAGAGGTGTAAGATTAAGATGAAGATCCATTAGCACTATGTGTTGTATTTTAATTCCCTAAAGGTGTATTAGTTTTTAAACTATGCACTATGGACGAAGTCATAGACGATCCATATGTATTCTTAATTCCCTAAAAGGCACTAGCTTCTAAAGCATGTGCCATGCTTGTGGACGATGTTTATGTTACATATATATAGTTTGGATTTCCAATATATGTGATGTATGAATTTCTAATTTTCATGATTTCATCCACAAGAAGGGTAACGGCCTAAGACGAGTAAAATATCTGGACGCAGGGAGGTAATGTCTATTAAGCTTTCCTTGAAATAGGGATAAAGCAAAGAACAAAGAAAAATAAGCTTAAGGCACACTTGTCTAAACAATGGACGAGAGAAAGACGTATTCGTCCAACCAATGGACTTGAAAATGTGTGCACGTAGGAATATTCAAAGTCCATGGATAAGTATAACCAACTAAAACAATCTTTGGACGAGTAAAAAGCTGGAAACGTCTTGCCTGAAAGATGAATCCTGTGGACGAAAAATAGAACCAGCTGTCAAATCTTTGGACGATTAAAGCTGGAAAAACCAATGCCATTCGTAAGACGAGTTATACTTGTTAAATTTAAAGAATGGTAAAGATGTTGAACATGAGGAGATTCTTATCATGGACGAGCCAAATGCCTTCATGAGTGGATAGACCACACTTGAAACCAATATAATGGATGATGTAAATAATAATAAAATTCATCCATTCAATAATGTGTTCAATAGTAAATGGAAAAGTGATGGAAATAAACATTCATACATAAAAGTTTAGAAAATGGTAGACGACCACCGTCCAAAAACCCTTATAAAATAAAGCCTAAAAGGAAACTGTTTGGAAGCTCGTCCTAAACATTATAGACGAGTAAAATGTACTTAAATTATTTCAAACGGTCCAAAACAACGGACCTTATAATAAAAAAAGAGGAAAAAAAGAGAAAAGGAAACTAAGACGCTAAAATTTAACTTTCACTGAGGAGGGGTCATCTCCAGTGTTAGGCTCGTCCTGGGTAGGCTAAGTGGTGGCATCATCTTCAATATTAACATCTTCAGAACTCGTTTGGAGAAGAGAGCTTGCAGCACCAAGGTTGAGCTTGATGGAGCTAAAGTCAACTTTAGGGAAGTTTTCCATAGCGTCCATACGAAAGTCTTTAAAGCCAGCTGCATAGTTGGTGTCCAACAGATCAGTGAACTGTTTGGAAGCTCTGAACTCCACTACAACGTCTTCTTTGGCCTTATTAAGAAGGGTACTCAGCTCGTCATTCCTTTTTTGAAGGTGGTCAAGACAAGTGTCCTTCTCAACAATATTAGCTCTGAGCTCTTCGATGAGGTTCTGCAGTTCCTTGGCCTTGTCTTTAGCCTTGGCTGCTATCTCAGCTCAGCCCTTGCAGTCATCCTTGACCTCCTAGATCCTCGTCTCAAGCAAGATCCTCGTCTTGTCCATCTCCGAGGCCTGCCTGGACGCAGCTATGAACTTTGACATTGCCTACATAAGTGATTAAAAATTCTGTTAAAAAAACATATATATATATATATATCTATATATATATATATACACACATATACATGTTACTATGACAAGACGAGGTAAAAGTAATTACATACCTTGAAAAGATCATGAACAGTAGAATGCTCAAATTCTTTCAAGGACATGTCATAGCACGCAGCCACATCCTCATCAGTTACAGCTTTCTCAAACCATTCCCAACCATTGGTCTTGGACGGAGTGACTTCGATGGGAATGGACAAGTTAACGTTAAAAATTTGGACGGACGATTGAGAGGTGGGAAGACTAAGCTTGACAACCCCAAGTTTAGACGACCCATGCTTCACCTTCTTTCCTCGATGATTGGGAAGGTTTCTCAAGTCAAGCGTCTTGGATAAAGTTTTCCTTTTGTCCCTAACAGAAGGACGAAGTTGGGATTAAGCCTTAGGCCTAGTTGCCTCATCCACCACTTCCTTTCCCTTATTCTCTTTCGTAGTTGCCATCTCTAAAAGAAAAATATTAAAGCTTAGCTAAAAAATATAACTCAAATAATACCCAAATAAATTCTAAGTAAAAAGAAAACTCACGTCTACGAAGAGTAAGCTTGTGAGCAATAGCCTCAGCAAATGGCTCAGGATCGAGTCCTCACGTGGCAAGACGTTAAAGAGTGACCAATGAATGGAAACTCCTATCAGCGTATAGACGAGCTCTGTGGACACGGTCACGATAAAATTTACTTAAAGACGGTCGTCTAACAGCTATAAAAAGAAAGAGAGAGAAGGGTTAGACGATTATAAGCAAAAGATAAAAACACTATAAAAAAAAAGAAAAAAAGAAAAGAAACATACCTTCAGGACGAAGGTTCCCTAATTCTCTAGTATAGGGGGCGAATGGATCCCTACCAATCTCAACAGGGTGCCCAGACCAGAAACTAGAGACGAAGAAAAACTCCGTCTTCCAGTTTTTGTCAGATGTTACCAAAGACTTTAATAACCTACAATCTTTACCCTGGCTCTGAATTGACAAAAGCTAAGCAGAAGAGGAACTCATCCATAGTGAGAGGACGATCCCCTTCAAACACTTCCCTCCACAAAACTTGCATAGAGACGACCAGTCTCCATGCATTGGGGTTGAACTGACACACTCCTAAACCTAACCTAGTGAGTAATTCCCTAGTAAAGGTATTAAGGGGTAACCTAAGTCCCCCTAAAAAGGTAAGCTTCATAGACGCCTATCCCAAAACGAGGGTTACAGCACCACTCCCCACGGACGGCTAACCTAGGGTTAAGGTCATCTGGGATTTGGTACCAACTCCAAAGTGCAGTAAGTCTCCTTTCATCTGTTTTAGAAGGGATGCCTATAGCACAACTGTACACTATCTCTACCTCGTCTAATGGAGGGGACAAAGGAACACTCGGTCGAGGTACCAGCTCTAGAAGCTGCCATCGTCCTAAGATGCTCCTGGAAAACCTCTAGAGGAACCCCAAGAACACTAGATGTGTATTCCTCATCTGTGGTATTCCCACTACTACTACTACTGCTGCTACTAGAACCACTATAACTGGTTGAGTCATGGTACTCGTCTATAGCCTTATCTACACTATTACTAGACGAAGAGACGATAACTTTAGATATGTTGAAATTTGAAGGAAAACTTAAGAACAAGGATGAGGAGAGTACCTGGCCCTAGACGAAGGAAGACTAGGGACGTGGAAATACTTTTAGACGAGGCACTGGACAAGGAATGTCAAGGGAGAAAATTTAAGAAATGTGAAGGGTAGGAGAGGAATTCCACTATTTATAGGCAATGAATTTTGGCATCTGAAACGACGCAACCAACCAGAGAACGACACGTGGCATATTCCTCGAAAAGGTAAATCGACGTGACCAATCACTAATGAGGTCATGACACGTGGCACGACATCTAACACCTAATGTAAATGCACGTCCAAAGTACAGCGGTAAATTTTACAGTGCTCTGGACGACCTTTGGACAAGGGGGTAACTAATGGTGAACTGAAAATTGAACCAACCCCAATTCGTCCATGAGAGTCGTCCAGGCCAAGAAGACAAGAATGACTGTACCTAACAGAATAGTCGTCCAAAGGCATATGGGTCGTCCATGAGGAAAGCACCTGGACGACCCCTGACACTTAGGAAAATTCCATAGAGATTTATCTACAAGAGCTAGTAAATTGAACCATGTGTTATTATTTCAAGGCATGAGTAAGATCCTAGTTCATCGCTATAACTTCCTACTCAGTACTTAACTTCCAACAACAGTTATAAAAGATAAAGATAAAATATTCTAATTCCTATAGCGGTTGTTGAAGTTAATCTTGAACCCTCTGACCTCCTCAAATATAGGGGAAGTTACGAGACAAGTAATCGTTTTAAGAATACACTATATAAACACTCATTCACATCAAATGAAGGGAAGTTTTTGAGACAACTCCCAAAAAGTTGGAACTCCAGAATTTAAGAGAGAAACTAACTTAAGCATCGGAGGGTTTTTGGCCGGTCCGCCCCGGTCACCTTTGATCGTGTGTTTTTCTTTTCAGGCCTTTCAAGTAATTACTAGATCATTGAAACCCGGAGCATTCAGCCTACTGATTTTTTTTGCATCATCAAAAAACTTATTCCCTAAACCCCTAATATCAACTTGACAGCCTTTTCACTCTCTCCCCTCTCTCCAACTGGATTTTGCTTTTGGATTTTTGTACTATGGTTAGCTACTTAGTTGCTATTTGCAAACTTATTTTGAATTTTGAACTCGAAACTTATTACTTGGAAAATATTTTCCAATTGTGCTGATGATAGTTATTTTGGCACTTGGTAGCTATTTAAACATTTGGTGAACTTTTTGGATACATTGTATTAAAATTTAGGGTAAATTGCAAATTACAACCCTAAAATTTAGGGGTGATTCGGTTTTACACCCTGAAGTTTTAAAATTTGGATTTTACCCCCTGACGTTTAGGGTTATTTGGATTTTATACTAATGTTTCAGAATTTGGATTTTACCCCCCATATTTTAGGGGTGATTGGATTTTACATCCTAAAGTTTCAGAATTTGGGGGTGTAAAATCCTAACACTCTCTAACTTTAGGGGGTAAAATCCAAATTTTGAAAGGTCAGGGTGTAAAATCCAAACATCCCAAACTTCAGGGGGTAAAATCCAAAGTTTGAAAATTTAGAGTGTAAAATCCAAACACCCCCAAACTTTAGGGGTGTAATTTGTAATTTATCCTAAAATGTAAATATATTTGTTTCATTAGTTTAAAGTATAAGTATAGCCGTATCCACATAGATCACGCAACAATTCATGGTATAAATATGGCATCATATTGATGTAAATCTTTGTTTTTTTATGGATAAATTCGTAATTTATGAGATTATTCAACATATAAAGTTACTACCAATTTTTTTTTTGCTTTTCTCTAAAAAATTAGAATCTTACTATTCATGATTCAATTTTACGATCCACAATCTCACAAACCTTTCACGATCTTATATAGGATCTCGACTTTGACAACCTTGACTATTACCTTTCTACGGTGCAATAAGGTTTTTTGCACTTTTTTGCAACGTGAAGTGTTGAACCGTTGAAATTAAAGTCATGGACTCATGGGTTCAAATGTTATCAAGAGGAAAATTTTTGACTCAGGCTCGGTCAAAATTTGGACACAAGGGCCTCTTTTCTTGCTATAAAAAAGGGCCTTATTATTATTTGGGCCTTAAGTTTAAGCTGGCCATGTTTAAAACAATTTGGGTCCAAGACATTCCTAAAGGGCCTTATAAAAACTCTATCTGGTTTCTTCAGGCTCAAAACCTTATTAGAAAGGTCCAGGACATTTCTAACTTTGATCTTCTCAGTCTTTATTGATCCGTAGGATGTATGGATCTGGTTGAGTACTAACCCGTCAACTCTTGTTGCTGGCCACACCCACGGATTAGCATTAGTAAGGTACTCGATAAATATTAGTCAACATCTTGATTGTCATAAACCCAGTCGAATTGCATGGCCCAAAACATTACTTCCATTAGGGTGAAAACCCATCTCGATTTTCAACAATAGGCCTTTTTATACATTTGGCTGCTTGGGCTAACTTACAAGGCTTCAAAAAGAAAATCCATTGCAGAGAAACTAAAATTTGAGATAGTGATTATTACAACCCTTAAAATTTTTATTTTAGCTAATTTACTCTCTAAACTTCGCATATATACCAAATTGATGCATATGTTAGTCTACAGTTAAAGTGACTAAAATTCAGTTCATTTGATAGAGAGAGAAATGGCTAGGAGAGAGAGTTCTATTAGGATATTGGATTCCCAAAACCCAATATTGGAATATTTTAGAAAAGCCCACTTATGTTTATACAAGCTATTAGCCCAACAGGGCTTGCATATGTCTTAAAGTAGGCCTAGCTTTCAATTTTAAATCAATAAGATCAGGCATAAAAAGTTTTTTTACAATTTTTTTTCTTCTTCACAATTGTAAAGATAAAATGTTGGTAGCTTAATGATAATAAAAGTAATATTATTTCAATTTCTGTGTCAGCAATTATGAAAAAATAAATTACAAATCTTTTATTACTTGCATTTAGCTTTTAAATTGTCAAAACTCTTAAGTCTTAACTATCACCCTTAGCCACTTAGTTACCGTTCGGTTCCATGCAAGACAAACACCCAAAAATTACTTGAAACAGTCATTTATCTGTTCCAATTTTATTATAGTTTGGTTTGGTTTGGCTTGTCATGTGGCCACATATGACATAACATACCAACATGTTAAAAAATTGTAATTGAAAGGGACATATATATGAATTCTGTTTATAGGCACACTATTTCTTATGAACATTTATAGGCACACTTTAAGTTCAGATGGATCAGTCTAAAAGATGAGATTAGGTATGAATCAATTAAGCATCATTATCTTCACTTTAAGCTTAGGTAGGTAGCCATATAGAACCATAAATATCGCATCTTTGACCAAGTCAGTTAGGGTCTTCATCAAATCACTATGTCTTCTTATTATTATTATTATTATTATTATAGGGTAATAAAACTAAGAAAAATGTTAAATTCAAATTTTTTTTTAATAATAAATCTTAAGTAGTAAATTGTTATTGGTAAGTAAAAGAATGATGTTAATGATGGACCCAAATGAAAACCAATCACAATTTACTTTAAAAATGTTAATAAAGCATTTAACAAACAAATATTCTTCTAAGAGAAAAGAAGATTATTATTATTAGTATTATTATTATTATTTTTTGAGGAAAGGAGAAAAAGAAAGAGGTAAATGTATCTTTCATGCTTGCATGTAAATAACTAATGCATTCTGTTGACCCGTGAACTTGCAGTTAATCCTCGAAAGCTTCATGGACACAAAAAAATATCCATAGGCAGGTACCAAATTTGTAGATGAAGGTTGCTCTTTATCAATAGCTATATTAAATACAACCCATAAATTTAAATTCAACAGTATATGGCTTATTAGCTAATACAACCCATTAGCTAATACGACAATATTATAAATTTAATTGAAAAATCTAATATACAATAAAAAAACTTTATTAAAAAAATTTATATAAAAAATATATTACAGTCATATATCTCCCTTTTTCCTTCTATCTATCTGTCCAAATAGGGTTAGTCCTTTCAACGTGCGACAAATCAATACCACCATATGGTGCATGAATCCATCTATATTCAACCTCCTGTACACTTCTATTCCATCCTTGTCTTTATCCTTACCCTAGGAATCGAGGGCATTCCTTTGTCTCAATTAGGAAGATACTATATAGATGGTGGTCATGCATTTTTCAGGTTGAAAACTTTACAACTGAAGCCTGATAGAAAGTGAAGGCATGTCCATTTTGTAAAGGGTGCTGCACAAAGAAAGCCTTTGATTATTCAAAATCATTAAAAAGCACCACTAATCAGATGTTCCTTTCTTACAAAAAGCCTTTGTTTGAGGGAATTTTTGAAATTGAAATGTTAACAAGTACCAATGCGATGCTTTATTAAAAGGTTAAAATAATATAGTGCTACTAATAAGAAAATTAAATAAATTAGAATTGTATAAAACTAGTCACAAAACACATAAATCTGACAAAATACTATAGCATGCATTTAGCTCTTTCACAAAATTCTGACATAAAAATAGTGTATTGCGGAGCACTAACACAACCTTTTGAATGCTTCATATATAGCAATTAGTTGTGGGAATACACGGTGCTTAATAAGAGTTTGCTTTCCAAATATATGTGCTATTTGGAAAAGTTGTGCACGTAAACAACACTGGCCAGAACCGCCTCACTCCATGTCTCTCTCGCACAGACACATTTCAAGGGGAACCATATATATGTTCATAGGGACATATAAGAAGAATAATGGTTAAAGTCAAAAAAGGAGTTTATTGGTTTGGAACGACATATTAGGTTGAGACTTGAAACTCAACGCAACATCCACTATTTATGGATTGGTGCAGATAATTTCTTCAGGCCTAGCTAGAGTCCTCAATGGCAACCAGTTATTAATAAGACTGGCATTAGATGTAGCAAAAGGTCTCATCACTCATGAATATAGGAAGGTTGATTTTCCGTTTGATTGAATAGTTGAAATTCCAACATTTTCGGGTAGCATTAATTTATATGCACATGTATAACTGTATATGAATTTCCAGACACCCCACTATTTTTCTTTCTGAATTTCCCAACAACCAACTTATAGCAAGTAAAAATAAAAAGAGTTCCTTTGCCACAGCTTGGCCCTATGTTATTTTATTTGGATTTGATGTATGAAACCTTTAAAATGTTAAAATTTGTAAGCTGAATAGTTGTGACAACACAATTTTTAATAGAGATATATGAGTCAATCCCCTTCTTTCAACTATTGGATTGCTCAACGTCTGGCGCTTGAGTGCGGTGGGTATTCCTGATATAAGTCTTTGTGGTGTGATGAGGATAGGTGATTTTTGGAAAGAGCTTCACATATACATAGATTAGGTTAAAGTAGAATTTCTATTTTATATATATATATATATATATATAAATAAAAAACATTGGATTATCAAAAAAACAAATCTTAATTTTTTTAAGTACATATGTTAATCCGATATCTGAATCACAATTTTTAAGTCTCCATGTGAGTAGTCGATCACCGTCAAGTGCGGCAGGTATGTACTTCGGTATGTATATCGGTGTCGAAGCATCAGCGTTTGTACCGGTTTAAATACTGGCCTCCCGATCGTATACGAGGCCAATTCCGGGCAATATCCCGGTAGATGCCAGGCGTGTAGACGATAAAAAAAAATGTTTTTTTTTTTTTTTTTTAAGTTTTGTAATTTTTAAATTTTTGTAGGGAAGAATGATAACTTATTTGCATTAATTATTAGTATTATATGTTTTCTTAGTATGCAATGAACAATTAAGATTTCTATTTTTTTTTCCTTTTAATTGATGCTAAAATCTAAACCATGAATAATTTGTTCTAAATTGAGGTAATGTTTTATGGTAAACTTTTATATTTATTATAATACACATAGACACATACATACATACATCACAGTATATATATATATATATAAATATAAAAATAACGATAAACTGAAGCGGTATACTTGGTATTAACTTTAATACTAAAATATATCATTCTTGGTCAAACCCAGGTATAGTCCTGGATGCGAGATTGACACTCTTACTCCTTAAGTGCATGAAATAAAACTTCCCAAAATATGTAAATAGCCATGGTCCTTCCAACCAATAAAAAAAATTTCTTACAAATTCCTAAATTTAAGGAGTGCATGTTGTCATGATTCTCATGAAACTTGCAATGATTTACGATGAATTGGGTGTTCATGTTTGTTTATATTAACTATTGCTTATGACTAAAATCAAATATAAATCAAACAATACTTGTCATGTGCTCCAACTCCTAAGTAAAAACAACATATTCCCTTAAATAAATTAGAGGTAGTCAAAATATCCATGTCCGTTTGGTAATTGGAAAATTTTCACCATTCACTTTGCCAAGATTTTTATTAATTCAATCTACTAAATTATTAATCCCGCCTCTAGATTTATAAAGAATATTTACCTATAGATTTTTCTTCTAAAATATACTTAATGACGCGTTAATATATGAAATGGCAAAGTAATTTTTCTAAGGTGATAAAATTAAAAGATTTATCAATTGGTAGGTTTGTAAATTGCAAAGCACGCCTATGATTTGTACATTAGAAAGTTCTATACTTGTATGTACAAGTTCTATACTTGTACATTAGGCAGGTTCTATGCATGCGTGTGCGATTAATCCATGTTTATTTATAATAACTACTGCTGCGGCTAAATCAGAAATATAAATCAAACAATACTTGTCATGTGCTCCAACTCCTAAGTAAGAAGCAACATATTCCTTGAATAGAGTAGAGTGTTAGTCAAAATATCCATGTCCGTTTGGTAATTGGAAAATTTCCACCATTCACTTTGCCAAGATTTTTAATTCAATCTACTAAAATTGTGAAAATCACGCCTCAGTTATAAAAGAATATTTACCTATAGATTTTCTTCTAAAATATACTTAATGACGTGTTAATATACGAAATGGCTTAATTCAATCTACTAAATTATTATAATCTACGCCTCAGGTTATAAAAAATATTTACCTATAAAATTTTCTTCTAAAATATGTAATGGCCGCGCGTTAATATATGAAATGGCAAATAAATTTTCTAAGGTGATGAAATTAAAGATTTATTAATTGGTAGGTTTGTAAATTGCAAAGCACGCCTATGATTTGTATATTAGAAAGTTATATACTTGTATGTACAAGTTCTATACTTGTACATTAGAAAGTTCTATACTTGCATGCGTGTGTGGGTGTCCATGTTTGTTTATATTAACTATTGCTCATGACTAAAATCAAATATAAATCAAACAATACTTGTCATGTGCTCCAACTTCTAAGTAAGAAGCAACATATTCCTTAAATAGAGTAGAGTGTTAGTCAAAATATCCATGCCCGTTTGGTAATTGGAAAATTTCCACCATTCACTTTGCCAAGATTTTTATTAATTCAATCTACTAAATTATTAATCACCTCAGTTATAAAGAATGTTACCTAGATTTTCTTCTAAAATATACTTAATGGCGTGTTAATATATGAAACCAGAAATAATTTTCTAAGGTGATGAAATTAAAAGATTTATCAATTGGTAGGTTTGTAGAAATTGCAAAGCAGCCTATGATTTGTATATTAGAAAGTTCTATACTTGTGTGTAAAAACAAAAACAAAGTTAGAAGATATAGTACCTGAGTTGATGTTGAATGGGGTCTTCCTAGTGTCTGTGTCCAATCCAGTAGGCACAACAGCCTTAGGCCAAGCAGCCGAGATATTAACCTCGAGCCCAATCACATCCGGCTTCAAGATATATGGGGTCACCTTGTTGGGCCCTCTTGAGCGAAGGCCACACATTTAACACGGTCCCACCAAAAATTCGACGGAGGCGTCGGGTTACGATCGGACCTCGCCACTTCTTGGTCGAATCCACAGCCTTGTTCTTCCTGGCTTAGTAATAAGTATTGTATGCAAGTCCTCGTCGTTTGCGGCCATGTTCGAAGTCATCTGACACCACTCGCGTCGCGTACAACCTCTCCTTTCTCACGTGAGTTCATCCCTATATCGCACACAACCACTTTCCCACGAACCAAATCCGGTTCAAGTGAACCGGGTATACACGAGCTACTCCATTTCTCCCATTCTTATAAACCAAACCAATCATTTTATTCCCCATTCCCTTGTCCACCATATAGAGACGCTGCCGGTGAACCAATTTTGTTCCCACTAGTGAAACATAGAAGTAGAAATCTGCGATCTAAAGTCCGACTCCTTGTCATTATCACGGGTGTATAGACTACAATACTTGACACGGGCCTTGTTCGAGCTGCGTGAAAGCGAAAATGCCACTTTCAGCAGTAGTGAAGGCTCGAAATGCGATGGGATCTCCAAATCTGGTCAGATTGCCACCACCGGCGAGAGAGTGAAATAATATCCAACACTATCTTTTATAGCCCAATCCAAACTTGCAAGGATATCAGAACCATAGCACATATTGTTCCAACATGCTTTATACATTTGTAGCAGTGGTGGCCATCCCTAGTACCAATCGTAGTAGAGAGACTAAGCGTTAGTCTGCCCAGAACCCAGCTGCCGATTAGCAGCAGTGTGGGTCCCTTGATATCTTGGTGATGCGTGGCCTTCTTCAGTCGTCCTGGTGACCAATTTGATAACCTTTGGAAGAAACCGTGCTGTAGATGAGTTTTTGTTAAGCTAGTGGGTGCAGGAAATCAGTCGGGTTCGCACTTTCGCCTTGCGATGGGTCGAGATCTACCAGTAGAACCACTCGCCAAAATAAGTCTATTACATCATGTGTTAATACAACAAAATTAGTATAGTGGTATTAGACATAATATATCTAAAATTAAAAATACGTTGCAATAAATTAACAAAATAGTAAATTATTACATTAATAATGATGAATTTATAGTATTATAATTTTTTGAATTGCAATAAGAGATTTTAATACTAAAATGGAATTTAGAAATTTTTACAAAAACTTAAATTGGAAGAAATCAATTTTTTTAATAACTTAAGTGGAAGAAACCATTGTAATAACTTGATACAATTATATATTTTTGCAATATATTATAATAAAAATTTCAAAGAAGATGGCTTATTACAACAAATTTAACATTGTAATAACTAAAATATCAATTATTTTACAATCTATTGCAATGACAAACATGGCGCACAATGATCTTATTACAATGATCTAATTCAATTATTTTACAATCTATTATAAGAAAAAATATGAAAAAAATTAACTAATACAATAAATATACCGTGCAATAATTTAACCCCAAATTATTTTTGTCCAATTCTTTACAATCTATTGTAATAAAATTCATGAAATAATAGCCAATTGCTACAAGATATTAGTAATAAATTGTTTGTACAATAGAAAATATATTATTACATCAAAATTTTCATCAAAATATTTAAGGTTTATTGCAACAAAATTTTTACATGCTGGAAACTTATTACCTCAATTTATTGCAACACTTACGTATAAACTATTGCAATGATTTTTGTTGTAATAAACATTTTTGTTGCGGTAAGCAAGATCGTCAAAGCTTTTAGACTCGGGCGAGATACCCTTTGTCTAGAACACCCGATAATACTTGTCGTGAGGAGGCTTGTTTGAGAAGTAGAGTGTTGACTAGATTGAGTGTGAAGGCAGGAACTTCGAGGTGTGCCGAGTGGTGTGGAGGGATAAAGAGGTGTCTTCGTAGGCACCTGAGAGGGACTAAGTTGGATTAGGCGGAGTGATTTGAGCGAGGTCAGGAGTCAGGACCCAATGGCGAAGCCATTGAATGCGTTGGTGTAAGTGTAAGGAGGATGGATGGAGTTAGAGAGAGGCTGGGCGGCGGTGTGCCGATCTAAAATGGTGAGTGGCGTAAAGAGGCTTGTCTTGAGTGTTTCCCATGAGCAGTGTAAATTTGCTCAACCATGGATGAAACTGAAAGGAATGGCAAAAAAATAAGGAGAGCAAAGAAGCAGAGAAAGGTCTGGGAGAAACCGCCTGGGTGTTTTGAGTTTGAGCTGTGTTGCCTTGCCGACTGTAGTTGTTATTTATAGTTGCTTTCATCGTTTTTGTTTCTCTTTATATAATGGGATGTTTTAATGGCCTCCATAAGTTGCCGTTAACCATTTGACTTTTGCAAACCATCGGTTTAGAACATTCATTATTCTATCAAAGAAAAAGAAAAAAGAAAAGAACGTTGTTATCAACCATCAAAATAGTATATGTTTCTGTGTTGTATCTGCTCATCAAAAGCGCCTGCGCATTATCGATGTGTAATAAATAAAAACTTTAAGTGGGATTAGGTGCAATACACGAGTATTGCACACGATGCAAATATAAGATATAGCGAGATTGAGAAAGTTTAAAAAGAAACTTTCAATCTCAACAATTGAATAAAAAAAAGTTAAAAATGTTAACAAATTAAAGTTAAAAATAAAAATTATAAAAATTAATATGAGTAGGTGTAGTGTAAGTGCACCCGATTACAGCCACTTAGGTACACAGAATCCAAATCCATATTATCTTGCCGATCCCATCGATACATGCGTTGGCTTCTATTTATATAACCTGAGTCTAAGAATTGCAAACCAAAATGCACAACGGAGCTTTAATGTTGCCCATGGCGGTGGCATAAGGTTCCATAGATTATGATGGGCATATGCATTGCTAACACGTATAAAAAAAAAATATTTGCTAACTGTGTCGTGTAAGTGGGAACACTTTAAATTTTCTTAAACAAAATCTAAAAAGTTATCATTGGAATTTTAAACAACCCTATATACTAGTAAAAATTGCCAAATATTATCATTGGTCAAATAATTAACAATCTACTATTTTGATTAAGAAATAAATAGCAAAAAATAGTACTTTTTTAAATTCGAGTTTACATGTAATTCAAAAGTTCCATCCTTTCAGGTAATGCTGACTTGACCTTTTTTAAAATTAAAGTTCATGAGCAACTTCGTAGAGTGGAACTTGAGCTACAGCTGTCGAGAGTTACGTGAAAATTTGAACGGGAGAATGAAACTGAGTTCCCTGTGAGCCAACAATTATGCGCTAGTCTTCAATGGTGTAGCTAGTTGCCAAAGAACTTTCTTTTCAAATTGAAATTATACGTTGTAGGAACTTCCTAGTGCTGATCAAAACAAGATGTCAACAAAGTGGGTCTTCAATCAGTGCAACTGTATTAGTTAATGATTTTCGAAATCGAAGGAGTTGTGAACTCTTTGCCATTACCTCAAAGGTCAGAAACACCTGCTGCCATCTACAACTAGTCAGTGGTCACCCCTCCTGCAATTATTTTGATCTGCCACCTGCACTCTCAAACATAAATTTATTTTCGTGATGCATAACTCGAGTACGTGAGACTCGAGTTTTATTTACAACTCGAGTTCCATAAAGTTTTTGAATTAAAAAATTTCAGGTCGTGAGCGCCATTATAGAACTTGAGTTTGTGGAACTCGAGTTACATATCAAACTTGAGTTTAAAAAAGTGGTAAATTGTTAAATATTTTTAAATAGTGGTAGATTGCTAATTATTTTGGCCAAAGATGATATTTGGCTATTTTCACCTCTATCTACCCCTACCCCTATTTTTTTCTCACCTTTTGGCCTTTACCTCATTGCTGCCTTTCCCTTCCTCTTTCTTCTTTAATATTTTCAATTCTTCATTGACAACTACAAAATTCTTGTCTTGTATTGTTTAATTTTTTTTTTTGGTCTTTTTGATCTCGGTTTTGTTTTGTCATTTGATCCATTTATATATTATAAAAAGTGTTATCATATTATTAAATGTAAAGTCATTGTCAATTCATTGTATATTCAAGTATCTAACTCTTCATTTTATATTGGAGTTAAATATGTTATATAACCATCCTTAGGTTCTTGATTCATCTTAATAGGTGATGGAGAGGTGGAACATAAATTGCCCACAATGACAAACAGGATCTTCAACCATGTACAATACCAATGCACTTCCTCTTTTTATTTTTTTTATTTGATACGAGAGATAGAGTCACACTGCAGCCTAATCTGAGTGTGTGTGAATCTCGCTGTGGAGACTTGAACCCATTGCCCCCACACCTCTAGCCGACATATTTGTGAATTATTAATCGTATGAGGGTGTGCGGTGGTCGATACACTTCCTCTTAAGTGTCCTAAAGAAAAAAAATCAAAGTTTGGGATCACTTTTCAGAATGGTAACATTCTATCTCTATCTTCATTCCCTTAAACTTGATTAGATTGATTACATTATAAATGATAAGATGAACAATATAATAACATTAAGTGTGGGTTTTGGATTCACGTCCCTTTACTGCGTTTTGCTTCTTTGCGAGTTTTAGCCTTTTTTTTTTTTTTTTTTTTTTTTTTTTTTTTTACGGACGCGTTTGTACTTTGTTTGTCCATGAACAGTGACTTTAGGCTATGAATAGTAAAAATAGAGTAAACTGATAATTTTCACATATTTAAAAATTATTTTGCTTTCGATGTTTTCGATTTTCAAGCGAAATAAGTTGTATCAAAACGGTACTGCTTTTATTCATTTTATTTATGTTGTGGATGATTGATTAGGATTTGCTACTTGCTTTGAGTATGTAATATTTGAATTCTTGATGTGACTTTGGGAATGTTAAGACTTTAGGTTTGTTGATTTAATTTTTCCTCGATAGGCGATTCTTTGTTTTCTTTTCTTTAGCCTTTTGTGGAGACAAAGGTCAAGTAGAGATGATATATCTCTTTTTGTCAAACCCTATGTTGTGTTGGAATTGAGATTATTCAATGAAATCTACCTTTAATTTTTTGTGTGCATTAGTTATATTTTGAGATTATGCAATAATAAATTGTAGATTGTGATAATTTAAAATAAAAATAAAAATGTACTTATGAGTCTTGATTTGGTGCTACTTCATGATAAGGTAAGTTTTAAAGTAAAATAATAAAATTACTTTTATGTCTTCAAATACAATTTTATTTTATTTTATTTTTATTAAGTCTTCTCTCATTTTTTTTTTTTTGAATAACCTTCTTTATGCAAGTATAAGAGAATCATTTGTTGATTATTTAGAGATATACTGAGGCATGGAGAGGCATCACCACCACCAACGACCTACATACAAGTATTTTTTTACACTTTAGATACATGATTTATCTTTCAAATATACATATTTTATTAGTTTTGATTTATGTATACTATAGTTTGTTTGCCTTTAATTTTTATTTTTGGTTAAATAGTTGACAATCTTTGAAATAACAAAGAGTTACAAGAATAAAATGAATCGATTATAAATTTAATCAAGATCTATGGAATTGATCAGAAAAGACAAAGATCAACTATTCTTACAATAGACCATATAAACAATAAACATTTGGTACCAATATAGTCATACATTCATTTTACATAATAAATTAGTAGCGAATTACAAACTCATTTGCTTGAATTGTGTACATTTATTTCATAATAAATTTGTTTATAAGTGTTTTGAGCCTAATAATTAATAGTTTTCTGGCATAAACTTTTTCTTTTGCTTAAATTAATTTCAACAACACCAATAACAAGAGGTGCAAGATAAGGCGAGATCAGTATGAATGAAAAGACGACGACAAAAGAGCTACAAATTCAATCTCTAAAAAAAAAAAAAAAAAAACTATTCAAGAATCAAATATTTATTGCAAGAGAACATTCATCCTAAAAGAAGATAGTTTATAAAGATACGTATGCTATGACAATCAACAAAAATCAAGTGGAAACTCTAAACAATGTTGCAAATCCAATAGATACAAAATTCTAATGCAAACAATTGATACATGTAACTACAAGTCATTATAGCACAATAAATCAAATTAGAAGATAATTTTTATTGAAGTGTTATCATTTATATTTGATGATTGTTACATGATACAATTTATTTAGTTTACATTATTATATTATGTAAATTTATAATAAAATCGTGCATCACTGACCTTTAGCTAGTATGTATATAAAGGTTAAAGAAGCCAACAAGGCATGGAATTTACCCTTACAAGTAGCCCAGCTTTCAATTTTAAATCAATAAGATTAGGAATGAAAAGATTTTCACAATCCTTTACAATTGTTTAGATGATAAGTTAAACATACTAATAAAAAATTATATTGTTCAATCATAAAAACATATAAAAATATTTTAAAAATTTTTTATGTCCTCATTGATTTAAATAGTCCATTATCTAACTATCACCTTCCCACTTCCTTACTGTTAGTTTCAATGCATATTAAACACCCTAAAGATTACCTGAAACAGTCATTTTCTCTTTAAAAAAAAAAAAAAACACTCACTTTAAATTAAAAACTTATTCCCTAAACCCCTAATATCATCTTGACGGCCTTCTCACTCTCTCCCCTCTCTCTCTAAGTGGATTTTGCTTTTGGATTTTGTACAATGTTTAGCTACTTAGCTAGTTGCTATTTGCAAACTTATTTTGGATTTGAACTCGGAACTTAGAACTTGGAAATTATTTTCCAATTGTGTTGATGATAGTTATTTTGGCACTTGGTAGCTATTTAAACATTTGGTGAACTTTTTGGATATATTGTATTAATATTTAAGTATATTTGTTTCATTAGTTTAAAGTATAGGTATAGCCGTATCCACAAAGATCATGCGACAATTCATGATATAAATATGGCATCATATTGATGCAAATCTTTGTTTATTTTATTTTGTTTTTGTTTGTTTTTATGGATGAATTCGTACCAATGTATTTTTTTGCTTTTTCTAAAAATTAGAATTTTACTATCCACGATCGATCCTCTGATCACAATCTTACTAACTTTCCACAATCTTATATAGGATCCGATTTTGACAACTTTGGCTATTAGCAAAATATACTTGTCTTACCTTTCTGCATTGCAATAAGGTTTTTTGCACTTTTTTACAACATGAATGACTATTCTCCACTTTTTACCAAATAAATATTTCTCCACTTTCTACCCATAAACACTAAACCAAAATTTGGATGCAAAACCACCATAGATTGCCACACGGTACATTTGATGGCATGGACAAAAGGAAGAGGAAGTGCTTCCAATGAAAGCCATAAACTAAAAGGTTGGCAGCTGAAGATTGATATATTAGGGAGTCAGAAGAGCGTTTATACCATATATATATAGCACAAAGTCTGTACTGGGTTGTTTGCTATAAAAAAATTCTGTATTTGGTTGGAGTGTTGAACCGTTGAAGTTAAAGTCATGGACTCATGGGTTCAAATGTTATCGAGAGGAAAAATTTTGACTTAGGCTCGGTCAAAATTTGGACACAAGGGCCTCTTTCTCTTGCTATAACAAGTGGCCTTATTATTATTCGGGCCTTAAGTTTAAGCTTGCCATGTTTAAAGCAATTTGGATCCAAGCATTCCTAAAGGGCCTTATTAAAACTCTATCTGGTTTCTTCAGGCCCAAACCCTTATTGGACTTTGGATTAAAAAAAAAACTTTCTAACTTTGCTCTTTCAGTCTTTATTGATCAGCAGGATATATGGATCTGGTGGAGCACTAGCAAATCGGCGCTCTTGTTGCTGGCCACCCGCAGTTAGCATTAGTAAGTGCTCGATTAATATCAGTCAATTGCTTGGCCCAAACATTACTTCCATTAGGGTGAAAACCCATCTCGATTTTCAACAATGAGCCAGCACATACATTTGGGCTGCTTGGGCTAACTTACAAGGCTTCAAAAGAAAATCCATTGCAGAGAAACTACAATTTGAGATAGTAATTATTACAACCCCTTAAATTTTATTTTACATCTAATTTACCTCTAAACTGCATATACCAAATTGATGCATATGTTAGTCTACAGTTAAAAGTGACTAAAATTCAGTTCATTTGATAGAGAGAAATGGTTAGGAGAGAGAGTTCTAGTAGCATATTAGATTCCCCAAAGCCAATATTGGAATATTTTAGAAAAGCCCACTTATGTTTATACAAGCTATTAGCCCAACAGGAGAAGCACATATGTCTTAAAATGAAGCCTAGCTTTCAATTTTAAATCAATAAGATCCGGTATAAAAAGTTACAATTTTTTTTCTTCACAATTGTAAAGATAAAATGTTGTGCTTAATGATAATAAAAGTAATATTATTTCAATTTCTATGTCAACAATTATAGAAAAAACAAATTACAAAATCTTTTGTGCCCGCATTGATTTTAAATTGTCAAGAACTCTTAAGTCTTAACTATCACCCTTAGCCACTTAGTTACTGTTAGGTTCCATGCAAGACAAACACCAAAATTACCTGAAACAGTCATTTTATCTGTTCCAATTTAATGGTTGCGGCTTGTCATGTGCCCATGTATTTAACATACCAACATGTTAAAATTATAAGGTAGAAAGGACATATGAATTCTGTTTATAGGCACACTTTAAGTTCTGATGGATCAGTCTAAAAGATGGGATTAGGTATGAATCAACTAAGCATCATTATCTTTCCTCAAAAGAAAAAAGAAAAAAGAAAGAATTAAGCATCATTATCTTCACTTTGAGCTGAGGTAGGTAGCTATATAGAACCATAAATATCGCATCTTTGACCAAGTCAGTTAGGGTCTTGATCAAATCACTATTTCTAGTACTATTACTATTATTATGGTTATTATTATTATTAGGCAATAAAACTAAGAGAAATCACTGCATCTATCCATTTTATAACAAATTTTAAGTGACAAATTATTATTGGTAAGTAAAATTTTTTGTTAATGATAGATCCAAATGAAAATCAATAATTTGACACTTAAAATTTACTTATGGATTGTAACATTTTTAAATAACTAATAAACAAATATCCTTTTAAGAGAAAAGAGATTTTTTTTTTTTTTTTTTTGGGAGGAAAGAGAGAAAAAGAAGATATAAATGTATCTTTCATGCATATGAGTCCTCATGCACTCTTAATGGACCATGGAACTTGTGAATTAATCCTCTAATTCTTGGACACAAAATCCATAGGCAGATTACCAAATTTGTAGATGAAGGTTGCTTTTATCAATAGCTATATTAAATACAACTCATAAAATTAAATTCTCATTAGCTTTTTTTAAGAAAAAGGTAAGTGAAATATTATTAATTAAGAAAGACCAACAAAAACAAAAACAAGTTGAGGCAAATTCAAATGGAAACGTCTTCGCATTTCTCGGGTAAGGATTCTACCATACGTCAGTAATACACAAATAAAGCTATTTTTGCTAAAAGCTATGAGCTAACCTATTTCTTTAGAATCGAATTGTTGGTGTAAATTCTTGTTAGCTAATACAATCAATTAGCTAATACGACCATATGATAAATTTAATTGAAAATTTTAATATACAATAAAAAACTTTTATTAAAAAAAATTTATATGAAAAATATAATACAGTCATATGTCTTCCTTTTTCCTTCTATCTATCTGTCCAAATAGGGTTAGTCCTTTCAACGTGCGACAAATCAATACCACCATATGGTGCATGAATCCATCTATATTCAACCTCCTATACACTTCTAGTCCATCCTTGTCTTTATCCTTACAGGAATCTAGGGCATACATTTGTCTCAATTAGGAAGATACTATATAGATGGTGGTCATGCATTTTTCAGGTTGGCTTTACAACACGAAGCACCAATAGAAAGTGAAGGCATGTCTATTTTGTAAAAGGGTGCTCCACCAAAAGCAACTTTGATTATTCAAAATCATTAAAAAGCACCACTAATCACATATTCCTTTCTTACAAAAAGCCTTTGTTTGAGGGAATTTTTTTAAATGCTTCATTTATAGCAATTAGTTGTGGGAATACACAGTGCTTAATAAGAGTTTGCTTTCCCAATACATGTGCTATTTGGAAAAGTTGTGCACGTAAACAACACTGGCCAGGCCATATCACTCCATGTCTCTCTCGCACAGACACATTTCAAAGGGGAACCATATATGTTCATGGGGACATATAAGAAGAATAATGGGTTAAAGTCAAAAAGGAGAGGTTTATTGGTTTGGAACGACATATTAGGTTGAGACTTGAAACTCAACGTAACAGCGACTATTTATGGATTGGTGCAGATTTTCGTCAGGCCTAGAGTCATCAATGGCAACCAGTTATTAAGACTGGCATTAGATGTTGAAAAAGGTCTCATCGCTCATGAATTTAGGAAGGTTGATTTTCCGTTTGATTGAATAGTTGAAATTCCAAGATTATCGGGTAGCATAGTTTATATGCACGTGTATAACTGTATATATGAATTTCCGAACAACCAACTTTTTTTTTTTTTTTTTTTTTTTTTTTACTTTTCTGAATTTCCCAACAACCCACTTATATTAACTTGGTAAAAATAAAAATGAGGTTCCTTTGCCATAGCTTATTTTTAGGTTATCTTATTTGGTTGATGTATAACTTCTTAAAAATGTCAAGAATTTTGTAACTTAAATGGTTGATACTTCTTAATGTTTTTAATAGAGATATATAGGGGTCAATTTCCTTTCCTTCGACTATTAGATTATCACCACCGTGCATCCTTGGTGCGGTGGTCACTCTACAAGTAAAAATGCTTGTAGGGTGTGGGTGTAAGGACCGAAATTCAAGTTTTCAGAAGTGAGCTTCACACACATATACACTTACATTAGATTAAAGTATAATTTCAATCTTGTTTCCCAAAAAAAAAAAAATATATATATATATATATTGGATTATAAAATAATAATAAAAATCTTAATTTTTTAAGTACATAGATTTAATCCAATATCCAATTTAATTTTTAAGTCTCATAAGTGCATGAAAATAAAACTTCCCAAAAATGAACACATGTAAATAGGCAAATAGCCACATGGTACTCCCAACCAAGAAAATTTTTTCTTACCAATCCCTAAATTTAAGGAGTACATGTTGTCATGAAACTTGCAATGATTTACTTGAATTGGTTCAGAGGGCCGACCACGTGTATGATACAACATGAAGAATGAATAAATTCTCGCAATTTATCTTCTTTAGACGGTCAAACTTGTGGATTAAAATTTTCCCTACTGCATTTGCACAATAGTAAGAAGCATATTAATTACATCATTATGCTTCAAATAGGAAACAAGAAAATCTCCAACTTTCATCTATTGACTTTGAATGTGTGTTTGATTTAAATAAATTTTGAATTTAGAGTAATAAAGTTGTATACAATATTACAAATTGGCATGACAATAAATGTGATTGGTGCTACAGTAACATTTTTTTTTTTTTAATTACTTCTTTTTTTTTTGCTTTTAAAAATTGATACATTCTTTTTTTGAGAAGGTAAAAATTGATACATTAATTTGTAAAATTTATATAATATGTATTTGTATTTTTCCTAAATCAATCATTTCATAAATTGGTATATTTGATAGTTACAACAAGTAGTAGGGGATATTTGAACCATGATCAATTGATCATCTCCATTAAAAGAACTACTAGTTAAACTACAAGTTTCTTGAAAAAAATTTATATATAACTTGAATTTTCTCATCCACAAGATGGCACTCACACTAACATTACTATTTTATATACTCATCACTAATATCCTTAAACGTGATCAATGTTAAAGCAATTTATATATAACTTGAATTTTCTCATCCACAAGATGGCACTCACACTAACATTACTATTTTATATACTCATCACTAATATCCTTAAACGTGATCAATGTTAAAGCAAAATATGAAACGAGAAAATGATATTATATGAGAAATGTTATATTTATAACATTTTTACAACACTTTCTAAATGATATGTTATTATTGATTGTTATGAGTAGGCAAAAGTGTTGTGAAAATATTGTGGATGTAGCACTTCTCATATTATATAGGATATGCTTAAATTGTGTAGCCCCAAATTTTTCTTCGTCGATTGCTAGAGAACTTGTCTTAGAAAACTTTTTTTTCCTATCTAAAAGCCAGTTTGACAATATATTTTGGATAGAGTGTACCTTCAAAATAGTTTAGAGGAAAATTTGTTCAACCTTCTATATATATG
Source organism: Notholithocarpus densiflorus (assembly GCA_030021035.2). Classification (NCBI taxonomy): domain Eukaryota; kingdom Viridiplantae; phylum Streptophyta; class Magnoliopsida; order Fagales; family Fagaceae; genus Notholithocarpus; species Notholithocarpus densiflorus. The sequence goes on from JARYZH020000074.1 coordinate 1,245,500, forward strand.
TGGCTATTTAAACGACTATCTATATGTGTTTTTAGTCAGTTGGCTTATTTAATGAGGCATTTGATTAGATTAGATAATTGAATAAATAATGTGACTTAATACAAATGGATGTTTTTATAAAGAGAAATGTTATTTCACAATATTTTTACAACAAATCATAGGTGGTAAGTTGTTATTGGTTCAAATTTAAATTTACTACTGAAATTACTTTTTTAACCATTAGTAATAACCAATAACAACCTGTCATTTAAGATTTATTATAAAAGTATTGTAAAGATATTGTAAACATGATATTTCTTTTTTATAAATCATCACATAATTTGTTGGATACATAGAGTTGGAGAAGATTCCTCTAGACCGATTTAGAGAAAAGCTTTGCATCTAGCCAATTTGCAAGAGCTTCACGCCAACATGGGAATGGGATATTCCAAATATTATTGGACCTTTATGCTCTGATTCTACTCATGTGGGCTTCTCTTGTTTCCCATTGCAGCTTTGCAGGCAACTATTTTTAAAAACTAATGAGCTGAGATACTTAAAGATAAGGGTTGTGAACCTAAATGCCAAATAGAAATGAGACACTTTTTTCTTCTAAATAATTAAGAAGAATAAGAAACTAGATGATACAAATCAATGGCAACCAGTTATTAAGACTGGCATTTGATGTAGAAAAAGGTCTCCTCACTCATGAATGTAGGAAGGTTGATTTTCCGTTTGATTGAATAGTAGAAATTCCAAGATTATCGGGTATCATATTTTATATGCATATTTATAACTGTATATATGAATTTCCGAACCACCCACTTTTTTTTTTTTTTTTCTTTTCTGAATTTCCCAACAATCCACTTATATTAACTTAGTAAAAAAAAAAAAAAAAAAAAAAAAAGAGGTTCCTTTGCCATAGCTTATTTTTTGGTTATCTTATTTAGTTGGTGTATAACTTCTTAAAAATGTCAAGAGTTTTGTAAAAAATTGGTTGACACTTTTTAATATTTTCAATAAATACATATAGGGGTCAATTCTCCTTCCTTCAACTATTGGATTATGAAAAAAATATTCTTAAGTTTTTAAGTACATATATTTTATCCAATATCAGATTTAATTTTTAAGTCTCATAAGTGCATGAAAATAAAACTTCCCAAAAATGAACACATGTAGTCATGAAACGTTGGTTGTTATGGGTGAGCAAAAAAGTAATGTAAGTTGTGTATTCAAATTAGAACCAATAAAAAAATTATCACCTATGATTTGCTGTGAAAATATTGTAAACATAGCACTTCTCATATTATATAGGATATGCTCAAATTGTGTAGCCCCCAAAGTTTTCTTTTTCGATTTCTAAAAAACTTGTCTTAGAAAACATTTTTTCCCCCTTCTAAAAGCTAGTTTGACAATATATTATGGGTAGAGTATACCTTCAAAATAGTTTAGAGGAAAATTCATTCAACCTTCTGTATATATGTGGCTACTTAAACGATTATTTACATGTGCTTTTAGTCAATTGACTTATTTAACGAGGTATTTGATTAGATTAAATAATTTAAGAGTAATGCTAAAGATACAAACTTTTTTACAAAAAATTTTACAAACTGCTGATGTGGTTAGGGGTGTCCATGGGTTGGTCCGGGTCGAGTTTGTGCCCAACCTACGACCGACCCGACAGAATCAGGTGGAGGAAGTTTAGACCTGCTGCTGACCGGTGAGAGAGTCGGATCGGAGCGGTTGGATTCATGTCTGAAAGTGGTCGGTTCAGTCGAAACTGTCCATGGTGGAGAAATCCGGCCAAAACAGTGCATTTCAGGTGAAATATTGCCAGATCTGGCAAAGTTCTCACCGGATCTGGTGAGATCTCGCTAGATCTGGTGAGATTTCCACTAGATTTGGCTGAGATCTCACTAGATTCGGTGAGATCTCCCCAAATCCAGTATAAATCTTGTTAGATCTAAAGTATTTTGACCAAAAACTTGCTGGAAAAAGCTTGGATCGCTGAATTTGTTAAGTTTCACGATCAGGTCGGTTCCGGTCAGTTTCGATGGGTGGGTCGGGTCCAGGTCATGGGTGGACACCCCTAGATGTGATAAGTGGTTATTGGTAAATAAAAAAGTGATATTAATAGTGTGCCTAGATGAAAACCAATAAAAAGTTAGACACATCAATAGTTTGTAAAATAGTTTGTAACTATAGCATTACTCATAATTTAATAAATAATGTGACTTAATACAAATGGATGTTTTTATAAAGAGAAATGTCACGTCCACAATATTTTCACAAATAACAGGTGATAAGTTGTTATTAATTCTATTTTGAATCCACTACTGAAATTACTTTTTTATCCACCAGTAATAACTAATAACTACCTGTCACTTAAAATTTGTTATAAATTATTGTGAAAATATTATAGATATAACATTTCTCTTTTATAAATCATCACATAATTTGTTAGATACAAAGAGTTGGAGAAGATTCCTCTAGATGGATTTGGAGAAAAGATTTGCATTTAGCGAATTCACAAGAGCTTCACGCTAACATGGGAATGGGATATTCCAAATATTTCTTGGAGCTTTATGCTCTGATTCTAGTCATGTGGGCTTCTCTTGTTTCCCATTGCAGCCTTGCAGGCAACTATTTTTAAAGACTAAAGAGCTGAGATACTAAAAACATTCACAGTTGAAAATGTCATCCTATCCTATTTTACCATCCCAAAAAACTACTTTATCAATTATACCATACCATTTTACAATACTCTCAGCATCCCAATTTTTATTTTACAATACAAAACATTAAAATAATATAAATTATACAATAAAATATATTTCATTCTCTCTCTAATTTCTGTCTCCCTTCCTCTCTCTTAACCAGTCATCACCTCACCATAGAGAAAACCCAATACCCCCAACACAAAAACTCATCCCAAATCCCAGACAAACCCAGCACAGAAATTCATCGCAAACCCCAAACAAAACCAACACAGAAATTCATCCCAAACCCCAAACAATACATCCACCTCCCAAACCCAAATCAACCCAACCATCAACAACACAACCACCCACCGATCCACCCAAAACTTTCCAATCACCACCCACCAATCCACCATCAACAACACCACCACCCACTGATCCACCATCAACAACAAAACCATCACCCACCGATCCACCATCAACAATACAACCACCACCTAAACCCAAAACTTTCCAATCACCACTCACCGATCCACAAACCACGGCACCACCCCAATCCATCATCAACAACATAACCACCACCCACCGATACACCACCTCGGCATCGCCCTGATCTGCCACATCTACCACCACATCAAACCCACATCAAACCCCCACCAAACTATGAGACCCATGGAGGCTTGATTCAAGGGAAAATAGAGAGAAAAAAAGAAAGAAAAAAAAAAAAAAAAAAAAAAAAAGGGAAGAGATCTGCCGAGGCCACCAGACCCACGCCACCGCACCACCTGCCCATGCCATTAGACCCACGCCGCCACACCACCTTCCCACGCCACTAGACCCACGCCACCGCACCACCTGACCCACACCGTATGCTCTGAGATACACCAATGCACGGGCACCGATCCACACAGAAAGGGACGAGAGAGGGGGAGAGATTGAATGAGAGAATCAGAACTGAAAAAGAAGAAAAAGAAAAAAAAGAGAGAGGAGATGAGAGTGACTGGTGAGAGAGAGAGGAGTTGAAATATCAATTAAAGCAAACAGTAAAAAAGAATAAAATATTAATATTTTGTTTTACAATTGAGCTACAGTGCGATTCTACATTTAGAATCGCACTGTAGTACAATTGCGAATTTTTTTGCAATAGTCAGCTTTTACAAGTTTGGATGGTGTGGGGGTTTTGAGCTTTTATGCTAAATTGAACTAACATATGGCATATGTCATTCCCAATGTGAATGCTCTAAGAGATAATGGTTGTGAACCTAAATGCCAAATAGAAATGAGACACTTTTTTCTTCTAAGTAATTAAGAAGGATAAGAAATATTTAACTAGATGATACACTTTTGTAAGATAATGTAATACTCTTGTAAGATGGCATAATTTTTTCTAAACCCTAATTTTTGCACTGAATTATTCATATAAACTAAAACTAGTCAATAACACCTACTATGCATAAAAAAGTTTAGGCATAATATGATGGATAACATACAACACATGTCGTCAAGCTTTAAAAATGGTTTTAATGTTCCAATTACAAACCCAAATAGTGGTTTAACATTTGTCAGAGATGTTGTAGTGGAAATTGTGTCTGAAGGTAACTCCCTTGGCATTGTACAAGTGCTGAGGTCGAATGAACCAAATTCATCTAAGATTTTGGACACATTATTGAGGAAACAAGAAGGAAGAAGAAGAAGATTGAAGGAGTTTAGAAGATGGGGAAGTGTCCCACATAGGTAGGAATGGAAAATAATTAAGGCAGTACATGCATGCTTTTGTTAGGCATGCTCAATTTATTGATGGAGACTCTGCTTGTGCCTTGCATTGAAGAAGTCCTAGATTTCTTTTGGAATGTAATATCCGTCGGTGCAACAAGTTATGGAATGACATGTTCTTTACTAGTCATATTCTATAAAATTGTTAAATTTCTTTTTCGTGGTCCATGGTGAGAAAATGGTTCACAAAAACAAGTGGAGCTCATGAACAGAAAGGAAAACATTTTCCAAAAAAGTTGAACAGAGAATAGAACAAGTCATTAATTTCAACATGGATGGTACAATGATAGTCTTAGATATAAATGATAGGCGGCGCAGGAAAATCATTGTGCCGCACCGCTTTTTAAGCCAAATTGCCCATCTCTTTAACCTCTTTTCACTCCTAGGGGTTGCATATATATATTTACAGACTTCACTGTTTGTATCGTCATTTGATTGTGGCCTCTCCGACCATGTTGAATTAATGGCCATGCCATTCTCTGCCTTTTTCACCGCACAACACTCCCCCACATGTTTAGTTCTTGGACCTGAGTGAGCGAGTGAGCGAGTGTGTGAATGAAAATACATACTACTGTGATACTTGCAGATACTGATACTTCCTGATACTGCCATACGTACCAGGGACCATGCGTATAGAACATGCATGTCTCATCACTTCGTTCCAAACTCCAAATTACGAGATGAATTGTAACCCCGTTCATGCGATGATAGAAAAAGTTAAGATTTTTTTTTTAAAATTTTATTTATAATGATTGATTTCAAATAAGAGGTAGTCAGTAATCACAGTAATTTTTATTTAGTTCGCAACATAATCTATTGGATTAATTAATTACACTTATCTACCCAAAATTATAAATGTATTTATACACCCAAACTTTAATATATTATAAATAATATCCTAATTCGAGCATTAACATTCAACTCTTCAATATATTCATATAAAAATAAAACTCTTCAATATATATTTTTTAACACATAAATAAACAACCATACGTTAATATTATATAGTAGCTCAAAAGATGCTTTTGACTTATTCATTTAAAAAAAAAATTAAGATCCTATATGGCTTAATTCCCAATTTTAACAAATTAACTCAACTAGAATATTTCAATTTAGATTTTTTTTTTTTTTTGGAGAGAGTTTCAACTTATGGCGTCCGTTCTTGATGATAACTCTTTATCATCAAACTAAGACACCAATCAGTTTTTGGTGTAGGCGGGAATTGAATCCTAGATCTCTTATTTAACCATCAGAGATTTTACTAGTTGAGTTAACTGCAACCCACTTTCGGTGTAGTTAATTAGCCCATGTTTCAATTAAAAAAATAATGCAAACTAAATACACAATCACAATCACTTGAGAGACATAATTCTTCATGATGTGAAAACCCTTGTAATTAAACAAGGTAAAAACATTGTTGGATCAAAATCCAAAAGGCAGAGCAACTAATAAAAGGTTGTTGCAGTATAGACTTTAGTCATACAACATCCTTGTACATGTAATTAGACACCGTAAATCTTCTTGTCCTGCTAGTTACTATAAACTCATGCCTTAACACCTTTTACTTGATCCGCTTCGCAAACAATCGTGCCGATTGTAGATTGATCTATTGATCATTTCAAGATCTTGAAGATTTGGGTTTGTCTTTGTGCTTCCGTGATCAAGGTCCAACAACACAGTAGTGATTAAGATGTTAAAACAATAAAACTCCCCAGGGTATTCAATGGAGAGTTCTTGGAAGACAATAGATTCTCTCTCTAGGTTTACTCTTTATTTTTGTAGTTGTCTTTCTGTATAGTAATTAGGGTTAAAATAAGGTTCACACATGCCAATACGGTTTGAGATTGATGTAGCTACAAAAACAGCTGTGGAAATTCATCAAAAAAAAAAAAAAAAAAAAGCCGTGGAAAGTAAGGTCGGTGCTTTCCATAATATGGTTCACTTGACTGAGACTCGAGGGAGCATCTAAGAGCATAATAGTGGTTTCAAAAATTTAGCAATTTGACACTAAAAAAGTTACTTTATCTATTTTATTATCACACTTTATAAAACATCCAACATTAATAGTTTTATTTTAGCATTCAACACAATAAAATAATATAAACAATACAATAAAATAATATATCTACTAGAATAAATAACAACTACTACCGCTAACACAATAAAATAATATATCTTTAAATAAAATATTGGTTTTTTTTTTTAACCATCATAGCTATTGTGAACAGCCAAATATGGATGTGCATTGTAACTCAACGGCAAAAAAATATGGCTTTTGCCCCCATTGATGCATTAGCCTTTTGTTCCATTTTTGTTATATTTAGTTGCTAAATATAGCATTTTATCTATTTGCCTCCATTAATACTAAAGTTCTAATGAGACTTTTTGTCAAACTCCGATTTTGCTTGATAAATTCATAAGTTCTTGCTTGAAAAATTGTTGGGTGCATCAAGCACCATGGTCTAGCCCACATAAGAGTAGAGCTTCTTAATGGGCTTGTCCAAAGTTAGCCAACAACTAGCCACGTGCATGACATGAATTCTAGTTAAAGTAGTGTTAGGAATCCATGTGTTCTTAGGATTCATGTGGGGTGACAGACTTGCTTATAAAAGCAATAAATAGTGTGCCGCATAAGGTAGATAGTTGCAACAAGGGTGTGTCGCATAAGAAAAAGGTGCCACATATTGAATAGAAAATAGAGAAAAAAGAAGCCGCACAAGAGAATTGAGAGAATAGCCAAGAGGGAGCCGCTTAGAGAAAAAGAAGACAGCTAAGAGAAAACTATACATGGAGAAGAAAATAAAAAGGAGAGAGTAAAGTGTTGCCACATTTCAGCGAGATAATTAGTGTGTGTGAGCAAAGAAAAACAAAGAGGTTTTTCTTTAGCCGTGAGACACAAAAAGTGTGTATGTGAGAACAAAGAAAAATAAGAGAGATTTTTCTTAAACTGTGAGATATACACAAGAATTATTGTAATTGATTTGATAATAGTGAAATTATTCAGAATTTGTTTCGTGGTTTTTCCCTTCGAGGATAAAAGGTTTTGCACATAAATATTTGTGTTTTTGTGTGTGATTATTATTTTGAATTGATAGTTTTGATAATAATATTATTCAGGACTCAACAAATGGTATCAAAGTTAAGATTTGAGTGGAAGCGATGGCCAGAGAAGAAGGCAAGGTTTTAGGAATAGAGAAGTTTGATAGAATAGACTTTGGGTATTAGAGGATGCAGATAGAATATTTTCTCTATGGGAAGAAGTTACATCTGCCTCTTTTAGGGAAGAAACCTGAAACTATGAAGGATGAAGGCTGGAACCTTCTTAATAGACAGGTATTGGGAGTTATTTGATTAACTTTATAAAGATCAATTGCGAACAATGTTGTGAAGGAAAATGCCATAATGGATCTAATGAAGGCTTTGTCTGGCATGTATGAAAAGTCGTCGGTTAACAACAATGTGCATCTGATGAAGAAGTTGTTTAATATGAAGAAGGCAGAAGGCACTCCTGTAGCGCAGCATCTGAATGAGTTCAATACAATCACAAATCAATTATCCTCAGTGGGAATTGAATTTGATGGTGAGGTTCGTGCATTGATTCTTTAACTTCTTTATCAAACAATTGGGAAGCCATGAGAATGGCAATGAGTAATTCTATAGGAAAAAGCAAACTCAAATATGATGATTCGAGATTTGATTTTAAGTGAAGAGGTTCGCAGGAGAGATGTGAATATAGACAATGCACAAGATCAAGCTTTTGTCGCGGAGAACAAGAGCAGAAGTAGAAGCAGAGGACCTAATAATCGAAAATTCAATAGTAGGTCACAATCAAGAGATAAATCTCAGTTTAAGGAAACTAGAGAATACTTTTATTATGGGAAAAAGAGCCACATAAGAAAAGATTGTTGGCATTGGTATAAAGAATAAACTAAAGGAAAAAATGAAAATAATGATAGTGAGAAAAATACTATAATTGCTGTGATTGTTGAGGATATTGTGGTGCTCTCTATTGGAGAGTAAAAGTGTGAGCATGTTGCTAATAATGATGTTGAGTGGGTTGTTAATTCTGCAGCCTCCCACAATGTTATCCCTACGAAGGGGTTGTTTACCACGTACAAAGCAGGAGATTTTGGTATAGTAAAGATGGGTAATTTGAGTTACTCAAAAATTGTGAGAATTAGTAATGTGTGCATCAAAACCAATGTTGGTAGCATTGTGATATTAAAGGATGTGCGACATGTTCCAGATTTAAGGATGAATGTGTTTTCTATATTGGCTATGGATCGAGCGGGTTATTGTAACTACCTTGGTAATGGAAGATGGAAACTTACTTAAGGTTCATTGGTTGTTGCAAAAGGGCATGCTTGTTGCAGTATGTATAGGACTCGTGTGAAGACCTGTAAGAAGAAGTTCAATGAGATTAAAGATTTTGAGAAGACTTCAAAGATAAGAGTTGGGATTGATGGTGATGTATCAAGAGGGTGAAATTCTCATTGCCTAATAGTGCTTCATAAGAGTAAGTGATAGGTGCTGAAGAATATGAAGATGCTAAGGCTACATAGGATGATGATGAAGTGAAAGACCTTGGAGGTCTTGAGCAGGGGGAGCAATATCCTCCACTAGATATTGTTGAACCTCGTGGGAAGAGAACTACTGGGGAACATCGAATTGTTAGCTCTAAGAATAATTGGGCTTCTGATGAGGGGAAGCCAAGGGATTGGATTTAGGAAATCCAAGATGAGATTAATTCTTTAAGAATGAAAGGTATTGATATTGATGAAGTGTTCTCGTGTTAGTAAAGATAATAAAAAAGGTCAAGCCTGGTGTCGGCTTGACTGGCATGGATTTGAATAGAAGAGTTGGACTGAAAATCTCCTCTCATCGGTGAGCTGGAGGGGGAGATTGTTGGGTGTATCAAGCACCATGGTCCTGCCCACATAAGAGTAGAGCTTCTTAATGGGCTTGTCCAAAGTTAGCCAACAACTAGCCACATGCATGACAAGAATTCTAGTTAAAGTAGTGTTAGGAATCCATGTGTTCCTAGGATTCATGTGGGGCGAAAGGCTTGCTTATAAAAGCATGGATTAGCGTGTTGCATAAAGTAGATAGTAGTAACAAGGGTGTGTCACATTAGAAGAAAGATGTGCCGCATATTGAATAGAAAATAGAGAAAGGGGAAGTTGCACAAGAGACTTAAGAGAGCAGCTAAGAGAGAGCCACTTAGAGAAAAAGAAAACAATCAAGAGAGAGCTGTGCGTGGAGAAGAAAATAAAATGGAGAGAGTAAAGTGTTGCCACCTTTCAGAGAGATAATTAGTGTGTGTGTGTGTGTGAGAGAGAGAGAGAGTAAAGAAAAACAAGGAGGTTTTTCTTTAGCCGCAAGACACAAAAAGAGTGTATGTGAGAAGAAAGAAAAATAAGAGAAATTTTTCTTTAGTTGTGAGACATACACAAGAATTATTGTAATAGATTTGATAATAGTAAAATTATTCAGAATTTGTCCAGTGATTTTTCATTTCGAGGATAAAAAGTTTTCCGCGTAAATATTTATGTTTTTGTGTGTGATTACTATTTTGAATTGATAATTTTGGCAATAATATTATTTGAGACCCAACAATGTCTTCAATCTTGCACAGTGAACATCAACTTTAATTTTCTATCCAAATAACACCCTTAGCACAATTACAATATTCATAACCCAAAATTACAACATAAATTTGTCATGAAATTAGCCAACATCATACAACCTAACACATCACAAATACAAATGACACATTGGAATTCAAGCTCATCAGACATTCCTCATTTATTTTTTCTTTTTATTTTGAGTCCTGAGACATTCCTCATTAAATTACATTCATATAGTGGGGCCAATGCATCTGAATCTTTAGTTGTCTCATCCCTCACTATTACTTTGGCTAGAGCTGACACATGAATTAAAGAAAAAGGAGAGGGCATAATGAACTGGTCAGAGGTGCGTTAAATTGGGAACGTCTTAGATGAAGTGAGGAGCCCATCAGTCCTTCACAGACCTCAAAGACAGTGAGACCCAGTAATCCATTGACACCAACACACAGCCAGAATTGCAAAACACAACCCAATTATAAGTTCTTCTATTCTATCACTTCAATAAATGGGACCCATATACCTAGCCCTATCCATCATCCAATCACAAATGGTGGCTTCTAGAGGTGAGGTTCCGTGTGGGCTCTACCTCTACTTCTACATTATATAGTATATACCACTGGGTATGTAGGAAAATAGGAAGAGGCTGCTATGCTAAGTGCTAAACCCAACTTTCTAAAACAAAGTTTCAATTCCCAATTTCTATGCCAGAATTGATTGTTACTTGCAACAAGTTACAAGTCCCTTTCAATTTAGAAATTTTCACTACACTTTTTTAGTTGTAGAGTATAAACTGAACTATTGTAGGGCAATTAGTTGGGCGGCGCTTCAATCTCTTTCTTTCAATGTGAATAAGACTTTTAATCTTTATTCATTTACTCTGCATATGTCATGCATATATATAGAATTTACTTTTAACTGGTCCAATATATATCATATATTAGGGGTCCAATTTTTTTTCTCACTTAGAATAATATGGTAGTAATTATGTAAAAGGGTGATTATCATGAAACCTCTTGTTTTGTATTGAACTTTTGCTAGGTGGTTAATTAATATGTATGGTTAATTGTCGATTTTTTTTTACTATTGTTAAGATGAAAAGTTGTAAATAGTAAACAATAAAATAATGTCAGTAATGAGCTATAATGAGAGTCAATAATAACTTGTTAACTCAAAAATTGTGAATTTTATTATAAAAAATCATGCATATTTAGTATTGTTCAACAAAAATAAGACTTTAAAGAATTATACATAAATAAATAAGTCAATAAAGTAACTGAAAAAACTAATACAAAAAAATGATACAAACTTAAAAGGACAAAGACCACGGAAAATCTTTAACAAACATATCACCAAAATGTTGGTACTAAAATATTAGTTAAATCTTTGTCTTAGCATAGCCGAAAAAAACTAAAAAAGTGGACTAGATGTTTAGTAATGATTAACTATACTTTGTGAGTACAAACCATCAGTTGTAAGATCAATAAGAAGTCGGTAACTATGATAATTAATCATTGTCATGATGATGTAACTTTTAATGAAGAACATTTAAAGCCACTGCAAGTTAATAACGTCACTGTATACTAATGACTCTTATAACCACGCAAAAAATTGGTATTAACTTTTGTGTGGTGGTAGCATTAGCAGCTTTGTAAAGTAAAGCCATTTTTAAACTACCAATCCCATGAAGTACCCTTGAAATGCCTGATAAAGCTCTCTCTACTTGCAACAAAGCTGTAGATAATTGGTGGGCTTTTTTTTTTCTTTTCTTTTTCAGAGGGATTTCTTGTGTGGACAGAGAGTTATTAAAGAAGATATAGGGTGTATTTAGATATAGTTTATTTTGTTTAAAATTAAAAATTAAAAATTGAAAACTGAAAATAATAAAAAAATAATTAAAAAAATTACTGTTTACGTGTGGGTTACTTTTTATTTGCCTTAATGCACGGTTCATGTTTCATAAACAGTGTAAGAAGCGCTGGTCAGTTAAAAAAAAAAAAAAAAAAAGAAAGAAAGAAGAAACGCAAAACACGGACGAGAACGTGGGATCCAAACGTTCACATAATAGCAATAGGCTTTTTAAGTTTTTGGTGTTTTCATGGGATTGGCAAATTTTGCTCCGTGAAAAGTAAAAAGAAACTTGTTGCACATAGTAAATGTAAATAAACTTTCAATTGGGTTTTTAATATTATAAATGTTGTTAATCTTTGATTTGATGCAGCGAGTCTCTCTGCACGTGTTATAGCCATCAAGTTATGATTGCGTGCATTAAAAACGAGACAGAGAGAAAGACACTGTGGAGGCCTTATTGGTTTTCCTTGTAGTAGTTGTAGGAATAGGTGGAGGAGGGAGAGTAATTCTTTTTGGTTCAATAAATTAAGATGCTTATGTTACCAGACTGTGCACGAAACCACCATGTTCTGCCACTAGAGGAGGACACGTGTATGGCATGGGGAGCAATTGTGTAGATTTACAGAATTACAGACTCTACCCCCACACTCCCTCACTGTCTCAATTGCTTTGCCTTTTTGTCTTACTTCTTCCCTATCCATTCACAATTTTTGATTTTTGATTTTTTTTTTGTGTGTATTTATATTTAATATATATTTTTTTAATTTTTTTAGATTTTCCATAAAGTCTATTCCTTTCTAGTAATATAGTATTTTGTGGAGTCTATATATAGTGCCTGTTCCACATAACTAGATGATACCCCAGTAGTAGTGAAGCTTCCTCTATCTTCATAATAATTTTTATTCCTTCTATTGTGCTTGTAAACCAAACAGCTTAGCCAAGTTGGAATCCTTGAGAAAGAAAAAATGGAAGGAAAAGTTGTGAGTTCAAGATTCAAGAGGGTTTGTGTTTTCTGTGGCAGCAGTACTGGGAAGAGAAATTGCTATAGAGATGCTGCCATTGAGTTAGCCCAAGAGCTGGTACTTTTACTAGTTCACCTTAATGATTCACCATTCATGAAAATGAATTATAATCAGCTTGTGTCTGTTTTTTTTTTTTGACATTTTTGTTTTCTATTTCGTTTTCAACTTGTTCTCTACGTTTTTTTTTTTGTGGTATATTATATGTTTATTAAATGTATGTGAAGGTGTCAAGGAGGCTGGACCTTGTCTATGGAGGTGGGAGTATTGGGCTAATGGGTCTGGTTTCACAAGCTGTGCATCGTGGTGGGGGCAAAGTTCTTGGGTACTATGTTTTCACTTTCTTGAGTTTGATGTTTATGAAATTTTGGGGTCTTTTATTTTTTAACATAGGTTACACAATTCTCTCTTTTTTTGGATTTTGGTTCACAGAATCATCCCCAGGACTCTAATGTGCAAAGAGGTGCCTAATCTAAATCTCATTTGGGTTCTTTTTAACCTCTGAATTGTGTTTTGGGTTTAAAGTTTAGACCTTTTTAAAGATCCATGGTGTTTCTCTTTGATAATGTTTGGTAATTATTAGTACTGGTTTTGAAGTTTAGATCTTTTTGCTTCATGGTGTGTCTGAAAATGCTTATGTGTATGTGGAGCCATATAGCTAACAGGTGAAACGGTTGGGGAGGTGAGGCCAGTAGCCGACATGCATCAAAGAAAGGCAGAAATGGCCCGCCATTCTGATTGTTTTATTGCCCTACCAGGTCCCATCTCTCTCTCTTAACAAATAATACTAATATGTACAAAGCTACACTTTAGCCTTTTGGTTCCTAAATAATCAATGGAGCTTTTTTCTCCTCTCACCACTTTGAAACTTTCAGGTGGGTATGGAACTTTGGAAGAGCTATTGGAGGTCATAACTTGGGCTCAACTGGGTATCCATGACAAGCCTGTAAGAATAAACAAATACTAATAAAAGCCTTTGGGGTGTTATATTTTTTGCAAAAAAACCTAATTTATCAAATTCCAAAACCATGTAGGTGGGCCTTTTGAATGTTGATGGCTATTACAACTCTCTTCTCACTTTTATTGACAAAGCAGTGGATGATGGCTTCATCAAGCCTTCTCAGCGCCACATCATAGTGTCTGCTCCTAATGCTAAAGAGCTTGTTCAAAAACTTGAGGTGGGTAAGGATAAAAGGTTTAATATTTTGTTTTTACACTGTTGTCATGTAACTTTTGTTTGTCTTTAGGATGTACCAATTTAGAGCATATGTTTGGAAAAGACAATTTGAGTTTTAAAGAAGGAATCTTTATCAGATTACCATCTTTAGTGTATGGTTCTTTTATGCGTGTTGTTTGCTTGTAAATGATGACACTGTTTTTTTTTTTTTTTTTGATTAGGAGTACGTGCCTGTGCATGATGGAGTCATAGCCAAGGCAAGGTGGGAGGTTGAGCAACCACCACAGCAGCAGCAACAACAGGTGGGGTTCAATGCCACTACTTTGCAGACTGAGATCGCTCGATAAAGAGAGACATGTGAAAAGAAGGAAAAAAAAAAAAGTTAGGGAAAAAGGTGCTTTAGGTTCTTTGCTTTTTGCTCATATTTTGGGTCATATACCAAATCATATCATAATGGTATGGTAAAGGTTTGATTGACTAATGGTTAAATCAAAATTGACAAAAAAGAAAAGAAAAGAAGGAGAAGTTGGGTCATTTTGTATGTTTGTTAAAAACTTTAGGCCTAAATTAGATGGTTGGGGGGTGTTATGTTAAGCTAAGCATGTATTTCACTATTTTGAACTTTGAATTATGTACAAAGATTATATAGAAAGAACAAGTAGTAAGATCCAAAACCCAGCTATAGCTGCAGCTTTATTCTCTTCATTTCTTTGATTGCTATTGAGCAAGCAAGCAAGCAAGCACGCCTATAGCTTGTGGGGCGCTATAATTCTATCGTTTTTTGCTCTGCCAGTTTTTAAGGTACTGTTTGTGAGGGTGATGATTTATGAATTTGCATCATTCTGAGGACAATCAAATGATGAGGGGGCTAATATCTATCCCAACAAAAAGCAAAACCAAAAAGAAATGGTTGTGATTAGTGATTACGTTGGAAGAGGCCCATAAGTAGTGGACATGTGGCCTCCTTTTCGGCCTATCTTTGGAGGCAATATTTTTGTTGGGTTGGTCGACGAGGACTTAGTGGCTAGTACTACTACAGCTCATTTGCAGTGACAGGGGGGCTCCTCCTGAGTCCCCAAAAAAGCACTGTACAAAGAAAATACTCAAGTGCTAAGTTCCAACAATTTTCATTATTTTTATTAGTGTCAAATTATACGATGAGACAAATTATACGATTAGATAAATATTTATTTTTAATTTTATTAGTGTCAATAATAACAAGTAATTCCAATAGTTAAGTAAAATATTGCGAAAATTAATGTTTTTAGCACGGTAAATGAGTCAATTTTTGTCTAGTAGAGTATGCAAGCTTCAAGTTTGGCTTGACAATGAATGTAAAATGTTTAGGCAAATCTTGAGCTTGAATCAGCTTATAAATGAGATTTTAAGTTTAAGCTTGTTAAAAGCTGAAATCAGCTTATAAATAAAGTTTCCAGTTTTGAGCACGTTAAAGTCTAAAAGTCTGGCTTGATTTGAGTTCGAGCTCAAATACTCTATCAAATTTTTAAGTTTGCAATCCAACCCAGTATATTATCAAGCTTATTATTATCAAACTTATTTGGGTTTTATGAGTAATTCCAAACTCTCAATTATTTAAAGTTTTTGTAAGATATGAGTTTAATTGTCAAGCTCATATCAGGTTAATTACTAAACCCACAATATCAAGCTATATATATATATATATATATATATATATATATATATATATAAATTAAGACTTACAGTTGACTTATTTATAAGTAAATAAACATGTACGAGATTTTTATCGAACTAAAGCCCCTATTTAAAAAAAGCGTGATTCATTTATTTATAGCTTTATTTCATTTTGAAACTAAGAAGTAAGGACCAACATGATTGCCGGTTACTGCAATAATCACCAAAACATGATTTTTACGAAATCCTAAACAACTTATTGCTTTTATATATTCAACATTCAGGACCCAGTGCGTTATATTAGTTCTAGGTAGAGATTTTTGTTGTTGAAAAAGTGATTGAATTTCTTGTAACGAAAAGAAATCAATTGATACCATGGTAAAATTTTATTATATTCAAATATAAAAAAAATAAAAAAAATCCATATGGTTTTCACTTGGTGGAAAGTGGGTGTTAAAATATTAAAGAGGGTTCCGTCTTTATGTATGACAAGGTTTAAAGACAATTTTATAGGCTGCACTTTTTCAGGTCCTAGTACAATGATAATGATTTTACCGCACTTGCAATTCATCATTTATTTATCATAATCAGTCTCATTTTTTAATTTGGCATCTGATCTGATGTAAGCTTGATAATGAGAGACACTTTCACTTTCACAGGATAAAGTTTAACAAGAAAATGAAATCTATGCGTTAATGGAATTGTTGCATAGTTTAATTAAAAGATAAATTTTGAATTCTGAGAAGTCTTCAAAAGTGGATTGAAGTTGGGCCAGATACTATTTGAGGCTAAAAGCATTAGCATTGGGTTCTCCAATTGCTATTTTACCAACCAAAACACTGAGAGCATTTTCATCAGCTGTGTCAAATGTCAAATATTTGACATTTGACACATCAAACACCAAAAATCAACTCTCATAAGATATTTCAAATCTCATAAAATTTGGAATGGAGCTACAGTACGCTCTCAAACGGACGAGAATGCCAAAATTTTATATGCTTATTTTATTTACTTTTCCTCTCTCTCTTCCTAACACATCTCTCCTCAAGGACAACAACTTCAGAGTCTTCGAAGGCGCACTCCAAGCTCTGGACTCTGCCGTCGTGCTCTCCGGCGACCACTTCAAGCTCCACTTCAACACTGCCCTCGTCCCCTCCGTCGTCGAGCGCCTCGGCAACGCCAAACAGCTCGACCGCAACGCCGCCCGGCGGTTCCTCCTCACGCTCATGCAGGTCTGTTTAATTTGGGATGGGTTTGATGGGTCTCCCACCTCCGACGCATCACTTTCACGCCGATCTCTCTCTAGCTATGATTTTTTTTTTTTTTTTTTGGCTGTGGTTTGATGGGTGGGTTGGGCAATGGGTGAGTTCGGATGGCAGATTGGTGGTGGGTTGGTTCAGATGGGCAGTGGTGGTGGTGTGCTATGGGCAGTGGTGGTGGTGTTGTGCTGATTTTGGTGGTTTGGTTGATTTTGGATTTTAGCTATGGTGGTCGGTGGTAGTGGGTTGGTTGGTTGATTTTGGGTTTTGGTTATGGTTGTCAGCGGTGGTGGATTGTGGAGGTTGTAGGGGTGGGCTACTATGGGCAGTGGTGGTGGTGTGCTGTGTAGTATATATTACTGTTTGAAGTTTTTTTTTAATGATATTTTAATGTGTAGTAAATATTATTTTAATGTATAGAATTGAAGGATAAAACATCTGATAAATGAGATATTGTAAAATGACGTGCTAAAATAGTAAAGTAGGGTTTTGGTGTGTCAAAATGACATTTTTTATGAAACAGCTGATGTGAATGCTCTAAAAGAGGGTTTTACTTGATTATGGAGACTTAAAATTTTTTCCAGTTGTTGACAGTAAAGTTGTATATATACAACCCTATTGTTCGTAGGTTGTAAAAATAAAAATACATTTTAATGGAGTGAGAGAGAAAGAGAGGAAAAGAGAGAAGAGAGAGATGGGAGAAAAGAGAGAGAATTGATTTATTTATATTATTTGTTGGTATAGTTTATATTATTTTAATGAGTTGTATGTAAAAATAGAAACTGAGATGTTGGGTGAGTTGTAAAATAGGATGGTAAAATAGATAAATTAGGTTTTGAGGATGTATAAATAGACACTTTTTTGTATCATCGAATGCTAATGCTCAACAAGTTTTACATCGCATTTAGAAAAGCTAAGATCAAGATGAACTCTACACTATTTAAACAAATACAAATCTTCTATAACGTTATTTGTGTTTCACTTTATATTCTATCAATGGTAGTATGTCATGTATTTGATTTTGATCAATTCTAAACTTTAGTTATTATATAAGAAAAGTAAAAGTAATATGTCCCGAGCTGTAATTGACAAAGTATAAAGTAGAATACAAACAGTGAAACAAGGTATTTGTATTTCTTGTGAACCTCTTGATACAATAACAATAAAGAGAGCTTGGTTGATTTGGCTCAGTTTTATACAAGGTTTTAAAGAATCAGGCATGTAAACTGAATTCAATCAAGCTAGTGGTCCTGCAGCTAATTAAGCATAATAGCAACTAGAAAGTGATTAAGCATAATAGCAACTAGAAAGTGATTTTGTGATAGGACTTTGACACTCAATATTTTACAATTATGCTGTCCTCCCATTGAGCCAAAGTTCCCCACTACACGATTAATGAAGCTTTCATGAATTGGTAACTTGGCTTTCTATTGCCCTTAAACATGTGGGGGCACACTAGCCCTTGAGATAAGCCAACCATTCATGGTGTTTTATTGCCATCCTCTATGTCTGGTCCAAGAAAGTTATATAATGATCTAGCATGGGTTACCAAAAGAAGTATGTCATAGTCCAGGCTTTGGGACAATGTGACCACAGTTGGGGACCGGTTTGGCCTTTGCAGTTTGGTGCATGCCTTTTGTTCTTGTTGCTCTTACAGTTGGTCTTTCCTTTGGCAAGGGCAATCATGATACATGGAGTACCTCCCTTGAAAGCTTTGTTCCAAGAGACTTAGATAATTGTAGGTCAACTGCAAGTGTAGGGTGGTTGCTCTAACTGTAAGAGTAGGGACCATGTGGTACTCATTAGTAATTGTAGCTTGGCATAAAGAAAAAAAAATGCAATCCAATAAGTAAGGGGTTGTAAAATGTGACACAATGTGAGGTGTTTCAGCAAAGAAAATTTTAATTTTTTTTATACAAGATAAAAATTCTATTATAGCATAATCTAAGTATATATATGTGTGAAACTCCCCCCTGGAGACTTGAATTCCGTCATTTACCCTCCCATACCCTACAAGCACTTATACTTGTAGAGTGACTATCGCATAGGAGGCAGAAAAGATATGCACAAATTCTAACCAAGTAAATCATGTAAGCATTACAAGGAATTGGTTACATTTCAAGAATATTCAAAACACTTCCATTTATGCCAAAAGGCCTTTTCAAAAGTTCTTTTTGCCTATTAATGTTTGTATCATTTCCTATTTGGAAATTTTCCAATTATTGAGTAAGCACTAGTCATCTTACCATCACAAGAGACATATCTTATATTGTTCAAATAAGGATATTTATTCCTTATATAGGTGAGCGTATGAATTACAAATTTAACAACTATCACTAGTTTGAAACCTTTTTTTTTTTTTTTTTTTGTTTCCCAAAAAAAAAAGTTTGAAACATTTTTATTATTATTTATTTTAAATTTCAACAGTGGTAAGTAGGGGTGTTCATTAGGCTAAAGAAACTAACCAAACCGCTCAATACCGGCCATCATTGACGAGGTTGATCACAGTGATCGGAATATGAAAGAGGAAAACTAACTCGGCAAACTGATATGACGGAACACACCAATGCGCCCAAAACCAATTTACATGATGAGTATAGTGATGAGTAGGGAATTTGGGGCACCATAAAAAAAAAAAAAAAAAGGTAGGGAATTTGGGGGACTGACCTCGTCAATGCGATGTAAAATGTACAAAAATTTTAAACCACACTCTACCGAAACACTTATTATATTGTGTAACAATTACATACAACGTCTCTCATAAGAGAAAAAATATCAGATGTATCAATCATATGTAAGCACCCTCCCTCTCACAAAAACCTGAACCTCCCAAGTAAGAAATCTCCTCGTATATAATAGATACATAAATAATTGTTACACAAAGTACCACCTCCAATCGAACACAAATTCTTAGGCACTCTTTTATTCCTAAATGTTGGGTCCCAAATAATATTATCACAAATATTAGCAATTCAAAATAGCAATCATATACAATAACACAAATATTTATGTGGAAAACCCTTTCTCTTTGAAGGGAAAAAAACCACGGGACAAACTCCGAATAATTTCACTATTATCAAATCAATTACAATAATTCTTGTGTATGCCTCACGGCTAAAAAAAAAAAAAATCTCTCTTATTTTTCTTTGCTTTTACTTTCACACGTACAAATTATATTTCTCAAAGGCGGCAGTCCTTTTTCTCAATTCTTCTTTTTTCACTATGCGGCACCCCTTTCTTTTTCTTATCACTGTGTGGCACCTCCTTTTTCTTCTTGTTTGTGTTCTTCTTTTTAGCACACCTCTATGCGGCGCCCACTCCTTACTTTATATAATAAGTCAGCTCCCTCACATCTTTTCCTAGGAATATTTGGATTCCTAATTGAACTAGGAGAGTTCAACTTCACGTGGCTTGAAAGTCACATAAACATAAGCTCATTAAATGAGCACTACTTTGTATCTTTACCAATACTGAGAACACCTCATCAACATCAACCCCTTTCATTCTCAAATAATTAATCTCATCTTGAATTTCTTTAATCCAATCCCTTGACTCCCTCTCATCAGAAGCCTAATTATTCTTAAAGCTAACAGTATGATGTTTTCCAGTAGTCCTCTTCTCAAGAGGTTCAACAATCTCTAATGGAGGATATTGCTCCCCCTGCTCAAGACCTCTAGAATCTTTCACTTTATCATCATCCCATGTAGCCTTAGCATCTTCATATTCTTCGTCACCTATCACTTCAATTCAATTTCATGCTAGTCAAGCCAACACAAGGCTTGACTTTTTTCATTATCTTCACCAATACTAAGAACACCTCATCAACATCAATCCCTTTCATTCTCAAATAATTAATCTCATCTTGGATTTCTTTAATCCAATCCCTTGGCTCCCTTTCATCAGAAGCCCAATTATTCTTAAAGCTAACAATATGATGTTTTCCAGTAGTCCTCCTCTTAAGAGGTTCAACAATCTCTAATGGAGGATATTGCTCCCCCTACTCAAGACCTCTAGAATCTTTCACTTCATCATCATCCCATGTAGCCTTAGCATCTTCATATTCTTCATCACCTATCACTTCCTCTTCTGAAGCACTATTAGGCAATGAGAATTTCACCTTCTTGGTTTCAACACCATTAATCCCAACACTCTTCTTTGGAGTCTTCTCAAAAATTTTAATCTCATTGAACTTCTTCTTACAGGTCTTCACATGAGTCCTATACAAACCGCAACATGCATGTTCTCTTGCAACAACCAATGGTCCCTTAGTAAGTTTCCATCTTCCATTACCAAGGTAGTTACAATAACCTGTTCGATTCATAGCCAATGTAGAAAACACATTCATTCTTAAATCTAGAACATGTCGCACATCCTTTAACATCATAGTGCTACCAACGTTGGTTTCAATGCACACATCACCAATTCCCACAATTTTTGAGTAACTAGAATTACCCATCTTTACTGTACCAAAGTCTCATTCTTTGTACGTGGTAAACAACCCTTTCGTAGGAATAATATGGTGGGGGGCTGTAGAATCAACAACCCACTCAACATCATTATTAACAGCATGCTCACACTTTTGCTCTTCAATAGAGAGCACCACAACATCCTCATCAATCATAGCAGCTGTAGTATTTTTCTCACTATCATTCTTTTCATATTTTCCTTTATATTGTTCCTTATTCCAATGCCAACAATCTCTTCTTAAGTGACCCTTTTTCCCACAATGGAAGCATTCTCTAGTTTCCTTGAACTGAGATCTATCTCTTGATTGTGACCTACCATTAAATTTCCGATCATTAGGTCCTCTGCTTCTACCTCTACTCTTGTTTTCTATAACAAAAGTTTGATCTTGTGCATTGTCTATATTTGCATCTCTCCTGCGAACCTCTTCATTTAAAATCAAATCTCAAATATCATCATATTTGAGTTTGCTTTTCCCTACAGAATTATTCACCGCCATTCTCATGGTTTCCCAACTATTTGGTAAAGAGGCCAAAAGTATCAATGCATGAACCTCATCATCAAATTCAATTCCCACCGTGGATAATTAATTTGTGATTGTATTGAACTCATTCAGATGCTGCGCTACAGGAGTGCCTTCTGCCTTCTTCAGATTAAATAACTTCTTCATCAAATACACCTTGTTGTTAGCTGACGGCTTTTCATACATGCTAGACAAAGCCTTCATCAAATCCACTATGGTCTTTTTTTTCACAACATTGTGTGCAATTGATCTTGATAGAGTTAATCGAATAACTCCCAATACCTGTCTATCAAGAAGATTCCAATCTTCATCCTTCATAGTTTCAGGTTTCGTCCCCAAAAGAGGCAGATGCAATTTATTCCCATAGAGATAATTTTCAATCTGCATCCTCCAATACGTGAAGTCTGTTCCATCAAATTTCTCAATTCCTGAACCCTTGCCTTCTTCTTTGGCCATCGCTTCCACTCTAACCTGGCTCTAATGCCATTTTTTGGATCTCAAATAATATTATCACAAATATTAGCAATCCAAAATAGCAATCATACACAATAACACAATAACACAATAACACACTTTGAATAATTTCACTATTATCAAATCAATTACAATAATTCTTGTGTATGTCTCACGGTTAAAGAAAAAAAATCTCTCTTATTTTTCTTTGCTCTCACACACACAAATTATCTTTCTCAGATACGGCAATCTTTTTTCTCTATTCTTCTTTTTTCACTATGCGGCACCCCTTTCTTTTTCTTATCACTGTGCGGCACCTCCTTTTTCTTCTTGTTTGTGTTCTTCTTTTTTAGCACACCTCTATGCGGCACCCATTACTTTATATAATAAGTCTGCTGCCTCACATCTTTTCTTAGGAATATTTGGATTCCTAATTGAACTAGGAGAGTTCAACTTCACGTGGCTTGAAAGTCACATAAACATAAGCTCATTAAGTGAGCACTACTTCGGTGTGGGCTGGACATTGGTGTCCACGTGCACCCTACACTAAACCCAAGTAATGGAAGTTTTTATTTTTTTTTATTTTTTTTTTTTTGACAATCGACAGTATAACCTCATTTCTTTCCACTCTTGGACCACTCAAACTTGGGTCTATAAACCCTTCAAACCTTTAAAGCTTGAGAAAGTACCAACTCGCGGCAGTGGCGATGGAAGTTGAAACTTGAAACACACATTAGGGTTGCAAATCAACCTCTGTCCTCATATATAACTAACTAGTCAAGTGGTAGAATGCATAAACAGTGAGAGAGTTGGAGACCCCTCAACAACTCTAGCTTTAGTTTGGCAGACTGATTAAAGAATGTTGGTAATCAATATATATCATTACTTCCTGACGTAAAAGATGCATGTCTTCTGCTTAAAAGGCTACTTTGTAGCCCCATCCATTTCCCACCACTCTCTCCTCAAACTGACAACACATCTTTAAGCCCCACTGTCTCCTCCGTTCTTTTTTTTTCCGTACACCTGGTCATTCATTCGAAAACCGAATAGTCTCAAACTATGTATTGGTTCAGTCCACAAACCTTTAAAACTTTTGTTCCAATAGTGAGAAAGGCCCTTTGTGATCGGACCACATTCACATCTAGAAAGGACTATATATATTATTAGACTTGCACCAGTGGTTCAATTTCGATTGCAAATAAAGTTCTGTTCAAAATGATAAAGGGGTTGAGATCAAAATAATAATAAAAGGGTTATGTAATATGTAATATCTGTAAAGCAAAATACCTTTGTAATTAGGCACCGCTGCAATGATTAAAAACAAAAACAAAGGGCACTGTTGCAAGATTGATATAATTTTGTTTGTTTATTTGTTTATTTTTTTATTTTTAATTTTTTTGTATAGAGTTTCAAACTATAGGGTCCTGATGATTATCTTTTTTATTATCAAACAAAGTCACCGAAATTTCTTATTCAACCGTTAAAGAATTTACCAGTTGAGTTAACTGGAATCCATACTTTTTTTTATGTAATTGTTTTCCTATTTTTTTTTTTTAAGCCTAACTTGAGATTGATATATAGATTAGAGAGTGTGGCTTTTTTTATTATTTATAATGAAAATATAGACTGTGACTTACCTAGACTCTTTTGTACACTTGTTTAAATTTATAATGTCCTTTTGCCAAAAAAAAAAAAAAAAAAAAAAAAGAGAAAAGAAAAAAGAAGAAAGAATTGGAGGGAGTAGAATGAATAGAAAGAAAGGAAATAAAATCTATATTCCACGTTTTTTCCCCTTTTGGACATGAGAGAAGTAGTGGTTCTTTTAATTAATGGAATTAGGTGCAACATCAATTTATTCACATTTTAGAAAATAGAATTAAAGTAAAAAAGAAAAGAAAAGAATATTCTTCCATTATGTAATTCTTTTATAAATTCACAAACACAGTAAATACCGCATTCACTCTCATTCCATTTCATTATAATTTATAAACTTTATTTTGTCAAGAGTCCTGTATCTCAATAATATTTTTTTACCTTCTTAACTTTACAAGAAGCATCAGGTTCAATTCTCCCCCACCTACTTGTTTTGATAATTGATTATATTAAAAAATATATATTTCTTCTTTTTAATACTAAATTGCAAATTATGCCCTATAAATTTGATTAAATTTTTATTTTTACCTCTTAAAATTTTGAAATTTTAAAGGGCAAAATCAAAATTACTTCAAATTTTAAGGGTGTAAATTACTATTTAGTATTTTAATTTATTTACAAAGATAATAGTATGATTATCCTATGGTGATTGGTGAGTAATATCAACGAAATTTAAATACAAAAAACTTCAATTTATCTTTTGAAAAAAAAAAAAAACCCTTTATGTTACACTCTTTTTTTTTTCTTTTCTTATTTTGAATTTTTAGGGTTATAAATGAGTTAAGCCAAACTTAATTTTTAAAGTTTAAGATTGCTCATTTAAAAACACGAGTTTATTACCAAACTAGATTGCATGTTCAACCTTGATTCATTTTCTTGTTGAATGAGTTCAATCTTGTTCATGAACTACTTGATCAATTTA
Source organism: Notholithocarpus densiflorus (assembly GCA_030021035.2). Taxonomy (NCBI): domain Eukaryota; kingdom Viridiplantae; phylum Streptophyta; class Magnoliopsida; order Fagales; family Fagaceae; genus Notholithocarpus; species Notholithocarpus densiflorus. The sequence goes on from JARYZH020000074.1 coordinate 1,270,549, forward strand.
TTCTTTTATTTTTCTTTGTTCATTATTCAGATTATCACAAAATGCTTTTTTTTGTTGTTGCTTTTTTGTCTTTTTTTTTATCAACTTCAATTACCCGAATCAATATTACTCATTAAAGTATTGAACCACTGCATCTTTACTCTAAAAATTGAATATAATAGTGATATTTACCGTTTACATTTTACATTTAGCAGATGTGAAGCTAAAGATAACAGCTAAAGAGAGTGCTGGTTCTGTATGACAATCAGAAGGAGATGTCAGCAATGCAGAAGAACAAGAGGAAGATGACGAAGAAGAACAAGAAGGAGAAAGAGATTTCACCACAAGAAAATCCTTTGTTTTTTCCGTCGACAATAAGTTAACGCTGAAGGATTGGCACGAGCCCATGTCCTTTGGGCCGAAGGATCAGGCCCGCCCAACCACATTTTGGTTTTTTTTAAAAAAGTATATGTTAATTTTATATATTCTTGACATTTTGAATCACTGTGACTTAAATTTCAAGATTGTCACAAAATTGTAGTAAAAATAAGGGTCACATTGTGGAAGCTTTTAGTTTTAGTTTTTTATTATTATTATTTATTTATATTATAACTAGCAAACCCCAAGTGATGCATGGAAAAATGTAATGTAATTATATTTTTTTATAAGTTTTATGTAATGGAAGATATAATGTATTTAACAACAGTGGGTGTATATCTATATGAAAAAAATATAATTTAAAAAAAGATTAAGATTACATAATTATAATATTGTTGGATATAAATGGAGAAGAAAAAAAAAGTACACCCTCGTTATAAAATTAAGTTTAAATTATTATATATGTTTAAAATTGTAACATATTTTTCCCTTTCCAAGTATAAGTATAATACCTATATTATTTAAACTTGAATTTTAAGGTAATATTTTGAATATTTATCATTTTTATTGTTTCTTTAGGGCCTATATTTCTAATTTTTAATGTTTATTTAACTCAAAACTAAAGAATTCGATCCAAATAAAATAAAATTTCATACTTTTCAACCCAAAAATTAAGAAAAAAAAAAAAATTTGGGCCCAAAATTGATAGTCAATTTACAAAAGAATCAATTTAAAGCTCAATCAGACGAAATTGGATTGAACAGGACTGATTGGACCAAATGCACCGAATGGACCGAAGTAGACTGCTTTAGCTTTTGGATATTTTATATATAGATATAGATGACCCGTGCTTCATTAAAAAACTACAAGGATATAAAAGAAAAGCCTGCTATATAAAATTAGAGTAACAAATATAACTCAAACAAAAGCCTTAGTTGTTGGTTAAATCGTAAGCCAGTCCACATATAGGCTAGGGTTCAAACACTGGTGCTAATCTGTATTAACTTGGGTGAATGTAACCGGATGGTTCTGATCAAACCAATAGCAGGTTCAATTTGGTGTCAAATGAAGTTTGATAAAAATAGATCTAATGGGATAAACAGCATGAGTTTTAAACCATTCTATGATCTTCACCAGAACATGGTTTTAACTTCTTATTTTTAACATTTATTTATAAAGTATTAAGTTGTCAACAACACAGATTCTTATATGTTCATGAATATATATATAAAGGCATTTTTCTTTGGCCAGCTTTGATAACTTTTAAATTTATTTTGCAGGGCAAGAAGGGCCTCTGGCCATCAGACTTGTAAATTGTGTTGAACCTGCAGTCATGGTAATTAAGGCCTAGAAGTATCACCTTGATTGGCTCATGGTCTTGGGAGACTTGCTCTTGACTCTTGAGTACTCTTGTTGACACTTACTCTTGACTCTTGATTGGCTCATGGTCTTGGGAGACTTACTCTTGACTCTTGAGTACTCTTGTTGACACTTTTTATTTTTAAAATTAAAGATATAAAATTTGAACATAATTCTTTTCTCTATTTCTTTTTTCCAATATTAAGCAGTTCATTATTGTTTAAAAATCTATCCATAATAGTGTTAGGTAGGGATGGAACAATAGGATCAGGTAGGGTTAGATCATAGGTGTCCATTTTTGTTCGCTATCTCTCAAGATAGTAAAAATATGTATGAAGTATGAATGGGATAGATTGAGGAAGGGTGATGCAAATACATTTTGTCATTTCTAATGAGGTAATATGGGCGCTAATAAGAGTAAGAGAGGCCATATTGTAGGGGTAGGGTAGGAGAGAGAGGGAGAGACTTGTTTTTGGAGGTGGTAATTGGATATGTATAAAAAAAAATTAATTTTAGTATAAATAATTCCACTATAATTTTTATATAAAAATTAGGTATGTATAGGGAAATATCCTTGCGGGATGAGGAAGACGTTTTGCCATCCCTAGTGTTGTTTAGTAACTAGGGTGTTTCATTCTCTGTTTTTTGAGATGTTTATTCTAGTACTTGGTTAGCATTCAATTTGGAATTTTGTTTGCTGCCTATTTTCTACTTTATCTTTGAAATGAAATTCACTTGTTCATAACAAAAAGTACTGCACTATCCAATAATTCTTGATTTATTTTCTCCTATAAGAATCCATTACATGCTGACATTGTTTGACATGAACCACAAATGTGACCCACCTTTTGGATTAGTGTTTAGTGTAAATAAGATCATTTTAAATTGGTTCAACTTGCTTTAACACGATTAATAAAGTGCTCAATTTTGTATTGACCTACTTAACCTGCAATCAATATGAAATAGTTCGATTATTATTCATGTCTAGGCAAGTTGACTCATGTTGACCTAATACATTTAACACATATAAGTAAATGTCATTTTATCCAAAATAAATTTGAACTTTAAAAAAACATTGAGTAACTAAAATAATTGTAAAGGTTATTCTGATAATTTTTTTATTATTATTAAAATTAACTTTATCATCTTTAGTCATTTTCCTTATATTGTGTATTTCCTAAATTTGGATGGATTTTTTTTTTTTTTTTGGGGGTTGAAATAATAACTTTTTAGATTATATGCTATTAATATTTAAATTAATATTAGTGTGAATTAAAATTTGTATATAATTATTATAATTTATGTGATACAAGATATAACAATACCTATATCATTTTGTATTCTAATTCTTTTTAAATGGATTGAAACGAGTCGTGTCCATATCAACCAAAGTACAACTTGTTTATTAAACGGTTTAAAATGGATTACGTATTTGTAAATTTGTTTATTAAGCATTTTATTTGTGTCACGTTGTGTTAACTTGCTTAATAAACAAATCATATTAGGGGTTTCAAAGATTTTGATACAATCATTAAATAGATCATGTTTGAGTTGACGAATTGAAAATTCCTACCTCAATGCAGCACGAACATGAACATAAACCGTTGGATAACCTATCTTGTCAGTGGGCTGTGGCGCAGCCCTCGTCCAATGGGTTTAGGTTCATTTATCAAACCCAACCAGAAGTCCAACAAGTTTTGCGCAGGCCTGCCTCGTTTTCAGTTTACACCAGGCCCAAATATGAATAATACAGTACTTCAAAATTCTCGATTTTCTTGAGAGCAAAGTTACACTCTTACGTATTTTAGGCACAGTCAAGAGTCAAGAGTCAAGAGTCAAGAGTCAAGACACTTTTGGTTCAAACTTCAATCTAAAGAATGTCATTTGCTTATCTTAGCTTAATTTCCTCTTTTGATTTTTGTAAACGAAGACTTCTATTCTAAATATAGTGTAAGTTAGAGTATGACTGCATGTTCAACTAATGTCTAAATTAATTTATCATCATTTATGTTTTCAAATTATACTTCATCTTTTTTTTTTTTTACTCACACTCATTTTCTAATGTAAGATTAACCCACTATCACTCATTTTCTAATGTGAGATTAACTCACTATTTTTTCTTTTCAGAATACTAAATATTTTTAACACATCACTGTAAGGTTGTGCTGTGTATCGAAGAGTTAGGTCATTTTGAATATACACTACTGTAAGTTTGTTTTAAAAAAATTTCTCCTCTCTCCCCGTGTGTGTTAAAAATACTTAGTATTCTCAAAAAAAAATTTCTCTCTCCAATTGTTTGAAAAATTGTATCCTCCATTTGCCTATAGAAATAATTACCATCCCTACAGGTCAATAATTCAAGGTATTCAACATTGGGTCAATTGTGGTAATATTTTATGTCATTATATTAATATTAATAAGATCAATTAAAGAAAACAAAAAACACACAGAGAAATTAGGTCAATCCTTGTCATATCTTACGACATTATGTTAATAATTTTTTTTTAAAAAGGAAATTTTTTTTTTTCAAATGGACAAAATTTAGGCTACAAATTTCTTTAAAAAAATTAACATTACTACATATTTTTAAAAAGAGTAATGCTACAGCCATAAACTAGGATTCAGATCTTCTAAATTTCTTAAGGTACTCTACCAATAGATTTCCTTAAATTCTAACCACTCTTTTATGATTTAAGTTTTAGATTCTGTCATGGCAACATTCCACTAACAATACTTTTAAAATAATAAAATAATGTTGCAAACAAAATAATTAAGATTATTGTTAGTGGAATACTGACATAGAAAAATCTAGACCATTAAATCATTAAAGAATAGTTAAGATTTAAGGAAATTTATTACGTAGAGTACCCTAGGAAATCTAGAGGATTTGAAGCCTTTTACACCACCTTCTAAAAAAATTATTTTATTGTGGCAAATTCTTACTAGTTCTAATCTGTACCCATTACTGACATCACGTTTTTATTTACAAAAACTATTTGAAAAATGCTAAAGCCATATCAGCAGTTTCTAAAAATATTGTAAAATAGTTTGTGTCTGTAGCATTACTTTTTAAAAATCTAACTGTTGATTTGCATTTTCATTATGTTCTTAATACACATGTTAAATTTTGTGCCAATCGGATATTACTTATTATATGATTTATAAGTTTATATTTTGTGCATAATTTTAAACTATAAAAAACTTGAAATTTAAATAATTTATTAATGACAAATATTTGATGGGATTGACGAACTCAACTTCCTTGGACGACCTCATCCAAACCAACGAGACAGTATTGACAGACGAATTAACCAGGTGCCTTCGACGAAGTAAGCCACATTATTGACGAAGACAAAGAAGCCATTCAATGTAGTCAAATAAATGTCTCGGATGGTTACAGGGATAGCTGTACAGACCGTTGGAAGCCCATCAAAACTCACATCATTGACCATGAGGTGTTACCAAAAGAAGCATTAAAATCACCATAACAGCCACAACGGCTAGAGGCTGCGGGAATGTATATATACAACCCTCCCAGCACCAACAGAAGGTACAAAAACACACCTAAAAGCATTACTAGTTATTCTGATACTTTATTATTTCCTAAAAGCTTTCTTATACTGACTTTCGCATCGGAGACATTGTGGCAGGCACCACACCAGTGACCACTTTAAGGGAGCTACCTTACCATTTTCATGGTGACACAGACAAGGACTCAGCTCCATCTGGATGCACTTACAACAACTGACGAATTTGCACTTCATCAGTTTGGCGCCGTCTGTGGGGACGACATTTTTTCGTACTTAGGTTCGAAAGCATAGTTTCCAATCAACTTCTGCATTCAGATGGAGTCCAACCAGGATTCTGCAGCCTTAGCTTAGCAAGTCCAGGCTCTCACGGCCACCGTCGAAGAGCTTACCAGACAGAATCAAGAAATGAGGCTACGGGTTCAACAGGAGGAGAACCGGTCTAGGGTTAATCAAGAGGATGAGGGAGATAGCCATAGAAGAAGTGACTGTCAAGGACCTACTACTCTGGATGAGCCAAACTCAGATCTTCTTCGAGAGATGAGGAAGGAAGTGGACGAGCTGAGGAATGCCATTAAGGAGAAAACGGACCGAAGCCTGGATAGAATGGTCAGGGCAACAGACTCGCCCTTCACTACGGCGGTCTTGGAATGCCCAGTGCCGTCTAAATTTAGGTTGCCTCAGCTTGAGCTGTTCGACGGACTTAAGAACCCCCAGGACCACCTCAACACCTTCAAGACGACACTAGGCCTTCAAATGCCCCCTGATGAGATACTGTGTTGTTCCCTCCCCACCACTCTCAAAGGAGTTGCAAGGGAGTGGTTCACAAAGTTACCAACATCGTCCATTGACAACTTCGAGCAGTTGAGTAACGCCTTTCTGTGCCACTTTGTCGGAGGACAACGCCCGAAGAGACCAGCAGACTACCTGCTCACCATCAGGCAAGGGGAGAAAGAGACCCTAAGGTCATACGTGAAACGGTTCACTCGGGAAACCTTAGAGGTAGACGAGGTTGACGACAAAGTGCAGTTGAAGACCTTTAAAGCGGGGCTGAAATCCAGAGAGTTCGTGGTTTCACTAGAGAAGAATCCTCCTAAGTGTTGGAAAATCTGGTTTTGCATCTCATACAAAACACACAGCGGAAGCAACAAACATAGATCTACTTTATTCATGAGAGATAACATGTAACCTTGAATTCTAGAACAAAGAATAGAAAGCGTATCTTGATGCATTGAAATTCAAAACCAAGACTTGAGGATACCTTTAATCTTCATCTCAATTCCACATGGTGCCCAAGAAGTGTGGTCTTTTAATCAGTCTTTTGTACGTTGATTCTTAAAGAAAAATCATTCTTCTTCTCATTGTAGAGAAAAACTATTTTCTTTTCTTTTCATCATATGTACATACTAACTACCTTGGTAGTTACTGATTACCTAATTGGGTTAGCCTTTTGGGTCTATCCAATTGGGCTTTAGTTTGTGGCTTAAAATGGAATCAAAGAGAACAAATAAGACTCTAACTCCAATGGGCCTTGGGCTTTTCTGTCAACTCTTAACAAGTCCAAAGTTACCATTAATTATATTTAATACCACTATATAAATATAATTGCACTCTAGGCCTTATTAATAAATTATATCCCAAGACTCTAATGATATCATATGACTCCTCCATGAAATATCCATAGTGAACAAAGTCATAAGGAACTGTCACTTTGTAAACAACTATTTTATCCTTAAGTACCTAATTTAATCTTTTAGTTATTCGCATTTATTGAAATCTAATTTCAATAAATATAACCTTTAGTAGCTTTTTACTAAAGTGGGCGCCCTGAATAACCAATTCTCATTAAACTTATCTCAAGGGAATATTTCGTGTCTCTACAAAGAGATTATAGATTCCATCTTGAGAATATGTGTTCCCTCAACATTACGTGTGATTACTCAACATACTGAGGTTTTGACCGTGAATATTAGATCTCACTCCTGATATATCAAAGTAGCCTACATTTCATGATCAGGTCCACTACCCTCTCAGGATTAAGAGTCTATGAAATTAGAAGTCATGAGATTTATTATTCATTTGACAGTCGTTAGGAGAATAATAAATCTTACAGTGGTCCAGTTCAATATGTCTTAACTCTTAAAACATATCAACATACCAACTAGAAGTCTTCACTTACATGATTAAGACAAATCATCTTAGTTGATATGTTATAGTTTTCGCAGATGAAATGCCCAATTTTATCACTGATTACGAACTAAAATTTTGAATTTACAAATAACTTGTAATTTATATGTTCTGTGACTTTTCACATAAATCACATACTATGCATCTCATGGACTAAGATAATGTCTCATTAGTTCATTTATAAATAGTCTCATATAATTAAACTATTTAATTATTTATGACATGCCAATAAATTGGATTTTAGAGCATAAACCCCAACACTAAGATGATGGCAGAGATGCTTCTGAAGGCATAGAAGTACATGAACGCTGAAGATGCATTAGCCGCCATAAAGGACGTAGAAAAGTCAGGAGAGAAGGGAAGAAATGAGGACGATCGTAGAGGACAAAAAAGGGAGCGTCCAGATCGTCAGACCAGGGACGAGGGTAAAAGGAGAGACGAAAAAACTCCTCGAACTGTAAAATTCACTTCTTTAGTTATGCCTGTTGACAAAATTTTGGCGCAGATTCACGATCCTAAATGACATTTTGTACAAGAGAGGCTTCTTCATGCCCTACTTGAAGTGTGTCGATGAAGAGGAAGCTAAGTATATCCTGCAACAGATTCATGAAGGGGTTTGCGGAGACTATGCAGGCCCTAGATCCTTGGTAAGTAAGGTTATCAGAATAGGTTACTTCTGGCCTACCATGCAGGTAGTTGCAATGGAGCTCGTCAAGAAGTGTGACAAGTGCCAAAGGTTTAGAAATGTCCAGCGCCTTCTAGCCGAGAGACTGACAACTATAGCCTCCCCGTGGCCATTCGCGTAATGGGGAATTGACATCGTCGGCCCATTACCCCAAGGTAAAGGACAGGTAAAGTTCCTACTAGTTGCTATTGATTACTTCATAAAATGGGTCGAAGCAGAGGCACTGGCAACCATCACCGAAGCAAGGATCCAGAGTTTCATGTTGAAGAACATAATTTGCAGGTTCGGAATTCCATGAACGATTATATCAGATAATGGGTGGCAGTTCGACAGCCAAAGTTTCAAGGATTTCTGTTCAAGTCTAGGGATCAAGAACCAGTTCTCGTCCCCAGGACATCCTCAAGCAAACAAGCAGACAGAGGTGACCAATCGGACGCTACTCAAGATCATCAAAGCCAAGTTGGACGACGCAAAGGGGGTCTGGCCAGAAGAATTACCCAATGTCTTATGGGCCAGGACTACAGTAAGAACCCCAACAGGATAAACTCCCTTTAGACTCACTTATGGCACCGAAGCAGTAATCTCGGTCAAGATGGGAGTAACCAGTGTCAGGCGAGAAATGTTCCATGAGAAAAGTAATGACGATCAGTTACGAGTCAACCTGGACTGTTTGGATGAAGTCAGAGAGAAAGCTTCCAATAAGATGACAAAGTACCAGCAAAAGATGGCCGAGTACTACAACAAGAGGGTGAAGCTCAGACGACTCGACATAGGAGACCTTGTCCTGCGTAAGGTCACCCCAGTAACCAGAGACTTTGCCCAAGGGAAACTCGGCCCCATATGGGAAGGACCTTATCGGGCCGTCCATTACTCCAAGCAAGGCAGCTATCACCTGGAAACCATAGACGGGCAAAGGCTTCCACGACCATGGAACATTAAGCACTTGAAGAAGTATCACCAATAGATGTAACAGACGATTGTATTCATTCTTGAAAGCAATAAAAAGGGCTATTCAGCCAATATTTTAATGCAAGCAGATCTAGTAATGTGAAAGTCACAAAAAATGGCTAAGTCATAAAAATGGCTAAGTAACAAGATTCCGCATAGACGGATGTAAGTTACTAACGAAGCCAAAAGAATGACAGGACCCTTACGAGGGTGGAAGTCACAAAAAATGGCTAAATAACAAGATTCTGCATAGACGAATATAAGTTACTGACGAAGCCAAAATAATGACAGGATCCCTTAAGAGGGTGAAAGTCACAAAAAATGGCTAAGTAACAAGATTCTGCATAGACAGATGTAAGTTACTGACGAAGCCAAAAGAATGACAGGACCCTTATGAGGGTGGAAGTCACAAAAAATGGTTGAGTAACAAGATTCCGCATAGACGGATGTAAGTTACTGACGAAACCAAAAGAATGACAAGATCCCTTAAGAGGGTGAAAGTAAAAAAAAATGGTTAAGTAATAAGATTCCGCATAGACAAATGTAAGTTACTGACGAAGCCAAAAGAATGACAGGACCCTTAAAAGGATGAAAGTCACAAAAAATGACTAAGTAACAAGATTCTGCATAGACGGATGTAAGTTACTGACGAAGCCAAAAGAATGACAGGATCCCTTAAGAGGGTGTAAGTCACAAAAAATGGTCAGGTAACAAGATTCCACCTAGACGGATGTAAGTTACTGACGAAGCCCAAAGAACGACAAGAACCTTGCAACAAACCAGTTCAAGGTGCCACTCAAGTGCAGGCCTGAAGACAAGGCTGCAAAGAGAGAGTGTCTGTTGAAAAGGGTTCAAGCTGAAGGTGTAAGACACAGGAAATTAGCTAAGTAACAGAACCCGCATAGACGGGGTCAAGGTGTTAACGAAGACAAAGAAGGGTCACAACTAAAAACTTTGCTAAGTACAAAATACTGACGCTGAAAGGGAAACTAAAGGAACAGGAATCACAAACAAGTAAGTTTGCGACTACAAATTTAATTTAAGCCCAAAAATGATGGGCAGCCACCATTGTGTTTACATCAAAACTAAAGGCCCACAAACATTGGGCTAAAAACATTATTTTCAAAGTAGATTAAAAAAGATTGTTCTGAAATTAGACTTACAAAAAGCCCAAAACATAACAGGCACCCAAAAAAAAAGGGAAATTTTTTACAAGTAATAAGTTCAGGCATCGGCGGTAGCATCATCACCAGCAGGAACACTCTCAGGAGCGTCGCCCTTAGGGGCCGAGGACTGGGCAACTTCGTCAATGGCCATCTCCTTGTCCACCTCCTCCAAATCCAAGTTCTCCAGATCCACTTCGGTGGGATGCTTGACAAAGTACCTCCTCAGGAGCTCAAAACCCTTGAAGTACCAACTGAAGAGCACGATGTTGTACTTGTTAGTCTGCTGGAAGGCCTCAACGGCCTTGGCAGCAATGGTCTTGAGTTTCTCCTTAGCGGCCAAAAGTTGTTCATCCTTTTCCAGCGTTAGCTACTTCTCAGCTCTGAGGTCGCCACCCAAGGTCTTGACTTTTTCCTTCAGAGTATTGGCCTCGTCCATGGCAACAATCAAGTCTTTCTTTAGCTTGGAGTTCTCCGCCTCTAGAGCTTCCATCCTCAATTTCATGGACGCGACCTTGGCTTCCTGAGTGAGGTACTCCATTGTAATGTGAAGACTCTCCCCCAGCACCTGAAAAGAAACGTGGAGCCTTCAAAAAAAAAAGAAAAAAAGAGAGGAGAGGAACTGAAATTGCACAAGTACTTTACCTGAACAAGTCTATGGATGTGACAAGCCACCACCTCGTTGGAAGGCACACTCGAGAAAACCTTTAGGTCCTCAGCAGTGATGACCTCGTGCGCCCTCTCCACCGCAAGTTCAGCATCGTCCCAGATACTAGATGCTCAGGAGTCAGCATTCTCCTTCCCTTTACCACCCAAGCGTGGTCTCTTGGAAGTAGGAGTAGGGATCTCTTCAACAGAAGTGGCTGGAGAAGTTATCTTCGTCACCTCAGTGCTGGGGATAGCTGGAGCAACAAGGGCACCTGGAGTAGCGGGGGGGCCCTTCCCTGTAACGCGCACTGTCCTCTTACCAAGATTGGACAGTGGCTTGTCCTTCTTCGATCTCATTTTCGCATACATGTCTTTATTAAACTTAGTCATCATTCTTGCAAGAGGAAAACACTTGTTAAAAAAAAAAAAAAACAAGTGTATACAAGGGAATCAATACTGACGAACCTAACACTTACTCTTTTTTTTCCTCAATATCAATATTGTGCAAGACGAAGGCAGAAGGCTCTGGACCTAGGCAATAGAAGGCGAGAGTCCGTGGGTCCACAAGATCGTCCCAGTCCTCAATTGACTTTACGTATTTGATCGCCTTCTCCACACGCTCCCTCTACTTGTTCTTAAGCTTGGGCCGTCTCTTAACTGCGCAAAACAATGAGCAAAAGAGTTAGTGACGATAAAAATAAACACAACGAAACTCAAATGACGGGAAGAAATAATGACGCACTTAAGGTTGGGGTTCCCCACCGGCGAAGCAACCTCGGGAGATCACCCTAAACCTTGTTGGAGGGAGTCTCAAAGTCGTCCCCGAACACAAAGAAAAACCGGGACTTCCAGTACCTGAAAGACGAAGGTAGATCCTTGATGATCTTGGTCCTCCTCTCCCAAGGCACCAACTCATAGTACCCGTGCTCCTTGGACACTTTCAAACGATACAAGTAGATGAGCTCGTCTACTTTAAGCATGCCTCCGTCTGTAGCAGCCAGCCATATCCCCATACAGCTGACCACTATTCTCCATAAGTTAGGCATAAGTTGCCCGGGAGCAATACCGAAACGATCTAATAGCTCCATGAGGAACGGATGGACGGGAAACCTCAACCCACAGACGAAGGCAACCTCGTAAAAGCATACCTCCCCGGGGAAGAAATGACAAGCCCGATCCTCTTTATTGGGTAGACGAATCCTAACCCGCTCCAGAAACTGAAACCTATCCTTAAACCTACCTAATGTGTCGGCATCTAGCCCACACACATCCTCGAGGGCATAGAAAGCCCTAACCACTTGAGGGGAAGAAACAGTTGTATCTTCCTCTATTGGGCCGTCGTTAGACGACAATTCAGTCTCGAGCTCACTAGATCGCACTTCAGACATCCCCTTCCTCTCCTCTATCAAACCCCCAAACCAATTGATCGATTGGCTGAGCACTGGAAACAACTCACCCACTACAACTCCTAGCCCACAACCCTCAAAAATGAAATTCTCAATAAGAGGGAGAAAAGCACTGGAAGTGTCTAAAGAAGCCCCTAAACGAGCAAACAAGAAAGAGACTGAGGGACACACTACCCTAACCTCAGAACTATCAACCATGAAAACCCAGAAACAGAAAAAAGAGATGAATACTAAAACCCCAAAAATCAAAAGCAAAAAAAATAAAAAATAAAAAAAAAATAAAAAAATAAAAAAATCAGAAGCTTTATTGCAACCAAGAAAGAAAAGAAGTAAGAAAAAGGAAGAGAAGTATACCTCAAAAGAGGGCGAATGTAGGAAGCACCACCCTGCTACTTACCAGCTCGAAGAAGAGTTGCAGAGGGAAGTTGGAGAAGAAAACACTTAGAGCAATGATTGGAAGTTTGGAAAAAAGTGAAAGGGAAAAGTGAGGAGAGAAGAAGTTTAAAAACCAAGGCTCAAAAAATTGAAATTCAGCGAGAAACCCAAGGGTCATACAATTGGAGCATTAACTCCACTGATCAGAACGTGTCACATGGCCACGATGCGTGTGGCGCCACCACTATGCATTTAATACGGAGCGAAATCCTAAGAGTCATGTATAGCCCATAGACCTTTCATCTTTTGTGATCGTCACGACGACCACAGAATCCGGGGGCAGCTGATGGGATTGACGAACTCAACTTCCTTGGATGACCTCATCCAAACCAACGAGATAGTATTGATAGACAAATTAACCAGGTGCCTCCGACGAAGTAAGCCACATTACTAACGAAGGCAAAGAAGCCATTCAATGCAGTCAAATAAATGCCTCGGACAGTTACAGGGATAGCTATACAAACCGTTGGAAGCCCATCAAAGCTCACCTCATTGACCATGAGGCATTACCAAAAGAAGCATTAAAATCACCATAACAGCCACAACGGCTAGGGGTTGCGAGAATGTATATATACAACCCTCCCAGCACCAACAGAAGGTACAAAAATACACCTAAAAGCATTACTAGTTATTCTGATACTTTATTATTTCCTAAAAGCTTTCTTATACTGACTTTGGCATCGGAGACGTTGTGGCAGATACCACACCGGTAACCACCTTAAGGGAGCTACCTTACCATTTTCATGGTGACACAGACAAGGACTCAGCTCCATCTGGACGCACTTACAACAACTGACGAATTTGCACTTCATCAATATTGATCTTTACTTTTTTAGAAATTTTGCAAACATGGAGGATATAACATATAAGTCAAAATTCACTTCTAATAAAAAGATATTGAGTAAAGTTGTAATCTTAAAGTTACAATCAATTTTGTAACTAAATTTTGTCCATTTAAAATTTAAAAAAAAAAAAATTTGTAGTAATTTTTAATGAATTTTGTAATATTGTGCTTCAAAATTCTCGATTTTCTTGAGAGCATAGTTACACACTTCTGTATTTTAGGCACAGTCAAGAGTCAAGACACTTTTGGTTCAAACTTCAATCTAAGAACGTCATTTGCTTATCTTAGCTTTGCTCTTGATTTTTGTGTAACTTAGCGTATGACTGCATGTTAAATTAATTTATCATCATTTATGTTTTCAAATTGTCCAACTTTTTTTTTTTTTTTTTTCTCTTGAATTTATGTACTTCATATTTTTTTTTTCTTTCTCTCTCCGATTGTTTGAAAAATTGTATCCTTCATTTGCCTACAGAAATAATTACCATCCCTACTGGTCAATAATTCAAGGTATTCAACATTGGGTCAATTGTGGTCATATATTTTAATCCTCAAAAAGAGAAAAATGTCGTCATATTTTATGTCATTATTTTAATATTAATAAGATCAATTAAAGAAAAAAAAAACACACACAAAAAATTGGGTCAAGGGTCAATCCTTGTCATATCTTATACGACATTATGTTAATAATTTTTTTAAAAAGGAAAAAAAAAAATAACAGTATTTTAAATGGACAAAATTTAGGCTACAACTTCCTTAAAAAAAAAAATTAACATTACTACATATTTAAAAAATCTAACAGTTACCACCGCACACCCTTAGTACGATGGTCACTCCACAAGTATAAGTGCTTGTGGAGTGTGGGGGGCAAGGGCTGGAGTTCAAGTTTCTAGAAGGGAGTTTCACACACATATACACTTAGATTATGATAGAATAGAATTCTATCTTGTATTAAAAAAATAAAAATAAAAAATCTAACAGTTGAATTGTATTTTCTTTACGTTTTTAACACACATGTCAAATTTTGTACCAATCGGTTATTATTTATTATATGATTTATAAACTTATATTTTATGCCTAATTTTAAACTACAAAAACTTGCAATTTAAATAATTTATCAATGAAATAGCTATTGATTTTTATTTTTTTATAGAAATTTTGCAACCATAGAGAATATAAGTCAAAATTCATCTCCAATAAAAAGATATTAAGGTTGTAGTCTTAAAGTTACAATTAATTTTGTAGCTAAACTTTATCTATTTAATTTAAAAAAAAAAATTTGTAGTAATTTTTAATAAAAATTTTTTGGGGGTTGGGCTTAATAGATCTTGAGTCTTGACAATATCATTAGTAATGTAGCATTACATAAATGTGACGCAAATATATAGCATTTAGTTTAGTGAAAATTATTTTCGAATAAACCTCCGACAATTGTGACACTGGGTCATGGGAATGTATATAAGAGACTCCAAAGTAGACTTTGTAATATTCTTGATCAATTATATATATATTTTTAAAAAGAAATGTTCCCCATTAAACAAACAGGGAAAATAAATTGTTTTTAACAAAAGTTTAGCAACAAACTTAGCCATTACCATTTTTCTAAAAAAAAGAAAGAAAAAAGTTATTGCCTATGCTTGACAAATCTATCATTGGATTACATTTTTAAAAAAAATATTTTTTATAAGCTTTATGCTTGCAAAATTTCCAAAAAATCAAAAACCAATAACTATTTAATAAATTAAATGTTTAAATTTAAAGTTTTTATAGTATAAAATTATGAATAAAAAATAAGTTTATAGATTAAATAGTAAAGGGTTTGGCTTACCTCTCGTACTTTTTAACTGGACATGTATTTTTGTTTTAAATATACAATGACAAGTGGTAGTGAGTTTTAATCTCCCACATTTTATTTAGTTAATGGGTGATGTGACAGTCTCTCATTAAAAGAAAAAGGAGATTCATTATATAAAAGTACTGAAGGTAAGTCAAACCCAATAGTAAATAACATTAGATTGACACAAAATTTGATACGCGTGCTAAGAACATGAAAATTTATGATTAGATTTTCAAAATATGTAATCATATTAATTTTTTTTAATAAAATTGCAGGCCTAAACTACAACTAAATTTGTTGCCGAACGCCTATAAAAGAAAAGTTTAAATAAGTAACCAAATTTTATCTTATGTTTTTCGTTTTGCTGTTTAAGTCATTTGAATCATATGGTTTTGCTGTTGAAGTCATTTGGATGCTCAGAGTAGCTGGGTCATCGACAGTCAAGCTGGCAGGGTTTGTAATGGAAAGCATTCAAGAAATCAAGATCACAGACCTACTCAATTTGCGCCTCAAGTTTAGCCTCTAGTCAATGCAAATAATGGTCCCAAATCTCTACTTGTTGTCTTTGTTCCTTGGATTCTGGTTCTTTCTCTTTCTTTCTTTTATTTATTTATTTATTATTATTTTAATACGAGTAAAAAAAAAAAAAAAACTTTTATTAAACCAGCCAAAGCAAACCAAAGAAACAACTCTCAAAAAAGCAAATTTTAGAGACCACCTAACTAAAATATTAGTTGCTCTATTAGCTTTTCTCTTGATCCAATTGAATGATAGATTAAAGCACACTCTTAGTCCCTAGTCCCAACCAAAAAAAAGTGCAATTTGAACTCTTAATCTTTGAAATATGAGGCTTGCAATTACGAGCTTATCTCAATTTCAAGGATTGAGATCTTTTTAGAATTGAAACAATACCACATAAATTAAAGCACACTATTAGCACTAAGCCACCAAGTCCCAATCTAGAGTGCCTTTTCAGCTCTAATTCTTTCAACTCATAACTTGATGCCTTGGCTATAAACGCTGCAACTTGAGGGTGTTGAACCAGTCAAATCCTAGCTTTTCTCAAGTAACGGATTAAGATTCTTTCGAGCTTTCAGGATGACTTCACAATGGAATTTCTAAAATAGAGTAAGTATCATATTTTGAAATGAGTTTATTAGATTTAGTGTCATAATCAAAATTTTAAATAAATATCAAAATGATTAAAATTAATGTTATTTAACATTGATGACATAGCAAAATATAATTGACTCATTTTAAAATGAATGGATAGGTTTTTATAATGTGAAATTATCCTAAAAATGTGAAAAGATCTTAAAAAGATTAATTTTATTGTTTTGATGGAACCTCTTTATAATGATTGCTCTTTAATATCATTAGGCCAAAATATCACTTAAATTTTGGTATTGACGAGATTCTAACTCCTAGATCTTTTATTTAATAATAAGATAATTTACTAATTAAGCTAACTGAATCCATATATATATATATATATATATATATATATATTCACATACTCAATGTAATATACCTTTTGCTCACATAAAAATTGAACCACACGTGTCCCATAAATTGAACTAGAATTTATGTATGGGAACGGTGCAGTAGTAGTACACCACACGTGTCCCATTATATTGCTTGACAGAAACTTGCCTAGAAATCATTCTATACATTTGGTGTACTACACCGTTCCCATACATAAATTCTAGATCAATTTATGAGACTCACATGTGTAATTCATTTTTTATGTGAGCAAAAGGTATATTACATTGGGTACGTGAATAATTATATATATATATATATTTATATATATATACAAAATGTAATTTGTAGTATTTGATGTTTGATTCGTACGTTGGTTTCCAACTTTCCAAAAAAAAAAAAAAAACAAAAATGTTGGTTAAGTGAATTACGAATCCCTGATGGTGTCAGACATGAAACAAGGGGTATGAAGCGTTAAAAAAAAATCTCAAACCTATTTAATCAAACACATAGTTATATAGTTAGAGCATTAGAATTGCAACCCCTAAATTGCTATTTTTTACCATCAAACCAACAAAAACAAGCATTATCCCAATTTCTATTTATAAAAATTTTTGCAACTTAGCTACAGTAAGATGGTACTTTTAGAAGATACTGTAGCAAGTTGTAAAATCGTTTTTATTATATTTCATTACTTCTCCTCTCTCTCTCTCTCTCTCTCTTCCAAGTCTCTCTTTTCTCAGCTCAGACTCCATCCCTCTCTCTGTAATCTTAGCCTCTCTCTCCCCACTCTCTTTGTCTCGGTCTCTCTCGAATCGACATGGAGACAACGGTTTATGGTGGAGGCATGGAGATCGGCTTCTGTGGTGAAGGCGTGGACATCATGGAACCATGGTGGAGCTGTGGTTGTGGCTGGGTAATTGTGGTTTTGTTCTTAGGTCACGGTGGTTGCAGTGATAATGGGTTTGCTGGGCTTTGTTCTTGGTTGGGTTAGTGGTGGTTGTAGCGGAAACAATGGGTTTTGGTGTGGTAGTTTGTGGTCAAGCCAAGGAGGTCGTGGGTTGTGGTCAAGGTGGCGTTTGTGGTGGAAGTTGGGGGTTGTGGTTCGTGGTTGTGGTTGGGCCATGGTGGTTTTGTTCTTGGCATGGTGGTTGCGTTTTGTTCTTAGGTCGTGGTGGTTGATGTGATGGTGGGTTTGCTGCTTTGATCCTGGTTGGGTTGGTGGTGGTTGTGGTGGTTAAACAATGGGTTTTGGTGTGGTGGTGCCTCATATTGTTGGTGGTGGTGTGGTTGAGAGAGAGGGAGAGAGAGAGAGAGACAGAGACAGAGAGGCAGTGACAGAAATTAGAGAGAAGAGAGATAGATAGTTTTATATTATTTAATTGTATAATTTATATTATTTTAATGTGTTATATGTTAAAATAAAATTTGAGATGTTGGGTGTATTGTAAAATGATATTGTATAATAGATAAAATAGCTTTTTACATGGTAAAATAGAAACTTTTATGCAATTCCGGATGCTAATGCTCTTATAGACTTATAGTTTAATATATTTTACTTTATTAAATCCTAAAATTAAATAAAAACAAAACAACAACAACAACAACAACAATAATATTGGGTCCATTGTTGAGGTCCAAAAAATCACAATGTTATACCAAGGCCCAAAACAAAGCAAAGGATTGAAACCTAGGAAAAATAAAGCATTTAGGCTTCCAATAAGAAAGAAGAGAGGTCCAAACCCATTAAGGGTCCATAAAGAGGAACCTAAATCCATGAATGGGCAAGTCTCAGGCCCCATAAAATAAAGGAAGGAAAAAAGCCCAGCATAGCCCTTAAAGGTCAGAAAATCGCTGGGGAGCCCGGGAAAATAACTGGGCCAGGATACCTGGGGATTCCCAGGAGCCAGGGATCCTTGGGACATGCAGCAAAGCTAGGTTGGGATTAAGACAGTTTAGAGTGTGTACCAAGAAACACAAGGAAATAGAATAGATATGTCTCTATCAGCCACTCAATGATGCAGAAAGGGGGTCAGAAGGCTTAAGAACCAACAACCCATGAGTAAAGGCCTAGTACCTCGGGGAACCCAGGAAGAAGAACCATAAGGGAATGTGGCTGGGGATCTTTCAGCCTGGCAGGAAGGAATCAACTCACTTGGTAAAAATGATAAAGGGAAAAGCAACCAAAAGTTGGGTCTGAAAAGGTGGAATCTAGAAGCCTTAAAAGAAGAAAGACCAAAGGTCAGCCCTTTAAGACACCCCAGTACGGGAAGGTTAGCTGGGGTCTTTCGAAGATGAAATCTCAAAAAAGGGAAATAATAAAGAATAAGGAAGGGACCAGCCACTAATGTTGCTGACACAACATTGGTTCTGGTACCCAGAAGAACAAATAGAGGGAATCAGTGGTACCCCGGAAACCCTAGGATGGCACTATAAAAGGGGAAGCAACCAACAGTGAAAGACATTCAACAATAGTGAATTAGAGTAAAAATCATTAAGAAAACTCTGTTAGAATTCAAAAAAAAAAAAAAAAAAAAAAAAAAAAGAGAAAAAGGAGGGAAATATTGTTCGGTATCCTCAAATAGCCACTAGAGAACACACTTAGATTCAAAGAGATTCAAACTTTGCAAGTCTTAGAGGCCTGAAGAGCCATCTAAGTCTGTGATTTTGAACTTATTTGGACCTTGTAACCCGTCCTAGTGAGCATAGTGTATTACACAATCAAGAAAGTAATAAAATATTTTGCATTATTTTAAGATCCCTAATGCTTTATTTTATGTTCCTTCTTGATCAATTTCGTTCCTTTGCTATTCCTTGCTGTTCAGTGCATATATTTCTTGTCTGTTAGCATGTATGTGTTGTAGGATTCATGCTTTGTGCACTACTTGGTTCGAAATCAGCCCAATTTAGCTGCGGTGAACCAAGCCCAATCCCTTAAAACAATAAGTATTGGGTCCAGGATCCTTGTTTCTACTTGGGCCTGTGTGCTAAAAAAAAAAAGAACCCACACATTAGGGCGACTCCACTAGGGACTAGGTAAAGGAAAGGGAAGAAGCAGTCCCTTCGCAGAGCATGGCTCCAAGACCAAGGAACAGTAAAGGTACCAATGTACTACCTGCGACATTTGAGCTCGTAGGAGAAAATGAGGTAACTTCAAGGCAGAGGAATGAAGTACCTCTGGTGGAGCAGGAGGTCGTCTTAGGACAGAGGTGTGGGGTGTAGGAACTAGAGCCCATGGCTCAGATGGCAGAAATGATGAAAGACTTACAACAGGAGATCCGTATCCTCAAAGAGGGAAGGACTCAAGAAATCAGAGATAACGCTCCCCCTGTGGCCAACCAAGAAAGAGCCCAACCAAAAGGAGGGTCAGTAGTAGGAGGGGGAGTTAACCCCTAGTATCTCACACTAGCGGATGTCAACGCCCTTTTGGAACAAGAAAGGGAAAAGCTCTCGGGGATCCCCAAGCAATTCTCTCGGGATCCCTCATTCCCACCAAAACTCCTTGGCAAGCCCTATCCCAAGGGATATGAACCCCCAAAGTTTCACCCTTTTGATGGAAGGAACGGAAGTGCTGTGGAGCACGTGAGTAGGTTCATTCACACCATGGGTCTTTACGCAGGAGACAAGGAGCTGTGTCTAAGAGAGTTTGCTAAGTCCCTATTGGACAGAGCATACACATGGTACACTACCTTGAGGCCGGGGTCCATTAAGACCTGGAATGAGATGATGGAGAGGTTTTGCTCAAAGTATTATCCAGGTGAAGACAAGGCCACCTTCCAAAGCCTTCAGATGGTAAGGCAAAGGCTCGGAAAAGACCCTATCCAGTTCATCAAAAGATTTGAGGATGTTTCTTTGGACTGCTATGGGGATCACGAAGAAAGGGAGTGTTAGGACATATGTGTTTCACATGTTAAGAACATATATCATGATTTTATGTAATTGGCTAATCCTTTGACAAAATGCACTTTACTTGTATTTGGGTAGATTTAGGATGTGTTTAAATACTTCAAGAAATCATGTTTCAAGATCAAGTGTTGAAGCCTTCAAGTCTGTCCAAGAAAACAAGCTGAAAGTGCAGAGTTATTAAAACTTGACAGCTAGCATGTGTCGAGGTTTAAGAAGTTGTTTTAGCCCCGTGGCTCGACAGCTAGCTCGACAGATGCTTGACAGCTTCTATCTGTCGAGGTTTATGAAAACAGAATTTCTGTTCTATTTTTCTTGAGATCCATGGATGTGTCTTTGGGCTTTCTTTTCTCCTAACCCTAGACATATAAAAGGATTGTTTTAAGAGCTGTCAAAGTACACAAGTTGCACAAGCATTGAGCAAACTCTGTTCAAGCAATTTGTAACCAAAGACGAAGTTCTTGCCCTAGTTTATCTCTTTCTCTTGAAGAAGTTGCTGTGTATGTGCACCATAGGGTTTTGTAACCAAGCATCTTCTTGATCTTCATCATGTGGATGAATTAAAGAACTTTGCAGTCAATAACCTTCATAGTTGGTTATTGAAGTTGCGTACTGGGATTCGCGCATTGGTTAGTCACGTACTTGGGAGCCGTGCATCAAAAGGGGGAACTGTCATTACAGAACAAGTCCAATTGGGTATTGGGGTAAGGGTTCAACTGTAGGTTGGTAAGGTACTTGGGATTCCTTTACTTGTAACCGCTTGTTGTGATAATAGTGGAGTTTCAGGAGTGGTGACACTCGGTGGAGTTTTTGCCGTTAGGTTTTCTCCATTCGTAAACAAATTACCGTGTTATTTATTTTCCGCCTGCATAATTAGTTTATTGGTGATTTGTTTGTGCTACCACGTGTTTTGCATGATAAATTGATTAATTAATAATTTGGCTAATTAATTAATTAATTTCAATCACAAGGGGTCAATTTCTTTGTGGCCTATCAAGTGGTATCAGAGCCAAGGTCATAGGTTTGAGTCGTTGGAGCCGCATTGTGAGGGAGGGATTGTGAGGGATTTCACAATTTGCTCCAATACCAATGGGCTTGGTCTACGATCGAATGCTATAAAAGATTTGTGCCCCCTCATCCTTCACCAATTGGTGGTTGGATGGATTGGTGAGGCACACGGTTCGATAGGGAGCTCATGGAGACTTGCATATCTAACATGCTCTTTGATTACAGGCTTAATCTCGAAAATCTATGCATAACCCAATTTGCTGACCTGCTACAGAGAACTAGGAGGACAGTGTTGACCATGAGAACAAAGAGGGTGCCAGTACCTTAGGCCATGACAGCTTTGGTAGGAGAAAAGAGGAAGAGAATTAAAGGAGAAATGGCCGAGGAACCACCTGTGATCCCATGTACTGCGGAAGAATTGAATCATGTTCTGGATAAATGGATTGGAGACGGAATTGTTAGGTCATTCACTGTGTCCATTCCACCTATTGAGGAAGAAAGGAAGAATCCTTTGTTTTGCATGATTCATAACTATGTCAAGCACTCCACCAAGGATTGTTGGACCCTTCGGAGGCTTTTTCACAAAAAAGTTTAGGGAGAGGACCCTGGAGCTCACCCAAAAGGAGCCCGAGGTGTAGAGGAACCCTTTACCCAACCATAAAGGGAAAGGAGTGGTGGCTGTAGTAATCCATGGAAGCTCGGCAGAAGTAGAGGAACCTGAAGGATCCTTTCACCCTAGCACAGTCAAGACCCTTCAGAAGAGCCCTAAGTTCAGATCATTATTCAATCAATTGGGATTTGGGCTAGAAGTAAGAAGGATGGCCATAGAATCCCTCATGAGTATAGCAGCTGATTCAGGGGTGGAATGTTTCACAGTAGAATCCCATGCCAACCGAGCTTACTTGGAGACAACCAATGCAATAACCTTCACGGATGAAGACATGGAAGTTGAACATCCAGACCATTGCAGACCCTTTTATCTGATGGCCACCATAAACGGTGTCCAAATCAGGAGAGCACTGATAGACATAGGGGCATCATTCAACCTCATAGCCCTAAGTACCTTAGAGGCTGTGGGCTTGATTGGTAGGAGGATCCTGGGGGCTCCTATGGAGATAATAGGATTTGGAGGAGTAGCAGAATCGACTGAGGGATATGTGCAGCTGGCCTTAAAGGTGGGCCTAATAGTAGCCCTGACCATATTCCATTTGATTAACTCAGAAGTTTCTTACCATGTTCTGTTGGGACGCCCCTGGCTCCATAAGCATCGCCTCATTCCCTCCATGTACCATCAATGTGTTAAAGGAAGATTGAATGGGAAGCCCATAAGAATCCCTGCCAATCCAATCCCTTTCAGCCAAGAAGAAGTGAACTTTATAGAAACAATGTTTTATGAAGAATTGGAACTAGATGATGAGAGTCCCACACTAGGGACACTAGGAGCACTTGTCTTGGAAGAAGAAGAAAGAGGAGGTACCCACGACCTAAGGAACCTCTTGGACAGAAAAAGGCAAAAGAAGGAGACTAGCTCCTCAGGATCCTGGGAATGTGTAGTGGTGCGGGAGCCCGGAGGAAGGCTAATATATCGTTTATAAAGGTACGCGGGGCTTGAATGCATTATGCAGGAGGGTCCCGAACTGCCAGATTGTATGATGGTTCAAGAAGAAATCCTAGAGGATCTAGACAAGGAAGCTCAAATCCAGTCTGAAGAGGAATTGGAAGAAGTAAACTTGGGGGCTGGTCTAGGATCCCTGAAACCTGTCTTCATTAGCAGTCAGTTAACAACACAAGAAAAAGAACAATTAGTAGCATTACTCAGGAGGTATGTGGATGTATTCGCATGGACATACAATGCGATGCCTGGCTTGGACCTAGGACTAGTAGTCCATTCTCTCAACATGAACCCAGGAGTTAAGCCAGTAGTTCAACCAGCCAAGGTCTTTCACACTGACATAGAGGCTCAAATAACTCAGGAAGTCAAGAAGCTACTGGCAGCTGGGTTCATCAAGCCAATCCAGCATCCTAAATGGCTCTCCAACATAGTACCTATGAAGAAAAAGAATGGCCAAATCCGGTGTTGTGTGGATTTTCACAATCTGAACAAGGCATGTCCAAAAGATGAATTCCCCCTGCCTAATATTGATCTCCTTGTAGATTCAGCTGCGGGAAACTCTATGTTTTTATTTATAGATGGATATAGTGGGTATAACCAAATTCGCATGGCTGCTAGAGATGTAGATAAGACAGCATTCAGGACCCCGATCAGGAATTTCTATTACATTGTGATGCCCTTTGGCCTTAAGAATGCGGGAGCCATGTACCAACAAACCATGATAGCCATCTTCCATGATATGATGCTTAGGGAAATGGACGATTATGTGGATGACATCGTGGTAAAGTCTAAGACTAGGGCAGGACACTTCTAGGTGCTTGAACAAGTTTTTGAAAGGTACAGGAAGTACAAACTACGCATGAACCCCATGAAGTGTGCCTTTGGAGTGTCTGCTGGAAAATTTCTTGGGTTCCTAATACATCGCAAAGGCATAAGTGTGGATCCAGCCAAGGCCACAACAATTGCAACAATGAGGAGGCCAAAAACGGTTAAAGCTCAAAAGTTTCCTGGGGAGGGTCTCTTACATCAGGAGGTTTGTGCCAGGACTGGCTTCGGTCACAAGTGAATTATCCAAATAGCTGAAAAAGAGGGTTGAGTTCACTTGGGGAACTGAACAGCAGAAAGCCTTTTAGAGGATCTAGCAGATTATGAACCATCTGCCTACCTTACAAGCACCAGTACGTGGGCGACCCTTGTTACTATATTTAGCATCAAATTCCCAAGCTATAGGAGCCCTGCTAGCATAGGAAGATGATGATGGGAATGAGCAACCCATTTATTATGTGAGCAGGACACTAAAAGATACAAAGACCAGGTACCCCAGGATAGAAAGGGCATGTCTGGTGGTTATGTATGGATCCCAAAGGCTAAAACGGTACTTCTCAGCCCACCAGATCCTCCTAGTGACCAAGTCTCATCCCATAAAAGCACTCCTTCACCAGCCTCTCCTAAAGGGAAGAATAGCACAGTGGCTGGTTTTGCTCTCTCAATATGACATCGGTCTGAGGACCCCCAAGGCTGTCAAAAGCCAAGCCATAGCAAATCTGCTAGCCCAGTTCCTAGGGGAAGAAGAGTGATCACTAAGCAAGGAGATCCCCGGAGAGGTGGAAGTAGTAGAACTCTCAGGAAAAAAATGGACCATGAGATTTGACGGGTCAGCAACGACAACTTCAAATGGCTTGGGAATTGTGTTAAGTTGCGAAGATGGGGATACCATGCCATTATCCTTCAAGCTTGAGTTTCTCTGTTCAAATAATGCTGCTAAGTACGAGGCATACCTTGACTGGACTGGACATAGCACTCAGCATAGGGGTAAAACATATGAAGGTTTTGGGAGACTCCAACCTCGTAGTCTCCCAAGTAAAGGGTGACTTTGCACTAAGAGAACAAAGTTTGGCAGCCTACAGAACTTGGGCACAGAAGTTGGAGCAAAAAATTCCAAACCTTCAGTGTGGAATACACCCAAAGAAGCGAAAACAAGTTTGCTGATGCACTAGCCACCCTAGGATCCCAGATACCATTTAAAGGAAAAAGTACTTTGATAAAGGTAAGCAAGCAGGAACATTCCATCATAGGGATCCTCAAAAGGATGTTCCTTGAAGAATCAAAACAGAAAGATTGGAGAGATGAGGTAAAAGGAAAGATAGGAAAGTTGGGGCATGAAGGAAGTATCAAGGAACTAAAAGATTACCCTTTGATAGAAGGAGAGTTGTACAGGAGGCTGCCCGGAGGGATCCTGTCCAAATGTATCAATGAAAAAGAAGGGAAGCTGAGATTAGAAGAACTGTACAGCCAGGTTTGTGGGATTGCAGAAAAAATCAGCCTATACAAAAGGATGCAGCGCATGGGGTATTACTGGCCAAATATGAACAAAGAGGCTACAATTGTACAGGAGGAATGTCAAAAGTGTCGACTTTCAATGGACAAAGAAGAAAGTTATGCCGTATTCGTGACAGAAGATTGGAGGACCCCATTTATGGAATACTTGGCTCAAGGGATCCTACCAACTGACAGGACACTGGCTCACTAGCTCAAGAAACTTGCCTTTAGATACTTCTTGCAAAATGGAATCTTGTTTAAAAAGGGGTACGGCGGGGATCCCCTAAGATGCCTGGGGCCTTGGGAGGCCAGAGAAGCAGTCAGAGAAGTCCACTCCGGTGATTGTAGAAGTTACCCAGGGAAAAGAAGGCTTTACAGGCAGTTGTTGTAGTTGGGGCACTATTGGCCTACAATGAAAAAGAACTCCAAGAAGCTGGTTAAAATGTGTCATGCATGCCAAGTACTTAGAGATGCAATACATACTCACCCAGATGTGCTGCAAGATATGACCACACCATGGCCTTTCCATACTTGGGGGCTCGATCTTATAGGACCCATAAATCCCCATTCTAATGGCCATATATGGATCTTAGCAACCACCAAATATTTTACAAAATGGGTAGAAGCCATCCCTTTGAAGAAGGCCACCGGAACAGCCGTGGCAAACTTCATCCGAGAACATATCATTACACGCTTTAGGATCCCAAGGAGACTGATCAGTGACAATGGTACACCATTCATAAATAAGCATATGAGGGACCTGACCGAGGCGTATCACATCAAGCATGGGAGGTCCACACCATATTATCCACAAGGAAATGGCTAGGCCGAGGCTACCAAAAGGGTGATATTGAAAATCCTCAAGAAAATGAAACATGAGTATGGGGGAAAATGGAGTGCCCACCTGACAGATGTACTCTGGGTGATACTGAAAATCCTCACTCTCTGTGTTTTGCCATGTTGTTTTTTGCAAAGAACTTTATGTAGTCATCTTTTTTTAGAATCCATGATAGAAGGACACTCTAAGATCCTTACTATCTTTTTGACAATTATCCTATGTTCCTTATCTTAGTAACTGTGATGGAATCTTTTCAAAAAAAAATGGAGCTTCAAGTAAGATGTATGATTGCATAATATTACATGGCTCAGCCCAAATGTGGCCAACTCTAGGAGAGGTACCTGGGTTAGCGCAAAAAAAAAAAAAAAAAAAAAAGGAAGAAGGATGAAATCTTAACGCATGACCTAGGACTCACACCACAATCAGTCCAAGTACATGGTCTGGGACTTCGAGCAAGAATGAGTGCCCCGGGGTACCCAGCCTAGTACTTCCCCTAAAATAGGTCCTCCTGGTTCATGACCTAGGACTTGGAAAAAAAAAAGAATAATACAGCATCCAATGTACCTAGCTTAGTACCTGCGCAGGAACACAACCACAAGGGTACCTATTCCAAGACCTACCACAAGAATTTGTAGGAGCCATGGTCCAAGACTCAATACAAAAAAAAAACAAGAGAGAGAGAGAGAGAGAGAGAGAGAAAACAGAAAGAAAAAAAAATGCATAAAGCACAGATCCATATATATCATAAAGAAAGCAGTCAGAAGTAGCTACTTTAAAAAAAAAAATTTAAACACCTCGAATTGTCTGAAAAAAACAAAACAATGGAGGAAATAAACTTATACACCCTGAGTTATTCAAAGAAAGAAAAAGAAAGAGGAACTAAGGAATAAGGTCGGTCAGCAAAGAGCCTCCTGAGGAAATTGCAGGAACAGTTGATGAAGAAAGAACTAGCTACTTCTTAACTTTCAGATCTTGCAATGCCTTGTGAGCACGAGCCAGGGCCTCCTCAGCAGCAGCAATCTCAATGTCAAGGTCCTTAGAAACCTTCCTCTAGAACAGCATGTAAGCTAAGGACCACAGGTAATCCAGCAAAAAAGACAAATTGAACTTGACTTCCATAAGATCCTGCACCACTCATCTCCACTCCAAAAGTCTCTCCTCGGAGAGGGAATCAGGAGAGGAGTCCCTCAGAGAAATCAGCACGGCGCACAAGAGCTCCATCAGGATGTTGCCCAAGAATACGATTCCCCTGAACCCACTGGTGAAGTCCCCATGGGCTTTGAGTAGCCCCTCCAAGAGTGGCAAGCCCTCAACAGGCACAGAGAAGTGCATGAAGCTACCAAAGGGAGGCCCAAAGCGATGGAAGTGGCTTGTAGGAAGACTGTTGAACTCTAGAGAATCAAAGTGGGCCAGAAAAGCAAGGAGCCTTGAGCTAGGATTTGAGATAGCCATCTCGGGGGCCTCCTTTATTGTTGTGTCTCCACCTTTAGGAGCTGGAGGACTTCCAACCCTTTGAATAGTCTGGGGAATCCCTGTCTGAGCTTCAACAACCTAGACAGTGGGAACAGGTTCCTTAGCTTCTTTAGTAACTGCAGGCTTAGGATCCTTAGCACCTGTGTCAGCACCTGTGAAAGCAAACAGAGTCAAAAAAAGGGGGAGAGAGAAAGGAAGGAGTAAAGATAGAAGGAAAAAAAAAAACCAGTACCATTCCCCTGTGGTAGAGCTTCCTTTTGAGCTTAGGCAGCCACTTCAACCATCAACGAAAGCTCCTCCTCCCGCCTTTCTGACCTTTCAGAAGACTCTGTGAAAGGGCATAAAGTACGTTGAAAGAAAGGTGAAGAAACCTTGGCAAAAGTGCTAAAGGAAGGGAGGGACACCGGGGGACTCGCCATAAAAGAAGTATAGAAAGAAAGAAAAAAAAAAGAACTGAAAAGGGGAGAAGAATAATGATGGCGGGTAGTACACACCTTCAGAAGCCTCTGACTCCAAGGAAGGAGCAGCTTCAAGGGCAGATTGGGCGCTGGTTTGACCTAAAAGAAACAAAGGGGAAAAGGAACAAGAACCTTTAGGAAGAAAGGATAAGGGAAATAAGAATAGGTGCTAATAAAGAATGGATGAGGCTTACCTGCTCGAGTAGATAAGGACGCACCTCCTAAAGACTCCTTGCCCAACGCAAACTTAGTAGTGGGCTCAAGTGTCACAGTTTTAGTTGGACTAGGGGTTTGCACGGGCTTAGGCTCTTAGGGGACAGGAGGCTGAAAAGTTTCAGGGTCTTAGACGGCCAAGAAAGCAGAAGGTGAAATGGGCTAGGCATCCTTCACTACCTGCCTAGCTTCCTCAACTATGCCACCACTAGGGGGCTCCTTATCCACACTTAAGGCAGCAGCAGGCTGAGCTACCATAACTTCTTTCACTAAGGCACCACCAGCTGCAGGAGGAGGCACCTTGACCTGCAAAAGAAAAGAGGAGCAAGAAGGAGTATGTGGCAGACATAAAATAAATAAATAAATAAATATATGTACGCAGCACTAGAAAAGGGAAAGAAAGCAAACAATAAAAGGGCACAAGTGAAAGAGGGTCATACCACATCATCACCAGAGGATTGGCTTTTACCTCCATTGGGGTTTGATTTGCGCTTAGACTACAAAAAAAAAGGAGTGACCATTCATCAGTTAAAGAAAAGAGAAAAGTGAGACACAACAAGAACAGCAAGCCAAGATGGCCAGATGCAAAAAAAAGAAAGAGAGAAGAAGGAAAGAGGCCTTGCCCTTCTCTCTCTCTCTACAGATTCTTTAATAGTCTTTTGTCTACTACGGGTACGCCCAAAGGGTCTTAAGGGAGACGAGTGTGATGTCAAACCCCGAAGAACCATGGGCTGAGGAACTCACAGGAACCTGAAAGATAGAAGACTCTACCTTAGTTTTCACTCTGTTCTTTGGGATTAAAGGATGGCCAACTTCCTTTCCAACTGTAGAGGGGTCCACTCTCTTAAGCTCCTCAAAAATAACTAGCTGCTTGCGAGACTTAGTAGTTTTCCTCTTCTTAGTCTCAGGGCCAGCCTCAGTACCCTCAACGCTTTCCTCAATCTTAGCTCTTTTGACAACTTCCTATTTGATTTTCTTCTCCCTACCTTTGCCCACAGGAGTGGCAGCACCAATTACCTCTACCACCCCTCTCTTGATTGGCACACCAGAAGAAGCACCCACAATAAGGTCACACCCTGACTAAGCATCAGGAAAATCATTCGTATGACATACCCAACCACCCCTAGAGGCATGCCACTCCACAAATCCTGTTTTGCTACTTATGGCAGCAGACACAATGCCAGCAGTGGGGAGTGCCAAACGCTTGTTAAAGGTATGAGTAGAGAAAAGAGTAGGATCAAGAGTCCTCCCAATCTTACCGAAACCAACAAAATTTAAGAAGGACTTCTGAACTCTTCTCCAATAACCAGCAAAGCTACTGGAAGCAAAGACTCCTCGCTGGGAGTTTGGCACCACAAATTGAGGGCTCCTCCGTGACCAGTAAGAAAAAGCCTAGGACCTTAGAAACGGATCCAGGGAAGGGAGAGAAGGCACTACCTCCTTGAATACCGGCGGGATGTCCTGATCAAAACCAAATTGTCTAAGTACCAAGTGTGCTGAATAGTGAGTGAACGTTGGACCACTTGATGAAGGTACTGGAAGCCACGAGGGGCTGATGTAAGCTAAGTATGCCAAACTGCCCTCATCTCCCCGACGCAAATCAAAGGTATTCCTTGGGGAGTTAAGGAAAGAAGCCAACATAGAATCACAGGCGAACCCAGGACTGAACTCTCGGGGAGAATGCCAACTTAAATGCCTTGCTTGATCAAACAATTCCACCAAATTGAGGTTGCCCCCCTTCAAATTAGACCAGCGAAAAATGATAGGATGACTGTCAGTAGAATTGCCACACAGCCCTTTGATCACGTCTGGGTATCCCTGGAACTTATCCTTCATATACTTTAAATTCCTACACTTAGCCAAAGTGACGGAAGACCAATCCCACATGAACCCCTGAAGGATAGCACAGTGGAAGGAAGAAGTGATAGTATAGCAGGAGTTGCCCTCAACCTCATCCCCATGAAGCAGATCCAATTGAGACTAAACATGGCCTAAGAACATGGGGGCTAAAGGATACTGAGCACCCCGGGCCAACTTGATTGCCAGAGGAAAGAAAATAGACTTAATCCCGTATCTAGGGAACTCACTGAATAAAAACTTATTGAGCCAGAGTGTCAGGAACCTACCTTGCCTAACTGCCTTGTTTTTCTCTCCAGAAAGGTTCAAGACCCACTTACCCATTTTGGCCGGTTTCCCCCCGGGAGAGGCCGTACGCCCGCCGAAGTGACTAAAAAGCTTGTCTTCAACCTCGAGATCCTCACTGAAAAGGCTGATATCAAAGGGATTCTCATCACCAAACACTGGGAGGAGAAAATTATTAACCACATTCTCCAAAGTGATGGTGAGCTTACCAACAAAAAAGAAGAAAGTGTGGAGAGAAGGACACCAGCGGCGCATTAAGTGTCTAAGGCCCTTGGCGTCCTTAAAAGCTTCAAGATTCTTGGAAATTGCTACTGATTTCAGGATCCCTGCGCGCCCCAAGCAACTGACAAATTTACCATCAGAAAGCTCTGTCTCCACCCAACTGGACTAACTAGTAATCTTCCCCGGGACGAAGTCGAAAAAGATGGGAACCGCCTCGTGGGATCCTCGCCTAATCTGAAGGTCTAAAATTTCCCTCGGATCTGGAGCCTAGGTAGAACTAGCAAACCCAGACTGGCTAAAAAACACCCAGGTATAAGGGTGTGAGGGTCCCTTTTTGGACAGTGCCTAGGCCCAAGCTGAAGCAAGGACCTTAGGCCTTGTTGTTGTAGTTTGAAGGGACTGGGCTTGGTTTATTGCAGCAAAATGGGCTGTTTTTCAAACCAAGTGGCGCACAGAGCAAGGATCCTACAATACGTACATACTAGCAAGCAAGAATATAGGTATATGAATAGCAAGAAACAGTAAAGGAAGACAATGTAATAAAGAAACACACAAAATAATTGTTAAAGATCCTCAAATTAGTATAAAATATTTCATTATTTTTCTTAATTGTGAATTACAATGTGCTCACTAAGATGTGTTACAAGGTCCAAATAAGCTCAAAAATTACAGACTTAGATGCCTATCTAAGCCTTTAAGACTTGCAAAGTTTGAATCCGTCTGAATCCAAGTATATTCTATAGTGGATGTTCTGGGATACCGGGCGCTGTTTTTCTACTTTCTTTGAGTTTTAGACAATGTTTTCTCAATGATTCTGTTATGATTTCTTATTGCTGAATGTCCCTCCAATGTTGGCTGCTTCCCTTCTTTTATAGTGTCATTCTAGGGTTCGGGGTACCATTGATTCTCCCCCTTGGCTCCCTGGGTACCAGAGCCCCTGTTATGCCAGCCATTTTGATGGTTGGTTCTTTCCCTATTTCTCATAGTTTTCCTCTTTTGGTGTTGTTTCCCTAAAAGCCACTTGCTGACTTTCCATTTCGGGGTGTCCTTGGGGAGCTGACCTTCAATCTCTCTTCTTTCAAGGCTTCTTACCTTTTAGACTCAGCTTTTGGCTGTCCTTCCCTTTTTGTTATTTTTCCTAAGTGAGCTGAATCCATCCCTGCCAAGTTGAAGGTTTTCCCAGCTACTTCCCTTTATGGTTCTTCTTCCTGGGTTCCCCGAGGTACTAGCCTTTTGTTCACAAGTTGTTGCTTTCCAAGCCTTCTGGTTCTTTGCTACATCACTGGGTGCTTGAGAAGTACATATCTGCCCTTCGTTTCTTGTGTTTCGTGGCACCCATTTTGAGTTGTCTTAATCCCACTTCAACTGTGTTGCGCGTCCTGAGGATCCTGATCTTGGCGGGATGGGCCTTTTTCTTTCTTCCCTTTGTTTCATGGGCTCTAAGGCTTGTCCCTTCATGGATTTTAGGCTTCAAGTCTTTTGGGCTTGCCATGGGATTGGCCCATTGTGCTATTTCTCTAGGCCTTGGTGTTATGATTTTTTAGACCTCAACATTTAGCCCCCCGAGCTCGTGGGTTGCCTGCAGCCCACGCGTGAGTAATTTAGAATTTTAGTTTTTGTAGGACTTCCCTCTTCACTATTTTAATTATCCTCGGGGTTCCCCTTTACCTTCCTTCAAGATCCTAACTTTCCCATTGCTTTTGGGTATCCTGGTCTTCTTTGCATGTTGCGCTCCCTTCTTTTGTAACTCCTTTTTGCACGGGACGTGACAGTTGAATTTTGGAGTGAAAACTTCCTCTACCCACTTTTTACGTTTCCCGTAACTCCCAGTAATAACTGCTAATAACTCTCTTCTTTGAAATTAAATTTTGGCAACTGGCGCGTCTTTCCATACATCGTCTTCTCCAACCGGTTTTGGTGCCATTATTGCAATCATTTCATATTTTTTCTTTTACTTCCCAGAGTCTTCCATTCTCAAGCTTATCTCCTTCCTCTCGGTTAATTTGCTTCTTTGTTTTCCATTCCCAGGTTCTTTATTCTCTCAACTTTCCTATTTCTAGTGTACTTGCTGCTCTATGGCTTCCTCTTCCTCTCGAAAAAGGAGGGAGCATACTCCTAGCCCCTTTGAGGGCGAGAGTTCTTCTGGTTCTGCACAAGGTGAGTCACAGGGGGTCATGGAGTGCCCGGCTCTCCCTTTCCTTTGGTGTCCCATGGTGAGGCCCCTTCGTCCCCTCACACTTGGGTATTTTCCGGTTAGGCAGGTTTCGCCATTTCTGCTCAGGTCCCAGACCCAAGAGAGATTTCAGATCTTTAGATTAGACGAGGATCTTGGGAGGCGGTTCCCATTTTCTTCAATTTCGTTCCTGGGAAGATCACTGGTTGGCCCATTTGGGTGGACAGGGAACTTTTTGACGAGGAATTTATGGGCTGTCTGGAGTGCGTCGGGGTTCTGAATGCAGTGGCGATTTCTAGGAATCTTGAGGGTTTCAAAGACGCTAAAGGTCTCAGGCACTTGGTACATCGTTGGTGTCCCTCCCTTCATGCATTCTTCTTCTCTGTTGGTGAGCTCACGATTACCTTGGAGGATGTGGTTAATAACCTCCTCCTCCCCGTGTTTGGAGATGAGAACCCTTTCGACATCAGTCTTTCCGACGAGGATCTCATGATGGAAGACAAATTATTCAGCCATTTTGGTGGACGTACTGCTTCCCCTGGTGGGAAACCAGCCAAGATGGGCAGGTGGGTTATGAATCTTTTGCGAGAGAAAGACAAGGAAGTCAGGTGAGCCGGGCTCCTAGCACTCTGGCTCAGCAAGTTTTTGTTCAGCGAGTACCCCGGTACGGGATTAAGTCCACTTTCTTCCTATTGGCAATCGAATTGGCCCGAGGTGCTCAGTATCCTCTAGCCCCCATGTTCTTGGGCCATGTTTATTCTCAATTGGATCTGCTTCATGGAGAAAAAGTTGAAGGCGACTCTTGCTACGCGATCACCTCGTCCCTCCATTGTGCCATTCTCCAGGTATTCACGTGGGACCGTTCTTCAGTTACTTTAGCAAAGTGCAGAAATTTGAAGTTTGTGAAAGACAAGTTCCAGGGATCCCCTAATGTAATTAAAGGTCTGTGCGGTAGCTCCACTGATAGCCACCCCATTATCTTTCGTTGGGCTAGTTTGAAAGGTGGCGGCCTTAATTTGATTGAGTTATTTGAACAAGCAGGGCATTTACGTTGGCGTTCTCCCCTGGAGTTCAGCCCCGGGTTTGCCTGTGACTCTGTATTGGCTTCTTTTCTTAATTCTCTAGGAAATACTTTTGACCTTTGTCCTGGTGATGAAGGAAATTTGGCCTACTTGGCTTGTGTTAGTCCCTTATGGCTTCCAATTCCCTCCTCCAGTGGCCTCAGGTACACCCATTACTTAGCACACCGGGTACTCCAGCAATTCGATTTTGATTAGGATATCCCGCCAGTGTTTAAGGATGTAGTGCCTTCTCTCCCTTCTTTGGACCCGTTCTTGAGGCTCCAAGCTTTCTCTTATTGGTCACGGAGAAGTCCTTAATTTGTCGTGCCCAACTCTCAGAGGGGAGTCTTTACTTCCAGTGGTTTTGCAGGCTACTAGAGAAGAGTTCAAAAATCTTTTATTGATTATGTTGGTTCCGGCAAGATTGAGAGAGTTCCCAATCCTGATATTCTTTCTGCTCCTACATCCAACAGGCGCCTATCCCTCCCCATTGCTGGTATTGTATTTGCTGCTATAAGCAACAAGACAGGGTTCACGGAGTGGCATGCTTCTAGGGGCAGTTGGGTGTGTTATGCATAAGATTTTCCAAAGACTTGGTCGGGATGTGATCTTATTGTTGGTGCCTCCTCTGGCGTGCCAATTAAAAGAAGGGCAGTAGAGGCAATTGGTGCTGCCACTCC
The DNA here is from genome assembly GCA_030021035.2 of Notholithocarpus densiflorus. Lineage (NCBI taxonomy): Eukaryota > Viridiplantae > Streptophyta > Magnoliopsida > Fagales > Fagaceae > Notholithocarpus > Notholithocarpus densiflorus. The sequence goes on from JARYZH020000074.1 coordinate 1,305,526, forward strand.
CATTGGCAAAGGTACAGAGAAGAAGATTAAGCAGGAAAAGGTTAAGCAAGTCGAGCTTGAAGAGGGTGTTGAGGGTACTGAGGCTGGATCTGAGACCAAGAAGAGAAAGACTACAAAATCTCAGAAGCAGTTAGTAATTGCTGAGGAACCCGGGAGAGTAAGCTCCCCTACAGTGGGAAAGGAAGTTGGGCATCCTTTACTTCCCAAGACTCGAGTGAAGACTAAGGTAGAGTCTTCTCTCTCTCAGGTTTTGTGAGTTCTTCAGCCCAGGGTTCTTTAGGGTCCTTTGATTTTGCACCCTAGTCTCCCTTAAGACCCTCTAGGCATACCCATAGTAAGCAAAAGACCATTGGAGACTCTGTAGAGAGAGAGAGAAGGGCAAGGCCTCTTTTCTTCTTCTCTCTTATGTTTTGCAGTAGCTTATTATTGTTGTTGCAGTGTCCTTCCTTTCCTCTTTTTAACTGATGAGTGATTATTCATTCCTTGCAGTCCAAGCGCAAGTCAGACCCCAAGAAAGGGAGGAGTCAATCGTCTGGTAATGATGTGGTATGGCTCTCTTTTATTTGTGCCTCTTTCTGTTTGTTTCCACCCTTTTTTTGGTACTGTGTACTTATGCATTCTTTTCCTTTTGCAGGTGGAGGTACCTCCTCCCACGACTGGTGGGACTCCGGGGGAAGAGTGATTGCTGCTCCCTCTGTTGTTTTACCAGGTGTGGAAGAGGAGCCCCCTAGTGGTGGTATAACTGAGGAGGTTAGCTAGCCAATGCAGAGTGTCCAGCCTATTCTGCAATTTGTTCCCTTGGTTGCTCAAGATCTTGAAACTCCCCAGCCCCCTGTTTCCCAAGATCCCCAGCTCGAGCAGACATTCAATCCCATCAAAACTATGTCACCTGAACCTGTGTTAAGCAAAGAACCCTTGGGGGGCGCGTCTCCATCCATACAAGCAGGTGAGCCCCATTCACCCTTTATAAGAATGCTTGATCTTACCTTATTGTATCTCTTTCTTTTTGAAAGTTCCCATTTCCTCTTCCCCTTTTAGGTCAAACCAGTGTGAGATCTGCCTCTAAGGCTGCCTCTTCTTTGGAATCTGAGGGTTTTGAAGGTGCATGCTGTTCACCTTTATTGTGCTTCCTCTTCTTTCCTCCTTTCTATGCTCTTCCCTTGCCTTTTCCTTCTATGGCGAAGCCCCCAGTATCCTTACCTTCCTTTAGCCATTTTGCCAAGGTTTCCTCACCCTTTCTTCATAGTGCTGTGTGTTCTTTCACAAAGTCCTTCAAGAAATCAGAGGAGCAAGAGGAGGAAGCTCCACCATAGGAAGCTGATATTGGTTTTTTTATTTTTTTATTTTTTTTTATTTTTTATTATTATTATTATTTTTTTTTACTTTACCTTTCTTTCCTGGCTCTTTCCTCCTTTGAACTATGTCTGCTTTGCAGGTGTTGTCATAGGTGTCAAAGGTCCTGAACCTGTAGTTCCTGAGGTAGCTGTGGAGTCTGCTCAAGTTGTGGAATTTCAAGCAAGGACCCCCCAAACTATCCAGAGGGTTGAAAGCTCCTTAATCCCTATGAGTGGAGATACAACAATGGGGGAGGCTCTAGAGGTGACTGTTTCAGATCCTGACTCAGGGCTCTCTACTTTCCTGGCCCGTTTTGATCTTTTGGAGTTCAATAGCCTCCCTGTAAGCCATTTTTATCGCTTTGGGCCTCCTTATGGTAACTTTTTGCGCTTCTCTATGCCTGTGGAAGGTCTGCCATTACTAGAAGGGTTGTTCAAGATCCATGCAGATTTCACCAGTGGGTTCAAGGGAGGTGTATTTTTGGGCAACATCCTGATGGAGTTGCTATGTGCAGTGCTAATTTCCTTGAGGAACTCTTCTCTCGACTCCTTATCTGAGGAAAGACTTTTGGAATGGAGGGGTGTAGTGCAGGATCTTATAGAAGCAAAGTTCAACCTATCCTTCTTGCTGGAGCATTTACGTTCACTAGCCCATATGCTGTTTCAGAGGTAGGCCTCTAGGAATCTTGATGCTGAAATTGTTGCTGCTGAGGAGGCTTTGGCTCGTGCCCACAAGATCTTGCAGGACTTAAAGGTTAAGAAGCAAAAAGTTCTCTCTTCTTCAGCTGTTCTTGCTATTTCTCCAGACAGTTCCTTGCTGGCCGGGCTTATTCCTTAGCTCTTTTTTTTAGCTAGTTCAGATGTGTATATTTTTTTTCAAACAATTTGGGTTGTATAAGCTTTATCTTTTTCTGTTGAACACTACTTCTGGCTTATTTTCTGTGACATGGATATGTTTTTTTTTTAAAGACTGCTTCTAACTTTCAATAGTATGTGGATCTGTTCTTCTCTTTTTGTATACTGCTTTTTTTTTTTTTTTTTACATTGAGTCTTGGGCCATGGTCCCTACAAGTTTTACTGTAGGTCTTGGATCAAGTACCCTGGTGGTTGTCTTACTGCGCAGGTACTGAACTGGGTATATTGGGTGCTTTTTTTTTTTTTTTTTTTTTGAAGTCCCAGATCATGAACTAGGCAGGTCCCCTTTTGTCAGATACTGGGCTAGGTATCCCGGGCACTTACTTTTTGCATGTGGTCCCAGGCCATGTATCTTGAACTAATTGTGGTGTGGGTCCTGGGTCATGTGTCAAAGTTTTTTTTTTTTGCATTAGCCCAGGTACCCCCCTCAAGTCTGCCTACATTTGGACTTTGCAATATTTAGTTTAGCTGTAACTTAAAGGAAATAAAAGAGATTTCATTGAATCAAAGCACAGTTACCATCTAAGGAACACAGAAAAATTATCAAAGATAGTAAGGATCACAGAATGTCCTTCTACCTTGGGTTCCTAAACAAAATTACTTAAACAAAAATTCATAACAAAAGCAAAGAATGATGAAACACTTAGCAGATTGGAGAGTTGGCAAAAGGGTCTCGATGTACTGAGATCTCTCCATTTCTATGCATAGTACTGTTTCAGCCACTTCCTATTTATGGGATCTTCCAGGATTGTCCCATCTTCCTTTGAGAGGTAGTAATACCCACTATCGTGGGCTTCCCTGATGATGTAAGGTCCTTCCCACTTTAGGGCAAATTTGGAGGGTCCTAGGAGGTTTCTTCTTACATGTTCTGCTGTTCTCAACACCAGCTGCCCCTCAGTGAAAGCCCTTGGGTGTACTGCCTGTGCATATGCCTTAGCCATCCCCTGCTGGTACCTCAGATTTCTCCTTCTAGCCACTTCCCTTTCTTCCTCCAACCCCTCTAGATCTGTCAATCTCCTTTCATTGTTTGTGTCCTCAGTGTCCTCCTGGTTTTCTTCAAGCACTACCCTCGGCGTAGGGACAACTAACTCCACAGGGCTGATGGCTTCTGTCCCATAGACTAGGGAGAATGGTGAGAATCTTGTGGCTGTCTTCACAGAGCTACTGTATGCCCAGAGTACATTTGTCAAGTGATCACTCCATTTTCCCCTATACTCATGCTTCATCTTTTTAAGGATCTTCAGCATCACCCTATTGGTGGCCTTAGCTTGGCCATTTCCTTGTGGGTAGTATGATGTGGACCTTCCATGCTTGATGTAATACGCCACAATCAAGTTCTTCATGTCTTTGTTTATGAACGGAGTCCTATTGTCACTGATCAGTCTCCTAGGGATCCCAAACCTTGTAATGATGTGTTCTTGAATGAAGTTTGCATGGCTACTCTAGTGGCCTTTTTCAAAGGGATAGCTTCTACCCATTTTGTAAAGTACTCGGTGGCCGCTAGGATCCATATGCAACCATTGGAAGGAGGGTTTATAGGCCCTATGAGATCAAGCCCCCAAGTGTGGAAAGGCCATGGTGTTGTCATATCTTGCAGCACATTTGGGTGAGTATGAATTGCATCTCCAAGTACTTGACAGGCATGGCACGTTTTGACTAGTTCCTCGAAGTCCTTTTTCATTGTTGGCCAATAGTACCCTAACAGTGGCAATTGCTTGTAGAGTCTTCTTTTCCCTGGGTGACTTCCATAGTCACCGGAATGGACTTCACTGACTACTTCTCTGGCTTTCCTTGGCCCTAGGCATCTTAGGGGATCCCCGCTGTACCCCCTTTTGAATAGGATTTCGTTTTGTAAGAAGTACCTGACTACAAGTTTCTTGAGCTGGCGGGCTAATGTCATGTCAATTGGTAGGATCCCTTAAGCCAAGTACTTTATGAATGGAGTTCTCCAATCTTCTGTAACAAATATGGCGTAGCTCTCTTCCTTGTCCATTGAAAGTTGACATTTTTGGCACTTCTCCTGCATAGTTGCTGCCTCTTTGTTCATATTTGGCAAGTAGTACCCCATGCGCTGCATCCTTCTGTATAGGCTGATCTTTTCTGCAACCCCACAGGCCTGGCTATGTAGTTCTTCTAATCTCAGCTTTCCTTCCTTCTCATTGACACACCTGGATAGGATCCCTCCAGGCAGCCTCCTATATAGTTCTCCTTCCATCAGAGTGTAGTCCCTCAGTTCCTTGATACTTCCTTTAGGTCCTGCCTCTTTCATTTTCTCCTTAACCTCACTCCTCCAATCCTGCTGCTTAGGTTCTTCAGGGAACATCCTTTTGAGGATCCTTATGATGGAATGTTCCTGCTTACCTATTCTTACTAGAGTGTCTTTCCCTTTGAATGGCACTTAGGATCCCAGGGTGGCTAGTGCATCAGCGAACTTGTTCTCACTCCTCTAGGTGTACTCCACACTAAAGGTCTGGAATTCCTGCTCCAAATAACACTAAAAGAAAATTACACAATCAACTTTTCATATATACATTACTAATTAAATTCACACACATGCTCAATGTTTCGGTATCATATTTCCCTAAACAATCAATGAGTAAAATAAGAAACATAGAAATATGATACACACCAACATTGATGTAATACACAAAAAAAAAGAAAGAACTAACATAGTGTTGGCAAAGCAAGAATACACAGAAGGTTCATTTCACTTATAAATGGCCTCACTGAATGGTCAACAACAGAAGAGAGATATGACGGAGAAAGCACAAAATTAAAGCTACTAAAAAAGAAAATGAGCATTTTGAACTTTCCAGTTACCAGTACCGCCCAAAAACAATGTAGAATATGAAAAATCAGCATATCCAAAGAGAATATATATATTAGAAATTTAATTGGATTAGGAATCTCTCCACTTATGACTGTCAACCTTAGCGTCAAAACTTCTCTCTTGTATCCATCTGGGTTGGAAGAAACACAATGAGAAAGAAACATAAATCTTGCGTACTTTCATGAGTTGGAGGACCCTAGAATTATCATTAACATAAATCACAAATTACAATAAGAAAGAAACATTGTTAAATCTACATTGAAAATTTAAACACTGCCAAAATTCAAACATTGTTTGAGGGCTGAGTTATTGTTTTTCATAATTATAGTCATCGGATGCTTTGGCTAGCCAATTTGACATATATTGATTTGAACTTAAAGCATCTCTTGAAATAGCCACCACTACAGAAGGATCTTATAAATTATAGAGAAACAAAGACTCTTTTTTTTTTTTTTTTCAATCAATAATAGAGAATTAAAATGTGATTCAATCTCTTTCTTTAATTCTCAAACTACAAATACTAACCCTTTTAAACAAATAAATGCATACCTAATAAAATCAATCTAAACCATCATATACGGTTGAGTATAAATGCCTCTCCCCATAAATTAAATGGGAGTTCTGCACTTAAGATCATGACATTTACCATGTCTACAAGAGTTCTATTTTTCCTTTCAGCCAAACCATTTTGTTGGGGTGTATAAGGGGTTGAACTTTGGTGTATTATACCATGTTCCTCACAAAATGTAGAAAAATCGTTAGGAAAATATTCACCACCTCTATCGCTTTGTAAGATCTTTATTTTCCTATCCTTTTGATTTTCTACTTCAGTTTTATAACGTTTGAACATGTCAAATGATTCATTTTTATTTCTCATTAAATACACATATGTAAATCTAGAGAAATCATCAATGCAGCCTTAGGGGTCCTGATGCCTTTGTCGTATTGAGAGAGCAGGACTAGCCACTATGCTATCCTTCCCGTCAGGAGGGGCTGATGTAAGAGTGCTTTTATGGGATGTGACTTAGTCACCAAAAGGATCTGGTGAGATGAGAAATATCGCTTCAGCCTTTGGGATGTGTAGATGACTACTAGGCAAGCTCTTTCTATCCTGGTGTACCTGGTCTCAATGTCCTTAAGTGTCCTGCTCACGTAGTAAATAGGTTGCTCATTCCCATTATCATCCTCTTGTGCTAGCAGGACTTCTATCGCCTGGGAGTTTAACGCTAAATATAGCAACAGGGGTCGCCCACGTACTGGTGCTTGGAGGGTGGGAAGATGATTCATGATCTGCTGGATCCTTTGAAAGGCTTCTTGCTGCTCAGTTTCCCAGGTGAACTTAGCCGCCTTTTTTCAATAGTTTGGATAAACCACTTGTGACTGAAGCCAATCCTAGCACAAACCTCCTAATGTAGGAGACCCTCCCTAGGAAGCTTTTGAGCTCCCTTACTGTTGTAGGCCTTTTCATTGTTGCAATGGCTGTGACTTTTGCTGGATCTACACTTATGCCTCTGTGATGTACTAGGAACCCAAGAAACTTTCCAGCAGACACCCTGAAGGCACACTTCATGGGGTTCATGCACAATTTGTATTTCTTGCACCTTTCAAAAACTTGTTCAAGTATCTGAAGGTGTCCTGCCCTAGTTTTTGATTTCACCACAATATCATCCACATAGTCTTCCATTTCTTTATGCATTATGTCATGGAAGATAGCAGTCATGGTTCGCTAGTATGTGGCCCCTGTATTTTTGAGGCCAAAGGGCATCACAGTGTAATAAAAATTCCCAATTAGAGTCCAGAATGCTGTCTTTTCTGCATCTTTGGCAGCCATGCGGATTTGGTTGTACCCATTATACCCATCCATAAATGAAAACATAGAACTTCCTATAGCTAAATCCACAATGAGGTCAATATTAGGCAGAGGGAACTCATCTTTTGGACATGCCTTGTTTAGATTGTAAAAGTCCATATAGCAACGGATTTGGCCATTCTTTTTCTTCACAGGTACTATGTTGGAAAGCCACTTAAGGTGCTGGATGGGCTTGATATAACCAGCTGCTAGCAGCTTCTTGAGTTATCTGAGCTTCCACATCGGTGTGAAAGACCCTGGCTGGCTAGATTACTAGCTTGACTCCCAGGTCTACGTTGAGAGAATGGACCACCAGTCCGGGATCTAGACCAGGCATCTTATCATAGGTCCATACGAACACATCCATGTATTTCTTGAGTAAGGCCACTAATTGCTCATATTCTTGTGCTGTCAACTGACTACTAATGAAAACAGGCTTCTGGGATCCTTCATAAACGATAAATCAACCTTCCTCTGGGTTTTCGTACCACTATACATTCCCGAGATCCTGAGGAGCTGGGCTCCCTCTTTTGCCTTTTTCTCTCCAAGAGGTTTCTTAGGTCACAGGTACTCCCTCCTTCTTCTTCTTCCAAGATAGGTGCTCCTAGTTTCCCCAGCGTGGGGCTCTCATCATCTGGTTTTAACTCATCATAGAACATTGTTTCCACAAAGTTTACATCTCCTTGGCGGAAAGGGTTATGGTTGGCAGGGATCCTTACGGGTCTTCCATTCAATCTCCCTTTAACACATTGATGGTACGTGGATGGAATAAGGTGGTGCTTATGGAGCCATGGGTGTCCCAACAGTACATGGTAGGAAACCTCTGAATTGATCACATGAAATCTTGTCAGGGCCACTATTGGTCCTACTCTTAAGGCCAGCTGCACACATCCTTCAGGAGATTCTGCTAATCCTCAAAATCCTGTTATCTCCATGGGAGTCCCCAGGATCCTCCTGCCAGTTAGGCCCACGACTTTTAGGGTACTCAGGGCTATGAGGTTGAGTGACGTCCCTTTGTCTACTAATGCTCTTCTGACTTGGACACCATTTATGGTGGCCATTAGATAAAGGGGTCTACGGTGGTCTGGATGCTCAACTTCGATGTTCTCATCGGTGAAGGTTATTGCATTGGTTTTCTCTAGGTAAGCTCGACTAGCATGGGATTCTGCTGTGAAACATTCCATTCCTGAATCTGTTGCTATACTCATGAGGGACTCTGTGGCCACCCTTCTTGCCTTTAGCCCAAATCCCAACTGGTTGAATAGCAACCTGAACTTAGGGTTCTTCTGGAGAGTCCTGACTGTGCTTGGGTGGAAGGATCCTTCAGATTCTTCTGCTTCTGCTGTGTTGGGAAATTTAGACTCAGGTTGATAGAATTAACAAGTTTTAAACCCAAGTTGTTAATTAGGTTTATTATGAATAAATCTAGTTAAAACAAACAAACATCAATATCATGTCAATAATTGAATGCAATGGAAAAGTAAATAAGACAAGATATGATGACCCAGGAAAACCAATGAAACAAACTAGTTTCACAGTAAAAAACCTGGGGGGAAACCTTCCCAAAAAGCAATCCACTATAATGAAAAGGAGTTTCAGATCTAGTACAAAACCTTTGTCCCTAGACTCTACAATCCTCGTAAATGAACTCACAGCAGAAACCTTCTACCGCTTCAGAACCTTTAAACTCTTCAGTATATGAACGCCACCCTTTGATGATGCACGAATCCCAGTACGTGACTAACCATTTGCGCGGATCCCAGTACGCGACTTAAGCACCAACTTGAAGAAGATGTTGGTTGCAAAGTTCTTCACTTCATCAACAATGAAGATCAAGAAGCACTTGGTTACAAAACCCTAAGGCGTAAAGACGCAGTAGCTTCTTTCAGAGATAATAAGGCATTGGTCACCTTTTGCATATGTTCTCCTTTTTATTCTCTTTGTATTCTCTTATGTGATGGGCCGAAAAGAAACCCTACACATACATGTCAGCATGAGCCAAAAATTTGATCTGGAAATCTGACTTTCGTAAGGCTCAGTAAATCTCGATTGATCAAGGAGGTGTCGAGCAGGTTTCAAGGGGACAGGAGATATCTCGATCGATCGACTAGCTGTCGAGAAGCTATCGAGATTGCGATAAGAAACAACTTAAGAGCTCGACAGATAGCCAAGTGTTGAGGAGGTGTCGAGCAGCTATCGAGCTTTAAAATTCAGCACTTTCTCACTTGATTCTTGGACAGACTTGCATGTCTTCAACACTTGATCTTGAAACACAGTTTCTTGAAGTATTAAACACATCCTAGATCTACCTAAATACAAGTAAAATGCGTTTTGTCAAAGGATAAGCCAATTACATAAAATAGTGACATATGTTCCTAACAAGTGAAACACATATGTCCTAACAATCTCCTTCTTTGGCAATTCGTGACAAAACCACAACAAACAAATGAACATATGAGAGAAGTCATAAATCACTCAACTCATATTCACTTGTTGAATACAATAAAATCTATCCTAACATAAACTCTTGAAAGACTTTGCAAGAAGAGAGTTTATGGCAAGTAGACTTTGACAACTTGTATTTCTGAAACACTTTAAACAAAACTCATCAAAGCATCTTTGTGTGAAACAGAAATATAAGATTGTATACAAGTAGAAACATGTGTATAAAGATAGAAAAGAAACAACACATGTAGAGGTAGGTGAAAGAAACATACATCAACATATAAAGAAGATAAGTAGAATGTATATAAACATGGTCACAAGACCGGTGTACAAGAACAAGGAAGTAAGCACTCCCCCTAACAAGATGAAACACATCTCCCCTTTACAGAGGCATGTATTTCTCCCCCTAACATGTAGAATCTTAAAATAAGAAACCACATCACAATTTCTCCCCCTTTTTGTCATGATTGACAAAGGGTACAAGAAACTGGAAAGCTTCACCCGAGAAACATAAAGATGACCAAGGATGATCAAGGGGGTACAAAGAATCCATAAAAATGCATGAATGTAATGAAACAAGATGCTATGGATGACAAGATAATAGAAGGATGCAAAACATGTGAAAAACAAATCTCTCAACAAGAAAAATGTGAAGCACATAGATCCCAAAACACACACACACTAAACAAGTCTAACCAATTTTATATTTCAAAAACAAGTCAAGACAGTTTAGTGAGCATACATTAACACATGTAAAACCTTGTGATGGCCAAATCACATTGTACCTGCACATGTATCAAGAGTAGCAAAGAATATTGCGTGTTGTGTGTGTAAAACATCACAAGATTGCAAATGTGTCAACATGTTATGACGATTTGAGATATGAGAAAATCACTTTAACTCACACAAAATCATAACTGTTTGATGGGGACTATCACTTTCGAGGTACATCCTATAACTCCCACATCTCCTAGAATACACGTTTGCAATCATATTTAAAAGCATTTTTGATCTTTTTGCTTTTGATTTTTCTTTGCATATTTTCTTTTTAAGCAAATCATGCATGGGCATATAAGAGATAGAAAAGAAATACCCAATTATGTTAAGCATTTGACATTCCAATTTTGCTATGCCGAAGCACACAAAAGTCATTCATGATTGGCGGGCAACAGTGGTGAGATGGTTATTTATGCATTTCTCTTAGGATTTTCTAATCCTTCTTGTCAAAAAGAGTGATACGAGTTTTAAGTACAAGAGACAACTTAATCTTACTCATCACAAACAAGAGCCACAAAGCTCACTTGCTTAGTTGTGCATAGAGATGCCCATCTAAACTACAAGAGATACAAAGTTTAGAAAACTTTGTTTCAATGGCCATCCAAGGTACACAAGTACCAATGTACACATATACACACAGTTTTTTGTATTTTTCTGATTTTTCAATTTTTTTAAAAAAACTAAACAACCAAACAAAAACAGACAAACAATATGAAAGCAGAAAGAAAGATGCATATGCAAGAAGGTATGATAGAAAGATGCAGATGCATGAAAGCATGATTTCAAAAGCAGATAAGAAATCAAGCAAAGAGCGTCCTACTTTAGATAGAAAGAATTAAAGTAGAGGACAAACAGAAAAGACAATTAAGTCTTAGGCTCCTTTCTCACCCACATAGCACGAGTCTTTGGCCGTGAAGATGAAAATGCACGTGTCCTAGTATGTCTACTAAAGGACATAAAAGAATTAGAATTCTCCTGAAATTGAGTTAAAAAACTCAAAACTTTTAATAACTCTCCAAACAAAGGTGTAGATCCTTGAGAGGAAACCTGTGACCGTTTGGACAATTGCTTATGAGGATACAACTTAAAGCAATTAGGACGAATGTGTCCAGAAATACTACAATGGTAACAAACATGAGGTCTAACAAAGGATTTAGAATTAGCCAAAATAGTTTTGGATTTCATACCTTTATTACCTTTCTCAAATTGAGGCACAAAGACAGTCCTTGATCTAGAATCCATGGAAGAGGGGCGGCCGGAGGAAACAGCATATCCTAATCCAGTCTTATCAAAACTAGGCTTTTGAGCACTAAAGACCTCATCAAGCTTTGCACTAGACATCCTCTCTATTTGAGTTCTAGCTTGACTAAGCTCAACTTCAAGATTCTTGACCTTCTCTTCTAATGAGGTGTTCTCCACAACAAGAGTCTCAACTAACCTTGTAGTCTCATCTAGTTTGACTAATAAATCAGCTTTTTCAGTTTTTACCTCATTAAGCTCTTTTCTACAAAGATGAGAAGTCTTTTCAGATTTTATGAATTCAGTGCATAGCTTATCATAGGCTTCCTGAAGGGTCATCTTCTTAGGTATTTCATGATTAGAAGAATCCTTACTGTCACTAGCACTTTCTACAATCACCTTATCGATTGAGGCAGCAAAGACCATAATATGACTACATTCACCCACATACTCATCAAAAGAGTCATTTTCAGTGTCACTCCAAGTAGCAACCAACCCTTTATCTTTTGACTCCTTGGTCTTTTCATTCATGAGGTAGTTTGGGCACTCTATCCTTATATGACCAAAACCTTTGCACTCATGGCATTGGATAAGGGGTTTCTCATTCTTGCCCTTCCTTGAGGATTTAGATTTCTTAGGAGGTTTGCCCTTATCCTTTTTCCTAAATTGAAGAAGCTAGATAATCTCATCAGTGATGAAGGTTAGATCCTCATCCTCATCATCACCTTCATCTTCATCTTCAAAGTCCTCAATCTCTTCCTCTATACTCTTAAGAGCCAAGTTTTTACTCTCTCCACCTTTTCCCATTGAGCCTAATCCCATCTCATAGGTTTGAAGGTTACCTACAAGCTCAGTCAAAGGAATTTGATCAATTTCCTTTGCTTCTTCAATGGCAGTGATTTTGGCATGGAATCTTTCAGGTAAGGACCTAAGGATTTTACTAACAATTTTGGATTCTGCAATACATTCTCCAAGGTTGAAAGCAGAATTCACAATATCCTTGAGTTTAGCATAGAACTCATCAAATGTCTCATCCTCCTCCATCCTTATTTCTTCAAAGCTACTAGTGAGTCTTTGAAACTTCACAGTCTTTACTGCCTTGATACCTTCATAGGTGGTCTCAAGAATGGTCCATGCTTCCTTGGCAACTTCCGTTACAGACAGGGTTTAAATTATAGTTCAATGGCATTAATTGTGGGATTTTACGTATGTTGTTTGATACTCACCAACCCTTTTTTCATTATTTACTAATCTTTAAAAAAAAAAAAAAAATCTTTATATAACTTTAAGGATGGGTGATACTGTGAACTTTTTTGTTTTTTATTTTTTTAATGTCGTCAGAGGAAAATAGGGGGAAACAAAACAAACAATGAGTTGTCGTTTTGGGAAGAAACTCCGCTCCGTACACTAAAGTTTAGATTATCACAGAAGTGTTCTGCCCAAGATCTAAGAAAATTCGAGGAAATAGCAGAGAAAGCTACTTGTAACTTAATTGTTTTGTCTCTTTAAATCAATAACCAATTTAATTAAGAGTGAACATTTGCATTTCCAATTCCTTCGACCAAAAAATGGTATTTTCAAATCAAATTTTTTATAGTTATCGAAGTAATATATGATGACTGATATACAATACAAATAGTGTCAATATCGACCCTATATGAAGGGAAATATTATACTAATCAAGGTTTATTACTCTAATAAATTGTAAAATATTTTCTTGTGCATTATAAATAAACGTTATAAGTTTAAATTTTATATTATTTATATCAAAAATAAAAAAATAAAAAGTTTATCTTGAAACTTGTTTGATGGAAAATTTCTTCAATTCATTATGTAATAATTAAAAAAAACTATAAATGTATATTTTAAGTCATGTGACTTGTTTTGTAAATCGTTATACTAATTTTACAGAGACATCTTCTGATTGATTCGGCGGAAAACTATGTAAAAAACAAAAAAAAAAAAAACAAAAAAACAAAATTATAGTGTGTAATGATTAAAGAAGATGTAGAGGGCACTAGCCGCACTACTAGAAATAATTTAGAAAATAGTAAGTCTTTTAAAGAGTTAAAAAATTGTGAAGTCTTTTTGAATAGTGAATCTTATCATTTAGTTGGGTTGGGAAGACTTCTTCAGGTCTTTGGGGAAGACTTCCAAGTCAAATGCCTCATCAAATGCCATGAAAAACAGTCTGTTTCCTTGTCTATCTAATGAAAAAGATTGTAAAAAACGCGGAGTTGCTTTTGAATTGACAAGCTTTTGGAAAATCTTTGTATTCCTTTTCCTTGGGCCCAATCTTTATTATAAGACTTTTTCATATAAACTATAACAATCTGAGGAGGTAGTGCATTACTTTAAAAACTGATAATTCCCAGAAAGAATTCATGAAACCCACTTTATATTTTTATTTATTTTCAGTACTACAACTACATCTTTAAAAATATTATACATTCTCTAAAATGGACCCTCCTAGTCATTTCCGCTCATCTGCCTTAGAAATTATAACAAGCAAAGAATTCAAAATATAGCCAGTTCCTGGTTTGAATGTATACCTATTTCCTGGTAATTTGTAGTACTATAGCACTGAACAGGCCTCGAGCTTTTACTTTTTACTTTATACTTTTTTTGGAAGGACATGAGGTTGTTGCGTTTGGATGCTTAAAGTTCACAGTTACATGCACAAGAAACAGGGTTACTAATACAATGAGTTTTGCTATACATGCAGTTTCAATTGGCCATACCTTACTAATTAAGAGTTTAAAGTTATAAGAATTATAAATTTTAGAGAATTGCACCAAAAAAAAAGGGATAAAGTTTAGTTATAACTTTAGGCTACAACCTTACTCAATATCTTTTTATTGGAAGTGAATTTTGACAAATCTACCGTTGGATTACATCTTCTTATTATATCCTCCATGCTTACAAAGTTTCTATAAAATTAAAGATCAATAGCTATGTCATCAATAAATTGTTTAAATTGCAAGTTTTTGTAATTTAAAATTATGCATAAATAATAAGCTTATTGATCATATAATAAATAATATCTAATTAACACAAAATTTGATATATGTATTAAGCGCGTAAAGAACATGCAATTTAACGGTTAGATTTTCAAAATATGTAATAGTGTTTATTTTATTAAGTAAGGTTGTAGCCTTAGTTTACAATTAATTTTGTAACTAAACTTTGTCCTAAAAAAAATTAGTTATTTTTTGAAAAAAAAATCTTGAGAATTACAAATTTTATGAATGTCAAGAACTCTAATTCTCACATTCTAGATGAGATATGTTAATTCTTGTGCATCATGCATGCCTTCGAGAGAATGATAAAATTTATCTACAAAATTAGTTGTAACTTAAGGCTACAACCTGACTCAACAAAATAAACACTACTACATATTTTGAAAATTTAACTATTGAATTGCATATTCTTTACGCTCTTAAGACACATGTCAAATTTTGTGTCAATCGGATATTATTTACTATATCATCTATAAGTTTATATTTTATGTATAATTTTAAACTATAAAAACTTGCAATTTAAACAATTTATTGATGACATAGCTATTAATCTTTAATTTTCTAGAAATTTTACAATCATGGAGGATATAAGAAGAATATGTAATCCAATGGTGGATTTGTCAAAATTCACCTCTGTTGGACCGTGAGTTGTGTTATTCTACCTCAAAACCAATTGGTGATGAGCAAGACATACTCAAATTTTTTATGACATACTCAAATCTTTTATGACATTCGATATCACACCACGTGGGTCTGTTTTTAGAGTAGTTGTAGGTAGTCAAATTGTGGTCCTCCCAACAATCTCTCCCTCACAATGACACTCCCGTGACTCGAACCCATGACCTTAGCTCTGATACCATTTGTCGGACCGTGAGCTGTGCCATTCCACCTCAAAACCAATTGGTGATGAGGAAGACACACTCAAATCTTTTATGGCATTCGACATCACACCACGCATGCCTGTTTTTAGAGTGATTGTAGGGAGTTAAATTGTGGTTCCCCCAACAACCTCCAATAAAAAGATATTAAGTAAGGTTATAGCTTATACTACAACTAATTTTGTAACTAAACTTTATCCTTGGAGGAATTACTATGACTAAGATTCAACTTTTCACTTCTTTCCTTCTTCATGATATAGTTATCCCTTGTCCTTCGAATTGTTGTTCCATGCCTTTGAAATAATTTTAGCAAAATAACTTTTTTTTATTACAAAATTATTTATAAATATTAAAGGTAGTTTTCCCATTCAAAAAGGATAAAGTTTAGGTACAAAATTAGTTGTAGCCTAAAGTTACAACCTTACTCAATATCTTTATATTGGATGTGAATTTTGACAAATTTACCGTTAGATTAAATCTTCTTCTTATAACCTCCATGTTTGCAAAATTTCTAGAAAATTAAAGATCAATAGCTATGTCATCAATAAATTGTTTAAATTATAAGTTTTTGTAATTTAAAATTATGCATAAAATATAAGCTTATAGATCATATAGTAAATAATATCCGATTGACACAAAATTTGATATGTGTATTAAGGGAGTAAAGAACATGCAATTTAATGGTTAGATTCAAAATATTTAGTAATTTTTATTTTATTGAGTAAGATTGTAACCTAAGGTTACAACCAATTTTGTAGCTAAACTTTGTCCATTCAAAAATGATCCATAATAGCCAAATTATTAACTATCACGTTTACTAATTAAGGTTGTATAAGATTATCTTAGACATTAAATTTTACATTTTAAAATTTAATGTTTGGAAATGTTTTACAATTCAAATTCTCTCTTTTTAATAATTCAATAATTGGAAGTGGGGGTTTTGAATCCTGGACTTGTTCGTTAGAAACACTTGGAACTATAAATTTATCTACAAGAATCTTGGCTTATAATTCAAATTGTATGTATATTTTAATAACATAAATATTAGTTATAAAAAATTCTAATTCTTATGAATTTAATTCTTAATAAGATACTGGTCTTTGAACGCGTGTTCAGAGGTCTTTATCTTTTTAATTAAAAATTATTCATATTTCTATATTAAATCAACTATTTTTTTTTTCTTGTATTTTTATATACAAAGTGACCATTTAAAATATACAACAATTCTTCTATAAAAAAATTTATATATATAGACACACACACACCAATTCTACTGTAAGAGTGTTTGAAACTTAAGTGAGTTAAGGAAATTCTTTTCAGAACTATAAACTTGTGTAAAATAAAGACACACAAACAAATAAGTGACCAAGAAAACATAAAAAAGATTGAGTATTAAGAAAATTACCCCTACTTATGCCTCAAAGAGATAGTGAGAGAGGGGGAGAGATGTCAATTATTTATGTTTTGTTTTGGCAACTGGCATTTAGAAAAAAAGAAGAAGAAAAGAATACATGGTAGTGCCTAAATTTAAGGAGAAATGCTATGTCTACAACATTTTCTCAATAAATCCTAAATGACAGGTTGTTATAGGTTGAAAATGTTGTGGACGTAGCACTTCTCAAATTTAAGAGACATGGATTAAAAGTTTTAGAAACTATTTTATAAAAGGAGTGCTTCTTTTTCCTTCAAATTAAGAAAGAAAGTGAGATTAGGGGTAAGGAAACAACAAATTTAATAATTAAAGGGGGGGGGGGGGGACTCTTGATAAAGGAAAGGAAGAAGAAGGATTTTTTTTTTTTTTTTTTGTGGTGATGAATGATTGAAGGAATAGGGGAAGCTGTAGCAATTCAAATCTCTAAATACAGCTCAAGCTCATTATGAAAACTAACAAGAAAGTGATTCAATTTTGTAGGCCATGTTTAAAGATATAATTTTACGGGTTTGACTTACTTCTAGTAATTTTTTAACTAAAAGTTTTCTTTAGTTTTAAATATACAATGACAAATAGTTGTGGGTTTTAATCTCCACATTTTATTTAGTTAGTGGGTAATGTGACAATTTCTCATTAAAACAAAAGAAGAGTTCAGTTAAAAAGTATTAGAGGTAAGCCAAACCCTAATTTTATTAGATTGTCATCTAGTTTTGTCTTTGATTAAATTTAGGGTATATAAATATTTTTGAACCATTTAAATATCTATCCCAAACCGAAGAATCCTCTTAAATAGTAGTATATAAGATAGCTCCTAAGATAAACCATTGATGAATAATAATGAGCTAATGGTCTCTTAATTGATATTACATAGATTACCATTAACTTGGGTCTTTGTTTTTTTTTGCTTGCAGTATAGCATACAAGAAAGATTTCACTGTGTTATACTTATAGGTCTTTGTTTTGTCTTTGCTTAAATTTAAGGAATAGATGTTAAACCACCGAAATGTCTATCTCAAACCGGAGAAGCCCCTAGTACAGAAGATAACTCTTGAGATTTGAAGTTCTCAATAACCGACCTTTAACAATAAAGAAACAATTGATGAATGATAATGGTCTCTAAATTGATATTACATAGATTGCCATTAACTTGGGTCTTTGATTTTTTGCTTGCAGTATAGCATACAAGAAAGATTTCACTGTGGTATACTTATAGGTTGGATTGAAACTTGGTGAGTCAAATTGCAGTGTTTAAATCCTCAATTAGTTAAGGTGGGAATTGGGATCGATATACAAACTAGTAATAATATTAGAAACATTAACAATTTTGTGAAATAACAAACTGTGATCGGTGTAATATAATATTAGCATAAACTTTATCACTGACAATACTTTTATTATACACCAATCATAACATATCGCGTTATCTCAATAATCGTGAAAAAATCTCTTAAAATTTTGTGTCGGTATACTTATTAGGAAACACAAGATCCACTAGTTTTGGATTCAAAGAAACAAGCTATGGGAGACCCAATTAATATGACTAAATCAAATTTTTATTACAAAATTGTTGAAGAGTACCAAGACTCTCTGACCACTTATTGCCTTCAAACCTCGGAACACATACTTGGTTCATAAGTTTGAAGCGAAAATCAAAATATGTGGTAGAAGGAGAACTACATTACTTAGAAAAATCCCATCAGTCTAGAATTTTTTTTTTTTTTTTTTTTTTGATAGGCATCAGTCTGGAATTTCCAGGTAATAGTCCAAAACTGAGAGAAAATGAAAAAGTGTCAATGTCAATGACTCAATGTCCCTATTTCATAGTCACTGGTGACTTTGTTAAAGCCGCGTGGGTTCCACCATTGTTATGGACCCAAGTCTCTCCAATTTTTTTTTCCTGGACTTTTCTGCCCCCACAATTTGATGACTTGGTCACAACCTTCTTTATCAGGCATTTATAAAATCAAACACCACAATCCTTACCTTATATATAGATACTTTGATAGTGTTGTAGTATATGCATGTACCAACATTTTCACACAACCTTATAAGCAATAAGAGAAGCAAAATACTACAGCAATAGGACTCACTAAAACTAAACATGGCAGCAGTGAGTGGCATGGATGAAATGAGACCGGAAATTGAACTTCCGGGATTTCGTTTCCACCCAACTGAGGAAGAGCTTCTTGATTTCTACCTCAAAAACATGGTATATGGAAAGAGAATGCATTATGATATAATTGGCTTTCTCAACATATATCATCATGATCCTTGGGACTTGCCAAGTACGTACATATTGCTCTAACTTCAAATACTTGAGTTTTTGCATAGTTTTTGAATTATAAGAGTAGTAAAAAATATGCTTATGCTTGTGCTTATGCTTATTATGCTATCATGGTTTCTTGTTATAATAGGATTGGCAAAGATTGGTGAAAGAGAATGGTACTTTTTTGTACCAAGAGACAGGAAGCATGGTAGTGGTGGAAGGCCTAACAGGACCACTGAAAATGGGTTTTGGAAAGCCACAGGTTCTGATAGGAAAATTGTTAGCTTATCTGACCCAAAGAGGATTATAGGCTTAAGAAAGACCCTTGTTTTCTACAAGGGAAGAGCACCAAGAGGAAACAAGACTGATTGGGTAATGAACGAGTATCGTCTGCCTGATTCATGCCCTTTACCCAAGGTTTGCTACCTTTTCTTTGTACTATTAATTAAACTATTCATTAATGGAGGATAAACTCTTATTTGTTTTCTTATTTGAAACCAAAAAAAAAAAAAAAAAAAGTTTTTGTTTTGGCTAGCTACTTGGATAATTAGTCTTCGGTGAATATCTGCACTAGAAAATATTTTCCAAGAAAAATCGGAGGAATTTGCTTGTTTGAGAAAATGTAGTATTTGAAAGTCGTTGTCCAAGTCCACGGTTGTCTCTTTCATGCATAAGTAATTATCTCTCTAGACTTGGAATTAAAACCTTACTGAGAAGTTTCCATGAAAATGTTTATGTTGGAAGTAGTCAAGTCCAGAGATCATTCCACATGCGATGCGATAACTCAACTTTTGTCCTTTAATGTTCACATGGCACCTCACCTCTCAAATAAAGAATTGGGGCCCAATTGATTTTTGGCCATATTATTTAGGCATTTAAAAATCTTATTGAATAGCTTGCCTTGTCACTACTGGTAGGTAGAGCAGAGTATCTTTATTTTTTTGAGAGAACAAGGTATCTTTTATTACCAAGAATAGTAGTGTAGTTGAGTGGTTGTAATTTTAGCTTTTGATGTGGGTCTCGCATGAGAATTAAAAAGTCTTAAAAATAATATAGAGGTAAATAATTGAACAATGAATAAAGTTTTAATAATCTCTAATGTTTGTATATGCAGGACATAGTACTGTGCAAGATATATAGGAAGGCAACTTCCTTGAAAGTCCTAGAGCAAAGGGCAGCCATGGAAGAAGAGATGAAGTTTCATGCTTCTCCTTCACCACCACCATCATCATCACATGAGACCATCTCATTTTGCACTCCACAGGAGGATCAATTAATGGCAATAACACCTGTACAGAATGTTGTATTCAAGCAAGAAGTAGAAGATGTGCTAGCAAAAGAAGAGAAAAAGGATGATAGACCATTGGAAAACAAAGTATCTCCCACATCACTGCAATTCCCATTAGGGAAGGAAAAGTTGCCAGAGCTTCAAGTTCCAAAACTGAGCATGGACTGGAACCAAGACCCGTTTTGGACTCAATTAAACAGTCCTTGGCTTCAAAATTTGACCCCTTATGCCAACATTCTGAATTTCTAATTGCTTTCAATTTATTATGCATAGGATACAATAAACTTTAGGTGTTGTAGATAAATTTTGTGTAAAGTCCATAAGGACTTTATATGTGTCACCCTCTAGCTACTTGGTTAAGAAAACACCCGCTTCAGTTTTACTAGGGTGGTTGGCCATAACTTAATTGTTATTGCTCTCGTGAAAGAACAGTTGCTACTTTTAGTGATTGGCTTCCTTGATCGTTTGTCAAGAAGTTTGGTTATGGCATAATAATCTCATGAACATGAAAATTATTTGCTTTATCGACTGACATATTTAAGTGTTGAGGATGGGGAAAATATCATGGATTCTGCTAAAGAAAGAGTTTGGTATAAAGGGCTTTCTCTTTGAAGAATCTTGTGTTGGAGAGTTACCTTGATATCTACTTTACTGTTGCATTTAAGAACTACTTTTTGTGTTTGTTATTGCAGAGAAAGCTTTAGTGAACTTTTTATTGTAAATTAGAATCTTTAATGTATTAATAAGAAAAAGAAAAAAAAAAAAAAGAGAGAGACATTTGTATGCTTGTGAGGAAAAGCTTTTCATATTAGTTGTTGAGCCTTGACTTGTTCTATTTTTAGGTCTACGTCTTTGTTTCCTACCAAAAAAAAAGTTTTGCGGCCATCTCTCTGACAGAGTGACAGTCTCACATAGATATAGGGATTAGCGCATGGCAAATGGCAATGCTTGTTATTTTGTTATTTTGCAAAGGAGGGATGAATGCAGCAAGAAGAGTTTGTTATTTTGTTTAATTCCCCTCCCCTTGATATTGTAACTTTTGTTAATAAAGATGCCTCTGGTCTGTACTATGTAAGGTGTGTAGCCAATACTTTGCCTTTCATGGCTATCTAAGTTTAATAAAGATCCCTCTTAACCAAAAAAAAAAAAAAAATGGCAATGCTTTGAATTATCTCATACTAGGTTAATTTAGAGGTGGGCAAGGGTTGGTGCAACGGTTGAAAAATTTGGACGTATGTCAATTATATAAGGGTCCGTTTGGTTGGAGGAGTAGAAAAGTGGGAGGATAGAAAATTAATGGGAGGATGGAAAAGTGGGAGGATAGAAAATATTTGGTTTTCCCTCATATGTGTTTGGTTGGAGGGGTGGAAAAGTGGGAGAATGGAAAACTTTTTTGTTTGGTTGGACAGAAAAAGGGGAGGATGGAAAATGTAATTTATATAAATTGACAATTATGTCCTTATTATATAATAGTGGGAAAGTGAGAGGAGTAGGTGAGTGTAATAAAGTGAGGGTATTTGTGTAAATTACATCATTAGCGTCTTTTCCTCCCCATTTTCCTCCCAAATTACGAGGATAAAAAAGTGTGGGCCTGGAGGGATTATTTTCCTCCCCATTTTCCGTCTCTCTTGTTTTCTCTCCTGAACCAAACGGTGGAAAATGTCATTTTCCACCCTATTTTCCTTTCTCTATTTTTCATCCTCCTTGTTTTCACCTCAACCAAACATACCCTAAGTCCAATTTCAAGGATCCAGTGCTCCTGGGCATTGAAATCCAAGTGGATTTTTATGAGCAATGCCGGTGTCATAACTTGTGGCACATGTGGTGAGTTGTAACACATGTGGGGAGTTGTAGCACAAATTGTGCCACAAGTTGTGGCACTAGTATTAGTCAGATTCTCATTAGAGGAGGGATACATAAGTCTCCTAATTAGAATACATATTTAAGAATGACAAGAAATTTTGTATAAGACCCTTTAAGCATATATAATTGTGTACTTTAATATGAAAAAAAGAAGAATTGAAAACAATCGCTGAAGCATTTTTTTTAAATGAATATTAATAAATATATTATTTTTAAAAATCTTTTTACTTTTTCCCCCTCACCCTCGACTTCTTTTTCTTTTCTTCCTATTTTTCTTCTCTCCCACTCATCTGGGATTGCAGATCTAGGCATTTCCCTTTTGAATCCTTTTATTTTTATTTTCCTTTATTTCTTCTCTTCCCAGTCATATTTTCTCTCTAAATTTCTTTTCCATTATTTTTTCCCCTCCTCATAACCAAAGTCCTTGTTAGAATTAAAGTTAAATAATTAAATTCATCTCTTTCTAATAGCTTAAGATTTTGGATGAAATGATAATTTACGATGAATGACATCAAAACAAGTGATCCTAAGTTCGAATTATGTCTTAAAAAATCTCATATATTGAGCTCCACTTATTAACACAAAGTCTAAACTTATACATAAAAGGAAAATGTTAAACTCATAAAAAAAAAAAAAGGAAAATGTTAAAATGTACATTAAATAATTAATTTCACTCTTTCCTAACAACTTAATATTGGTAATTTGTCAGCCCCAAATCATATGCCTTCTTTCTCTCAACTCTAAGCTAACACTTTCCCTTTCAATGCCCAATCATATGCCTTCTTCTCACACGCCACCACTCGTTGATAGCATCAATAGTGGCTCTCTTTCTCCACAAGCTAGGGCATTATTGAGATGGGTTGGCTCAGCCCAAAAGGATTAACCCAAACTTGCAAATCTGCGCATGATTGAGATGGGTTGGTTCAGCCCAAAAGGATTAATTCAGGCAAACAAATCTGTTGGATCTTGTTCAAAATAGTTTGTTGTATTGAGGGTTTGAAATATTTTTAGGACGGCTTAAGTTCAGATGTAGATTTTATGTATGTGTGTGGGAACCACATCTCAAAAATAAATGGGGGCAATCAAAGAATGTTTACATAGGTTTGCTTCCTAGTTACAATCTAAGGAAAAGAAAATTACACTGCATTGTTCTTCTAATTACAATCTAAAACACAAAAAGTTGCATTGATAAGAAAAAAAATCTAAGATCGAAGGCTTGGTTATAGAATGGATTCCTGGTGCATGTGTTAGAGATGTTGCTAACTTGGTACAAAAGATAACATTGATGATTTGACTTATTAACCAAGGAGTTTATTCATAAGAGATTTTGGCAATTGTGGTTAAAGCCATTTCAAATCATATTTATTCTTTATGATTTGAGTTATAGGGTAATTTAATGGTGGACTGATTATTCTTACAAAATTTTAGCTAGTGTGCTGAACTAAAGATCAATTTTCAATAATTATATTACAATAAATCCAATAGTCTTTCACTCCATATCTGCAGTGCACACAATCAATATTATTATAATCAAGTGGATTCCAATTAGCTCAACTGGTAAAATTTCTGATGGTTGTATAAGAGATCTGGAGTTTAATCTCTGCCTACACCAAAAACTGATTGGTGTCATGGTCTGATGATAAAAAGCTATCATCAGGAGTGGACGCCATAGGTTGAAACTCTCTAAAAAAAAAAATTATTATAATCAACAACTATTAATACGTGAACAATGACCTAGTCTATTTTGTAAAAGAGAATTAATTGTAATGCTAATAGATAGCTAAATGATATGTAAGTTTCAGTTAACTTAACTGGTAAAGTCTCTAATAGTTGAATAAGAGATTTGAGGTTTAATTCCTGCTTATACCAAAAACCGATTGGTATCTTGGTTTGATAATAAAGAGAGCAACCATTAGAAGCAAACGCCATACATTGGGCCTAAGCTTAGTGAGCTATACTAACTAACGTATGTACTAACATAATCATACACCAAATGATCAAGTTTTAAAATTCTAATACAATGGAATAAAATTATTCTTTAGTTCAATGAAAAATTGTTAGATTTTGGTCACCAAAAACCACTATAATTTTGGAATCGTCTACTCCTGAAATAAATATGAAATGTTTATAATGTAAACCACAAAATGAAGTGAAAAGATTCAAACATATTGGTAGAAAGATCTAATGACTGCTTTATTCTTTTTCAGCCCAACACCCAATTGAGACTGCAATTGAGAATTTTTCTAGACATCCAATCCATTACTTTTGTCTTTCAACTCTATGACATTCATGACAAGCTTAATATGACGCAGCTTATAGTTCATAATAAGTCTTATTCCATGATTACTAATGACTAAGTGTTGGTCAAAATGCCTAAGAATTATTTTAGTTGTTGTGCAAGTTGGGCGTTAATTTGGTTTTGGGTTTGAAAGGGATAAAAACTTTGCATTCTTTAGATATCTTTCTATCTATGTATCTAGAATTTTATATTCCATCCTGTGAGGAACATTCTTTCATTTCATATGCATAATTCGGGAATATGCGAACCATGGAAAGAATAATGTTAAATCAAAAGAGTCTGATACATATAAAGAAAAAAATGTCACAAGATTAGGGGTTAAGGGATGGAAAAGGATAGGTGACTTCGCAATCTGTTGGGGGACCACAATTTGATCCTTTACAATCACTCTAAAAACAGGTTCACGTGGCGTGATATCGAATGCCATAAAAAATTTGAGTGTGTTTTCCTCTTCACTAATTGGTTTTGAGGTGGAATGACACAGCTCATGGTCCGACATAGTCATTAATTTAGTGTTGGACTAAGATTATTTTTAAAGGAAGTACTTTACCAAGTGTGTTAAATTAAAACCAAAAAATAATAGGAATAATTTCTATAATCATATTACATTAAACCCAATTATATTATATTAAACCCCTTATTAGACACCTTCATCACCACTTTTATATTAAACCATTATTATAATTATAATTTGTGAGAGAATTCGTTGTAATGATAATAAATAGCTACAATTCTCGATGTTACTAGATAATTGTCCTAAATTATATATTTCGCTATCCAGAAATATATTACTAAACTCTTTATTAGTATCAGAATGAAAATTCCTCCATTAAACACAATTGCCAATCTTAAAAATAGGATAAATATGCCCAATAAAAAGTTTCTTATTCGAATTATTACAATAAAACTATGAAAAATTAATCTTAGATCCTAAAATACTTTGTAAAATACCTTTGTTATTAAGTGAAAAATTACTTTTTTTTGAAGCCGGACCCAAATGAATATCATTAATGAAGAATACTAGAATCCAAATATTACGTAGTTGGCTCTACACTGTTCCCTCGTAAGAAATCAGATTAACCCATTTGCCCAATATCCCTATCAAGAACCGCCAATATTAGCTTTCAACCAAACCAAACTCTAGCTTAAGAATAATTTTAAGATCTTTAATTCAAATCATTGTTTCATTATGTGGCAACCTCAAGCAATAAAAATAAAGTATCCCATTAACAAAAAAGTGCAAAAAACAGGGTTACGAAAGTTTTCGAATATACCCAAAGCCTCTCCTTTGAACTGATTGATCCATTACTCATAATGTTTGAGACCACATATCAAAATTACATTATTGCCGTGGACCTCATGGAGAACAGAATATTTGAACAAGACTTAAATGTTTGACGCCCATATCACCCAAGACCATGGAGAAGAATAGGATATTTGAACTTTGAAGACATAAATTTCCAACTCCCATTTCCACCCAACACCACAAATTCTTACGTTTATATGTGTTCAGATATTCGTGGACATTAAGGTTTCTTTGACCGGTAGTAAAGTGGTCATAACACTGTCTTAGATAAAAAGGAAGATTGTTGGACTTGTTCTTGGAAGAGAACAAGTCCAAATTCCTGCATACGTAAGACATGCCCACGAACACTCTATTACCGACGCAAGAAACCTTAATATTTGTTTAAATGAAGCTCTTATGAGTGGTGATGACGATGATAGCTGTGATGGTGAGAAAACAAGAAATATATATATATTTTTTTTGTAAAAGTTAATAATTTGCATCGGGGAAAAAATCTTAAATTTTAAGAATTTTTTTTTTGAATTTTAAATGAAATTTGTTATTTGACATTTATGATCCTATTTCTAAATGAAATTACCCTTCATTAATAAAGGTATTTTTGAACCACATAAAAGTCAAATTGAAAAAGGAGAATCTTCTTATATATAGTGTATGTTTATATATATATATATATATATATATATATATAAAAGAAAGCTATGTCTATAACATTTTTACAACATTTTTACAACAAATTATAGGTGGTTAATTGTTATTGGTTTAGATTTGAACTTAACACTAAGATTACTTTTTTTCCCCAATAATAACAACCATAAACAATCTACTACTTAGGATTTGTTGTAAAAATATTATGAAAATATTATGGACGTATTATTTGTCATATATATATATATATATACACACACACACGTACACGTTAAAAAGAATATAAATTTTTTAATATTGGTGACAAACAGTGCCACACCATTAACAGTGGAGTTGTACAATTTATTATTAAAAATTTTGGGTAGTTAGAGGAGTCTAAAAATTGGAATTTTTTTAATATTAGCGATAAAAAAGATAAGATGAAATAATTCAGAGCGTAATATTATACATTCAAATCTTTAAAAAAATAATTTGCAAATGATTATATTTACGCCAAAATTTCTGCATCTTACCATCTTAAACGCCAATAAGTATTCCAATTGTTTTCGTCCATCTTAAACCCTAATGATAGGCTTACTTGATAGATTTTAAGACTAAAATCTATATTTCCACCTTATCATTATCATTAGCGTTAAGGAAGATAGGATGTAAAAGTTGAAAAACAAATTAATACTCATACAATTCCTACGAATATTTCATGTATTCGTAAGAATTGAATGAAGGGACAGAATTTAAAGATTAAATTCTTAATCCTTAATACAACCTTACAAATCAACAAAACAACATGAAAAATCATATTCCACAGCCGTCCATCTTAAACTCTAATAAAAGGATAAATTGACCGATTTTAAAGACCAAAATCCATATTTATTTCCATCTAAGGATTAAAGTTAAAGAAGAACAAAGTTGAAAATCCAAAAAGAAAAGAAAAGAAAGACTCACTTAAAATTCCTACAAATGCCTTCTTAAAAAAAAAAAAAAAAAAAAAAAAAATCCTACAAATGAAATGAGAGTATATCTAGTTGAGTAATGTTATGACCACAACTTTTGTAACAATTTTCCACATGATGAGTTGTGAGTGGTGGAGAAAACGTAATGGGCCCATGTGAGTCACCTCTCCATCACTCACAACTCGGCACATGGCAAGTTGTGCAATAAATTGTGGTCATAGCATTACTTTACTCAGTTTTTCAATTTTTACCATTCAACCATCTTTAACACTAATAATAAGTTAAAGTGATAGATTTTAAAGATTGAATCTTGATCCATACATAGTTAAACCACCACCAACAAAGAGTTTCTTTTTCAAAAGATATTATTTGGGTTTAATTTTGAAGATATTGAGTTTTAGGAAAATGTAAATGTGACGACTTTTCTTTAAATCAAATAACCATTTACGATCATTTTACTCTATTTAATCATTAGCAATTAAGAATATTGGGATAATTAATTTTTCTATCATTCAATTTTACATAATTAATCATATATAAATTAACTAAAATTGAGAAAAACAAATTCATAATACTTCTTCAACCCTATAGATTTTACTTTAGTAATCTAAAGTCCCACTTTATTTTGACTTTTATTCTAGAAAAACAAATAAATCGACACAAAAACATGTTTCAAATTCTTTTAATCCAAAGCCATGTTTCAAACTCTTTTAATTTATATCGTAGCAAAAACATTGTTTAACAAATTTTTAGTCCAAATTAACCTAGCTACCCAATATCACATATCAAGAATCCACGCTTTTAACCAAACTATATAGTAATTAATAACAGGTGTTTTGCCTTTTATTTAGAACCCATTGCATATTTTAGCTTCAGCTGGCCATTTTAGAATCTTCAATTCTATGTGGCAACTTGGGGCCTCAAGCAATAAATCAAGTGTCATACTAACACAGTCCAAAAACAAAGTTATACGAAAGTTTAGGAATATAACCAACCCTGCGTGGTGCTTGCTGCCGCGACGATTAGTGGGACATTAATTGTTTGTTGCGGTTGCCACGGCAGCGATGTGTATCTATGTCACCATCGATCAACGCCACTTCTGAACTTACAGAAGGAAGTTTCAAAGCACCACAAAAGAACCTATTACCACTAGTCTATTACTTGAACGATTAAACCCCAATATCTCCACCAGTTATGGTAATAGAGTTAGTTCTACCCCAAAAAAGAAGAAGTAAATGTTATGAATGAAAAAGTATATATTTTACAAAAATGTTCAGCATACTAAACACTAATATTGAATATTCACAAAAATACTGCCTTTATTTGAGAAAAGGGCAGTATTTCCTTTATAAAAACAAGAACTTTAGTTCTGTAACTTCTATAAGCTTAATTAGACTTGACTTCTTTTGGTTATTAATATGAACCAGCAGATTTTGTAAATATCACGTAGTTTTCGGTAGCATTTTTTCTTTTTATCTTAACTTTTTAAAAAAAAATTAACAAAAGAATTTTCGAAATTAAGCTAGAAAGTACATAAACAGTTAAATATTTGACATAAATATAAGCTAAAAACTAAGGGTACCCAAACCGTTATTTGTATTTCATACCGGGCCCAAAGCTTTGTTTAACAAATTTCAAGTCCAAACCCATTAACCAATATCACCAATCAGATCCAACACACTTTCAAGTTTTAATCAAACTATATGTAGTTGCTGACTTAGTTAACTCGGGCCATTCTAGAATCAAGCACTAAATCAAGTATCATATGAACAAAGACTGCAAAAACAGAGTTAAGAATGAGTTTAGAAACATACCCAACCCATATTAAACGAGTTTAGGAAAATTGGCCCATCTCTAAGACCAGTTGGAACTCTCCAAAATGGTTTTACCTGTCCAAAACATAACATGAAAACAAGTGATTGTTCCATTCCCGTACTCATAAATATAAAGATTAAAAAGTAGGTTTTTTTTTTTTATTGTTCAAGTACTCACTGATTCATTGTAGCAATAACAACAATGTTGGAAAGAGATCAACATGTCTGGCTGCAACTTTTTTGGTAGAGGCAGATTTATGGTGGGGTTTTGGTAGTGATGAAGAGAGAGAGAGAGAGAGAGAGAGAGAGAGAGTTTATGCAGTGTTTTTCAAGGTGCATGTTTGATGTTGGGTCAGAGTGGGTGGTTTTGTTTTAGACTTGAGGGATGAAAATGTGAGTGAAGGTAAGAATGTTTGAGTTGAAGGTCTGTGTGTAGAGGATTTTGTAAGATGTTTGATTTTTCACTTAACAAAATCAAATAACAGAAACACAAACGAACTTTAGAGCCTCAACAAAATCAAAATCAAAGAACGGAAAGTCTCACAGAGAAGAGGATTTTTATAAAGGAAAAAAAATTTAAAATAAATAAATAAAATTTTTCCCTTATAGAAATCCACTCCTCTGTGAGACTTCACCTAAAAATAATTTTCTTTCTCACCCAAGAGGCTCTAAGAAATGATGGTGTATTTGGGGTTGAGAGGATGTTATAATTTTATAAATAGAGTGGGAATGTGGATGAGGATGAAAACGAGTGGTTGTGGGAGCCTGGCCTGGTTTAATAGTACAACAGAGAAGAAAAGCAAAGATGCTTTGCCAAAAATGTGAAAGGTTTTGAGGAGATGCTTTGTTCAATGAAATGAAAACATACCCAAAATAATGAAAATATGCTTTCACGCACTTATTGCCTCTGAAAAACAGGTCTCTTTTATCTGTACCGCATATCAAACTATGAATGCAGAGAAATCTCGACCTTGCAAATGCAAATGAGACAGAATCACTCACGTGCCGAAGATGAGTATAGAGAGAGCTTGCAGAACATGCAGGTGGCGTGTTTCAATGAGTTTGGAGGTACTCAAAAGTAAAGTTGTTAATTTGGGCTGGCCATTTTTATTCACGAGGAACATGGTACATGGGAAAGACTAACGCAGATTAGGTACAAAGCCATGGGAATAATTAGATTTAGAGAAATAAGTATTCTGCTTTGCCCAAGTTTTTAACATCCCTATTATGTTACCATAGTCATGGGCTAACCAAACAATTGACTCATTAAGAAGATAACACTTCATCATAAAAATATATATACGATGCCCCTAAAGCTCAAAAAATGACTCTTGATTTAATAGAGAAAATAGATTACCTTCATTTTTGCAAGCTTTATACATCAAATTCATCAATCTTTATGTAGTGTATTGCATATACTAGATATATTCAAGTAATTGATAGAGTAGTAGCTCTCTCTCTCTCTCTCTCTCTCAGTTAGTATATGTTAACTTGATAACACAAAACTGATGAACCTCTTAGAAAGTCGAAATGTGCAGATAAGAGCTACAGTATGGTAAAATATCTACCTTGCTGCAAGAAATCAAGAGTGTAGACCAAGGATACAAATTTGTTGCAGATAGATGGATGTTCTACTAAAATGACATACTTCTCAATGTCCAATTTAAGCAATCCATTGATTTTAATTTAGTTTTTTTAAAAATTTTATGAATCAGATATTTTATTAATATTGGAAAAGGAAATACAATCTGAATCTATACAGTATACAAAGATCCAAACATGAATAGCTACCAAAACTCCTAAGCAGAAACCCATTCCACAAACAAAACCTATCAAAAAGACAAAGTTAACATGTACATTAATAGCACAATACTAGAAGATGGTTTTGAATCATAGATGCACTATCCAGTAAGATATTTTCAGTGATATTTCCAAATACTTTGAACATAGATATAATTGTTATTATTTTTTTAGCTAGAGTAAGATAGATATAATATATGTTATTGGTTAATAGGATTTTTTTTTCCCATTTGAGGGCCATAGGCCATTGCCTAATCTATATATCTATATACTAAATATTTATTTATTGTTGCTATGCTTCTATTAAGCCACATCACAACAACATTTCATTCCAATTCGGTCCAATTTGGTCTTTTTCAGTCTATTTGGTCGACTTTGGTCCAGTTCAGTCCACTTAGATCCAGTTCGGTCCAGTCTAATTCAATTCGGTCTATTTCGGTCCAGTTTAATTAAATTCGGTCCATTTCCGTCCACATCAATCCAGTTCAGTCCAATTAGGTCCACATCGGTCCATTCAGTCCATTTCGGTCCAGTATAATTCAATTCGGTCTATTTCGGTCCAGTTTAATGCAATTCGGTCAACTTCGGTCCACTTCAATCCAGTTCAGTCCAATTAGGTCCACATCAGTCCATTCGGTCTAGTTAGGTCCTTTCAGTCTAGTTCGGTCCACTTTGATCCATTTCGGTCCATTTCAGTCCAATTCAGTCCACTTTGATTTACTTAGATCTACTTCGGTTCATTCGGTCCACTTCAGTCCATTTGGTCCATTTCTTTGATTCAAGTAGAACTTACTTATTTCTTTGTGGTTTCAGGTTGGACTACACTATATATGATGAGAGTGGAATTAATCAATGATTTTCCAATTCATGGGTAAATATTTTTTTTTTAAATTCTTTATTTAGTTACATCGTGGACTTTAGAAAAGTTCCTTAAGATATTTATAAGGACTTAACATATGGACCACAATAGATTCAACTTTTTGTATATACAAGCTATAAGAAATTACCCTCTAATCTTTATAGGATATGCAGTAATTAAAATTTAGTTCTTGAAAATTGACATCTATAAAATAAATGAAATTATCTCTTTTAAAATTAGGGCTGCAAATGAACTAAGCCAATTATGAACAACTAGGACTCGGCTCAATAAAAAACTTGTTCATGTTTGTTTGTTTATAAAAAAGCCAAACTTGAGCCTTAATTTTAGGCTCGTTTAATAAACAAGCTGAGCCCAAACAAAAAAATTTGTTCACAAACAAGCTTGTGAGCTATTAGGCTTGATACACAACAATTCAAGTATAGATTCATTTATAAGTTTATATGTGTTAGCTAAATATACTCATTACACATATCTTAATAATGACATGGCCAACATGAGATCACTATCTATATTACCTTAATTTTTTCATTCACTTTAAACTGATCAAAAACCACTTTAGACTATAGTTACGTTTACTTTAGACTATAGTTACATTTAAAAATAATTAATTAATTAATTAAGTAGGCCATATATGATCCTTCCCTATCAATTATCTAAAGTAAAGTTATGAAACATATTAGTATTTCTCATTCATAATAGTTACAAACAAATATTTTTCTAGTCCTTCATCATTTAACGTGAATCTAAAAATTGTATTTTGAACAATTGTTTAAGCTGTAGATAAGGAATGATTAATGAATGAATTTAATTATGTAAATTATTAATTTGAATAATAGCTAATCATAAGTAAGACTAGATGCATAATAAAATGAGTATACTATTTTTTTTTTTTTTTTTTTAATTTTAGAGATTTAAGCATTCAATAATGTAATTTTTTTAGATCTCAAGCTCAAAACTTGACCTGAGCTTGAGTTTGAGCTTGATATTAAGCTTGAGTTTAGCTTGACTAATTAATCAAGCCAAGCCCAGCTTAAACTTTTTGGCTTTTTCATGAGTTCAAGCTCAAACACTATTTTTAGGCTTGTCACATGCTCAAGCCAAGCTCAAGCTTATGATTTTTCCTGACAAGCCAAGTTTGAACATACACTACTCGACAAAACTCGGCTCATTAACAGCACTATTTGACTTAATGGTTGAGCTGTTACTGCGAGTGAATAGGAGACTCAAGATGATGAGGGAGCTATTGATGTTCTCATATGAGATCTTGGCAATTGAGGTTAAAGCCATTTCAAATCATATTTATTCTTTACGGCTTGAGTTATAGGGTAATTTAATGATGGATTTATTATTCTTACAAAATTTTAACTAGTGTGCTGAACTAAAGAACAATTTTCACCACCGCACACCTTTGGTGCAATAGTTACTTCTTAAGTATAAGTGCTTGTGGGAGTAAAGGCCGAAGATCAAGTCTTCAAGAGGGAGTTTTACACACATATATACTTAAATTAGGTTAGAAAAAAATTTCTATCTTGTATATATAAAAAAAGAACAATTTTCAATAATTATATTACAATAAATACAATAGTCTTTTACTCCATATCCACAATGCACACTATCGATATTATTATAATCAACAAATATTAATATGGGAACAATGACCTAGTCTATTTTGTAAAAGAGAATTAATTGTAATGCTAATAAATAACTAAATGATATGTGAGTTCTAGTTAACTCAATTATACTGTACTTACAGTACACTTATATTACTTGTCACACATATTGTGCTAATACCTTTTTTATTTTTTATTTATATAGGAGAATATTGTGTCTATTAGACTCTCTATTGTACAGTGTTATACATACAATATATACATGATTGATAACATGTATATTGTTAATAAATTATACATGCCGTAGCATGTTTTCCCATGCGATTTCTCATAATGTAAACCACAAAATGAAGTGAAAAGATTCAAACATATAGGAAGAAAGATCTCATGACTGCTTTATTCTTTCTCAGCCCAACACCCAATTAAGACGGCAATTGAGAATTTTTCTAGACATCCAATCCATTACTTTTGTCTTTCAACTCTATGACATTCATGACAAGCTTAACATGACGCAGCTTATAGTTCATAATAAGTCTTATTCCATGAATCCTAATGACAAAGTATTGGTCAAAAAGCCTAAGAATTATCTTAGTTGTTGTGCAAGTTGGGTGTTAAATTGGTATTGGGTTTGAAAGAAATAAAGACTTTGCATTCATTAGATATCTTTCAAACTATGTATCTAAAACTTCACATTCCATCCTGTGAGGAACATTCTTTCATTTCATATACATAATTCGGGAATATGCAAACCATGGAAAGAATAATGTTAAATCAACAGAGTCTGATATATATAAAGAAAAAAAAAGTCACAAGAACCAAAAGAAATAATAATCTAGTTCACAGTAAGATTGATTGGAGGAGGCAAATCTTGACTGATAATGGTGAATAATTTAGGTAAACAAAGTGAAGCCGAAGTTCACACTGGATGAAAGGACTAATGAAAGGGGAAAAAGATCTATGAAAAATAAGGGGTAGAATTTTGAGGGTAATTATAATGTGGACCACATATTTTACTTGAAAAAAATTAAGCTAAACAAAGTGAAATGTTTGTGAGAGAAAAGATTAGGAATTAAGGGATGGAAAAGGATAGTTGACTTTGCAGTCTATTGGGTAAACAAAGCGAAATGTTAGTAAAAGAAAAGATTAGGAGTTAAGAGATGGAAAAGGATAGGTAACTTTGCAGTCTGTTGAGAGACCACAATTTGACCCTCTATAATCACTCTAAAAACAGACTTGCGTAGCGTGATGTTGAATGCCATAAAAGATTTGAGTGTGTCTTCTTCATCACCAATTGATTTTAAAGTAGAATAACACAGCTTACACTCCGACACAGTCATTAATTTAGTTTTGGACTAAGATTATTCTTAAAGGAAGCACTTTACCAAGTGTGCTGAATTAAAACCAAAAAATAAAAATAATAATTTCTATAATTATATTACATTAAATCCAATTATATTATATTAAACCCCTTATTAGACACCTTCATCACCACTTTTATATTAGAACATTATTATAATTATAATTTGTGAACAATGACTTTTGGTTTGTTTTTATTAAGAGAATTCGTTGTAATGATAATAAATAGCTATAATTCTTGATGTTACTAGACAATAGTTCTCAATTATATATTTCGCTATCCAAAAATATATTACTAATATGATGAATATGATGAATATGCCTAATAAAAAGTTTCTTAAGTTTCTTATTCGAATTAAGGCTGCGTTTGTTTCGCCTGAAAAGGATTTTAGGAAATTATTTTACACCAAACTGTGTGTTTGGTACCTACAGAAAATAGGGTCAAGCGGAAATTATTTTACCCGTTGACTGTAAAATAAGCCTTCTCACCCGTAAAACCATTTCAATTTTTATTTTACCTTCAAATGATTTCCAAACTTGGAAAATAGAAGAGAGAGAGAAAGAGCAAGAAGAGAGAGTAGAGCGAGTGAGCTAGAGGCACACACAAACCCAGATCGCACCACAGCCCCCAACCCTAGATCGCACCCACCGAGATCGCACCCCAGCACCGGCAAGATCGCGCCACCTAAAGCACCACCGAAATCGCACCCCAGCACTGGCAAGATCGCACCCATGACCCACCCATGCCCGATCTCTCTCTTTCTCGATCTACCTCTCCCTTGCCCTCAATTGTCGATCACTCTCTCTTTCTCCCTCTTTCCATTTGACCAAATTTTTGAGTTTAACGAATGTTTTGTTTTGATTTTTGTTTTGTTTTGTTTTGATTTTTGTTTCTTTTAAGTTTATATATTGAAATTTTCTATTATGAAATTTGTTTGGAAGTTGAAAAAATGGACTGAAAAAATGTGAAAAACTAGTAGAAAAATAGCATTTTCAAAATGCAACCAAATACTTGAAAATATTTTCTTTTCCCAAAAATATTTTCACTTGAAAATATTTTACACTCAGAAAATATTTTACACTGAAACAAACGCAGCCTAAATGAAAAATTAGTTAGTTGGCTCTACACTGTTCCCTTGTAAGAAATCAGATTAACTCATTTGCCCAATATCCCTATCAAGAACCACCAACATTAGCTTTCAACAAACCAAACTCTAGCTTAAGAATAGTTTTAAGATCTTTAATTCAAATCATTGTTTCATTATGTGGCAACCTCAAGCAATAAAAATAAAGTCTCCCATTAACAAAAAAGTGAAAAAAACAGGGTTACGAAAGTTTACGAATATACCCAAAGCCTCTCCTTTGAGCTGATCAACCCATCACTCATAAAAAAAAAGATGATAGCATGTTTCTTTTTAATGTTTGAGACCACATATCAAAATTACATTATTGCCGTAGACCTCATGGAGAATAGAATATTTGAACAAGACTTAAATGTTTGACACCCATATCACCCAAGACCATGGAGAAAAATAGGATATTTGAACTTTGAAGACTTTAAAATTTCCAACACCCATTTCCACCCAACACCACAAATTCTTACATTTATATGCGTTCAGATTCTCGTGGATGTTAAGGTTTCTTTGACCCGGTAGTAAAGTGGTCATAACACTGTCTTAGATAAAAAGGAAGATTGTTGGACTTGTTCTTGGAGGAGAACAAGTCCAAATTCCTGCATACGTAAGACATGTCTATTACGACGCAAAAAACCTTAATATTTTTTTTTTTTTTGAGAAATAATTGCAACATGGATAAAGTTTCTATACAAACTGGCTTGGAGGAAGTTCCTCCAAACAGCTAGGTGACAATCTTAAACAATAACAGGTGCCCTGCACATGACCAATTTTAGAAAAGTAACATTACTAAACTACTCTCTCAGTCAGTTGTTTCTCTCACCTAAATCACTCTCTCTTTCTCTCTCTTTCTCTCTCTCCTTCCAGATCCAAATCCAGATTAATACCAACAACATTAAATGGCAGAAATCACTAGTAATGGCACCGACCAACCTTCTTCTTCTCTTTTTTTGACAGATCAGAAATTTTATTTCTCCAATGAAATTGCAAAACAGTTGGCACTTGATAATAACTCACCACTAGGTTCATGGCCCAAACCCAAAATCTTGTACATAGAGATCTTAGTCAAAGACCCTAAACATACCCACATCAAAGAGATTATGAAATATTAGACAAGCGAATTAACCCTAGCCTATTTTTCACAATAAGGATTCTTTTGATAATCAACAAATTTATTAACAAAGGAAGAGAAACTACAAACAAGACAAATTCTGTTGTTGTGAACAATAGAATCCTTGCTGGTGTTGTTCACAAGGATTCTGGGTATTTTCTCGTTAATATATATATTTTTTTTGGTGTTAGGCTAAAATTTGAGAGCAATGGAGGTTATTTTTGGTTTGGATTCGGTAGGGATTGGGCGAACTAACAGAGAGAGCATGTGGTTGGGAACCGAGGAGGAGGACGGGAGAGTGAGAGAGAGGAAAAAAGGGGTTTGAAGTCTGATTTCAGTCAGGAACAAAGGAAAGAGAGTGTTTTAGGTGAGAGAAATGTTTGAGAGAGAAGTCAGTAACTTTACTTAACAACGTTACTTTTCAACTTTAAGCTAAAACTGGTCATGTGCAATGCACATGACCAGGACACTTGTCATTGTTCAAGATTGCCACCTACTTGTTTGGAGGAACCTTCTCCAAACCAGTTTGTATAAAAACTTTATCCTTACAACATGCTGCAAACCTCGTAGCTCGAACCCTATCCTCCCAACACTCCAAGCACTTTATACATAGAGAGATGTCAATTTAGCTACAAGGCATTTAACACCTTAATATTTGTTTAAATGAAGCTCTTATGAGGGGCGACGATGATGGTAGCTGTGGTGGTGAGAAAACAGGAAATATACACACACACTAGCCTCTGAGCACGTGCTCACGCGCGTACTCAGAGGCTCTTCTATTTTATTTTTTATTTTTGTGGTAAAAATTAATAATTTGAGTGAAAAGAAAAAAATTCTAAATTTTAAGAATTCTCTTTTTGAATTTAAAATGAAATCTGTTATTTGACATTTATGACTATTTCTAAATGAAATTATCCTTCATTAATGATGGTATTTTTAAACCACATAAAAGTCCAATCGATAAAGAAAAATCATCTTCACACACACACATTAAAAAGAATATAACTTTTTTAATATTGGTGACAAGGAGTGCCACACCATTAACAGTGGAGTTGTACAATTTATTATTAAAATTTTTGGGTGGTTAGAGGAGTCTAAAAATTGAAAATTTTTTAATATTAGCGATAAAGAAGATAAGATAAAAAAAAATTCAGAGCGTAATATTATTCATTCAAATCTTTAAAAAAAATTGCAAATGATTATATTTACGCCAGATTTTCTGCATCTTACCATCTTAAACCCCAATAAGTATTCCAATTGTTTTCGTCCACCTTAAACCCTAATGATAGGCTTACTCGATAGATTTTAAAGACTAAAATCTAAATTTCCACCTTATCATTATCATTAGCGTTAAGGAAGATAGGATGTAAAACTTGAAAAACAAATTAATACTCATACAATTCCTACCAATATTTCATGTATTCGTAAGAATTGAATGAAGTGACAGAATTTAAAGATTAAATTCTTAATCCTTAATACAACCTTACAAATCAACAAAATAACATGAAAAATCATATTCCACATCCGTCCATCTTAAACTCTAATAAAAGGATAAATTGACCGATTTTAAAGACCAAAATCCATATTTATTTCCATCTAAGGATTAAAGTTAAAGAAGAACAAAGTTGAAAAACCAAAAAAAGAAAAGAAAAGACTCACTCAATTCCTACAAATGCCTTCTCCAAAAAAAAAAAAAAAAAAAAAATTTCCTACAATTGAAATGAGAGTATATCCGGTTGAGTAAAGTTAAGACCACAACTTCTGCAATATTTTGCCACATGACGAGTTGTGAGCAGTGGAGAAAACTTAATGGGCTTATGTGGGTCCATCTCTCCATCACTCACAGCTTAACATATGGCAAGTTGTGCAATAAATTGTGATCATAGCATTACTCTACTCAATTTTTCAATATTTACCATTCGACCATCTTTAACACTAATAATAAGTTAAAGTGATAGATTTTAAAGATTGAATCTTGACCCATACAAAGTTAAACTATCGCTAACAAAGA
Organism: Notholithocarpus densiflorus; assembly: GCA_030021035.2. Lineage (NCBI taxonomy): Eukaryota > Viridiplantae > Streptophyta > Magnoliopsida > Fagales > Fagaceae > Notholithocarpus > Notholithocarpus densiflorus. The sequence goes on from JARYZH020000074.1 coordinate 1,344,577, forward strand.
GTTTCTTTTTTGAAAGATATTATTTGGGCTTAATTTTGAAGATATTGAGTTTTGGAAAAATGTAAATGTGATGACTTTTCTTTAAAACAAATAACCATTTACAATCATTTTACTCTATTTGATCATTAGCAATCAAGAATATTGGGATAATTACCATCGCACACCCATCGTGCGATAGTCACTTCACAAGTATAAGTGCTTGTGGGGTGTGGGGGGTGGGAAGTAAGGGCCGAAGTTCAAGTCTCCAAGAAGGAGCTTCACACATATATACACTTAGATTAAGCTAGAGTAGAATTCTATCTTGTATAAAAAATAAAAAATAAAAAAAATAAAAAGAATATTGGGATAATTAATTATTCTACCATTCAATTTTACATAATTAATCTCACACACACACACGCTAAAACTGAGAAAAGCAAATTCATAATACTTCTTCAATCCCTATAGATTTTACTTAGTAATCTAAAGCCCCAATATATTTTGACTTTTATTCTAGAACTAGAAAAAAAATAAATCGACACAAAAACATGTTTCAAATCCTCTTAAGCCAAAGGAATTTTTCAAACTCTTTTAATTTATAACGTAGCAAAAACATTGTTTAACAAATTTTTAGTCCAAATAATTAACCTAGCTACCCAATATCACATATCAAGAATCCACGCTTTTAACCAAACTATATAGTAATTAATAACCCATTGCATATTTTAGCTTCAGCTGGCCATTTTAGAATCTTCAATTCTATGTGGCAACTTGGCTTCAAGCAATAAATCAAGTGTCATATTAACACAGTCCAAAAACAAAGTAATACGAAAGTTTAGGAATATACCCAACCCTCCTCAGAGAGTGTTGGCGTGGTGCTTGCTGTGGCGACAGTTCGTGGGACATTGTTTGTTGTGTTTGTCATGGCAGCAATGTGTATCTATGTCACTATCGATCAACGCCACTTACGAACTTACAGAAGTAAGTTTCAAAGCACCATAAAAGAACCCATTACCACTAGTCTATTACTTCAACAGTTAAACCCCAATACCTCCACCAGTTATGGTAATAGAGTTAGTTCTACCAAAAAAAAAAAGAAGTAAATGTTATGAATGAATAAGTATAGATTTTAAAAAAATGTTCAGCATACTAAACACTAATATTCACAAAAATACTGCCCTTATTTGAGAAAAGGGCAGTATTTCCTTTATAAAAACAAGAACTTTAGTTCTATAACTTCTATAAGCTTCATTAGACTTGACTTTCTTTTGGTTATTAATGTGAACCAGCAGATTTTGTAAATATCATGTAGTTTTCGGTAGCATTTTTATTTATTTATCTTAACTTTAAAAAAATTAACAAAATAAGAATTTTTGAAATTAAGCTAGAAAGTACATAAACATTTAAATATTTGACATAAATATAAGCTAAAAACTACGGGTACCCAAACCGTTATTTGTATTTCATACCGGGCCCAAAGCTTTGTTTAACAGATTTCAAGTCCAAACCCATTAACCAATATCACCAATCAGATCCAACAAACTTTCAAGTTCTAATCAAACTATGTAGTTACTGACTTAGTTAACTCGGGCCATTCTAGAATCAAGCAATAAATCAAGTATCATATGAACAAAGACTACAAGAACAGAGTTAAGAATGAGTTTAGAAATATACCCAACCCATGTTAAACGAGTTTAGGAAAATTGACCCATCTCTAAGACCAGTTGGAACTCTCCAAAATGGTTTTACCTGTCCAAAACATAACATGAAAACAAGTGATTGTTCCATTCCCTTACTCATAAATAGAAAGATTAAAAAGTAGGTTTCTTTTTTATAGTTCACGTACTCACTGATTCATTGTAGCAATAATAACGCTGTTGGAAAGAGATCAACATGTCTGGCTGCAACTTTTTTGGTAGAGGCAGATTTATGGTGGGGTTTTGGTAGTGATGAAGAGAGAGAGAGAGAGTTTATGCAGTGTTTTTCCAGGTGCATGTTTGATGCTGGGTCAGAGTGGGTGGTTTTGTTTGAGACTTGAGGGATGAAAATGTGAGTGAAGGTAAGAATGTTTGAGTTGAAGGTCTGTGTGTAGAGGATTTTGTAAGATGTTTGATTTTTTCACTTAACAAAATCAAATAACAGAAACACAAACGAACTTTAGAGCCTCAACAAAATCAAAATCAAAGAACGGAAAGTCTCACAGAGTAGAGGATTTTTATAAAGGAAAAAAAATTTAAAATAAATAAATAAAAATTTTCCCTAATAGAAATCCCCTCCTCAGTGAGACTTCACCTAAAAATAATTTTCTTTCTCACCCAAGAGGCTCTAAGAAATGATGGTGTAATTGGAGTTGAGAGGATGTTATAATTTTATATAGAGTGGGAATGTGGATGAGGATGAAAACGAGTGGTTGTGGGAGCCTGGCCTGGTTTAATAGTACAACAGAGAAGAAAAGCAGAGATGCTTTGCCAAAAATATGAAAGGTTTTGAGGAGATGCTTTGTTCAATGAAATGAAAACATACCCAAAATAATGAAAATATGCTTTCACGCACCTTTTTTTTTTTTTTTTTTTTTTATGAACCTTTTTTCACGCACTTATTGCCTCTGAAAAACATATCTCTTTTATCTGTACTGCATATCAAACTATAAATGCAGAGAAATCTCGACCTTGCAAATGCAAGTGAGACAGAATCACTCACGTGCCGAAGATAAGTATGAGAGAGAGCCTGCAGAACATGCAGGTGGCGTGTTTCAACGAGTTTGGAGGTACTCAAGTGAAGTTGTTAATTTGGGCTGGCCATTATTATTGACGAGGAACATGGGAGAGACTAATGCAGATTAGGTACAAAACCATGGGAATATTGTAGACTAAGAGCTTGTTTGGATGCAGTGAGTTTTGAGTGATATGATCTGTTTTCATCACTCATGATCCAAAAATGATGAGGCCCACAGAAAACATCTTGTTTGGATACCATAACTCATGTTTTATGATCCTGTTTTGGTGATTCTATTACTCAAAAAAATGAGCAATGAAGAGAGAAAATGAAAACACATTTCTCTTGTTTTCAAAACTCATCATCCATGATTCAGTGGCAGTCTCGTAAATTTGCTGTCTAAGTGAGCCCCTTTGCCAGTGTATTGTCCCACCCATCTCAGGCTTGTATGACCGTTGGAGCTTCCCCTGTTACACTTCATTTCTCCGAAATTTTTTTCCTCAAAATTTTCCCTCTTCTCACCCAGCAACCCTAAATCAGCCAAACACAGACCTAGCAACCCCAAACCCAGCCAACTCCATCAACACAACCAACCCAATCACAACCACCCACCACCCATTGCCGCAACCACAACCAGCCCACCAAGACTCAAATTAAAATAAAATAATTATCACCACTACAAACCCATCTCAACAACGGTCATCCACAACACCCATCACAGGCCACAACCCACAAGCCACAACTAGCCACAAACCACACGCCGATCTGACCCATAAAACCCAGCAAACCGATCTATACCCACACACCAACACGCTGATCTAAAAAAAAAAAAAAAAAAAACGAAAAGAAAGAAAGAAAATTAAAGGGAGAAGAGTACAGGGAAGATCGACGGCGAGTGGAGGAAGAGATGGCCAGAGCTGGACAGTCCTGAAGAGATGGTCGGATTCCTCGTGCCCTTACCCACCGCCGATCAGCCTTGAGGAGCAGAGCACCGAATTGTGGATTTCTGGGTTCAGTTTCAAGGACAGGGCTGGAGAACAGAGGTGTAGCGGCACGTAGTAGGTTCGGTTTCAGGGATGAGGAAGGAGGAAGAAGGAAGATGAGGTAGGAAGGAACCATGGTGGCGGCGCAGTTGGGTAAGGATGGATGAGTTGAGCTCAAGGGTGGTCGGTGGCTTTGGGGTTTGAGAGCTAAAGTGTGAAAGAGAAAGAGGACAGCTGAAGGGGAAGAAAATGAAATGAAATGAAAAGAGTGAGGTGAGGCGGGTAGGTTAACAGAATTTATGACAGAGTGATCAAGCATGGGTCCCATAAAAAGTAAAAAAAATTGAGTGATGAGTAATTGAAAATATGTGCCAAACATGTGGGTGTAAGAAATTGAGGTATTTTAAGTGATAAATAATGAGTGATGAAAGATGAATGATAAGTGATGAAAATTGAATGACAAATGATGAGCGACCATTTTTTTAAACCAAATAAGCTCTAAAGTATTCTACTTTTCCTAAGTTTTTAACATCCCTATTATGTTACCATAAGAGCACCCACATTAGACGTGAAATATGTACCAAATGCTCAAATATCAGTTATCACCTATCACTTATTACTCATTACTTGTCACACAATAGATGTGAAATATGTGCCAATTGTTTAGCTGCAAAAAATTAATCACATTACACCCATCACTCAAATATCATCACTCAACACTCAATAATCCCAAAACAAACCAAGACTGTTTGGTAACTAAACCTAATTAACTTTTCCTTCTTAAAAACACAAAAAAAAAAAACTCACCTTTTGTGGGACCACTTACTGTCCATCTCGCAGAGGGCACAAAATTACTACCCGCGTTGTTATTTCAGTATTGGGTTTCCATTTCTCTTCAGTTCTCCAAAAACAAAACCAAATATGCAGGGGACCCGTGTGTGCTTCTTGCAAGCTACTTTAAGTTCTTGTGTCTTCCATTATGTCACCCACTTTACTTTGATGTATATAAAGTAAAATACATGAGTTGCTATACTGATCTAGTTGTTCTTAACCAAGCATTCACAGTGAAGAAATGGAGGAAAAAAAAAAAGAAAAAAAAAGAGGCAGAACCCAGCAGCTTCGGGCATATCTCAATACAAAAATTCGAAAAAATCCTTGACCATCAAGATCATCTTTGATCTAATCTTGACCTCATTTTAAACCCATAAGCCAAAAAAACCAAAGCTTTCAAGCTTCAGCCTTTTTTAACAGAGAAAAAATAAAGAAGAAAAAGAAACCACAGAGTTTTGAGGGAGAGAGCCCCGCCGGCCACAGATCAAGCCTCCCTTCGATCAAGCCTCTCTTCAGTCAGCAACTTCCTCGGCTGGATGGGCTCTCTTCGGCTAGCCAAATGCTTCGGATGTAGCAGATTTTTGAGAGGAAGAGAAGTGAGAGGAGGAAGAAAGAAGTTTATGGAAGAGTAAAGGAAAAAAGAGAGAAGAAGAACTGAAGCAGAGGAGGAGGTCTGAAAATGAAAAAGAAAAGAAACAAAGAAAAAGAAAGGAACAAAAGCCAACGGTAATAAGTAGATGTGACAATACACTGCCATTGGGGGCTACCAGTGCACCATAATTACACTTTTGCCACTGAGCCATAACTTGAAAACAAGCTTTCCGTGTTTCCGAATTTGTTAACTCAAAATTAAATAAACTCATGGTCTGTTTGGAAGTTTAGAGAGGGAGGAGAGTAGCGGGGAGTAGAGGGGAGGAGAATAGTGGAGAGTAGAGTAGAGGGAAATAGTTATCTTCTACCTTGTTTGGATGTTTTTAAAATTAGTAAGGGGGAAGAAAATAATTAGCCCTTCCTCTTGTTTGGATGTTTTAAAAATTAGGATGGAGAAGAGAGTAAATGATTTAAATAGATAAATTTACTCCTATTTGAAAATGAACTTGCAACATTGGTCTATAATTAATTGGCCCAATTTTCCCACCAAAATTTGTGAGCACGGACAATGAAGCTTTCACAATATGGAAGCGCGAGTGTTGTACTATTCTCTTTGATTTTTTTTTTTAAATTAAAATTTTCCTCAATTTTCTCACTAACCAAACAGAGAATAAAGAACATTCTAATCACAGATTATCACTAAAATACATAAACTATATCAATTTTCCTATAAAAGAATCCAATGAAAGATAAAACGCAAGAAAATCAAGAACTAGAATTAAAGAAAAAAAAAAAAAAGGGATCCACAGAATTGCCTTCAAGTTAATTGGTAAATGCCTTAGCTTGTGAAGCCATTTCCTCTTGTAATTTACACTAGCAGTAGCAGAGTAGAGAAGTCTACAACTCTAGTTCCATCACACCCAAGCAGAACACAGTGAGTAATTCTAATAGATAGCGTCTGTGACTCTCAAGTAAAAATGTCGAAGATGAACATAGACATCACAGCATCGGTGAAGCCAAAGTACCCAGTATTAGATCGGGACCCTTCATTCACCAGAGTCCAAACAGATACATAACACTTTTTAACTACAGTTTCTATCATTTTCCTCTGTTTTCTTAGAGTCCAAACAGAGCAGAGCAGAGCACTGCTAAAAGTACCAGTGCACATTGATAAAACACGATCAAGGACACAATTCCAAGCGAATAAAAAAGTAAATTGAAATTCAAAAATATATCGTGAAAATTAGTGAAATTTTGGACCTCCAAAGCCAAAAGAACACTGAAAATCAACCAAAAACAGTCACTATTTATATGACTCGACGGCTTCTAAATAGTAAGATTCAATTTTTTTTCATTCACCTTAAATTTTCTCAAGAAACAAACAAAGATTATTTATATAATCGGTTTGTAATTTTGTTAAATTAAAAAGGGTAAATTGGAGAATTTATTTGTTCAATAATTTATCTACTCTACTCTCTCTCCAAATCTCTCCAATTTTTGGCAATTAAAAATGAGGGGTTAGAGGTAGTTGAAACCCCTCTAAACTCCTTCCTTAAAAAACTTCCAAACAATGTAATTGAATTACTCTCCCTCCCTTTACTCTACTCTCCCTCCTTTTTTAAACATCCAAAAAGGTCATCAGTTTTGTTAACTGAGTTAACACCCGTGAAAATCAGCCAAACAAACATTATACTTGTGGGGACCACGGTTTTTGGGTTATGAGTTAACAAAACTTAGTTTTGTTAACTAAGTTTGGCAAAATCCAAACACCACCTGAAATCTTGTTTTCATTTCACTCACTCATCACTCATTTTGTTGAGTCATGGGTGATGAGAACTGAAAATGGAAACTTGGCCAAACACGCTTCTTAGGCGTGGGACCTATTAAAAGTAAGTAATGGGTGATGAAAATTGATAAAACCAAACAGGCTCTAAATATTTGGCACGTATCCCACACCAAACACAAAAAATAGCTCTTTAGCAGATGTTGCATATGTTGCATATATTTGGCACATATACCATTTGAGTCCGTACCGTTGCAAATTTGCAACGGTACGGACAGATGTGGTAAACCAAAATAATGTATTTTAATGTATTTTAATGTGTAGTAAATATTATTTTAATGTGTAGTTTTTGCAACAGTACGGACAGATGTGGTAAACCAAAATAATGTATTTTAATGTGTAGTAAATATTATTTTAATGTATTTTAATGTGTAGTAAGTATTATTTTAATGTATAGAATTGAATTATAAAACATCTGATAAATGAGATGTTGTAAAATGATGTGGTAAAATAATAAAGTAGGCATTTGGTGTGGCAAAATGGCATAATTTTTGCACCAACTGCTACAGATGCTCTAATCATGGGCTAACCAAACAATTGACTTATATATATATATATATATATACACACACGATGCCCCTAATGCACAAAAAATTACTCTTGATTTAATAGAGAAAAAAAAAAAAAAAATATATATATATATATATATATATATATATATACACGATGCCCCTAATGCACAAAAAATGACTCTTGATTTAATAGAGAAAATAGATTACCTTCGTTTTTGCAAGCTTTATAGATCAATCTTTATGTAGTGTATTGCATAAACTAGATTGCATGGCATAGAAAGTAATTGATGGAGTAGTATCTTTAAAACTTTTTTTTTCACCCCTTTGAATTTACCCAAAACAATGGCACACATATCTTGGAGAATCATTGCTCTTACATATTCAAGCATCCAAGAACTTAGAATTGTGGTCTCTCTCTCTCTCTGATAGTATATGTTAACATTACTTGATAACACAAATGATAACCTCTTGGAAAACTATGAAGCACCGGTGCGTTTCCAGATTCGGATGCGGGTGCGGGTGTGGGTGCAGGTGTGGGTGCGGGACTTGGCAATTTTTGAAAAAGTAGGGTGCGGGTGCGGTGATTAAAAAATTATTAAAAATATTTTTATTTATATTTTCTATATATTGCTAAGCATAAATTATAAAATTATGTTTTGAAAACACAATTTTATGATTTTACAATTATAATTGAAATTATATTTTTAAAATACAACTTCACAGAATATATGCAAGACTGTGTGTAACTAATTATATACAACAATAATTAATCTATATTAAAATCTCAATTGTTTTATAGGGCACAACTTCACACGTGTTTCATTCATTCGTGCACTAATCTATATAAAGCCATAGTGCTTTTACAGTTCTTACACACACACCTACTAGACTTCTTCCACTCTCTCTCTCTCTCTCTCCAATCAACCCATGGAAAACTACTCCTTCACTTCATACCCTGACTCCAGCGAATCCTCATCGCGCTTACGTAAAATCGACTTTGAGAATTAGCCGCCGTGGGACGATCAGCCTCACCAGAACTACAAAGCGAAGTTCATGTGTAGCTATGGCGGCAAGATCCACCCTCGTCCTCACGACAATCAGAACTCCTCCTTCACTTCATACCTTCTTTTTCTTTTCTTTTTTAACTTGAATTTCGGACTGAATCGGCGCCGGTACGGCCTAACTCGGTGTGTTTCGACTGATACGGACCGATTTGGCACGAATCGACGCATATCGGGAAACGGAAAAAAAAAAAAAAAAATCTGGACACGGCATCGACGTTGGACGCGGGTGTGGCGCCCATTTTGCCGCGTCCATGCATCCCAGTTAGAAAGTCGAAATGTGTAGATAAGAGCTACAGTCTTGTAAAATATCTACCTTGCTGCAAGAAATCAAAAGTGTAGACAAATGCAACTAAAATGAAAAATAGAGAATACCATTAAGTCCAGCCACTTTCATACAGCATGTAAATACCCAAGTACCTAAAAGGCTACAAATTGCTTAAGAGTCAATACTGGCAGCTAACCATGATCCCTCCTAGCAGCTGGATCCAAGTTTGTTGCAGATAGATGAAAGTTCTACTAACATTGCATACTTCTCAATGTCCAATTTAAGCAATACATTGACGTTTTTTTTTTTTAATAATGAATCCGATATTTTATTGGTATTGGAACAAGAAAGACCAAAAGATGAATAGCTACCAAAACTCCTAAGCCAAAAACCCACTCCACCAACAAAACTTACCAAAAACACAAAGTTAACATGTACATTAATAGCACAAGTGCACAACACTAGAAGATGGTTTTGAATTATAGATGCACTATCCAGTAAGATATTTCCAGTGATTTTTCCAAATACTTTGTAAATAGATATAATTGTTATTATTATTTTTTGCTACGATGCAAGTAAGATAGATATAATATATTTTATTGGTTAATAGGATTTTTTTCCCCATTTGAGGGCCATAGGCCATTGCCTAATCTATATATCTATGCACTAATATTTAAAAGCTGAAGCATAATATTTATTATTGCTATGCTCCTTATTAAGTCATATCACAACAACATTTTAGTCAAATTCGGTCCAATTTGGTCTTTTTCGGTCCATTTGGACAAGTTCAGTTCACTTAGATCCCGTTCGGTCCATTCGGTCCACCTCGAACCAGTTGGATCCATTTCGGTCAAGTTGGGTCCAATTCGGTCAAGTCTAATTTAATTCAGCCTATTCCGGTCCATTCGGTCCATTTCAGTCCACTTATATCTAGTTCGGTCCATTTAGGTCTAGTTCGGTCCTTTCAGTCCATTTCGATCCTGTTCAGTCCAGTTCGGTTCACTTAGGTCCACTTAAGTTCAATCGGTCTAATTCAGTCCATTTGGCTGATTTCGGTCCAGTTCAGTCAACTTCAGTCCATTTGGTCCATTTCTTTGATTCAAATAGAACTTAATTATTTCTTTTGTGGTTTCATGTTGGACTACACTATATATATGATGAGAGTAGAATTAATAAATGATTTTCCAATACATGGATGGAGATTTTTTTTTTTAATTTATATATTCTTTATTTAGTTATATCGTGGATTCTAGAAAATGTCTTAAAAATATTTATAAGGACCTAACATTTGGACCACAATAGATTCAACTTTCTGTATATACAAGCTATAAGAAATTACCCTCTAATCTTTATAGGATATGCAGTAATTAAAATTTCACATTCTTTTGAAAAATTTAGTTCTTGAAAATTGACATCTATAAAATAAATGAAATTATCTCTTTTTATAATATTGTTAGAGCATTATGTGCTAGTTGACTTAATGGTTGAGCTGTTACTGCGAAAGGGGGTGTGAAGTCCACGTGAGTTTGAGATTGGAGACTCAAGATGATGAGGGCACTATATTATTATTATTATTATTATTTTAATACAAGATACAAAATTCTACTCTAACTTAATTTAATTGTATATGTGTGTGAAGCTTTCTCCTTATGACTTGAATCCCGACCTTTGCCCCTCACATCCCACAAGTACTTATACTTGTAGAATGACTATCGCATCAAGAGTGTGCAGTAGTATGATATGAGGAAACTATTAATATCCTCATATGATCACATTACTCTTTCCACACATATATATATATATATATATATATATATATGTAAGGATGGTAGGCCCAGAAGGGTGTATTGGGCTAGGGGCCTTGTCCGAGGACAGGTAGACGCTAGTGTGGGAGTTCAAGATAGTGGATGGGCAAAGGAGTCTAGTTTTAAGGTTTCAGGAAGTATGTCCGAGGACAAATTTCACCTCGGCTTAACAGGGCAAAGGTCAAAAGGATTGGCTTGATATCAGGGACAACGTTCTGGGCGATTTTGCTGGTAGGGATAAGCATCAGGAAGGGATAAGGTAAGAAGAAAGTGAGAAATATCTGAGAGAAAGCTGCTACCATCGCATTAAATGCTCTGTAGCTAACTCTTTGGCCGCATTTATGTGGATGTGATACATGAACAGTGGGATTCAGCCTTACAGCTATCTCTAAAAACTTTAGGAAGGTGCTGATAGGACAAGGAAAGGAGTCAGCCATCTGATCTACACGTGGAGGGTTGAGATAGAGCAAAGGAAGGTAATATAAAGAAGAAAAATCCCATTACAGAGGGATCATCTTAGGATTTGTAAAGAAAAAATACTGCAGTGTTTAGAATTGTAATCGTAATAAAGTCTAGGAGAACCATATATATTCAAGGATTGTTCTCCTCGGACATTGCCGAGGAAGAATTTCTCTGCACTACTCTTGTTTCTCCATCGTTTTTCCTTACTTTCTGACCATCTTTGGCCCATTGTGAGCGTTGACCACTTCATTGGAGCCTAGTTTTTAGCCCACTCTCAACAAATTCATTGTATCGGGCTCTTTGGGCCTTAATCCATTACCTTTTGAGCTTAGGATTCAAAATTCGCCCTTACAATATATTATGTTTTTATTTTATTTTATGATTTTTCAGTTTTCCAATTCATTGTTATAGTTTATGAACGAAATCATTAGCGGAAAATGACAATCAAAAGAAAGAAACATCCATTATCTGAATGGTGCAATTATTAATAGCATGTTTAAGGTAAAATATAACATTTAAACTAAAATTAATGTATGTGACAATATGAGCAATGAAGTCCAGGAGTATAAATCATTAGCAGAAAAGATCAATCAAAAGAAAGAAACATCCATGTCGAATTATCTAAATTATATCTGAATGGTACAATTAAATGCAAGTTAAAGGTAAATATAGCACCATATACTCATATTATTCCCTTTCACTTGAAACTGAACCAATATTCATTCAACCAAAAAAAAACAATATTTTATTTTATGTGAATTTTCAGTTTTCCAATTTTCAGGAATAAAGTTTGAAATAGATAGATTCAACAACTGAATTGTTTAATCCAAATGACTGATTTTTTTTTTTTTTTGTGAATAAATCATAAAAAAAGTAGCCCTTCTTAACTTAACACTGTTTGGATTTCAAGCTTCAATCAGAATTTTAAATCAAAAGAGTGAAAAGACAACAATATTACAGGAACAGTAAAATGGAGATAAAGTCATAAAACATGTCGTTGAATCCAAACGACATGCATGGACATCAAAACGTACAGCTAAAAAATCAAATATTTTTAGTCAATGAGCAGTACGGGGACAAAATTCACGTTCAATGAACTAGCATAAATTGAGAATCAAATAGTTGTCAGATTCTACTATTCCCTTATTAAAAAATGGCAAATGTTAAGCAGCACCGGTGTGATGTTGGTTAAGGATGTACTTTTTATTTAAAAAGCTGTAAAAAATTGTAAAAATATGTAAAAAATAGTATAAAGTTGCAAAAAGTTACAAAAGATGACAAAAAATTATAAAAAAAAAGTAAAGAAGTTGTTGTTAACGGACACGCGTTAACACAACCCTTAAAAAATTAACACTTGCCTTAATGGATAACAAAACAAAACAAATAATTACATAGATGACAATGACAGATCTCAATTAAAATTGGTGAAAGAAGAATGGCCGTCTTATTCTAACCTTTTCATAGTCAAACATGACTCAAACTTTGATATTTGTATAAGTTTATCCGCAAAATTTAACGGAAAGAAAGACCATACAAGCAAGTTATGGACCCTTTGTTTACCAAAAAAAAAAAAAAAGCTATGGACCCTTTGATCTCGAGTAATTGGTTTAATAGTTATTAAGTTTAAGAGTCAGTCCGCAAACTCTACCTTACTCAACATTTTAGAGCTACTATTAAATGATTCATTCATGTAATTATGTAGTGTGTATAAAAGAAAAGATATTTAATATATACCTAGATATAATCAAGTGTTCGAAAAGTGTGGGACATTTTGTCGAAAAGTTAAAAAAGAAGCTATGGATTCTCTGTATGGGTAATGATATTTTATTTTGTACATGTATAAAGTATCTAACAGGGCACCATATAACACAATTTCGAACTTGATGCCTATGGTGTCCAGTCTAAGTTGGTACATTTTCATTTCCTTGTTAGGTGTTTGGGAAGAACGCGCTGCAGTGAGTGAAGTGATAGTATTATGTCATAGTCAACTGATAAAAAATGAAATATAATGACCTTTGCACAACAAGTCGATAAGGCTAAGGCCTAATTTATGGGATATTCTCACTTTCCTTGAGCATATCCTCCCTTTCCTATTATTAAAGTTTATAGAGGAAGTTCATTTTACAAAGGTGATGTTGTTAAAAGACTGAAGTGACATTCCTTTTTACTAAGCATGTTTTAGGGCATTCCCGTCAGTTCATGTATAGTCTTCTATTTTACAAAAAAGTACAAATTTTATATATTTTAAACAAAAAAACACTCACATCAGTGGGTGTAAAAATGTGTAAAATTGTGTAAACATTTCTACGAGCTACAATAACTGTGTATATTTACACGGTTACTGTAGCTCGTTTATAATTATTAAATTAATTTTTTTTCTCTCTCTCTTATCTCTGTTGGTCTCCGTTTTTCTCTTCTTTTTTTTCTCTCTCTTGTCTCTACATCTTTTTTCCTTCTCTCTCACTCCTCATTCACTCTCTGCTTCAATGGGTCTGATCAACCTCTTCGTCGGCCTCTTCTTTTCAACCTGCTTCAATGGGTCTGATCAACCTCTTCTTTTCTCATTCACTCTCTGTTGGTCCTCTTCGTCAGCATCGACTTCGACTTGAATGGGTTTGATCAACCTTCGCTCCGATCAACCTTGGGTTTCTGCTTGAATGGGTCTGGGTTTCGGCTTGATCTAGGTTTCACTCTCTGTTGGTCCTCTTCGTCGGCGTCGACTTCGGCTTGAATGGGTCTGATCAAGCTTCGCTCCGATCAACCTTGGGTTTTTGCTTGAATGGGTCTGGGTTTCGGCTTGATCTGAGTTTCGGCTTCATCTAGGTTTTGGCTCCGATCAACCATGAGAATGAGAAACGAAAAAATCACAAAGCTTGGGTCTGAGAGATCTGGGTTTCGACTTGATGGTGGCTAGGTTGGGTCTGAGAGAGAGAGAGAGAGAGAGAGAGAGAGAGAGAGAGAGAGAGAGAGGCAATGAGAGAGAGAGAGAGGCAGTGAGAGAGAGAGAGGCCATGAGTGAGAAAATAATAAAAAATGTAAAAGAATGAATATTTTATTGAATAAATGTGTAGAATAGATAAACTGATGTGGGTGTTTTGTAAAAGTGGATGTGTAAAATAGAAAAAGTAAGTTTTTTCTTGTAAAATAGACAGAAAATATAAACGGATTGATGTGGTTGCTCTAAGAGGTGGACATGGTGCTTAGAAGCAAATATAATGTGATTATCTTTTAGGATTGTACGACTTACTGGTTTTGATATTGCATCTATCATGTTAGTTTGCAAATCATATGTATTATAAAAGAATTTAACTAGTTTCCAAACTTGTTTTTCCTTTTTTATTCTTGAGCAATGCTAGGCTTAGTCTAATAAAAATTTCAACTTGTAAGTGACATGTGTTGAAGTAAATTTCACATGGATTGGGACCATTTTTCAGCTTGATTAGATTTAGATGACAGAAACCATTGCTTTTCTGTTGAATTAAAACAACATAACCATTATTTTTCTTGTCAATTTTCAATATATGATGTTACATTCATAATGCTATTTGACACCAAATTAAGATGCATGCATGAGAAAAAAAAAAAATCAATGTCTTATATGCAGTATTATAAATAATGAAATTTGATTATGGAAAAAACTTGTTTATAACTTAAAAACATGACACATTTTCAACATATAAATACCATGTAAAACGAACATCGTCTTTTGATTATAACCCATTGATTATAATTTAAAGCAAATAAAGGCCTTTATTTGTAGTCTAGAGATTCATATTGGTCACATGTTAAGTCATAAGGAAAACACTGTCATAGAAATATATATATTAAGTTAAGACTCATGTACAATAATTTAGATGATTAGATTCTTCAATTTTCAAGCATATAACTTTGAATTTAATTATTATTAGAAATGTTAAAATTATTTATGTTTTATTGATCAATGTATAAATTTAATTAGTGAACCTATTGATCAATCTAAGTTACTCATTATGCACTATCTATCTTGCTTCGCTTAGCAAAAAAAAAAGAAAAAAATCTATCTTGCTTCCTAGATTGATAGATATCTGTTAGGCACGCTCTGAAGTCGCGAATGGATCAAATAATAGTTGATGTCTACAAATTATTAATAGAATTCATGTACAACAAGATAAGGTCACTAAAGCCGCCCACATGCTCTTCTTTTTCAAAGCTTTTGTTGACTAAATTATTACTAGATAAGATGGGAAGCTGAAATCAGCCATCGTTATTGAACAAGTCCAAAAACATTAAAGATAAACAAACAAAACTTGATCCCTCTCTAGTCTCTACCACCCCTATAAATACCATCCCACTCACCATCCTCAAACATCAACTAGAAACACTAACAACTATATGAAAATGAGGTTTTGTGCTTTGGTAATTTTCTCTTTGTTGTTGTCTTCATTCCAAGGAGGCTTAGCTGAGCAATGTGGAAGGCAAGCAGGGGGTGCTCTTTGCCCAGGTGGGCAGTGCTGCAGCCAGTTTGGCTGGTGTGGCACCACAGCTGATTATTGCAACACTGGTTGTCAAAGCCAATGTGGTGGTGGAGGAGGAGGAGATATCGGTGGTATAATTTCAAGGGATAGTTTTAATCAGCTGCTGAAGCATCGTAATGATGGTGGCTGCCCTGCTAAGAATTTCTACACATATGATGCTTTCATAGCAGCTGCAAAGTCCTTTTCTGGCTTTGCCACAACTGGGGACACTGCCACTCGTAAAAGAGAGGTAGCTGCTTTCTTAGGCCAAACTTCACATGAAACTACCGGTTAGTTCACTTTTACCATACTTATCAGTATAATTAAACAAATTGTTACATAGATCATAGATGACATGAAAACCATACTATTGATTGCTAAAGGAAAACATGATTTTGTCAAATGCCATAGTTTGTAATGATATATAAGATACTTTCTTAATTTTATATCTATATGAAAAAAGAAAAGGCAAATATACTTTGGTAAAGTGACTGATTTTCTATTCTAATTTAAAATTATTGCTTTTAACGAATCGTTAATGTATTTGATGGGGGTGATAAGATAATCACTTTATTTCAATGGCTAAAGTCAGTAGTAACTCATATATGGACTACAATTTAATGATAAAGTGTATTAAAAAAAAAAACAAAACAGTGACTTTGCTACATGAGTTTTACAATTTGTTTGTTTAACGAATTAATTTATGTTGTGCATGTAGGGGGATGGCCAAGTGCACCTGATGGCCCGTACTCTTGGGGGTATTGCTATCTTAGGGAACAAAATCCTGGATCATCATATTGTGCATCGGATCCAAATTATCCTTGTGCTTCTGGTAGGCAATATTATGGTCGTGGTCCAATCCAACTTTCGTGGTTAGTACATGACCTTATAATTCACAGTTTAATGATCTAAATTTTGCGCACAATATTTTATATAACATATTTCACATGGTAGTGTTAACGATAAGTCTATATGAGAATTAATAATAATTTACTAACTCTGTAGTTGTGAAAATGTTGTCTATATAACATTACTTTGTGTACTAACAGTCTAACACTATTGTCATGTACAAATCACTAATTATGACAATTCAGGAACTACAACTATGGGCGGTGTGGAAAGGCCATAGGAGTGGATCTATTGAACAACCCAGACCTTGTGGCCACTGATCCAGTAATTTCATTTAAGACAGCAATCTGGTTCTGGATGACTCCACAGTCACCAAAGCCATCATGCCATGATGTAATCACCGAAAGATGGAACCCATCTGGTGCTGATAGTGCAGCTGGTCGGTCTCGCGGCTATGGTACCATCACAAACATCATCAATGGTGGCCTTGAGTGTGGTAAAGGTTGGAATGCTAAGGTGGAGGATCGCATTGGATTCTATAAGAGGTATTGTGACATTCTTGGAGTTGGCTATGGTAACAACCTTGATTGCTACAACCAAAGGCCTTTTGGAAATGGACTGTTGGTGGACACTATGTGATTAAATAACCCAAAATTATGAATCTAAACATGTCCTAGCCTTTTCAATTACTTGGTATTACCTTGTAGTCTTGTGGTTTAGATGAAGAATAAAGATCCTTTGATTAATCAGAGGTTAATCAAGGGTTTTATGCGAAGACAGATAAGGACTTTTTCTGTCTCTCTTTTCTTTCTTCTATCTTTTTTTTTTTTTTTTTTTGGCTGAATGAAAAAAGTGGGGTCTTCAGTGTGGGCTCATCAACTCTCTCTTTTCTTTCTTCCACCTTCTTGTTTGCTATGGATGTTGTGGATATTATTAAAAAATATTTACACAAATGTTAAAAGTAATTAAAGTGGATTAGCTCTTTGAAAGCCCGGTTACAAAATAGCAGCCCAGTGTTATGCACCACTAGCAACCGTCCAACGAATTAAGTGGGCAAACTCTAGAGGAAGCCTCTTACAAAATAGTAGTCCACTTTTTGCGCTGGAACCAAACCCAACTCCACCCATAACTCTCCCAACCTTGAAAGCCCAAGTTCTTGCAAGGCCCAAGGCCGATAGCATAACTTGAGCTTAACGAATTGTAAAAAAGGCCCAATCAGACCTCTATATTTTATTTTTTATTACAATCAGACCTCTATATTGTATGCTATGGACTGTTTTTATCATTCTCATTCTTTGTAGAGATGAATGAACCCTTACTTTTGCAGCAATGAATGATTTTTTTTTTTTTTTTGAGGAAGCAATGAATGATTGGTCATCTATTAAGTTCTATGTCACACACATGGACAAATTTCTTAATCTTGATCTTGCTATATAGAACTTTGTAGTTAGTGTTTAGGAAATCTAATTTGTGTTGCAAGTGTAAACCAAACTAATGATACTCTTACTCCATTGGTTCATCCCTTATAAGGTAGAAAGAGGAAAGACATCTTTTCAATGTGGGACAAAAGAATTCAAGCCAAAGGCAAGGCAAGCCAAAAAAGCCAAAGGCAAAGGCAAAAAATTCTTGAGTATCTACACACTGTGTAAAACAAACACTGCCCTTTTATTATAATCCATTGATTATAACTTAAAGCAAATAAAGACTTTTATTTGTAGTCTAGATATGTCATATTGGTCACATGTTAAGAAATAGGAAAACACCATCATAAAAATATATGTATTAATTTCAAACACAAGTACAATAATGTAAATGTAGTATATTAAGTTCCACAATTTTTATATGTAACTTTGAATTTAATTTATCATTAGAAATATTAACATTATTTATGTCAAATTGATCAATAAAACCAAATGTTTAAATTTAATTTATGAACCTATTGACTGTATCTAAGATACTAAATCTTAGTTATTCATTATGAATGATGTCTACAGATTATCAATAGTATTCTTTCTTTTATTGATAAAAAAGGAGAATTTCATTCAACTAAAGAACAGAACCAGAAACAACAAGGAGGACAAAGCCTGGAATGATTGTGGCCATAAATTAATAGCATTCATGTACAACAAGACAAGGTCACAAAAAAAAAAAAAAAATCTGCCCACGTTTTTTTCCTTTTTAAAGCTAAATTATTACTAGATAAGATGGAAGCTAAAATCTGCCGTCGGGTTATTGAGCAAATATTCCAAAAACATTAAAAGATAAACAGACAAAACTTGATCCCTCTCTACTACGCTATATATACCATTTCCACTTGATCGCAATTCACAATCGTCAAACATCAACTTGAAACGCAAATAACGCTATGAAAATGAGGTTTTGTGTGCTGGTTATTTTCCCTTTGTTGTCTTCACTCCAAGGAGGCTATATCAAAGTAATAAACTTATTCCATTTGTGAAATACATCTTAAGACTTTAAGAGTTCATTTTTATCTCTCTTTTAAATAATACTTTTACATTATAAGCTTTTGAGTAGCCAAGAAAGCCACATCACGTGTCTTAATTGTCTTCTAAGAAAAATGAACAGTAGGGGAATAAAATTCACATTCAATGAGTTGAATAAATTGAAAATCGAAGATAGCTGTTAGATTCTACTATTCCCTTATGCCAATGCTGTACGTTTTTAGACCCCTTAACACAATATGTTTAACCTAATATTAAGCCAAGTTGATTAACAAGTTTGTTAATTAGATCTAAGTTAAACCAATATGTATAAAAAGATATAATGTGTAAAAAAGAGCATAAAGAATCGATGACAGGGAAAACTGTAGGTAAGCATGGAGAGGATTTAACTAACTATCATCGAGGGTAAAAGCAGTCCAGGCTATGAAAGAATTGAAGTTTGTACGATAAGGCTTTAGAGCAGCTAACTTGTCTATTGTACCTCGGTAGAAAACTTATTCTGCTCGGCCTCGTGATAGCTCAGGTCACGGTGACTAACAACTTTGATCTGCGACAACCACAAGTTCTCCTAACTTTGTGAAGCTTTGAGACTCAGCTCAAAGGTTTTCTTTATTGTTGTTCTTTATGCACAAGCGAAGAGATCATCAAGTTTTGGCGTGAATCTTGATCTTGATAACTCTATGTGTGTGTATGAGGTAAACGCCTCTCGGATCTCACGGAAGATTCAATACTACGACTCACCAAAGACTTCTAAAAAACATATTTAGGGTTTTCCTTTTATACTTGAGTGAAACACAAAAGCTACTCAACGTCGTACGGAACTGAGTGGTTTATAAATTTTGCCTTGTGAAAATTGCGATTCACGAGGTTCGATCGTCGAGCCTAATTTTTGTCGATTGAGCCTTTGCGGTTTTGAATAGTAATTCCTACAATTTACTCGATTCAATTTTACATTAAACCACACACTTTGAAGCGGCGCAACTGAGCTACATGTTTTGATCATGGTTTCGCCGACATAATATACATTGAAGTTCTAATACATTAATTCCTAAAGTCTTAGAACCTAACATTAACAAATTATTAATTTCCTTAATGGATAACTAAACAAAACAAATAGTTATATGCCTTTTTTTAGGAAACAAATAATTATATGGTTGACAATGTTAGACCTCAATCAAAATTAAGGATGGTCGTCTTATTCTAACATTATTTTCCCTATATATTCCCTTATGAGTCAAACTTTGATATTAATTTGTATAGGTAAAATATAATAACTAAAGGAAGACATATATACTAACAGTTATTAGGAGTTCGTGAGATTAGGTTAGCATGTTTCAAAACTCTAATAACGTCTTAGAGCTATCATTAAATAGTTTATTTATGTAATTATATAGTGCATATGAGATAGAGGAGATATATAATACATTACCCAAAAGAAATAATCAAATTACTAAAGAGTAGTCCAGACATTTTGTCGAAATTAAATGGATCCTCTGTATGGGTAATGATATTTAATTTTGTACACCTATAAAAAGTAATAACTTGAGGACCATAACACAATTTCTAACCGATTACCTATGGTGATGTTCAGTCAATGGGCGGTGGTACATTTTCATTCCTTGTAAGGTGTTTGGGAAGAACACGTGGCAGTGAATGATTAGTGATAATACCATGTGAATCATGTGATAGACCAAATAGTGAATTCAAAGAAAATGAAATATGATGCCCTCTTAACAACAAGTCGAAAAGGCTAAGGCCAAATTTATGTGCAGAATTTATTCTTTATGTATAACGAAATTTATAATAGTAGTCAGTGTAGGCGAATTGTGTGTCTAGTACTCTGAAAGTCTTTGGGTATAGAGGGAAAAGGGGTTCGAGTGCGTGATTAGCGTATTATAATTATTTCTAAAAGAAAAAGAAAATTATAATAGTCTTCTAACTTTCTTTCATTCGTTTAAGTGTTGTTAGCTTTTAAGTTTATTTAATTAAAGGTTTTTATTCGAAACTTGTTATATGTTGTGGTAAATTTTTTTAAAATTTTAAATTTTTCTTCCAATTTTTAAATTAAAGAAATTCTAATAAAAGTTGACAAAAATGCTTTAATTGAATAAATCTAAAAACTGAGACCAAAATGAACAAATGCAAATTAGAGGACTAAAATGAATGCTAAAATTTATAAAAGGAAATTCACTTTTCAAAGGTAATATTGTTTAAATTTATGTGGACATGGTGCTTAGAAGCAATATAATATGTGATTATCTGTATGTAAAGATAATATGACTTTTTTTTTTTTTTTTTTTCTTTGAATAAGGATCGTCGACTTATTGGTTACGATATAGCATCTATCATATTTAGTTTGCAGAATATATGTATTATATATGTGACCTTGAAAAAATTTAACTAGTTTCCATACAATTTTGCCTTTTTTTTTATTCTTGAGCAATGCTAGACTTTTTTAAATAGAACTTGAAATTTCATTAACACGAAGTGGCGTACAACGAGAGGCCCAAGGAGAAGCGAAACATAGAATAAATACAAACTTAACATTTAGCCCTATCCACTAGAAGAACCCTGCGAATCATAGGAGAGCTGCGAACCTGTCACTTGTTGAGGATATTCCGGTTGCCTTAGCAACATGTGCCAGAATCATGCTACCTTGTTGTAGTCCCTTTAGGGTGCCTCACTTTCCGACTTTTAAAAAGAAACGAAGCTCACAAGAACCTTGAACAATCGAGTCCTAGCTCTCCATTACAATTGCACACTAAAGGCATCGACCACCACGGCCGAATCGGACTCGATAATTACTTGGAGAAAGGCTCCCGGCTCCTTGTAAACGATTCCTTCCTCAGCCACGAGAGCTTAGTGACCTTAACAACATAAGCTCCATTCAAAACTTTGCTACTCGCGGCAATCACCAAGCCTACCTTATCTCGGGACAACCACACCCGCACAGGACATACTCCTCTCCCCCGCGTGCTCATCCAACATTTATTTTATAATATTGAGCGGGGGAGCCACCCGACTCCATCGGTGGTTGTTGTTTCAAGCCACAACAGCGCGACAACATCACTATATCACTCACGGTGCGCCCTAGCAATGTTCCAAATGCAGGAGGGAAGAGCCACCTGACTCATGAACCACCTTATTCGGTTGTGCCAAATAGCCAGAGGCGTTACAAAGAAGATTTCGGTCACGTGGGGTACTGCGTCGAGTTCAATGCTAAATCCACCAAGTTGATGTTCACTGACGGGTTCCTTGGAACCCAGAAATATGCCAATTCCACCAAACATCCCACAAGCTTATCCTGATGTATTAGGCATGGCTGGTGCTTTCAAAAGTCTTTCTCCACAAGGGGACACTTGGCCCGATGTTCGAGACCACGCAGCGAGTTAAGCTAGTGGGCGGCCAGATCCATGCAAGCCTTCAGAAAAATCCTAATCTTGGCGAGGGAGCCTCGGGTTTTGCCACATTTTCTTCCACAGAGTGAGTCCTGCAATCACTAGTGGAGCACTCTAACCACAGTTTTCTACAAGGGGAAGAGCAACATAGTATGCCTCTTGACAGTGAAAACACCACGCTTATTCCCGTCCGTGATACTATCTCAGGCGAGGCTAGCTAAGGGGAATGTTCGAGAATAGTTTACGACCCGAGGAGGAAAAACCTCTTCCTCTGTCCACCTTCCCGACACCTTGTATCCTCATCGATTAGTAGTGATACCATTGGAAAATCTTCAATATCTTGTTGGGGAAGGCAGTTTTGTGGGTAGTTGGGGTGAGCGACCACTTATCTTCCCATGTGAATCATTTTACCATTGCCTACCCGCCACCTCGTACCCACTGTAATCAACGCTAAGCTATTGTATATGCTCCGCCACGCATAGGAAGGATTGCAACCAAGCTTTGCTCACAAAATATCCTTGTAGGGAAAGTACTTAACTTTGTATATTCTTGCGATCGAGGGAGCAAGGATTCATGAAGGATTCATCATGCTTGTAGATAACATTGCTAGATTGAATACTTGTGAGTTACGAAAGCCTAAACCCACTGTGCTTTTGGTTTACATTTTCCCCCCAACTAACCATAGCCATTTAGCTTCTTGATCTCTACGCCCCACCAAAAGTTCCTTTCCATCCTTTCGAGTCCTCGCATATACTTTTGGGAGTTAAGAAAGCGGCTCGTAGCATAAGTTGGAATTGCACATTAACAGGCTTTGATTAATATCTCCTTCCTCAAAGATTAGAGCATTTTTCCTTCCATCTGAGAGTTTTTCCACCTTCTCTTTTATTTTACGCAAAGACTTGATTCTTCGACTTGTAGTGCGATGGGAGGCCGAGAGATACTTCCAGCAGGTCTTGCGGTCCCAGATGCACAGGACCTCATTTACGGTTTTGAGAGGGAATTGTGGCTAAGGTCACGAGGACTTCTACGTGTTGATTTTTGCCACAGTTTGCCTCATAGAGCTCGAGGATTTCCATAAGCATACTAACTTCCCTCACTTTCGGCCTTGCAAAAAGCAGGCGTCATCAAAAATAAATGTGGCGACACTTGGCTGACCCCACACGCCATGGAACACCATTGAGATTTTGTCTATTGCTAACATCGTCTATAAAGAGCTGAGAGAAGGCTTCACGTACGAGAGAAGAAATAAATAGGAGGAAAGGGGGATCCCCACAGTCTAAGTCCTGGTTGGGAGATATTGCCGTGAGCCTCCCCATTAATTAGAATAGAGTACGAGACGGTTGTAATACATTCAAACACCACATCCAATCCATTTCATGAAAACCCATCCTCTCATTACCTTTTCTATAAATCCCATTCGACCACGTGGTATGCCCCTTGCTCATATCTAGTTTGACCGCCATATAGCCATCATTTCCACTCTTTTATGCTCTCGGGTAATGCATTAGCTCAAAAGCAGCAAGCACGTTTGTGGAGTGATTGGTCTGAGAGGAAGGCGCTTTGATTTTTGAAATTGGCCCGGGCGACACGGCTTTGGGGCGGTTGGCCAGCACTTTGGATGCAGGTTTGTAAGCCACATTACAGGGCGTGGGACGAAAATCTTTCATTCTAATAGGCATTTCACTTTTGGAACAAGAGTTATATAAGTGTTATTAATATCGATTGTAATTACATTCGAGTTAAGTACATTTAACACCATACTGCAACATCAGCAGCCTCTGATATCCCAATATTTACGTGGTAAAATAAAGTGACATACCATGCAGGCCGGGCGCTTTGGTCGGTGCATTGTCTAGAGTTTCCTGACTTCCTCGGCAGTGAACTCTGAGTAAGTGCGGCGTTCATTTCGGCCCACGACACTTTGGTGGGGATCGGGCGGAGTTACCTCTTCCACACGTGTGGGTGGTGGAGAGATGTAGATGTCTTCAAAGTAGTTAATTGCTGTCTTGATTATACTCTCCTTGCTTTCACACCATGCTCCTCGTCATTCCTGACCCAATAATTGTATTCTTGCGCCTTCTCTACGTGCACGATGATGAAGGTATTTCGTATTACGATCACCTTCCTGACCATTGCACCCTTGACCTTTGTTTGCCACCTGACTCCTCATCATCCAACAACATTAATTTCCTTCCTTAACACATTGATTTCAGCCCCATTTTGCCTGCTTGCGTGTCCTCGCGGTTGCTTCGCTTAGAGCAATGCTAGACTTTTATGTCTAATAAAATAAATCCCACATGCGTTAGGAATCATTTTCAACTGGTAGATTTGAGTGTGAAAGCAATTGCTTTTGTTGAATAAAAAACATAACCATTGTTGTCTCATCAATTTTCAATATATGATGTTACATCCAATCCATAATACTATTTTGACACCAAATTAAGATGCATCGTAGAAAAAAAATCAATGTTTTTGGATTGCATATATCATATATATGCAGTATTATTAAAAATGAAATTTGATTATGGCAAAAAGCTTGTTAATAACTTAAAAATATGATTAAAAAATCACATTTTCAAATTATGAATACAACGTATAAAACAAACACCGCCCTTTTATTATCTTGAGTTGATTATAACCCAAAGCAAACAAAGACCTCTTTTGTAGTCTAGATATGTCATATTGGTCACATGTTAAGGGATAGGAAAAACACCATCATAAAAATATATGTATTAATTTCAAACCCAAGTACAATAATTTAGATGTAGTATATTAAGTTTCTCAATTTTTATATGTAACTTTGAATTTAATAATTCATTGTGGGAAATATTAACATTATTTATGTCGGAATTGATCGATAAAACCAAATGTTTAAGAAATTTAACTTATGAGCCTTATTATTTGTGTGTCTGAATCTTTTAAGCACAAGTTCTTATTATGAATGATGTCTACAGATTATCAATAGTATTCTTTCTTTTTTTGATAAAAAAGGAGAAATTCATTCAACTAAAGAACAGAACTAGAAACAACAGGGAGGACAAAGCCTGGAATAATTGTGGCCATAAATTAATAGCATTCATGTACAACAAGACAAGGTCACAAAAAAAAAAATCTGCCCACGTGTTTTTCCTTTTTAAAGCTAAATTATTACTAGATAAGATGGGAAGCTGAAATCTGCCGTCGAGTTATTGAGCAAATATTCCAAAAACATTAAAAGATAAACAGACAAAGTGATCCCTCTCTACTACGCTATATATACCATTTCCACTTGATCACCAATTCACCATCCTCAAACATCAACTTGAAAAACACAAATAAGTGAAATAACTATGAAAATGAGGGGTTTTGTGCTTTGGTTATTGTTTTTTTTTGTGGTAAATTGTGCTTTGGTTGTGTTGTTGTCTTCAAGGAGGCTATATCAAAATTAATAAACTTATTCACGAAAATACATCTTAAGACTTTAAGAGTTCGTCTCTCTCTTTTAAATATCACTTTTACATTATAAGCTTTTGGTAGCCAAAGCCATATCACCATGTCTTAACTATTTTATTCTAAGAAAAATGAACAGTAGGGGAATAAAATTCACATTCAATGAGAAGTTGAAAATCAAATAGCTGTCAGATTCTACTATTCCCACTTATTAACAAATTAACAATTTCCTTAATGGATAACAAAACTAAACAAATAGTTATATGCTTTTTCTTTTTTTTTTTCTTTTTTTCTTTTTTGAAACAAATAATTATATGGTTGACAATGTTAGACCTCAATCAAAATTAAGGCTGGTCATCTTATTCTAACCTTTTCCTATATATTCGAACACGGCTTATGATCAAACTTTACAGTATTAATTTGTATATAGGTAAAAATATAACTAAAGAAACATATATACTACTTAGGTTATTAAGAGTTCGTGAGATTACTTGTGAGTTCTTATGTTTCAAAACTCTGGCCAAACGTCTGCACATCATTAAACAATTCATTTATGTAATTATATAGTGAATGTGAGATAGGAGATATATAATATATTACCAAAAAATAATCAAGTGCTCAAAAAGTATTAGACATTTTGTCAAGAAATTAAAAAAGAAGTCATGGATCCTCTGTATGGGTAATGATATTTAATTTTGTACACCTATAACGTATCTAGCAGGGGACCATAACACAATTTCTAACTTGATGCCTATGGTGTTCAGTCTATAGGTGGTACATTTTCATTTCCTGAATTGTAAGGTGTTTGGGAAGAACACGTGGCAGTGAATGATTGAAGTGATAATACCATGAATCATGCTGATAGACCGATGGTCAATACAAGAAAATGAAATATGATGCCCTCTGAACAACAAGTCGAAAAGGCTAAGGCCAAATTTATGGGATATTCTCACTTTTCTTGAGCATATCCTTTCTTTCTTATTTTTAAAAAATTTAGGTTAACATGTAAAATTTATTCTTTTTATGTTTCACCAAAATTTATTATAGTCTTCTAACTTTGTTTTTATTAATTTAAGTCCTCTAACTTTTAAGTTTATTTAATTAAGGTTTTTGTCATTTGTTATATGTTATGAGGTAAATTTCTAAATTTTAAATTTTCTTAATTTTTATATTAAAAAAATTAATAAAAGTTAATAAAAATCTTTAATTGAATAAATATAAAACTTAGAGTATTGAAATGAACAATGCAAAATTATAAGACTGAAATGAATGCCTAAATTTATAAAGGAAATTATCTTTTCAAAGGTAATATTGAGATTGATGCGGACATGGTGCTTAGAAGCAATATAATATGTGATTATCTTTAAGGATAATACAATTTTTTTTTTGGCTAAATAAGGATCATACAACTTATTGGTTCTGATAGCATCATAGTGTTAGTTTATAAGAATATATGTATTATGAAAGAATTTAACTAGTTTCCAAACCTGTTTTTCCTTTTTTTAATTTTATTTTATTTTTATATTCTTGAGCAAGTGGAAACACATGTCTAATAAATAAATCCACATAGGTTGGAATAATTTTTCATTTTAGTAGATTTAAGTGTTTGGATATTGTTGGCTTGAATGTTTGACAACGAAAATAATTTTTAAATGTGTGAATAATTAATCGTAGGGCCAGGTTTAAAGAAAAATTTGTTGAAATCAGATGCTTTGCGGTCAAAGTGAGCAGTGCACGGGACCACGAGCAAATGCGAGGCAGCGTTTTTTCCTTTCATCGCAATACAAACCCAGCCTTAGTGTCAGAAACCATTGCTTTTCTATTATATAAAAAATATAACCATTATTTGTCTCATCAATTTTCAATATATGATGTTACATCCAATCCATAATGCTATTTTGACACCAAATTAAGATGCATGCATGAGAAAAAAAAATCAATGTTTTGGAATTTGGATTGCATATATCATACATATGCAGTATTATTAAAAACTAAATTTGATTATGGCAAATACTTGTTAATAACTTAAAAACATAATTAAAATCACAATTTCAAGTTATGAATACATTTGGCCAATAAAACAAACTACCCTTTGTACACTATTATAATCCATTGATTATAACTAGAAGCAAACAAAGACCTTTATTTGTAGTCTAGATATGTCATATTGGTCACATGTATAGAAATAGGAAAACACTATCATAAAAATTAATATATGTATTAATTTCAAACTCAAGTACAATAATTTAGATGTAGTATATTAAACATTATTTATGTCAAATTGATCAATAAAACCAAATGTTTAAATTTATGAACATTATTTGTGTATCTGAATCACTAGCGCAAGTTATTTATTATGAATGATGTATACAGATTATCAATAGTATTCTTTCTTTTTTTGATAAAAAAGGAGAAATTCATTCAACTAAAGAACAGAACCTTCACCAGAAACAACAAGGAAGGCAAAACCTGGAATAATTTACGGCCATAAATTATTAGCATTCATGTACAACAAGACAAGGTCACAAAAAAAAAATCTGCCCACGTTTTTTTCCTTTTTAAAGCTAAATTATTACTAGATAAGATGGGAAGCTGAAATCTGCCGTCGGGTTATTGAACAAATATTCCAAAAATATTAAAAGATAAACAGACAAAACTTGATCCCTCTCTACTACGCTATATATACCATTCCACTTGATCACCAATTCACCATCCTCAAACATCAACTTGAAACACAAACAACTATGGAAATGAGGTTTTGTGCTTTGGTTATTTTCTCTTTGTTGTTGTCTTCATTCCAAGGAGGCTTGGCTGAACAATGTGGTACGCAAGCAGGGGGTGCTCTTTGCCCAAATGGGTTGTGCTGCAGCCAGTGGGGCTGGTGCGGCACCACAGCTGCTTATTGTGACGATGGTTGTCAAAGCCAATGTAGTGGTGGCGGTGGCGGTGGTGGTGGCGGTGGCGGTGGCGGTGGTGGTGAAGGAGGAGATATTGGAAGTATAATTTCAAGCGATGATTTTGATCAGCTACTACCGTATCGTAATGATGCTGCCTGCCCTGCTAAGAATTTCTACACTTACGATGCTTTCATAGAAGCTGCAAATTCCTTTCCTGGCTTTGGCACAACTGGGGACACAGACATTCGTAAAAGAGAGATAGCTGCTTTCTTAGGCCAAACTTCACACGAAACTACCGGTAGTTCACTTTACCTTACTAATTAGTATAATTAAACAAATTGTTACGGATCATAGATGACATGAATACCATACTATTGAATATTGATTGCTAAAGGAAAACATGATTTTGTCACATGCCATAGTCTATAATGATAACATTCTTTCTTTATTTTACATCTATATGAAAGAAAAAACAAAAAGGGTCAAAAAATACTTTGGTAAAGTGAATTGATTTTCAATTCTAATTTAAAGTTATTGCTTTTAATCGTTAATGTATTCAAGGGTAAAAAAAAAGTGTATTATTAAAAAAAAAAAAAAAAAAACTAACAATGACTTTGCTACATGAGTTATACAATTTTTTCTTTAATGAATTAATATACGTTGTACATGTAGGGGGATGGCCAGAAGCACCTGGTGGCCCATACTCTTGGGGGTATTGCTTTGTTAGGGAAATAAGCGGTGGATTATACTGTGCATGGAATCCCAATTATCCTTGTGCTTCTGGTCAAGAATATTATGGCCGTGGTCCTATCCAACTTTCATGGTTAGTACATGACCTTATAATCCAAAGTTTAATGATCTAAATTTTGTACTTTAGAGTCACAATAATTTTATTGCATATTTCACATGATAGTGTCAATGATAAATCTATATAAGAATCAATAATAATTTACTCACTCGAAAATATTGTCCATGTAACATTACTCTTTGTACTAACACTATTGTCATGTACACTAAATCACTAATTATGATAATTTAGGAACTATAACTATGGGCAGTGTGGAAAAGCCTTAGAGTTGGATCTACTGAACAACCCAGACCTTGTGGCCACTGATCCAATTATTTCATTTAAGGCAGCACTCTGGTTCTGGATGACTCCACAGTCACCAAAGCCATCATGCCATGATGTAATCACTGGAAATTGGAGCCCGTCTAGTGCTGACATTGTAGCTGGTCGGCTTCCTGGCTATGGTACCACCACAAACATCATCAATGGTGGCCTTGAGTGTGGTCGAGGTACGAATGCTCAGGTGGAGAGTCGCATTGGATTCTATAAGAGGTATTGTGACTTTTTTGGAGTTGGCTATGGTGACAACCTTGATTGCTACAGCCAAAGCCCTTTTGGAAATGGGCTGTTGGTGGACACTATGTAATTCAATAGTCCAAAATTCTGAATCTAGATTACTGGATTTAGTCTGTGGACACCATGTTCTAGTCCTAGCTTTCTAAATTACTTTGTATTACCTTATGGTCTTGTGGTTAAAATGAAGAATAAAGATCCTTTGATTAATCGGAGAGGTTAATCAAGGGTTTGATGGAAGAGAAATATGGATGTTGTTGTTACTATTAAAAGTAATGTTTTTCTTTATTATTTAGTGAAGTAATGTTAAATGTTTGTGTAGCTATCCTCTCCAAAAAAAAGAAAAAAAAAATTACACAAATATTAAAAGTAATTAAAGTGAATTAGAGTATCTCCAACAAACGAGGTAAACGCAAAATCCTCTCTATTTTAGAGAGTTAAAAAAAAAAATATTGATCCAACAGTCTCAGTCACTCTATAAACAAGAACAATAACTTTTTTGGTCTATAGTGCTACTATTTATTATTAAAAAAAAAATTTAATTGAATAAAAAATTAACTCAACCCAATTAAAATATTCAAGGTTATTTCAATAGCTACAAATCTCAATCCACCTCCTTTCTCTCAAGAGTGCCAATACTATCTGGATGGGGCGTAAAACCCTAGTTTTACGCACATCAATCACATTGTGCCACGTTAGCTAATTGCAAACTAAAGAATAAAACTTATCATGCATAATCTTGCCTCTAAAAATTATATACCAAAATTGTATCTTCCTTAGAAGTCAAAACCAACCAAACCTCCAAGCCGACTAAGAAATTGCCCCAGTTGCCGAAAATGCTGCCCAAATTAAACCTCTAGAGATGTTGCCAAAATCCGCCGATTGTGGGGTTCATTTTTGTTTTCTAGATTTTGTAAAATAAAATTAAGAGGGAGGAAGAGAGATCACCAAATCATTGACAACGGTGGACCGTTGGTGGGTGAAGTCACTAATGACTTCTTCAGCTTCTTTGTGCTTCCGATAACATCACAATTGCTAACATCAACACAGAAGTACATTAATTTGTTGGTTTGTTTTTTTTGGTTTTAATGAGATTTTAATTGGGTGTTAACGTGGTGTTATATTATTGGTAGTGTAACATCCAGAAAAAATTTAAACTCTTCTCTCAAATGTCTCTAAACTCAGAGACAAGGTCAACATAAATCAGAAAACAAAATCTTGTTTTCATAAACCTAATCAAATCAGGGGGGGGGGGGGAATACAAAAGAAGAAGACAGAAACCGATCTGTGATCTGATCATCTGGGTTGCATGCATGTTCTTGGCTACGGCTGATGCAGGATACAGAAGCATCAAGAAGTAGAACACGTTTACCTCTAGAAGACAAGAAACAGAACACGTTTGCTTCTGAAAATAACCTCAAATCCACGAGGGTTTCTTGAATCTACAAGGGCCCTTGAATCCACAAGAAGAAAGGGTTCTAAAATCCACTAGAGAAATAATAAACAAAAGTCTAAATTTTTATTAATATCAATAATTGTTAAAAAAAAAAAAAAGCGTTTACAGACTTAGAGGCCAATATAAGGACTCCGTAAAACTTGACATACAAGAAAATATATTCTAAAATAACTCTTAGTTAATACCTAACCATAACATGAACCAAATTTGACCAAAAAAACATTAAAAACACCTAAAAATGAGGAAATAAATCACCTAAACCTAAAATAACGTTTTTTACATAAAAATACCAAAATTAAATAATTATAAAAATTAAATTGTAGGTTTTGTCCTACATCAGACCCCTACACTTGAAACAAACTCGTCCTTGGGTTCATCTTTGAAATCTTAAATCTTCTGCTCCAAATAAACAAATACTTTGAATACTTGAGCGCCTTGATCTTCTTTCCATACTTGCAACTCATCAATGGAATAAAAAAATTAACCTGGATTTCTTTTTCCTTGGTCTTCATGTAATTGTAGAGATTTACCAAGTAAGAATTGACAATTGAATCAAATCTATCAACCCCAATAAAATCAATAAACTTCAATATATCGCTTACCACCAAAATAAAAGGATCTTGAGATTGACAATTATATGATTTGATTCGTTGAGATCCTTGAAACTTTCCTCTTCAATTTCATCCTCAATGGCCTCTACCATCTCGACTTCAAGACCTTTCTCTACAATAGGATCTTCATTATTCTCCTCCACAATAATCTTGATTTTAGGATCTTCTTCCATAACAAGGCATTCATTAATTTCTTCAGAAATCTATATATTTTGTTCTTTGACTTCTACATAATCTTCAAGAACAATATTTTCTTCAACATGCAATTCTTCCTTTAATGGTGGAATATTTGGCTCTTCAAAATAATTCAAGTATAAACTTCTTAGCCAACAATAATCTTGTTTTGTGTACGACAAAAGTTCATCACAATCCTAAGGATAAAAGTTGATAGCAAGCATCTTTTTCATCTTTGGCCATGAAACAAATTTTGTCTTTACCTTGTCTAATTCTATCAGATTGTATTCGTTCCCACCAACGTAAGGCATACCCACTAAGTTTATACAAAGCAAGTTTATCTTTTCTCTCATAATAAATACTCTCAAAGTCAAATAAATCCTCTAAATCAAGTAAGCAATCAAGAAAATCTTCTTTATAAAAATAACCATTAAAACTTGTAATTCTTTTATAAGGTATATATGAAATTTGCTTACCAATAGGTTGCTTGTGAGTTATGTCTCCACGACAGTTATCCCTATTGTTTCCATGCTCCAACGACGGCATCCTAGCAAAAATATTTGAGTGCTAGGTGTACGTCACGTAATACTTTCTAAGTTTTCTGTCACCGGAATTGCTACCGTCTCATACGTCAGCCACCAAACCAGGATAAGCCAAGACTCTGATAACAACTGATGTGGGAATGCGGAAGCATCTAGAAGTAGAACACGTCTACCTCTAGAAAACAATAAACAAAACATGTTTGCTTCTAAAAATAACCTCGAATCCACGAGGGTTCCTTAAATCCACAAGGAGAAAGGGTTCTAGAATCCACCAGAGAAACAATAAACTTTATTAATATAAATAATTGTTTAAAAAAAAAAGTTTACAGACTTAGGGGCCTATTTAAGAGCTCTGTAAAACTTGACAGACAAGAATATATATTCTAAAATATATCCTAGTTAATACCTAACCATAACAGGAACCAAATTTGACCTAAAAAAGTTTAAATGCACTTAAAAATAAGGAAATAAATCACCTAAACCTCAAATAACGTTTTTTACCTAAAAATACCAAAATTAAATAATTATAAAAATTAAATTATAGATTCTATCCTACATCAGTGGCATGAAGGACAGTTGAGTGGACGATGTGGCTTTGCACAATGAAGGCCAAGTGCTGGAAACAAGTTCTACAGAACTCGTGAAGGCTGTTGAAGTCTTGAAGAGTGTTGATACTCATTTTGAAAAGCCAATAGGAGGAAGAAGCCCAACAATATGGGTAGAAAAGAGTTAGTGAACTGATAGAAAACACCATTAAGCCCGAATGGCAGGAATAATGGATCATAAGCCCATAAAGCAAATAAATGGGTCTTGAGGAAAGCAAACGGGTCTAGAGGAGCACAGAGAAAAAAGTAGTAAACCCATGGGTATTATCTGATGTAGAAAAGCAAGAATGGGCCACAGCAGGCCCGAAGTAATGAAGTAAAAAAGTAAGGGGTTGATGGAAAACCCATGATCCCCAAGGATGAAGAATAAAGTAATTGGGCCAAGAAAGCCCAAGAGAGTTAGTAAAAGCCCATGGGAATGCATAATTAGAAAATGGGCCGAGGATACCTAAGGAAAGCAAATGGGCCAAGGATGCCCAAGGGAAAAGAAATGGGCCAAAAGAGCCTACAAGCAATGTAATGGGTCAGGAAAGCCCAAAAGTAGCATGAGTATAAGCCTAATGGCTAAACTGAGACATTGTAACTAATGAAGGGAAGAATACACAGCAGGCCCGAAAAAGGCCCAGCAAGCATGGGTCAAATAACACCACGGCAGGAATAGCAAAGTGGTATGGCAAAAATGGCAACAAGACTATGGAAGGAACAAACTATAGGCTCAGGAAGGGAAAACCCACGATCAGGCAAGGCCCAGCCCTTGAAAGGAGCAAGCCAATAAAGAATGGAAAATCATAAGACAGTTCACGCCATAAGAGGTCAAGAATGAGCGGCAGAATGCACAGACGAGTCTCTAGACCATGGCAAACGCATGAGCAACGGACAAGCTTTTGGCATACACGAGAAGTGGAGCACGCGCAAGGCCCAGGCACTACCAACTTGTACCCAGCCAATACAGGAGTGGTGGGTCATGGGAGGTAAGAGGGGGTATGGTCTGACAGTGGGGAGAAGGGAAAGCCTATGCTGGGGTTCCCGCTCAAACTCTTTTTGGGGAAGTGTCCTGCTGGAATGACATACCACCCAAAAGAGGGAAGATGAGTTGGAACCACTAGGTGCATGCCATGAGGGATAGTAAGAGAGAATGCCACGGTGAGCAAGCAAACAAAATAATCTTCTTTGTCTAGTAATAGGGAGTGGCACAGCTAGCACAGGTAAGTGGTGATGGCTGGACAATTGACAAACCAGTAGGTGGTCCGGAAGAACACCCTAAACCAGACAAAAGTAGTTAAAGGCTAAAATGGTAAAACTAGTCACGACAGACAATATATAAAAGGCCCTCGCCGTGCACAGTAGCAACGCAACACGGTAGCAACCTCTAGGAGAATCACGCACCATCACCATAGCACCACACGAGCAAGCATTAAGGAGGAAAGAAAAGAGTGGGAAAGAATCCAAGTAACAGAACGGAGAGAAAAGAAAAAAGAAAAGGAAATAAAGTGTTGAATGGCAGACATGCACCAATAGGCTAATCCATTCTCTCCCTCTAAAAGCCTACCCTCTGTTGAGAATAAAGAACTCGTTTGGGCACAAGCCATGCAGGCCCGTCTCCTTAGAGTGGATAGTTTCTACGGCAGGATTATCTTGTGAGGTTATCCACGTTGAGGAAGTGGTTCCCTCCTTGGCTTTAACCCCGTAATACAATTGAACATGGCAAACCGATCTTTCTCTTCTTTGATTTTACCACTTATTGCTATTGCTTCTCCTCTTGTCTTTGCAATTTCACCTATAATGTGTTCTTTTTCCGTGCTTTCATTAAGGATCTCTTACTTATTTTGCCTAACAGTGACGTATTGCTTTTATCATTGTTTTATTGCATTTATCTGCCATAACTTTTTCTATAGCAATTTCATCAGCCATGGGCATGTGAGTAAAGTCTCGGTAAACGGGGCATAGTTTGTGCACAAGCCGGAAGGTGAGTTCCAATTGGACCGGTCCCAACTCTCTTATCCAAAACACATGGACCCAGCACGGCAGGAGGTAGTCCAGCCCAAAATCACAAAAGGCCCACCACAAAGAGATATCAAAGTGCTCTATCTTTCTGTGTCTCTGCGTTTGATAGCAAATGTGTGGTTCTCGGTTATTAGGTAAAGATAAAAAATGTGTGGTAAAGACTAAAGATAATGACCCTATGCTTTTTCTTTACTTTTTTTTTTTTTTGGTAAGAAAAATTAGAAAGTGGTAAAGATTAAAAAAAAAAGTTTTTTTTTTTTTTTAGAATGAAGTGGTAAAGATAAGTTCATTAATAGTTCAATGCTAATAATAATCCAAAATCACTAATTAAAGAAAGAAAATAATAATAATAATCAGAAAATAATAATAATAATCCAAAAATACACCCCCTAAAAATTAATGAATAAATCCATTTCAATTTGTATACACTGATAAATTTCAAAACTAACATAGATTTGATTAATATCAAATTACATCGAATTTTTAAAGGACTTGTACAAGACTAACATAGATGTGATAGATTCAAAATTGCATTAAAGACTAACAAATATAAATACTGCAAGCATGAAAGTTAAATTTAGATGCTCATATGACTTGCTATATCGTTGTTGCAAGTACCCCACGAGATCTGATTAAATGGTCCTATGACGGTTTGAAAAGCATGACCGCTAAAATTATTATATAAAAAAAAAAAGATTGTCGGAAAATATGATAGTCGAGATATTTAAAAAAATATAATTGCTGAAATTTGAGAAATTTAATAATTGAGAATGAATAAAGGAAATTTTTTTTTAAATATATTAAAAAATGAATAAAGAATGATGGAGAAATAATATTTTAATAATATAGAGAAATGATAAAATGTCTATTGGAAAGCACATTTGAAAAACAGGTAAGCAAAAGTAACTATTCACTTTCCAAATGGAGTAAAAATAGAGCTAAGCTGTTGTAGCTCTTAGCTCTTTGAAAGTCCTGTTACTAAAATAGCAGCATGTTATACAAAATAGCAGCTCTAGAGGAAGCCCGTTACAAAATATAACATTTCCTACGGTGGAACCAAACCCAACTCCACCCATAATTCTCTCGACCTTGAAAGCCCAAGATCTAACAAGGCCCAAAGGCAATAGCATAAATTGGGCTTGACAAAATGTAAAAAAGGCCCTTCATCAGACCTCCATTGTATGCTATGGACCATGAACCCTTATTTTTGCAGCAATAAGTAAATTGTCATCTATTAAAGTTCTACTTTTCACACACATGGACAAATTTCTTAATTTTTGATCTTGCCATATAGAACTTTGTTTAGCAACACATGATGAGAGTTTATTAAATGACAATCTCCTGACTGTTTAGGAAATCTATTTTGTGTTCTAGTGTAATATGAAAATATAACTCTGTGTTGTCTATGTTATTTAAGCTCTTCTTTTTAGATCTCTTCATCTGAAATGATTCAAAACTATTTCGTGTGTCAATACTTTCAAGTTTCAACCAGTGGCAAAGTTAGGAAATTTTCTTGGGGGGGGCCAGTAAGTACATTTTTGTGTAATTTTTAGATTTATTACCAAATGTAAAAGAAATTAATGAAAAGTGAAAAGCTAGGGGGGCCTTGGCACCCCCTGGCTCCGCCTATGCTTTCAACCTTGTATTCATAGAATACAGCGTTGAAATATGGGAACATAAAATAGTTTTGAGTACCTTATGGGTAAAGAAGCTTGGGAAAAAAGAGCTCAAAATTTTAAATAACACATGCTTTTATTTTTGGATCACGCTAAATAGATGAATGGTTCAATGTTATTCCTTAAACATTGCCGTGGTATTGTTATTTTAATGAACTTTCCATTATGTGTGGCTAAAGAAAGTTCTAAATGGCTAGATCAAAGTCGAAAATTTTGTTCCATTCATGAAATACAACTTAAGACTCAAAGAGTTTATTTATCTCTTTTAAAAAATGAGAAATGGTAAAAGCATACAATAGGGTCTTGTAAAAGGATCTTACAACTAATTTGTAATTAGAAAAATCATGCATACATTGTAAGCTTTTGAGGAATAAGGTTTTCTCTCTCAAGTAATGTTAGGAACACATAAATTTTCACATGGCAAGTTGTAAATAGTGGAGGTCAAATGGTGGGTCCATTAGTCCACACACCACTCACAACTCGCCACGAGGCGAGTTGTGGCAAAATTGTGGGACTTTATGTGTCCTTAGTATTATTCTTCTCTCCAAACTAGTTTAGAGAGAAATCTATATGAAAGAAAAAGAAAAAGAAAAAGAAAAATGACAAAAAATACTTTGGTAAAGTGATTGAATTTCAATTCTAATTTAAAGTGATTGCTTTTAATCATTAATGTATTCAATGGCTAAGATCACTCATGGATTACAATTTAAAGATAAAGTGTATTATTTTTTTAGAAAAACAACAATGACTTTGCTATATGAGTTATACAATTTATTTCTTTAATGAATTAATTTATGTTTTACATGTAGGGGGATGGCCAACTGCACCTGATGGCCCATACGCTTGGGGGTATTGTTTTGTAAAGGAACAATTCCCAGGATTATACTGTGCACCGGCCGGACCCCAAATATCCTTGTGTTCTGGGTAGGGAATATTATGGTCGTGGTCCTATCCAACTTTCATGGTTAGTACATGACCTTATAATCCACAGTTTAATGATCTAAATTTTGTACTTTAGAGTCACAATAATTTTTATAGCATATTTCACATGGTAGTGTCAATGATAAATCTATATGAGAATTAATAATTATTTACTAACTCGAAAATATTGTCCACGTCACATTACTTTTTGTACTAACACTATTGTCATGTACACTAAATCACTAATTATGACAATTCAGGAACTATAACTATGGGCAGTGTGGAGAAGCCTTAGGGTTGGATCTATTGAACGACCCAAACCTTGTGGCCACTGATCCAATTATTTCATTTAAGACAGCAATCTAGTTTTGGATGACTCCACAATCACCAAAGCCATCATGCCATGATGTAATCACCGAAAAATGGAACCCATGTAGTGCTGAGTCCTGACAATGCAGCTAATCAGTTTCCCGGCTATGGTACCATCACAAACATCATCAATGGTGGCCTCAAGTGTGGTCAAGGTTGGAATGCTAAGGTGGAGGGTCGCATTGGATTCTATAAGAGGTATTGTGTCTTTCTTGGAGTTGACTATGGTGACAACCTTGATTGCTACAACCAAAGGCCTTTTGGAAATGGACTATTGGTGGACACTTAAGTAATTCAATAGCCCAAAATTCTGAATCTAGATGACTAGATTTAGTCTGTGGACACCATGTCCTAGTTCTAGCTTTCTGAATTACTTGGTATTACCTTGTAGTCTTGTGGTTTAAATGAAGAATAAAAATCCTTTAATTAATTGGAGAGGTTAATTGAGGGTTTGATGCAAAGACAGAGATGAATGTTGCTATTAATTAATATTAAAAGTAATGTTTTTCTTTATTATTAAATGAAGTAATGTTAAATGTTTACACATCCATCCTCTCCGTAAAAAGAAAATTTTTTTTACACAATTGTTAAAAGTAATTAAAGTGGATTAGAGCATCTCCAATAGTTGAGAATGAATAAAGGAAAATTTAAAAAAATAAAATAAAAGAAGAATAAAAAAATGAATAAAGAATTATGGAGAAATAATATTTCAATGAAATAGAAAAATGATAGAAAGTATGTTGTAAAGTGCATTTGAAAAAACAAAAAAGTAAAAGTAATTGTTCACTTTCCAAATTAATTACGTGAAAATATAGCTAAGCTGTTGGAGCTCTTAGCTCTTTGAAAGTCATTTTACAAAATAGCACCGTGTTATACACCATTGGGAAACATTCCGTGAATTAAGTGGGTAAACTTTAGAGGAAGCCTGTTACAAAATAGCAGCTCACTTCTCGCAGTGGAACCAAACCCAACTCCACCCATAATTCTCTCGATCTTGAAAGCCCAAGATGTAGCAAAGCCCAAAGTCAATAGCATAACTTAGGGTTGACAAAATGAAAATCTCCTAACTGTTTAGGTTGCAAGCGTGATATGAAAATATAATTCTGTGTTACCCATGTTTTTTAAGCTCTTCTTTTCAAACCTATTCATCCGGAATGACTCAAAACTATTTCATGTTCCAGTATTTCAACCCTGTATATTGAATATATATAGGGTTGAAATACTGTGGCCGCGTTTACAAGTGCGGCCTAAGACCGATACATTAGGCCGCGGTTTAAACGTGGCTGTTGGAGTAAAGCTAAGGCCACGTTTAAAACGCGGCTTAAGGAACAGGTCTTAAGCCGCGTTTAAAACGCGGCTATGGGGTAGACCTTAGGCTGCGTTTTAAGCGGGGCTATAGGATCAGGTCTTGGGCCGCGCTTAAAAAGTGCGGCCATAGACAAATCAGTCCTATAGTCGCAGGTTTTAGGCTGCTTTAAAAAATGCGGCCTAAAAAAACGCGGCTATAGGCCAAATCGGGCTACAGCCACGTTTTTTTGCCCTATGGCCACGTTTTTGAAACGCGGCCTTAGAACTGTTTTTTCGTAGTGTGAAATAGTTTTGAATACCTTCAAGATGAAGAAGCTTTAGAAAAAAAGAGCTTAAAAATTTAAATAACACATGCTTTTATTTTTGGATCGCGCTAAAATAGATGAATGAATTGGTTCAATGTTATTCCTTAAACATTGACGTGGTATTGTTATTTAATGAACTTTCCATTGTGCGGCTAAAGAAAGTTCTAGACTGCTAGATCAAAGTTGAAAAATTTGTTCCATTTATGAAATACAACTTAAGACTCAAGAGTTTATTTATCACTTTTAAAGAATGAGAAATGGTAAAAGCATACAATAGGAGTCTTATATACGGATCTTACAACTAATTTGCGATTGGGAAAATCATGCATAATTTTACTTTGTAAGCTTTTGAGGAATAAAATTTCTTTCCAAACTAGTTTAGAGAAAAATCCTTCAATTTATTCTTATATCTTTT
The DNA here is from genome assembly GCA_030021035.2 of Notholithocarpus densiflorus. Lineage (NCBI taxonomy): Eukaryota > Viridiplantae > Streptophyta > Magnoliopsida > Fagales > Fagaceae > Notholithocarpus > Notholithocarpus densiflorus. The sequence continues at coordinate 1,384,901 of JARYZH020000074.1, forward strand.
TATTTGATGTGAATTTTTAAAATCTAATGTTGAATTACATATTCTTTATATTCTTAATATACATGTCAAATTTCATTCAAATCAAATCTTATTTACTATTTGTTCGATAAACTTATTTTTTATGTATAATTTTAGACTGCAAAAACTTTAGAACATACAATCTAATGGTTAAATTTTCAAAATCCACATCCAATAAAAGATGTAAGAGAAGTTTGAAGGGTTTTATTCCAAACTAGTTTGGAAAGAAACCATTTCTGCTTTTGAGTAGACAAGAAGGCCATATACCATGTCTTAATTGTCACCTATTTTAATATTTTTAAAAGGAAAAAAGAAAAAAGAAAAAAAAGGAAGAAATAATTCCATAGAGAGAAAATGGCCAATGTTCTACCAAGGACAAATTCAAGAGTCAAATTACGTTGTTGGAAATTTTAAGGCACCTATGCATGCTCAGTGCATTTACCAATCTCTAATAAGTAAGTAAGGTCTACTTGATGTTTTAATTAAGTATTTAATGGACACAATATTATTTGAATTTATTTCATCAACTCAAGCAAGTAGTAAATTTTATGGAACAGTGGTCTAAATCCAAATCATGTGACAAGACAAGAGATAATGAAAATAATGCACTAATAAAATTAACAAGTGCAAATACATAAATAAAGAAAATAAACTATATATTTTGTGATTTGTGAAAGTTATTAAAAACCGTTTAGTCAATGATTTGGGCTTGATCCTGGTTTTTTTTTTTTTGCTGAATCTTGATCATGGTTACTTACAAAGGCTTATGTAGACTTATGAATTGACAAAAGCATGTAATTCAAACAATAATCCTATTAAGTGTAGACTGTGTTTATTGGTGTGGTTATTGAGACTAGGGATTGATAATATCATCCTGCAAAAAGAAAAGAAAAAAAAGGGGCCTCAGCCTTTTTTACCATAAAATATAACTATTTAAATTCAATCCAGAGAAATCACAATACTAATTATTTTGTGGTTTCCACTCTTGATAATTGCTCTTAATTTTATCATTAGAATTATCTTTTCAAGGATCAAAATGGACTACATTAATAATTTTGGTTTCAAGTATGATTACCCTTAAACCCCATTTTGAATATGAGCCCTTTTGTTTTGAACTCCATATTAATGTTTGAAACTTTAAGGCGTAGCTGAAGACACATCTCTATTAATAGGAGTCCAAATCTTCTGTCCCACTTTTCCTGTTTCACTTTATACTCCACCAATAAAAACTTGCCACGTATTTACCTAATTAATTAAATACTACCATTAATTAATAATGATAATATTAATAAGTCAATAATGATAGTATTTAATTAATTATGTTAACACGTGGCAAGTTTTTATTGGTGGAGTATAGAGTGGAGCAGGAAAAGTGGGACAGAAGACTTGGATTCTATTAATAGATATGTGTCTTCAGCTATGCCTTGAAGTTACAATTGTTCAAACTCCCTATTGCAGGCAACCAACAATATCAATCCCTACCGCATTGGTTAAACAACCACAAGAAGAAACTAGAGATGGGATGATGGATTGCAAGAAATCTCTTTCAGAAACTGGAAGGGATCTTGAGAAGGCAAGGGAGACAAAGGGTTAGCTTTTGCTGATGAAGAATAAGAAATCTTAGCTTTATGATTTTGTCATTTGTCTTGGATTCCGTAGTTGGTTTAGAATCATTATTTATATTCATACATATATAGTATACTCAATTGGGCGAGAGTAGTACTAGGATGGGTGACCTCCTGAGAAGTCCTCATGTTGCACTCTTTTCTTTTTCTTCGCATTTTGTATCAAAAACAGTATACTCAACTCGATTTTTTATATAAAATAAATTGGAGTTTATGATGAAGAGTGACACTAATATTTGGCTTATGTTGACTCATATATTGTATTCTATCTATCTTAAACGTTTTTAAAACCATGAAGTGATTCACCTTCAATGAAATGAATTAGAAGCTCTTTTTATTTTGAGGTTAGTTAATTTCTCTGCTGGGTTTGAGCAATATTTTTGCATTAACACTATTAGGAAGTCATGCCAAATTATGATGAAATGAATATATTTTGACCTCACTCTACTCTTTAGTATAACTTTTTTTTTCCACGTTGGGGGTCCCATTATTTCAATTATTTTATTTAATTATTACTTTTAAGTAAGAGTGTGAGCCTTGCATTAGGTGTTCTTCCACCTGGCCCTTTAAGACATGGATCTACTATTGTCATATTAGTCTTGAAGTGTGTGACATTCTTGCCTTTTGTCATCTTCACAAATATTTTGTAGGTTTGGGAATTGGACTTGAGTAATTTGCTCCTTAAAGTTCCTTATTATTATTATTATTATTATTTTGTTCATCAGGAAGCAAAATTAGGTGATTCTTTATAGGTATGGAATTGTTACCCTCTCTTGTTGACAAAGTGGTCAAAGAAAAGGGTATGTCATGTATAAATGTAAACTTTGTTTTGTTTTTTCATATTGGAACTAAGTCCTTGTTTGAGATCGAGGAGAGAATAAATGAAATGGAAATGAATGAAATGAATAATTTTATAATATTTTTTTCATCCTTTGTTTGTGAGTTTTAATAGAGGGAATGGAAAGTCCATTTGCTTATTTGGAAGTTTAAGTGGGAGAGAGAATGGAATGGGTAAGAAGAAACACTCATTCCTCTCTATTCCCTTAAAAACTAAAATTGTCATTCCCCTCAAAATTGGAAGGAATTGGAGAGAATAAAATTAGATTTAATGAATTTTACTAAAATTCTCAAAATACTTCTATATATTCAACCCTTTATTTTAAAAAAGAGGTCTAATATTAATATTATCATAAAATGATTCTATTTATTTTCCTCTATGTTACTTCCAAACAAAATTACTTATATTCCATTCATTTATTTTAAAACATCTAAACAAAGTTATTTAATTCCATTTCATTTATTTCTTTTCCATTCTTTTCTCTTACTTAAAAAATAGCTAGCCTTTGAGCACGCGCGTGAGAGACTCCTCTATTTTTTGGGTAAGAGTTAATTTAGAATATTTATTATAATTTAGGATTACTACATTTTTTAATCACAAAAAATACCTAGGAGTGTAATCAGTATTATGTGTTTACAGGTGAAATAATTTGAACATTGAAATCATAGTAAAACATAAATAATGTAATTTCTAATTTTTCAAAGAAATGTTTCCATACACCAATAAGTAGAAAATAACATAAAAATTTTGTTGGATTTGATGTAATGATAACATCTTCCTCTTCTCTTGCATACTTAACTCTATGTGTTTATAAAATAAAATAAACATATCTAACTCTATGTCTTCCATTAATATGGGGATTTTCACACCTTATCAGCATAATCATTTAAATGTACAACTTCTCCTCAATATATGAACGATTTAAAATAATAATTAAGCAAAAAACAAAAAACAAACGTTATTAGAAGGAGAAAGTAACAATAAATCACAATTCAGTCTTGAATTTTGTCATAATTTTTTTATCTAATGCCATTACACGGACAAAAATATTAACTCCGTGAGAACTCTATAAAGCTTTAACAAAATAAATTTGTTTACAATGAAGTTGTAGATTTATAGGTCCTATATAACTAAGGTATAGTGTTGCAAATAGCACCTACAATGGGAAATTAGTAGAAATAGAAGTTATTTTGATTTAGATAAGAATTTAAACTTCTTTTTTTTTTTTTTGGAAACTATGAAACATTCAAATATTTTTCAGATTAAATGACGTCCATAACCAAGTTAATACAAAATTAGAAGTAAGCACATATATTAAAAAATTTCACATTTTCGAAAGTTCATGCCTTAATTAAACTATGAGCATTACCAAACAAATTTTGTTGGAAATCATTCTCTTGCATTTCAGAAAATAAAATTGTGACAATGTCCAAAAGATGGTGAACCCAAATCTTCCTGCCAAAAAAAAGATGCATTAGGAAATAAAAAAAATGGATTATAATATTTTTAATTGATCTCCGAAGGATAGCAATTACACAATCATTGAATTAAGAATTTGAATTATTTTGAGTGATCAATATTATCATAATCAAAGATGCATTGTACATAGTGTAAATCTAAAGTCCTTATGGAATTGTTTCTACCAAAAATTTAGGAAAATACCTATTTACTCAACGAATGGTTTGGGTCTTGATTGCATTTGCCAATCTCAATTCCAAGAGAAATTATAAGATCCTTATGGTGGACAAATGACATGGTCTACCATTCCACTAAAAGACTCTCATATGTTTAATATTTCTGAGTTAAAAAAAATTTAAAAAAAAAACTAATTACTAACTCAGCAATTTTAAACAAATGAGAGTCTTTTAGTAGAATACTGGACAAGTGACGTGGTCCACCATGAGGACTGTATAATTTCTCCAATTCCAAACCCGTAAAATGTGTCAAATCCATCGAAGTCATCAATTAGTTGCTAAAGTTTGGCTTAATTTTAAAAAATAACCATTGAAAAGCACAAATTGAACGAATTGTCAAAAAAAAATTACAGATAAAAAGAAACATGAGATTGATGAGAATGAAACTTGGCCTTCACAAATATAAGATAAATATAAAACTGACTAACAAACGTGGAGGTTAGTGATAATAAGGAGATCGTGAGTAAGAAAGTGAAAAATAAAAATAAAAGCGTGAGAGATTACATAGTAGTAACTGCTTTTTAGTAGGAATGTTGGGATGATAAGGATGGATAGAAGTTATAATACTGGTTCTATAGTAGGAGTCTTTTTTTTTTTTTTCAAAATAAAGAAAAAGAGGTTTGGGAAAATAAAAACGTGAGATTAGAGTCATGAAATTTAAAATAAAAAAATTAAAAAAAAAAATTGAAAAAAGGGGGACAGAAGAAACAAATAGATCGTGACGAAGGAAAAAAGAAAAAAAAAAGGAAAAAAAAAAAGAGAGAAAAGTGAAAACGTGGGGTAAGTTTTGTAGATTGGAGTTTGAAAACCAACAAAAGAGTGATCTTATTTTGTAGGGAGTTAAAGATGTATTTTTACCGGGGTATCCTTTAGTTTTGTCTCTATTTAAATCAAAATGTGTAAGGGTATTTTTGAACCATGAAATTGAGGAATCCAAACCAGGGAAGTCCCTTAAATAGTAGCATCTATATATATATATATATATATATATATATATATATATATACAAAAATACCCTTACATCCCTATGTTTAAGTAGAGACAAAACTAAAGGACAATCCAGTAAAAATGCAACTCTAACTTCCACTAAAACATTGCCTAAAAAATAGGACTACTCTCCTGTTGATTTTCATATTGCTTTTATCCACTTATAAATTAAATTTTCAAAATAAAAATTATATATATAAAATAAAAACACTTTTTTTTTTTTGCTACAAAATAGGACCATTAAAAAAAAATAAAATAAAAAAGCTAGTATTATATTAAGAGGATTTCATATCAAAAAAAAAAAAAAAAAAAAAAAAAAAAAAAAAAAAAAAAGAGGATTCAGAAAGTTAGTTATTGCTTTTTTTACTATCAAAAATACCCCTAAATTAATTAACCTAAAACTTAAAAATGAGGTTAAAATAGTAAATTGAGGATTCAGAAAGTTAGTTTTTGCTTTTTTACTTTCAAAAATACCCCTAAATTAATTAACCTAAAACTTAAAAATGAGGCTAAAATAGTAAATTGACAAAAACAATAAAATCCTACTTCTACATTGATATAAATTCCTACTTCTACTCAATAGCTAAAAAAAACTCTCCATTCCTACTTCTACTCAATAAATTAAAAAATTCCCCACGTATAGTCCACGTATTTACCTTTCCCACATTTTCTGAATAGAACTTATCATGAAAAAGAAATTCTCAGTTGAAATAGAAAAAAACTCTTCTTCCCCACGTCTATTCCTATTATTCCTAATTGAAATAGAATTTTTGTCAGTTGCACATCAACAAAAACTCTTCTCAATCGTTTATCAAAGATTACTATTCTTATTCCTAATTGAAATACAGTTTCTGTCCGGTGGCTACATCTTTGTATAAAAGTAGCCTACGTATGATTTAATTGAATATAGAAGAGAAAAACACATGGATCACGTGACTTTTTATTAGTGCCGAGGAACTTTTCAAAATTCTGTCCTTCAACGAAACGAACGAATGGGAGGCAACGAGACGAAGAAGAAGATTTTTCAAATTGTAAGATTTTTCTTTTGTTTAATTAATTAATTTATTTATTTTTCTTTGCTTAGTTTTGTAATTCGGTCTGTTCTCAAATTGAACTTTCACGCTTCTCTACAAGATTTAGGTAAATACTTATTGCAATTCTCCATTGATATATATATAGATTCACTAACCGTTACATCCAACGTAAGATTACAAAACCGTTTCTAAATTAACATTGGTGCCTTTACATGTCTGAGTAGAAAGAATTGTAGTATTGAGGTTTAGCAAATTATAAGACAACTGAAATTTTGCATGATATAGGTTTTTTTTTTTTTTTTTTTTTTGTTTGTCTTTGTGTGATTGTATCAGTGTTATGACAATAGTAAAGCTTTGGTGATTGTTTATTGGGAACTAGAATCAGTGACACAGCTTCTAAACGAGTTATGTGCTCAAAGATTTGACATGGGGGGAGGTAGATAAAGTGATTTGAATAATTGGGTTTCGTTCTGATAGTTAAGGATTCCAAATGAAAAGCTAATACAAAGCTTTAGTGGGTGTCTTTCTTCCCACGGTGTGTGGGCCAAGGATGCATGAATGCTTTATTTGGAGTACTGTACCCATGTCGTATCTGTGTGGTAATGGTGTTCTATTTGTCGTATCATGTTATAATTTTTCAAAAATTGTTCAGGTCACCATATCGTACTCCTATCTGTACCTGTGTCCATATCTGTGTTTGTGCATCCTAGTAGATAATAAACCATCTCTGAATGACTCACAACTTTAGGGCCTATGGTTTTGTTTTGTTTTGTTGTTTTTTTTTTTTTTTTTTTTTTTTTTTTTTTTTTTTGGGGTTATAATAGTGATGCAGGCTTAAAGGCCACACCTAGAGGCCAGCCCATATATAAGGAATCCTATTTCCATTAGAAATAGGTGTATGTGTTGCACAAGAAGTCAAAGACTCCTATTCAATTAAGAATAGGAGCGTAGGCGGCAGAGCTTTTATATAAAGCAGATTATGTGCTTTCACGTACACAGTGGGAGAGAGATTAGAGAGACCGAAGAATGAAACACATTTGAAGCCGACTGAAAGAAAAAGATTAGTGCTTTGTGCGGCACTGAGGAAAAAAAGAAAAGTTAATTTTTCTTTTGCTCAAGACACATAAGGAAGATAAATTGGGGAATTTTCTCTAGGACAATCATTTGAGTGCTACAACCACAAAAAGTTGAAGTATTTAGAGTGGAAGATCTTGCTACTGGATTTTGTGGTAAGGTTGTATTTCTTCCTAGAAGTATTATTGTATTTTTCCAATTTATTGTGAACTTAGGTTTTGGGTATAACTTGAGTGTTGTAATCTCTATTTAATTATAGTGGATTGATTGAATTTGTCCCGTGATTTTTCCCTCTACACTGAAGGGTTTTCTAAGTAATTTCTTGGTATTCTTATTGGTTGATTTTTTTTTTCGCTTCCATATATTTCTATTTTCTTTGTTGCTTGGATTATATTTAATTTAATTCACACATAGACGAGTATTTATCCCAACACCAACTTGGATTAGGAAAATGATTGGAGTCCCCAACCGACCTTCCCTTATATATTTGAGTTTTCGCCACCTTCTCTCTAAACGTTGTGCTCACTGCTCTGCTCACTATTTTTTATTTCTCTCAATCAAAAGCTTTCTATGGAGGAGGAAGCTTCGGCGATGTCAGGCCTACGGTGGCTAAACAATGGGTTTCAGATTGTTTTTGGTGGGTATGACTTCATGTACGCACCAGATGAACGCAGACCACCAATCATAAAGTGGTATGCCATTAACATTAAGATCCCAGACCCAGAAAAAGCAGAGACCCATCCTTCTTCAGAAGAGCTCAGCACAAACAAGCTCATTCCGTTTTTCGCAGTAAAGCTCTACAAGAACAACTTTTTTGGTGCTATAGGCTCCCATCTTTATTGCGTTGATAATGTCGGTTCTGTTCAACATATACGGACCCTTAACGTTAAAAGCCCTAGTGATGGTTGGAAGTTTGGTCCTCTAATGACTACTGCTAGAGACATGTCTTTCAGTCACACCATGGTTCTGGATGGTAAGTTATATGTGTTAGGTGGCTTACCTCCTTTTCCACCACAACCCCAACAACATCAATATCACTGGATGGAGGTTTTTGATCCTAGCTCAAACACATGGGAAGCTTTGCCCAATCCTCCATCTGAAATTCACCCTCATCAGATGATTACTGCAGTTATTGAGTCCAGAAAACAGATTCTTGTTACTTCATTGCTTGAGCTTCCTAATAATGAAAGGTCTGCTTATTCTGAAGCTATATTCTACACATACAATGTCACTACTCGTTGTTGGGCAACACTTTAGTCTCCTGTGCGCAAGCTACGTGGTGGGAGTATTCATAAGTTCTCTAATGTAGCGGTTGGTAATACTCTTTATTGGGCTTTCTTAGAAAAAGATTATTTGGTTGTGCAGGCTTACGATCTAGATAAGGATGTATGGTTCGAGGGCAGTGAGAACATTCGCGAAGAATTTTTTGGGAAGCATGAATATCCTAGTTATAGTAGTAAACTTGGTCGAGTTCTTTTTTCTACACTTATATGATCAGAAATTTTGTCTTCTCATGCGGTCTGACTTCTCTAAAAGGAATAGGAAGTGGAAGCTACTTGAACGGGAAACTCATTACCTTAATTGCTTCATATTTGAGGTTACTCCTATATTCAAGAACCAAGACGAGTATGGTTTTTGGGAGTTGAATATTTCCGTTGTGTCTGTCAAAAAATCTCCCATGGATCACAATTTTATAATCTTGGAGAGCCTGTTGATGTAAGTTTCCGACTACAGACAGTTGCCTTCGGTTTGGACTTTGGAGCCTAAAATCACAGCAGAAGGCAAAAATCATAGCAGGAAGATGGGGTCAAAATTGGAATTTTATGAAATTTGACAACCGAAAGGAAACACTCTTCCAATTAAGAGTTGTGATTTGCCTTTTTAGTAATTTTTTTTTCTTTAATAACTTTTCAGAATGAGATCCCACTTGTTTTGGGATGACCATTAAGGTTTATGGTTTATAATTTTTCATTTAACAATATTTTTGTCACTTAATCTTATGATTAGTGCAAATTGTAGCTCCAAGTCAATTCAGTTTTCAGATTAATAAAAATTCAGATTTTTTTTTTTCTATTATTTCTCTATTTTATACATTTGTTCAGTCTAAAATGTAACTCTTTCATTGTTTGTTAGTATAATGTAAACTAAAAATTTTCCTAACTTTTGATTGTACAAAGCCTATAAGTAGACATTGTGAGGATGATTTCTAGTGGCTTGTATAATGCTATAAAGAGTGTAGTATTCTTCTTAAATGTGCTAGCTTCTGCAAAATCCTTGTCATCCATAAACTCTTCGACATATCATCCTTCTTCCAATTGCCTCATTATGGTGTTAAAATTATGATGATCTTGCATCCAAAAATTCCAACTACCTTGGACTAAAAAACGATTTGATTTGTAAGTTTTGTATAAATGTATGTGCACATATAATCTTAGCTCTCTACATGATCCTAAGAGCTTTGGAGATAATAATAGGTCACATCTTATAAAGAAAATCAGCCGTGGCTAGCCAAATGTAATCTGTGGCACCCTTAATGGATCCATTATCAAAGCTTTAATCTTGCTAAGCACGCAATTCGAGGAGCTTTTGTTATGTGCATGTAAGAATAACTACTATTAGTCATATATGTCTAAGGATGAAATTGGCTTGATTTTGAAAGTTGAAGTACTAAATTGACACAATTAATAATTAAATGACCAAATTGAACTTTACCCATACTTTGAGAACCAAATTAGTAATTTAACCTTTGTTCATATATGTTTCTCTTGAACGGATAAATAAGCTTAAATATGCAAAATCTGGTTTGCTTGAAGTTATTTTGCATGGTCAAATCAAATTGATGCCAAATACATCTCATATATAAAAGACATTTGCAAAATATGACAAGGATTATGACATGGATTATTTTGATAGTGAAAGCCGGTAAAGACACCTTACTTCCTGATCATTGAGTATCTTTTTGAAGAGTTTAGAATAGGGATACCTCTCCAAGGATGAAATCAGCATACTTGTGCATGTGCTTTTATGCGCACATATATTTTTGAGAGTCTTATTATCAAAGAAAAAAATATCTTGAGTCTTTAACATGTGTTGGTAAGAGAGAAGTTCAAATAGCAGCTTCCATGTATATAGTTTTTATTGCTAAATTTACTTGTATTAACAAAATAGAATTAAACTACAATCAAGGTTAAGTCTACATAAGGGACAAAAGAAAAAGGAGAAGAGTTTTGATATGGAGTTGAACTTTCTCTTCCTCTCATTTACTGCCTCTATCTATACTTTTGTTTTTATTATTACTATATATATTTGTACGACATGTGTCTTCTGGGAGAAGATATTTGGTATCAAATGATACCATGTCAGCAGTATTAAATCTAATAAATGTGAGACATGTTAACAAAAAATAACTACTCCACTATCAAATGAAAAACGTGTTAATGAGTAGTTTTTATTATACACATGTATCTCATTAATTTATTAGATTTTGATATAGATGACGTAGTATCATTTGATACAAAATACTTTTTTTTGTCTTCGTGACCTCGATTTTTATGACAACTGCCAAGATTGGACTCAAATTCTTCTATTCTTTTAATCCAAATCATTATAATTGCTTCTTCTGCTAAAGGCTGTCATGTAATAAGCGCGCGTTTCAAATGCTTTCTATTATTTACATGCTGTACATGGGTCTTCCTTGCAGAGTTCTTCAATCTTTTTAGCCATGTGTCATGTTGGTTAATGAAAATCAAATTTTACTATAAACAACTACATACCAAGGTATTTTTTTAGCTATAGTATTTGAAATTACCTGTCTTTTAGAAGAGCAAAATTTTCTTCTCTTAAAATAGAATAAAGAAAAAGGGAAGAGCTCATTTAGTATTCCTATATAATATGGAGACAATCAGACAAACATGCCATTTTGTTTTATTAGAATTGAGGGTCTCTGAAAGCATGGTTTATAATGTTATTTATGGTAAGTACTAATTATTAATGAGCGAGAACAACAATCTTCTTTTCTCATACATGGAGACAAGTAATCTAGACAAATCAAGTCCATTTGCCTCCTAATGTAAAACTGCATTTGCTATTTTTTTGGCCCCTTTTGTCTTCTCCTGATACTTAACAACATGTAATTTCCTTGATATATCCAACAAACACTAACATCCAAGTTGGGTGGAAATCTTGACAAATCTATGTACATATTTTTTATTTACCTAGTTTTCAGTTCTTTTTTTTCCCCGAAGAACAGCTATACTGGACATCCATAATCTGTATTTTTGCTTAGCTTTTGCATATACCTCATCGATAGCTATGCGCTTTTGTCACAAATATATGAACAAAACTATGTGCTAATGTTACAAGTAGTCCTTATCTTATTTCTTCCAAAGACGTCCCAAATACATGATCACTACACTTGTGCTTCTTCTCTTAAACCCAAATATATATTGCACAAACCAAATTGACATGCATTATTTTTTATAGTGTTATTTGCGCATACCTTTTTATGCATTGTTAACGTCACACACTTCTTAAACTTCTCTCAACTCTCATCCATGGCGGATTGGTCCCAACTCCCAAATGATGTCCTGCTGTTAATCGCCAAACGCATCAATAGTCACATCACTCTCAGCTGCTTTAGAGCAGTATGCTCTTCATGGTGGTCCCCGGTTCTTCCAATCAAACCTCTTCGCTTAACAATTCCCACGTATGACCCCCAGATAGCCGATCAGTTCTACCTTTCCGAACGCTCCATATATGTTATTCAATCAATTGAAACTCGTGGCCAAACGTATTCTCCTGAACGTTGGATTGTAAAGATAGAGGAAGATGAAAATGGCATAAACCACCTAGTCCATCCTCTTACAAATTCCAAATTAACAAATGTTGCCTTTGACAAGGTATTGAACTCTTTCAATTTTGGTATTTGTGAATGGAGTAAAGAATATGTTATTCAGTATGCACCAAAGGACCAAGCTGCTGGTGTATCAGGTGACAATGGTGAGAGTAAGTTGGCTATCAGAAAGGTGGCTTTCATGAGTTTGAGTCCAGGCTGTGAGGATTTTGCATTGCATTTAGTAGATTATCCTGGCTGGTCTGTTTTCTTATTCAAGTCAGCAGAATTGCAATGGACTAGATTTTCTACGAATTGTTGGGGTTATGATGTGACTCAATTTAGTGGAAAACTTTATGCAGTTGATAGATACAGAACAATTGTCACAATTAATCCAACAACTTCAAAAGTAAGTTCAGTTGGGATTTATGGTATGGTTATAGCTGCTGATAAAGTGTGCTTAATTAATTTCTATGACGCTTTGGTTTTGGTTGCAATACATTATAACCTGTCAGATGCAGATTTGAGATCAGAAAACCACATTGTTTGCTCTAAGCCAAATGGGGTGCTGGTTGGTTTTAAAATTTTTGTACAGGATGAAGAGCGCTTGAAGTGGGTAAGTGTGAAGAACTTGAAGGAAGTAATTCTATTTTTGGGTACTAGTTGTACGTTTTGGAATGTAGCTTCTGATTTACCTGGCTGCAAGGGAAATTCCATAGTCTTTAGTGAGCCAAGGTGGGAAGCAATTTTTGTTAGGGGTCAATATACTCGCCGACAAAAGGGTTATGATATATATATGTAGCTGACTTGCAGGCTCGTAAAATTCAACCTTTAAAAAAGTGTCCAGGCTATTCCAATCTGTTCCAGCCACCTCCTGATCCATCTACTTTCACAAGATATCAAATTTGGAAGTAAGTGTTGTGCTCTTTGAATTACCAAAGCCTGCTTTAAGTTTTGTTTTGCTTTCATTCCATATTGCTCGGCTTGTTTGTCATCCTTTTAGTTTTTCATTTATTTATTTATTTTATGTTGGCATCTAAAGTTTCTTAAAGTTCGTGTTATGGACTAAGAAATAATGTCTGATCAAACTTGTTTGACAAACAATACAAATTGGAATATCTGATCTTCAAGCATAGATTCCCATGGCCATTTGAACAAAAGTTGAAAGTATAATTTTTTGAGTGGAAATTTCTTGGCTCATTAATTTTTTAATTCTAGAAGTTAATATAGATTGTTAATATTGTTGTAAATAGCCATTTCTAATCTTCTTGTTTAGCCTTATCCCATGGATAAGTTGATCCACAATTGAATTTTTTAGGATTAAAAATTGATTGTACATAACATAAGCATGTTGCTAATAAAACTAGTATTCCTTTTATTACATAGCTTTCATATTGTCATTATCAAATATTTGGTTCCTTTTTTCCATTCCTATCCATTAAGACATCTGAAGATTTGTGTTGTTGAATGCAACAGGAGCAAAATCATCAAATTGAGTTGCTTATTTTAAAGGCTTCACAAGGCATAATCTGTTATTTGTATGTACAGAGTTTAACATCTTGATGAGATTGATTCATTTATGGTGACAAAAAAATGGCTATTGTATCTAGAAAAGTTGAATTTATATTTCCTTTCACATGGAGAATCTCTCGCAATGGTCAATGGATGAGTGTGTTGCTCTTTATTGGTATCTGAATCTTCATGAGGAATTTGATGGGGTACCTTAGTCACTACCCTAAAAAATTGCAGCTGCTTTTGTGTGCCTGTTATAAGAAAACTTGCTTGATTTTGTTAAATGCCAATTGCCAGTAGCCAAAAATGTATATTTCTAATTTCTTGCAATGGATTAGAGAGTCGAATTTTAACCAGCAAAATAGCTGCAAACTCCAATCAAAATACAATATTATGCAGAATAAGGAGAGATCCTCTCTCTGTGTAATGTCTGTTTTTGTATATTTTTCAGAAGCTTGTGGTATGTTTGTAGCTTGGTGTTTGCCAAGTAATTTTTGGTCGACAAATATACAAATATGGTGTAGAGGCACACTCACAAAACCCAAAACCCCAATATTACCCAAATAGTTCTCTCTCACAAATACAAATGTTAAGAACTGCAGCTAAAACAAAGATAATTTTTTTTTCTACACTAAGTATCCGTTTGGATACCGATTATCACGCGTCTGCGTCTGCGTTTTTTTTTTTCTTTTTTTGAAGCACGTTTTGTGGCTGTGGTGCTTTTCCAGTGGGTCCATGCACTGTTTACGGGATCCAAAACCTCTTTTTTCAACAAAACTTTCATTAAAAATAGGTCCCACGGCACTATTCACACATTTAAAAATTATTTTGCTACAGTGTTTTCAGTTTTCAGCAAAATAAGCGATATCCAAACACACCATAAATTGCTACACAGTACCCTAAAAAATATCTCTCTCTAACTCATTCCAACGAACAAAGCCAAATGCAAACTGTTGCAGACCAGTAGACCACACAAGAGCTCTCTCACAAACTAATTGCGATACACACAAGCACAAACACAAACTGAGGAAAACAAAGCAGCACAAACTTGCTAACAAAACAAAATGGCAGCATTACAACAGTAGAGAGCTACCTCACAAACAATTTTATGGCACTCCACTTTCAATTTTCCGAAGCACTAGAGAGAGAGAATTCTAAATAGCATACATATATAAGAGTTGTTGGTTGAATTTGACAAAAGAATACATTATCAAAGAGAACCCTGTAATATGAAAAGCTGCTCTGAAATGCATGGCCTACTCAATGGTTTGATTTTTCCATACAAAGAACAAACAAGAGATCCACATTTCATGTAAACAAAAATGCACCAACTCATACTTGATTTGAGAGCATACATAGTATAACTAGCAATTCAAATGAATCCCATACACAAAATAATTAGAAACAAAAATCATAAGCTAGACTGGAATATACTCATCATGAAACAGTTTATAGGGGTTCAAAACGTGATATAGACAACAATGGCCTATGCGCATGGGGATCCAAAACAATTAACACCATCAAGCCAAATTCAATCGGAATCTTTTCAGTCATGAAATAAACCAACTGTATATATGCCCGCTTATACACTACCTTGCCATTGCCGGTAAAAGAGGAATTCAAATCCAACATCATCCAGTGCAACTCAAAGTCACAACTTGAATAAGCAAACATTCGCAGCACCATTACCCCCAGTTCAAATAGAAATGTACACTGAATAACAATACTCAAACCACCACAATCTCATCCTACGAAACACAGACACTTCATTTAGGTATTCTAGTCATGTCGTAATTGTGTCGTGTCGTTGTATCATACCTGTATCCGTGGATGAACTGGGTTAATTGAGCCTCACTTCATTTAGGGTGTCCTACTCGTGTCAAAGATGGATTAATTGAGCCTCACTAGTCTACCTTTCTTATATAAGTGGATGACCTGGGTTTATAGTTGTTCATATAATTTTACATAGGCAAATGATAAAAACACAATGACTAATAAAACGTAACATAGACAAATAAATTACTAGTTTTATAGCTGACAAGCAAAACATATGGACAATGGGCTAGTAGGCCTTCTTTGCTTTGGCGTAGATGCCCCTACATCGTTTTTTTATCCATGCTCTGACTTGTGTGTTTACTTGATATGATCAATCAATTGAAGTTGCTTTCTAATTGGAAATCTTAAATTCAATAAACTATGGTTAATCTACTGAACTTTTGTCATGCTGGATTAATATTACTCATGCAGTAGTTTTTTAACGCTATTAATTAGATATGAACACCTTGTAATGATCCTAGTTTAAAATTCTCTTTGTAATCATGAACTAATTTCCCTTATTGATACAATGGATTAACTAAAACATTATTTCTATGCCATTAGTTCTTTCATTGTCATGGAATGATGTATTTGAATGTTCCTTTAATTGAATTTTCTTGCATCTATTTTTGCAGTATTGTTTAACAATGTTTTTGTCAGTAAGGATGAGACTGGAGTTCTTGTATATGCAAGGGTGTACGCACGTGAGACAAAGGGGCTGTTAAGGATTAAGGAATCTTAGCTTTTAGGATTTTGTGTCATTAATATATAGACGCATGTTGAATAACTTGAGCTTTCTAGTTTATAGAATCATTATGTACATTTATATTATAGATTCAATTGGAAGGCATGTTGATGAGTGACACAAATTTTGTTGGTTTATGTTGACTATATATTTTAAAATATCTTAGAAATATCAAGTGATGCAAGCTTTCATTGAAATGAATTAGAAGTTCTCTTATTTGGAGGTTAGTTTATTTGTTTCCAGGTCTTGATTCCCCTCCTCTTATATATTCCTTTATTTTCCTTTATTTTTTTGTTTTTCTTATTCCTCTTCTCTTATTATAAAATTACAATTCTTTTTTCCATTCTATTCATAGTTTTTTTACACACAAAAGGTTATTTCTCTCTCTTTCTCTCTCACATTTTCCACATACAAAAGATTATTTCTCTCTCTTTCTATCTCCTTTTTTTTTTTCATTTTTGGTGGATTTTTTATATTTTTTTTTCTTGCATCTTTACTATACTTTGATGAATTTTTGTATTATTTGGAACTCTACTTTTGGTTGATGTGATTAAGGTTTGTGTTTTTAAGTTGTTATCTTTTTTATTCTCTTTGATTTCATAGATGTTATCATATTGCATTATAAAAATAGTATATAAGAATATAATAATATTTTATTACATAACATGACTTGGATAATTTGGTGTTTATTACTATATTTTTTTATTTTTACTTTTTTTCTTCTTATATTATTTTCTATAAATTTCTTTTTATTCTCTCTCACATTCTCTCTTGATTTTACTTCTCTTGATTTTTATTTTTTCTTGCAACTCTACGCCTCCGTTTGGATTGCGCTGAAATGAAATTTCAGCGCATTTGCGTCTCTGTCAGTGGGTCCCGTGAACAGTGCACGAGACCCACAAGTTGTCTAATTCAGCAAATTTTTCTTCAAAACTGGATCCCATGGTACTATTTACACATTTAAAAATTATTTTGCTACAATGTTTTTAGTTTTCAATTTTCAACAATAAGCAGTATCCAAACAGACCCTACTTTATATTGATGAATCATTGTGATTTTTAAAACTCTATTTTGGGTTCATAAGTTTTGGTGTTGTATTTTTTTAGTTCCCAATCACAAGAACTCTCTCTCTCTCTCTCTCTCTCTCTCTCTCTACAATAAAATCTAGAGAGTAAATTATACATATTCAATATAAGCTTGATATGATTTTTGATTATCTTGATAATCTCTTTTAAGAGAATAAATAATTTGAATAATTTATTTAAATAAAAATTATACATACATATATGTATTTATTTATTTATTTTTCTTAAATGTATAGTCAACTTCATGCAATTCATTTAAAAGTAACAACATTAAAATAAATGAATAATTGCCCTAAAAATTACATTTGTATATTCATAGCCTTTGTGTTTAGAAAAACTTTCACTTAAATTTAAT
The DNA here is from genome assembly GCA_030021035.2 of Notholithocarpus densiflorus. Taxonomy (NCBI): domain Eukaryota; kingdom Viridiplantae; phylum Streptophyta; class Magnoliopsida; order Fagales; family Fagaceae; genus Notholithocarpus; species Notholithocarpus densiflorus. Next base: position 1,402,514 of record JARYZH020000074.1, read on the forward strand.
CGTACCGAAGTGAACTGAAATGCTACATTAATGTAGCTCAACAAAAGTGTATCAATAATAAATGTTATGCTTAAAATTTTTTATATTACGATTTTGAGATTTATATATATATTTAATCAATTTGGATTTATATTAGGTGCTTTCAACTCAAATATGTCTTTTCCCATTATGTAAGTGCACAAAAATAGATCAAAGTAGACCAACATGAACCGAAGTGATCTGAATTGGACCAAATGGAACAAAGTGGACCGAAATGGACCGAAAGGCCAAATAAGAACAAATGGACCGAATAGGACTAAATCGAACCAAATCGGACCAAATCAGACCGAATTGGACCTAAGTAGACCGAATAGGATCAATATGGACTGAATAGGACCAAATAGATAGAATGGACCAAATAGAACCAAAGTACACAAAATGGACCGAATATGACCAAAGTGGATCGAATGGCCCGAATAGGACTGAAATGGATCAAAATGGATAGAACCGAATAGGACCAAACAGCACCAAAGTTAAGAGAATGGACCGAATAGGACCAAAGTAGATAGAATGGACTGAATAGGACCGAACTGTATAGAATATGACCAATGTGAACCGAGTAGGGCCAATGTGGACTGAATAAGACTAATGGACCAAATTGGACCGAATAGAACTTTAGTGGACAGAATGGACTAAATAGAACCGAATGGACTGCATATGACCAAATTGGACCAAAGAAGATAGAATAGACTGAATAGAACCAATTTAGACCGAAGAAGACTTTTGAATATTTATCTTTTTTTATTGCATTTTTAGAGCTCATATTTCTAATTTCTAATGTCTATTTTCTTTGTATATTTTAACTTCAAACTAAAGAGTTTAGCTTAAATATAATAAAATTTCATACTTTTCAACCCAAAAATTAAGAAAAAAAAAATGTATTTTTGAGCTAAACTTGAAAAGAAAAACTATAAAAAAAAAAAAAAAAATCAATTTAAGACCCAATTAACCTAAAATAGACTGAAGGGGGATCGAAATTGACTGAGTCAACGGAATTAGACCGAGTGGACCAAATTGGACCGAAGTAGACCTAATTAGAGCGAATAGAAATTGTTTAATTATTAGGAATAACAAATTGTCTTCAAAAACTTTTAGATAAAAAATTATGCATTATATTACAGTATAAAATATATATTTATTCACACGTATCTAGTGGGTCTGCGACTAGTTGTCATATAAAAAACACTTACTATTCCTATTAACAGCCAATCACATTATTTAGCAATTAGAGAAATTGGAATTCAAATCAAACATCATCCAGTGACACTAGAACTCAAAGTCTCAACTTGAATAAGCAAGGCATTCGCAACACCATTATCCCCAGTTCAAATCAAATGTAACACTAAGGATGTGCAGTCAACCCACAAACCTGCCAAAACCGACCCAGCTCAACCCGACTTGTTAAGTTGGGTCAGTTTTTAAGGGTTGGTGGGTTGGGTTAGGTTATGCAAATTTTTTAAGTAGTGGGTCAGGTTGGGTTTAAGTCATAACAATCAGAAACCCGCCTAACTTGACCTGACCTACTTATATATTTAAATTTTATATATTTAAAATTATTTTATATAATTAATAATTTTTTTATTTAATTTTTTTCCCCTATTTGGCTCTTTTTATATAAAACTCAATTACCTCACAAACTCTAACAGTCTTATTTCTTTCTCTGCCGTCTCCCACTCCCACTCCCACTCCCACTCTCCCACTTCACTCATATTTGTTTATAACTAAGTTAGGATACTAATTCATGTATTTTTTTTTTTTTTTATCAACTCAATTTGATATATTTTGTTTATAACTGAGTTGGAATATTAATTCATGTATATTTTGCTTATTAACTCAAGTGGCAAATAAGATTTTTTTTTTTTTTCCTGTTTAACTTAATAATAACAGTTAATAAAAAAATAATTAAAAAAAAAAAAAACTGTCCAACCCATAGGTTCAACCCGACCCAACTCATTCCATATGGGTTGAGTTGAACCCCTGTGATGGGTTGGGTTGGTTGGATTTTTTTTTTAACCCACAATATTAGGTTGGGTCAAAAAAATCCCCTCAACCCAACCCAACTCGACCCATGCACACCTTTCAAAAAATCGTTAAACCCGAAAATCATATGAATTAAACATCAACCAAACAACTAGCTAATATTTCATCAAAAACAATAATAAAAATATCAGCTAATAATAATTCAATACGAGGATTAGATTAACTAAGCTTTAAGGTTGAACCATATATGTTGAATCCTTGCATTCTCTCTCTCTTTCCCTCTTGTTCTTCTTCATTTTCTTTTATATATTTTTGATATACATTAAAAAAAAAATTGCTCTCTTTCTACATGCTATTATAGCTTCTTCTTTTTTTTAAATATTTCATAATATGGTACATGTAATCTGCAACCAGCAGCATCTCATCTCCATCATAGCAGTACCCAAAATTCCCTACTCCCCATGCCTCCTCCTTCTACAACAATCCACCAACAAAATAAGATTAAATTTTTCCACAAACCCAACTTCCCTAACTTTTTTTTTCACAGCAATACAGTGCCACCTTTGCTCATATACAAGCCTGAGCTCCACCCTATGACAGAGGGGGTATGGTTAGCAACCGTCCCACCGATTACCATCTCTTATACAACTTCGTATTTTCATTTTTCTTGAATAGAGTCCAACATAGGAAAGAAGCCAATTCATGAATGTGAAAAATAATCACACCCTTTAATTAGGGCCCTTAAAATGACAGACTACAACAGCCTCATGTACACTAAATAAATTTAGATACATATTGGGCCCAAAAAATTCGATATCCCTAATCTTCCTCTATTTATCATTCTCTGGCCTCTCAATTCCCAGCTAACCCTAATCCTTAACTCTTAGTACTTTTTTTTTTTCCTCAATCAAAAGCTCCTATGGAGAACCCAAATGATGGATTTGAGATGTGGTTCTGTGGGTTTCACGACCACACGCGCCAGTCATATGATGAAGAGTGGTATGCAATTACGGTCCCAGACCCAGAGGCCTCTCCCTCTTCTTTCAATTCAAAGAAACTCGTTCCACTTTCTATACCCAAAGTTCTTTACAATAATATTAACAGGGCCGACTACCATGCAGTCCTAGGCTCCCATCTATATTCATTTGGCGGCCAAATCTCAAAGCCCCCAGACTTTAACTATGGTTATAAAGAGTTTGATAACTATAGTACCGAAGTGTAGGCACTAGACACTACTCATCCTAGTGATCATTGGAAGCCTTGTCCTCCAATGACTCGTCCTAGATTATACCCTCCATATATGGTAAGATATATGTTTTGGGTGGTTTCAATCAATTTTTTCCGCCAAGTGAAGTCGGCTGGATGGAGGTTTTTGACCCGAGCTTAGGAACATGGGAAGCCTTACCCAATCCTCCATCTGATAATCATAATCATATTGATCGGGATTCTATGATAAGTTTTGCACTTCTTGAGACTAGAAAGGAGATTTTTGTGACTACTAAATATCCAACTTTTCACAACATTATATTCTATATCTATAATGTGATGAATCGTTCTTGGAGAAAACTTATACCTTCTATGCGGATTCCAAAAGTGGATCATGATAGAGTGGTAGGTGTTGGTAATACTGTCTACTGGGTTAGGTTATATGGCATTATAGATAGAGAGAGTTGTGAATGTGTTGTTTGTATCCAAGCTTACGATTTAGATAGGGATGTGTGGTTCAAGGGCACTGTGGACACTCATTCAATTTATGGGAAGCGTGAGCGTATCTGTGATCATAATCATCGTCTTCACCATATATGTGATCGGAAATTCTGCCTTCTCATCATCTCTACCCAAAATAAGGGTAAAGGGGAAGATGAATTGAAAAATTATTACCTATATTGTCTCATACTTGATGTGTCTACAATATATGAGGATGAGGAGTGGCAGTTGAGTATTTCTATTGTATCTGTTCAAAAATATGACACCGGTCGCTACTTCAATATGTTGGACAGCCTATTGATGTAAGTTTCTTGCATGCCTTCTCTATAGACATTATGTGCTTTTTTGGTCTTTGCACAATTCATGCCTATAATCAGACATTATGATGATGGTTTCTATCAACCTAATTTGTAAGTCTTACAGCCAAAATATATAAATATATATATATATATATATATATATATATTTGTAATCCTTTGTGTGTGGCACCTTTAATAAGACCTATCATCACATTGCCCTAACCATAAACTAGGAGGATTCTTTTTTTATGTGCACCTAAGAATTACATCATCGTTAGTTACTTATATGCAAGAACCAAATTGCAGGGATGGCAGAGTTCATATGTCAAAGGAGATGAACCCATAGTTGTCAAACAAAGCGAGTGTAACAAGCAAAGAAAATTGTGATGGTGGGTTGCTTCCATAAGACTTTACAATCAGGATAAGGTATTCTTTCTTCCGTGTTCTCAATTGAACTTTTTTTTTTAAAATTTTAATATTGATAAAAAGAATTTCAACTTGGGAATAGTTTGTAAATGCGTTATTACAAAAAGTGAAATTTATATACTTAGATGCAATGCATTAGATTCTCCAATTAAATTTAAACCCAAAGTTGTATTGAATTTATAAATTGTCATTGAAAAGGAAAATATTATTTATATTTCAATAGTCAATGCAATCATGTATTTGAAGTTAATTAAAAAACTTAATGAATTGCACCTAAGAAACCATACTTAAAAGTTTTTTCCTATCACAATTCACAAAAACTAAACAGCTTGAGCATTATGCATGCACATTTTTATTTGTATTGTACTTGATTTTCACCCAATTTATTACCCATTAACCAATCACCTGCAATGTATTCTCTCTCCCTCTGTCTTTTTGCAACACATTCATGATATAGTCAAAAAGATTCCAATACTCAACTTAGTAGAACTATTAGACCGTGAATATAATGTGGAACTTTTTCAATTTTATTTGGTTGAGGTGGGGGGGTGGAAGTGGATGATTAAGATTTAATAAGATGGATAAATTGAGCCCAATTGGTCTACCCCCCATAAATGGGTGACTAGGGTTTATAGTTGTCTATATAATTTTACATAGCAATAGGGTACTACAAGTAGCCCAGATCAATACATGAAGATGAAGATTTGTGGACAAGGAACAAAACAAGCAATAAAGATGTTTTTTCAAGAACTTATATTGAACTAGCCAAAAGATGCCATCTTTCAAGCAAATTGACCCCTCCAAAGAGTCTAATTAAAGAAATTCCGGCCATAAAGTAATATCAATTTCTTGGCTTAGGCGTGCAGCCTACAATGACTCAGGAGATTCAATTTATATTAGCTAGTAATTGTAGAATCTTAGCCTTTCATCATCTTCCATAAAATATCGTAATCCTATACATTCAATTTCATTAAAAATTATATGAGTCACTTGACTTTATAAAATGCTAAAGACATAATGATAAACAAGCTATAACATAGACAAATAAATGACTAATAGGCCTTCTTTGCTTTGGCTGAGATGCTCCTACATCAATTTTCTTTTCTACGTTTTAACTTGGTTGTTTACTTGATATTATTAATATGTTGAAGTTGCTTTCTAATTGATCAATATAATTTCAATAAGCATGTTTCTCATACTAGATTAATATTAATTATTCAGTAGCATTAACACGTACAGTTGACTATTTGCACCATAAAATGATCCTAGTTTGAAATTATTTTCATAATTATTAATTATCAAAAAATTATTTTCATAATTATGAACTAATCACTACAAAAAAAAGGTTCTGTAACCACGTTTATAAAACGCGACTATAAGTTAGAAAAACGTGGCTATAGGGCGATTTGGCCTATAGCCACGTTCTTTTAGGCCGCGTTTTCAAATGTGGGCTAAACCCTGTGACTATAGGCCTGAGGGGTCTATGACCGGACTTTTTCAGTATTGATCACGTTGGATTAACTAGAGCATTATTTTTGATGTCATTAGTTCTTTCATTATCATGGAATTATTCTGTTTGAGTGTTCCTTTTAATTGATTTTCTTGCATTTATTTTTTGCAGATTTGTTTAATGATGTTTTTGTCAACAAGGATGAGGCCGGAGTTCTTGCATAGGCAGGGGTATATACACTTGAGACTATTGTTGATGATCAAGAAATCTTAGATTTTCGGATTTTGTGTCAATAATATATACCTTGATGAATGACTTGAGCTTTTCTAGTTTATTTAGAATCATTATGTACATATATATATATATTCTAGATTCAATTGAAATTTATGATGATGGTTGACACCCAATGACACGAGTTTTTGGTTTATGTTGAATGTCAGTTGTATTCTGCCTATCTTAAAATCTCTTAAAAAGATCAAGTGATGCAAGCATCCATTGAAATGGATTAGAAGCTCTGAGTTAATTCTTGAAGTTTGAACATTAATTTGCACTCGGCTCTACACTTTTTTCTCTGTTTTATTTTTTATTTTTTATTTTTATTTATAAGCAGACTTGCTCTTATTTGAGAAAATATAGCTCCTTTTGGCACTATTTCTCTTAAATGAGAGCCTCAAGTAACTCAGTGCCTCAAAAACAAGAGTCACCCTTTTTAAAGAGGTTAAATCTCTTCTTCTAAAAGGGCACAAGTCCTTACAAGAAAGCAATCCTACCTTTCACTTTAGAAGTTGGAAGGTGCCTTATGGCCACTTACAGTGAAGGAAGAAAAATCAAACTCTTGAGTTGAATCTGCATCATCAAAGAAGTATTCTACCATTCACAAATGGGGTCAAATAGATAGGGAAGAAGCAAAAAAAAACCTTCATTTTCATCTTAACATCAGATGGTACCATAGCAGGGACTCTTACTATCATATCAAATTACCACTTACTAGGTGTAGAGTGAGTCCATCTATTTACATAGCCTGCTATTTTAGTGCCCCAATTTTTTTTTCCTTTTATGTCTGGAAGGATTCCTCTTTGGCTGATAGGTACTGTAACTGTGATTGGTTCGATAGGTCTTTTATTTTCCAATTCATATTCAGGATTGGACTCATCCCGGCCCTATAAATAGTAATAAGCAACCTCTTGCCACAGTATGGAATTGCATGATTGTCAATAGCCTAACATACTCAATGGCATTCTTAATAAGTTAATATCAAAAAATAAACAATATCTCTACTCATACTTCGTACAAGATTAGTTTCTAACAATTAATACTGTATACTTTTTGTTATGCTTAGTAATATCAACTTATGATTTCTTACATCAAAGATAATGCGATTTAGGTGAAATATGACTGGGTGATAGTAATCATAATTGTATCTCATCCAGTGCTTCAAATATCTAGAAGTCATGTATAACTTATAACTAGCGGCGAACCCAGGCGTTGCACGTGATAATTATCTTATGGTGGTTTTATTAAATTGTTTTTTTTACAATTTAAACTAATTTAATAAAGAGTAATTTATTTTCTAATCATATTTTTATTTATTATAGGAACAATCATAAATGTAATATAGAAACAATCATAAATCATAAATATAAATTTTGTCGTGCCAAAATGAAAATAATACAATTTTTCTCAAAAATTCAAAGGGCAAGTTAATGAAAATATTCATTTTTTAATAAAAGTTATTTATAACATTTTGTGAATCATTAAAAAGAATATAAAATTTGAAAATTATTCTTTTAGTTTTAAACAAACTTTCTCAAACCTTTTTTTTTTTGCCTACAATCCAAAACACTGAAAAATGTAACTAAAAAAAAATTAATAAAACTTAACAATGATTAATTGAACCAATTAGGAAAACAATTTGTTCTAATTTCATCCACCCAAAACATATTATCAAATAAACAATTATTAGCAAAATCTAAGACTTAAATTTCTATATATGCATTGTTATAAAATAATAATAATAATTAAAATAAAATTGCCAAAGCAAAAATTTGTCACCCATCCGATTATTTTCGTTTGGTTAACCTTTGCTTTTCTCTAAATAAATGGTATTATAGTATAGTTCTAATACAATTATTAAGAGTACTTTGTCCACCACAAAAATATTAAAAAATAAGAGTACTTCTAATACTATTATGAGTACTTTTTATTGGAGATGAATTTTGACAAATCCACCATTGGATTACATCTTCTTCTTATATCCTCCATACTTGCAAAATTTCTTGAAAATTAAAGATCAATAACTATATCATCAATAAATTATTTAAATTGCAAATTTTTGATATTTAAAATTATGCATAAAATATAATCTTGTAGATCATATAGTAAAAATATCCGATTGACACAAAATTTAACATATGTATTACGAGCGTAAAGAACATGCAATTCAACGGTTAGATTAGGCTACAACCTTACTCAATATCTTTTTATTGGAGATGAATTTTGACAAATCTACCATTATATTACATCTTCTTCTTATATCCTCCATACTTACAAAATTTCTAGAAAATTAAAGATCAATTGCTATGTCATCAATAAATTATTTAAATTGCAAGTTTTTGTAGTTTAAAATTATGCATAAAATATAAGCTTGTAGATCATCTAGTAAATAATATCCGATTAACACAAAATTTAATGTGTATTAAGAGTGTAAAAAACATGCAATTCAACATTTAGATTTTCATAATATGTAATAATGTTTATTTTATTAAGTAAAATTGTAACCTTAGGCTACAACCAATTTTGTAACTAAATTTTGTCCTAAAAAGATACTAAGTTGTAGCCTTAAATTACTATCAAGTTTGTAACCAAATTTTGTCCATATGTCTAATTCAATAAGGAAACAGTAATATTTATTCTTAGTCTTCCAACCTGATGCTATACGAACCCAGCTCAATTAACAACTAAGATAAGTCTTAGCAGATAAAGCATGAATTTGCACTTGAACAAACGCATCTTTAACGCGTTTTTGTGTTGAACAAGTCCACAATAAATGGGTTAGTAATGGTTATTTAGGAAGACAAGGGAAATAAGGTTGGTCATAAAGTGCTGCTTAAATATCAAGATTGTTAGTGTGATCTGCTGTTATGGTGTGGAAACATCACACAGTAGTAATAATTGTGGCTGTTTATTTGAGTTGGGGCTTTCTTCAGTCTTCACTTCAAAGTGAAGCTTTCCATGGTGGGTTGTTACTACAATACAGCCATAGCTAAATTAGTTTTGGTGAGTAGTTGTTCAATTGTTATGATGCGTGGTCTTTGAATTTTGAAATCCATATATTAATTACTTCGAACTCGAGCTTTGTGTGCAATCACTATGTTAGAATTTGAGGCTTCTGTTTAACAATGATATACAGTGTCGTTATGTCGAAGTTAATATTCAAAGGCCTTACCCATAATTGTTATTGGATATGACCATCACGTGTGTATTTCATACGTAAATATCATGCTAGTAAAGACCGAAAACTGGTGTAGCCAAGTCATTTGGATGTTGCTATACTTTCTAAAAGTGGCCCTGCTAGATCCACAGTTAGGTGGAGTTTGGATAGCGTTTTCAACGCTTGCGTTACGCGTTTGCGTCTATCAGTAGATCTTGTGCACTGTTCACGAGATTCATAGACCTCTTTTTTTAGCAAAATTTTCATTAGAAATGGGTCTCACGATACTATTCACACATTTAAAAATTATTTTGCTATAATGTTTTCGGTAATAAGCGATATCCAAATAAACTCTTAGTAACCTGATCGTCTACAACTATTTGCTAAAGAAGTCAAATTCTGGACTTCTAACCAGAAAGAAACAAAGGCCAGAAATTATTCATGATGACCCTTTGATGTAGTAACAAAAATCACTTTTTAAGTGCCAATAAACACTGAGTCAGTCAGTCCTCCAATCCAATAAACAAGAACGATTTGTGTTAATTAGCTCAGTCAATCCTAGTCAGCTCATTCAAATACTGTAAATGAATTGGCATTTCTTCTAACCGATATTTGTTCACTTCCAAACAATCAAATGCTGTCTAGATTACACTGTTCAAGTTGAGCATAAATTCTATATATATTATATGAAGCACACATGCATAAATACAAAGTGTGTCTCTACATATTACATTTTTGTTTGAGAAGAAAATATGGAATCCCAGCTCAGATTTTATACAAATTTGGGTAGCCTCAACAATAATGGGTAGCGATGAATGGAGTTATTTCTGATTTCAGGGTTGATTCTCATGATGCTCTCCCGCCTCGTTGCTTCTTTTTTTCTAGTGTAGTCGCTTCATTTAGCATATCAGCAGCATCCTTGTGCATGTTCAGCTTGGACAGAGCAACTGACTGCATGTAGAAAGCTGTGGGCCAATCTGGATTGACACATTGTGCTTGCATTGCATCTCGAAGGGCAGGATCTGGTTGATCACATAACAGATAGCATAGACTGCGCCTTGCAAAAACAGTTGGAGAGACCATTATTCCAACGTTTATGAACTGCAAAAGAAACAAAGCATAAACATGACAACCAAGTTCAGTTAGCAGCTACTAGCCAAAAGGTGCATGTCAAAATTGGGCAAATTTTTTAGCACACAACAATCTCATTGTATAGTCAAAGCCCAAGAGCTTTCTCCATCACCTTTTTGTTTTGTTTTGTTTTTCTGTGTTTTTTTTTTTTTTTTTTTTTTTTTTTTTTAGGGACTACAAAATTATACCTGGGAATAACATTCAATGGCAGCTTTAAAATCTTTGTCCCGGAATGCTTGGTCCCCACGCTTCCTTGAGTCCAGCATCTCTCTCATTTGTTGGGTCCACTCTTGGAAAGATAACTGAATCAATTGAAATTCAAAGAAACTTATTAGCATCCAATTTAAGAAAAGGAATATGCAAGGCCCAGTTTTACAAGCCAATAACCTCATTAGTTCCTTCATCATCTCTATAGTGCGCCATAACCAGCAGCTGATGGATAGCTGTGAGATCCATCCTTGAACAAGCCTCACCCATTGCTGAAAGAGGGCGTTGCGGTGTTGATGGAGCTTCCTCATGCTTTGAAATTCCAAGCATGATATAAGATGGAACCTGCAAATCAAGAATAATGGTTTATACGTTTTTAACAAAAAGCCATGCTCCATTGAATTTCTTAAACCACAACCTCTAGTTATTTTCTGACCATAGTCCTTTGCCATTTTATAACACAGTGCAGCACCCAAAAAAGAAATAAAATAAAATAAAATGATGCACTTCAGGAGAATCCCCTCAAGTAGGTGGAGAGCAGCAAGGAAAAGGAAGGCTAAAGTCAAGAACTTTCAAAAAAACTGAAAGAAAAATGTTTTTGTGTGTTATGTGCATTGTGTTAGCCTTACAATTTATACTAATCTTTCCAAGAATACTATAATCTTAATAAACTAATTTCACAAACTCAACTTTTGAAAGAACAATGTATCTGATGCAGAAGTGTACATTCATGTTAACCCTTTGGAGTCTAAATATACCAAGACATTTGCTTAAATTGATGTTTATCATGAGATTTAATCATCTGAAAGAACTTCAATACAATCAAGCAAGTCAGCCACTACTGTTTGTGTCTGCATATATCTCCATCATTGTCATATATAGTACAAAAGTACCTTCTATTCATATCCGGTCACATTTAGAAATTTCGGGAATTTGTAGAATCATATAACAAGGTAGTGAACTTTTAAACTAAAGGGAGCATTTTACATTACAGCTCCAAAAATCAATGCCAAAAAAGGATAATATTCATGAAGTCAAAAAGAAATAATAAAATAAATTGGCAAAGAATAATAGTTTAATCCGATAGGTTTGATATTGGATAATTCTTTAAGATCATAAATTAAAATTCCTTACATCAGGTTTGGTTTGCAGTTGAGCAAGTGTCGCAACAAGGTCATTTGTATTAGGTCGCTCCCTTGGTTCATACTGCAAACACTGAGAGGCCAGATTAACGACTAATGTTGCTTCTTCTGTAGAAAACTTTCCCTCCAAATGTGAATCCATTAAGAGAATGATGTTTTTCCCCCTAATCATGTCAAGAGCCTACATACATATCAGAGATCAAATTAGTTCTCGACCTTGTATCTTGTATTAATCAATCAACATCTAAAAAATGTCACCATTGTTTTAACATTCAAGCATCTCAAAATGTAAGGTAAAAATTCAAACTCTCAAGACTAATTTCAAACAAGCTATACTGTATCATTTTTTTTTTTTCTAAGTAATATCAACTTATGAATTTCTTACAAGAAAGACAATGCAACATGGGTGAAACGTGACTGGTGTGATAGTAATCATAACCCCATTTCATCCCGTGCTTCACCTATCTATCCAGAAATCACATAAACTAATGAATATGTCTAAATCAATTAGAAAAACGGAAATATATTTCCTTGGTCTTCCAACCTGATGCTATATGAACTGAGCTCTATTAAGAACTGAGATAAGTCTTAAAACATAAAGCATGTAGTTGCATTACAACAAATGCATCTTCAAAGTGTTTTCGTGTGGAACAATTCGACAATAAATGGGTCACTCATGATTATATAGGATGGCAAAGGGAGCAAGATTGGTCATAAGTTAAGTAGGTTACATAAGACAAAGTGCTGCTAATCCAAACTATAAGAGCATGTGAAGAATATTTCATTTCCTGCATATTGTAGTCCTTTATAGAAAACTTTGCATTTCAAGTTCTGACTGACACACTTCACCATATCATAGGCTCTATCTTATACAACTACCCAGGCAATAAAGAACATGCATATGATATTAAATATGCATACCACCTTTTACAGAAATAAGCGACTTACATGACTTGGGGGGATGTGTTTTCCACTTAGCAGATCCAGAAGAACAGTGCCAAAGCTGTAAATAACACTTTCAGGGGTGACCCTTCCTAAAACATACAAATTATGGCAATGACAATAAGTCAAGCTTATACAAGAAGAACATGCAATTCAAAATAAGAAAATGAATCTTGTAAGAGCAGCATCAAGATTAGGATCTCTACTTCTCTAAGTGCCAACTTAATAGCAGCCCAAGAATTGAGATGGCAATTAATTCTATCATTTACCAATTAATAAGAAAAGTGGAGAGCTTCACATGAATATTCCCGTCTAGCTCTGTGAATTTCAAGAATACCAAAAACTACTATCATTGATAAAATGGCATAGTATTTAATATCTCTGTGTGTGCATGGGTGTCACCAGTGGCGGAGCCAGGATTTCAACTCGGGGGGGCAAGATTAAATGACACCTCGATACTCATTATTATGATCATGTTTCTTCATAAGCTCAATTAACTTCGTGTGTGTGTGTGTGTATATATATATATATATTTCATATCATTCAAATAAAGAAAACAAAAATAATCAAATTATAGTAAATAATAATAAAAAAAAAAATCTAAATACATATGTTGAAATTAAAATAAATTGAGAAAATAAATTAATGTAGGAGTGTTAGGAATATAATAAATATACCTATAAAGTTGTATTAATGTTTCCGTGCCTTGCATTCTTTTAAAAAAATTTGTAGAATTAAGCATACGTTTTTTTATTTGTTTAAGTAGTTAAAATTAAGATTTATAGAAAGAGTATGAAACTGTGAAAAATTAGAAGAAAATATGAGTCATGTCAAGAATACAATAAAAATTCACAGCAATTCACAACATTCCTCAAATTAGCACATCATCTCATACATGTGGGTCATTAAAAAAAATTTAAATCATATATTGTGGTTTACATCCTGAATGGAAAGAACACAAAGTAGATTTTTTTGGGGGGGGGGTACCAACGTGTTGCACTTGTGGGCCTGAACTTGGGTATGTGAGGCTCTTGTGCTAATCGGTATTCGAGTAATCTCTCTCGCATGTCCTGGTACAGCAGCTGAAACGGAAGGGAAGATGCTTGCATTCTTGTGGCATTTCTTTTGTTCCATATACTCCAGGCAACAAAAGCGAACCATTCAGCCAGGTTTGGTTCTTTTGAATTTGTGATTCCAATCCACAGATCTCTAAAGTCCACGAAGCGCATGGAGAGCTGGTTTATAAGGATTTCTTCTTCCCACCAGACCTCCTTGAGTACTTGGCAGCCCCACAAGGCATGAACAGAGTCCTCAACTTCCTTATTGCACCATTCGCATAGTGCATTCCTTGTGACATTCCTAGCCAGCAGATTCTTTTTGGTGGGGAGTGATTCACGACAAGCTTTCCATAGGAAGTGCTTGATTTTATTTGGAACACTCAAGGACCAAATTCTTCTCCAACAACTCGTTTGGGCCGAAGCATCAGATGGGCTAGGAGTGGAAAAATCCTGCATAGACGTCAACATTTTGTATGCACCCTTAGTCGAGTATCTCCCTGACTTGGTGCCAGCCCAAATGAGAAGATCAGGGGCTCGGGTTGAGCTTAGTGGGATTCCCAGAATTTGTTGGGCTTCATGGGGAAAGAATTCTTGTGTTACTCGTTCTTTAATCCACCTTGGGCCATCCTCATCAATAAGAGCACATACCTTTGCATTCATAGGGAGGTTTTTTTGGGGAGAGATGATATGTTTTGTTGACATATCAGGCAGCCACTTATCACCCCTAATCTACACTTAAGTACCATCCCCAATCCACCAATATGCTCCTTGCTTGACCACCTCCCTAGCCTTGAGAATGCTTTGCCAAGCGTATGACCCATTGGATTTTACCCCACTCTCAAGAACCGAGCACGTAGGGAAGAACCTTGCTTTGAAGACTTTGTAGAACATGGAATCGGTATTATGAATTAATCTCCAAATCTGTTTACCTAGGAGAGCTAGATTAAAATTTTCCAATTCCCTAAATCCCAAACCACCATGTAATTTTGGTAAGCAAAGTTTTTTCCAAGCTATCCAATGGATTTTTCTTGCCTCACCCGAATACCCCCACCAAAATTTTCTAGTCAATGCTTCAATGTCCTTGCACAAATTTTTGGGGAGTTTGAAACACCCCATAGTGAAGGTCGGCATTGCTTGGATGACTGCTTTGATTAAGATCTCCCGGCCTACTTGTGATAGGAGTTTTTCTTTCCAAACTTGGATTTTGTGCCACACTCTCTCTCTAATATAGCTGAAGGTTTCCTTCTTTGCTCTCCCTACAAAGGATGGCATACCCAAATATTTTTCATATTGAGTCACCACCTCTACCCCCACCAAGTCCTTCACCCTATTCTTGATGACTTCTTGTGTATTTGTGCTGAAGAATAATTGTGTTTTGCCACGGTTGATTTTTAGACTTGACGCTTCTTCATACATTGTGAGGATATTCATCACCGTTTGGCAATCTGTATCATTGGCTCTACAGAAGAGCAAGCTATCATGCGCAAAGAATAAGTGGGTGATTTTTGGCCCTTCTTTGCAAAGAGACACTCCATGTAATTCTCCATTGTCAGCTGCCTGTTGTATTAAAGAATGTAGACCTTCTGCACATAAAAGAAATAAGTAAGGTGATAGAGGGTCTCCTTGACGGAGACCCCTACTTGGGTGAAAAAATCTATGAGGTTCTCCATTAATCATGATAGAGAAAGAGACCGAACGAAAGCAGCAACCCACTAGATTCCTCCATTTACCATCAAAACCCAATCTCTCCATTATTTTATCCAAGAAATCCCATTCAACCCTATCATATGCTTTACTCATGTCAAGTTTTAGAGCCATGAACCCCGTTTTGCCTTTTCTTTTATTTTTTAGGTGGTGGAGTGTTTCAAAGGCAACAACAATGTTATCAGTAATGAGACGATCTGACATGAAAGCACTTTGAGTCTCGGAGACAAGTTTAGGGAGGATTTTTTTTGAGTCGGTTGGCTATGGTTTTTGAGATTATTTTGTATATGACATTGCATAGGCTTATGGGACGGTAATCTTTTAGGTTTGTTGGTGATTTTGTTTTGGGGATGAGGGTAATGAAAGTATGGTTTAGGTTTGGAGGCATTATTCCCGAATTTAAGACAGATAAGGTTGCTTTTGTAACATCAGACCCAACAGTATTCCAATAAGATTTGTAAAAGATTGGGGGCATACCATCGGGGCCAGGAGTTGTCATAGGTTTCATTTGCTTGAGTGCTTGCTCCACCTCCATGGCTGTGAAAGGCCGGGTTAGATCGGCATTCATCTGTGATGTCACTTTGGGTTCAATCCCTTGAAGGATTGGATCAAACCCGGCTGGGTTGACTGATTGGAAGATAGATTGGAAATATTGCACAAAGGCCTCCCCGATCTTCTGTTCATCCTTAACAACTTCCCCACTGTCAAGGGTCAGTTTGGAGATGAAATTTCTTCGATTTCTCTGGTTTGCACGACTGTGGAAATAGGCTGTGTTTAGATCCCCCGCTTTCAGCTAATTCACCCTTGATCTTTGCTGCCATAGACATTCTTCCTTGACCATCAAATCATGCACCTCAGCCCTCAAACTTCTCACCTAAAAATGGTTGGATCCGTTCATGGAGTTTGCTTCTGCCTGCTTTAGCAATTTTTTCTTTTGTTGCAGCATGCGACGGATGTTGCCGAATGAATGTTTACTCCAAGACTGAAGGGATAATCGGCATGCCTCTAAATTTTTTGCCACTCTGCCAATCGGATTTTCAATTGCATGGTCCTCCCATGAGTTTTTTATCACCGTTTCACACCCTTCATCCCTCATCCAGACCGCTTCAAACCTAAAAGGTTTCCTTTTCCTGTAAAACTGGGCATTTTCATCGTCAGTACAAATCCATAATGGGCTATGATCCGAGAGCGAACCAGAGATGTAATGAACTTTGGTTGATGGGAACATTTGAATCCATGGGTTGGTTGCTACTCCTCTGTCCAATCTAATCCAAGTCACTGTACCATCAAACTGGTTGTTGCACCATGTGAACGGAGAGCCAACAAAACCCAAGTCCTGGAATCCACAGAAGTCAAGAGCTTCTCTAAAGTCAATCATTTGTCTCTCCCGACACATTGCACCACCCAGTTTCTCTTATGCTCTGACAATCTCATTGAAGTCCCCCGCACAAAACCAAGGGAGATCCATTTTGAGGCTTAAATGTTTTAGTAGTGCCCAGGAGTGTTCCCGGTTGGCCGTTACAGGGTTTTCGTAGAATCCCGTAAACTGCCAGGCGTCATCCACTCCTGGGTTCACCACTGCATCAATGTAAGTTGGGGTTGCATCCATCACGTGTAGATTGATGTCTCTGCTCAAAAACAGTACGAGGCCACCACCTGTATTGAGTCTAGAGACTATGTGGACATTGTCTAGCTGCAGTTTTACCTTTAAATTCTTCACGTAGTTGTCTTTTGATTTTGTTTCCATGAGAAAAACAATTGTGGGAGCGTATTTTTTCACCATCTTGGTGAGTTCCTGAACTGCACATGGTCATCCCAAACCACGGCAGTTCCAGCTTATGGTGTTCATTGGTGTCGGCGGGGCTGCTTGGCAGCCACCACTGTTGGGTAAGCTTCTGGGGATTCCTTATAGGGCATTGAGATTTTTTTTGTGGGATGGCTACCTTCTTCAGACTCATCACTTCTTTTGTGTTTTCTCTCAATCATGAGCACGTCACTTGGGCTGCTTTGTTTGTCACGTGGAATTCTGGCCCACGTTGTTTTGGTTGGCAAAGGATTGGGTTGGCTTTGTGTGTTATTGGTGGGCTGATGAGTGGTGCACGGCCCAATGTGGTAGGGGTGTGTTGGGGTTGGCTTTGTGTGGTGATGGTGGGCTGATGAGTGGTGCACGGCCCAATAGTGGTAGGAGTGTGTTGGGTTAGAACTTTGGGCTTTAAGTCCAGATTGGTCTCGGATTCAGTGTGTGTGGGGTTTAAGACTTTCTCTCTGTCATCAATGTTGGCATTTATGCTGGATTTTTTAACGGTTGCTTCCTCAGTGCCAGAAATGCAGCCGTTAGGGGCATTGAATGTGTGATTCTCTTGCCAATCAGCACTGGATTGATGAGCAATTATGACCTCATTTATTGTCATGGTAGTGACAGTTGTTGGGATTGTCGCCGGGGTTGGTGGAAGATCACGTGGCTGGGATGTTGGTGGTTGGGTGTTTGGGACGGTGGGTGTTTGTGGTGGAGGTTTTTGTTATTTGGGTGTCTCGGTCTGGTTCCAGGTACAGTAATGGAGGTTTTTCTGGTAGTGAGGTCTATCTCTGCTCTCATCCAATCCCCAAAATTCTGGTCTGACTTTTTCAGTGAACCTTTGCTTCTCAGCCAGCGTTCACAATTTCTATCATCATGGGAGACCAATCCGCACCAGTAACAGAAGTTTGGGAGGCGCTCGTATTTCAAAATTGTGCACCCAATGACAGACCCCTCGAACCATACCTTGCGTACCCTGTTCAAAGGTTTAGTAATATCAATTCGAACTCGAACTCGTAAATAGTTTCCCTTACCTCCTTCGCTTTCTGAATCGATCATGAGTAATGGTGTGCCCAATGAGCTTCCAATGGCATCCCGAGTTTCTTGGTTTAAACATTGGACTGGTAGTTCATGGATTTGGATCTAGAATGATGTAAACTGGAAGGCGAGTGATGATATGGGCACATTTGCAGTCACTTTCTCAAAGACCACAAGGTGTTTGTCGTATGTCCAAGACTCATGTTCAAGTACCCTGTCTAAATCACATTCATCTTCAAAGTTAAAAAACAGGATGTTGTTGCCTATATCTTTAATTTGAACATCCTTTTTCGATCTCCAAAGTGGCCTGAATGTACGAGCCACTGATTCCACATTGACGACTCGTTTTGTCAAGAATTTTGCAGCAAGAGTAAAGGAGTCAGGCTCCGCTTTGGGCATGCTATTCCAGTTTCTTCTTAGTCTAATAGAGAGAGTTTTTTCCATAATCCTTTAAGGGATTCCATGTTGGTAAGTTGTACAGGTAGTGAGGTGTGTAATGATTGTGTTTTGGATGGTGATTTGGGACGCCCTACTAGTGACAGGACACTAGAGGGAAACGGGATACCTGTACGGGGACAAGGACAGAAAAGCTCCACTGGGGTTAAAGGAATAGATTCGTCCTAGAACCTTAGAGAGCGACTATCAATACCTACCCCTAATGGCCATAATGAGCAAGACTTAGGTACAATACTTATGTGCTGTTTCTTCGGTTCCCCTTTTAAGATTCTGCCATGTGGCTTTTTTCTCATGGATGGAAGTGTATTTTTTAAGTTAATTAGCCACATGGCAGAATCTTAAAAGAGGGACCTAAGAAACAATACCTAAGGTACTGTACATAAATTTTGTCCTCATATAATTCCTGCTTCAATTGAGTAGTGAATATAACATTTTGGGATATCATTTGTATGGTGTCCTGCACCATTTAATACCTTGATTTAGTCTACTAATTACTTATAGATTAAGTTAATTAAGAGTTAAGTCCTGAAGAAAATTAAGTGCATTTAAAAAAAAAAAAAAAAGTTACCACCATGTATCTTTGGCATGATGGTCACTTTACAAGTATAGGTGCTTGTGGAGTGTGTGGGGCAAGAGTTAAGGTTCAAGTCCCGTCACTAACCATATGTGTTCATAAAATCTATGAATAATATTGATTTCACATAAATTAAAAAAAAAAAAAAAAGGATAAAAGAAGAATTTCCTCTTCTTGATGAAATGAGAATACTATATTGCACAAGTAAATTTGTCATACTCATACCTTACCTTTTTCTAAAAACCAATATTCAACAAGTACTGCAACGTGCACATGATTGATTTATTCATGCATCACCTTAGCCATTAATTGTAACAATGTCAAGACTTCGTTTTTGCACTTTACGAGTTCGACTAATTTCTTTGATTCGAAAGTGTTTTTGAATGTGTTCCAAAGTAATATCCACTGTGTCACGTGTGATAATTTCTTCCTATAGTTCAGGGACGGACCCAAGATTTCAAGTTAGGGGGGCAAAGTATAAGTAAAAAAAAACTTCAAATAAGCATCCATATAGTTAGTGGCGAAACCAAAAATACTTTATAGGAGGCCAAGCCAAAGATAATAAAAGTTTTTAACTTAAAAAAATCATGACAAAAAAAAAAAAACTTTATTTTACAAAATTAATAAACAAGTCTATAAGAATGAGTGAATGGCTTAATTTAATTGCTCAAGCAAATACTATTATTATAGAAACACTATTATAAATTAAAATATAGGGAAATTCTTCTTTTACATTGTGCTGTTATAATATAAATTTATATTGTATACAAAAAAAGTGGCAAATATTATATATATTTGCAAAACATATACAATATTTACCATTTCTTTACAAATATGTACAATATATATTACTTTTTGTATGTCTATCATGTAAGTTTACATTGAAATTGCAATGTAGACATAAAAATTACATTGAATATAAAGCAATCTAATGATCACTCACAAGTTAACAATATAGCTACTAGTCCTCTACAGTACTCTACACAATGATCTTATTTTGTTTGATTGAACTACACGTATCAACATATCAATCTATATTCATCAATGAAAAATATCAATCAATAAAATAATAATATAATTAACAATCCTATTTTATATTACTATTTTATGAGTTACTATAGTTTTCCATCACTTAACTAAAACAAAGAGCAGCTGAGTCTTAAACTCAAAGTGAACATGTTTGAATATACAAACAGAGAGAGGGGTTCAAAGAGAGATAAATACAGTAGTGGAGACGTAGAGGGCCTGAAGGCTAGATTTGCGCCGATTGTCCCTAGTTGGCTGGTCAGATCTTCAACTTGATGGAGCTCTTTGCAGCAAGCGGCGATGGGGGAAGGATATGGGGTTGTTTGTTTGATTTATATATATATATATATATATATTTATATAAAGATGATTTTTTTTTCCTATTTTTATTAGGAGAGTCTTGATTTACTTAGATAGATTTGAATGATGAGGTACTTGAGACCATAATTTTTTCGGACTCTATGCGGAAACTAGCCTTAGTTCATGCTGCATGCCATTATTTGTGCTACATTATCCATTGAAGGTAACGACTAAAAAGTCGTGTTCCCCACATTCCTACACAATCAATCATAGAAAGACAACACGTTCATGATGAAATAATGTCTCAACTTAGGACTAGTGAAAAAAGCTATGATGTAATACGCATGGGTCCACAAGCTTTTCATGGTTTGTGTGACATTTTGCGAAGAGACGGTGATCTTCAAGCCACACAACGTGCCACGGTTGAAGAGCAAGTTGCCAAGTTTCTTCACATTCTATCACATAATGTGAAGAACCGTACAATTTCCTTCTTTTTTTGTTGTTCCAGTGAGACCATTAGTTGCCATTTTCATAATGTGTTATGATCAATAATTATGTTAGAGGATCAGTTTCTTCGACAACTTGATGGAACCCAAGTTCCACTTGAAATACTACAGAGTAGTAGGTTCAACCCATATTTTAAGGTAAATATATCATGTTTATATTTTATATTTGATAGTAGTCTAGTATAAATATATTTTAAGATAAATGTCTTTGAGAGATATTGTTAATTTCAGGATTGTATTGGGGCACTTGATGGAACACATGTTCGTGTCAAAGTGTCGAATGAGGATGCACCAAGATATCGGGGTAGGAAGGGTTACCAAACACAAAATGTGTTGGCGGCATGCTTATTTGATTTGAAATTCACGTATGTATTACTAGGTTGGGAAGGAACTGCTTCAGATTCAAGAATAATAAAGAGCGCTTTAACTAGAAACGATAATTTGAAAATCCCACAAGGTAAATTTAATTCAAATATGTATTAGGATGTATTCTTTATAATTAAAAAAATTATAGTATATAATTAACCATTGTTAGTGTTTATTAGGTAAATATTATCTTGTTGATGCGGGATACATGAATAGAAGTCGTCTGATTGCACCTTATAGCGGAATGTGATATCATTTAAAAGAGTACTCTGCTCGTCCTCTTGAAAATGCTAAAGAATTGTTTAATTTGCGACATGCGCCATTGCGCAATGCTATTGAAAGGGCATTTGGTGTACTGAAAAAGAGATTTCCTATCATAGCAAGTACAATAGAGCCTAGTTATTGTGTTGACACACAAAATGAAATCATTTTATTATGTTGCATACTTCATAATTATTTAATGGGTGTCGATCCTGATGAAAGTCTTATTGCTGAAGTTGATGAAGAGGTTTTACATTCTCATTGTGAACGTGTGGTCCCTACTCCTAGAGAAGATGATAAGCATGCTAGACAATGAGATATTATAAGAGATTCTATAGCATTAGCCATGTGGCAAAACTATGTCCAAATGTGATAGCTTTTGGGTTTATTGTTGTCATGTTGTTTAAGACTATGTTATGTTTCAATTACTTAGACCTAAATGTTATGCAAATTTCTCTTTTCATTTTGATATTGCTCTCTATCTTTTGATAATTAATATTAATATCTAAACAATATTTTATATGTGTTTTTTGTCTTATTAATTATAGCATGGGTAAGATATAAAAGAAGAATGGTGGAGATCCAAGCAAAGAAGTACAATGGAGTAGTGTTATGGATGATGCTTTAATGGATTTTTTTTTACATCAAGTGATCATCGGTGGTAAAGTTAATGGAACTTTTACCTTTAAGGCATATGATGACATAGTGAAAGAGTTGGTTGAAAAATTTCACATGGAGATTAATAAGGATAAGGTGAAAAATCGACAAAAGACATTGAAGAAGAATTTTCATGAATGCTATGACATATTTATAGATGGATTGAGTGGTTCTGGATGGAATGATTCTTTAAATATATAGACAGTTGAACTAGAAGTTTGGGAGCCACTTATAGCAGTAAATTACCATTTTTTGTGAGTTTAATTTTGAATTACATAATTATATCTGTAATATAACCATTTTTCTTGGTTTGTAACAGTCTAAACCTGCGGCCAAGAAGTGGATGACAACACCTATGCCCAACTACTCTAAGATGACACAACTTTGGGCTAAAGATAGAGCAAAAGGTGATCATGCTGAAACTGCAAAGGAGAGACGTGCTAGGTATGCTGCATCGACCACTATTGATGAGATTGATAATTTGGTATCTCAAAATGAAGTTTCTTTGGAGAACTTTGAAGTCGAAGATGATCAGAGGTCACCATAAATTAATGTTGTATGTTCTCGAGCGTCATCACAAGATGCAATGTCTTCTAAAAGCAAGAAAAGAAGACTGGCAGAAGATGACGAACTTGGGAATGTAATTTCCCAGTCATTTGATAATGTATCAATGGAAATTGATAGGGTGACTGAGGTTATGGCAAAGTGTTTTTCAAAGTCATATGGAGAAGAAGTTCATGCAGCGTTGGGCGTATTGGACTTGGATCCAATATCAAAGACTGAGACCTACATGTTCTTTGGTTGCCCAGATCATGAGTGCAAATGTGTTCTATTGACACTGATGTCTAAGCCTAAAAATTAAAAAGTGTGGGATTTCTTGGCCAACTTTAGATTTGCTTTATTTTGTTATTTTGTTTTGTTTTGGCAAGACTCATTATAGTTAAAAAAAAAAAAAAAGATATTTGTTTGTATTTTTTAGACAATGTTTATTTTGTTGAAAATAAATATGTGATGCGTGAATTTCTTTACAACATAGAAATATACATAACTTAATTTTTAGCTACAATAAATTTTTTTCCCCCTAAACTAGAATCATTATTTATGTTCTTTAAAATGAGGGGTATAATAGTAATGTTATTATAAAATAATTTCTTTTCATTCCATTCATTCCAATGTCACTTCCAAACAATATTACTTACATTCCATTCAATTCCATTCCTTTATTTTAAAACATCCAAACAAGATTTTTTAATTCAAAATCATTCATTTCCCTACTAAATTCATTCTATTCCATTCCTTTAATGACTATTCCATTCCATTTCATTCCCTTATGAACTCTCAAACGGAGTGTAAGAGTCCTGAATGAAAAGATTTGGATTTATTTTTTCTATTTATCCTTTTGTGATTGTTTGAATTTATTAAAATTATTTTGTTGCTTATTTTGGTGGAGCTATGGGTCAACAAATCAATGAATGGCCAAATTTCATTTTTGATTCTGGGTTCTTTATATCAAAATGGGTAAATTACAAAGTTAGTCCCTATATTTTACACCATATCTTAATTTTGGTCCCTAACCTTTCACTTGTGTCAATTTAGTCCTTAATATTTCCAATGACGTGTCAATTTAGTCTTTTCTATTATCCCTTGGATGAAAAAAGCTGATGTGTCAAACGGAATAATAAAAAAATATTTTTCATGCCATATCAATTACCCCACATCAATTTTTTTAAAGAAAAACCCACTTCAAATGTTCACATGTGAGATTTGTAATCTTGATTCTTGACTCACGTGAGAGTTGGGGGGGGGGGGGGGAGAGAGAGAGAGAGAGAGAGAGAGAGAGAGAAGAAAGGGAGGTGAATCTGATGAGAGATTGGAAGGATTTAGAATTTTCCCTAGACTGATTTGTACATGTGAACATCTGAAATGGTTTTATTTTATTTTTGTTTTTAAAATAATTTGAGTGGATTTTTTAAGCCAGCAATATCAACTTCAACTTAAAAAATCCAAAGCCCAACACATAACACCCAGAAGCTAAAAATGATCAAAAGGTTCAAAACCACGATCTTTCTCAGCTTTTTGAAATTGATAAGATTAAGATTGGAAATAAATGGGTTTGTTTGAAAGAAAGGAAAAAAATAAAAAAGCTCAAAAGAGACAAAGATCAGAGAAAGAGATAATAATGTGAGCGAGGTTGTGGAAGATGGTGTTATATAAGAAGAGAGATACAGAGAGAGAAAGCAAAACTAGGGGCCATTTGAAAGAGTTAAGTAAGTGCTTTTGGCGGGAAAGCGTTTTGGGAAAGTGAGAGTGAGAGTAAAGGTGATGGAGGAGAGGAAGATGAACCTGATGAGAGACAGGAATTTAGGGATTTAGAAATTTCCCTAATCTGATCTCATGTGTGAACATTTGCAATAGATTTTTTTTTTAATCTGACGTGGCAGTACAGTTGGCCGTTGATGTGATATAATTAATATATTTTTATTATTCCATTTGACACATCAGTTTTTTTCATCTAAGAGATAACAACATGGACTAAATTGACACGACACTAAAAAGGTTAGGGACCAAATTGAAACAATTGAAAGGTTAAGGACCAAATTGAGATATGGTGTAAAGGATAGGGACTAATTTTGTAATTTACCCTATCAAAATTTTCTCATTAGGTTGAAAGTGTGAATTTATTTGAGGTCTAAAGTCATTTTTTTCCAAAATTCTAGGGGGGCCAATAAGTATATCACTCTTAAATTTTAAGATAATTTATGTGAGAGTTATATGTATTTTTACTGGGTTATCCCCAAGTTTTGTCTTTACTTAAACATTGGATGTAGGGGTATTTTTTAACCACCAAAATGTTCATTCCAAACAGGAGAAACCCTTTAAATAGTAGTAGTATAGTCTATGGTTATTAATATCCCTATCTGGATCTTAGGATATTAAAATACTAAGATCCTACATCCCTAAAATGTTATGGATCTCACTAGGATCTCTAATAAAGTGAAATTTGTGTGAGATTTCAATCCAGATCTTATAGAATTCCGATCCCATAGAGATACTAAAGATCTTGTGCTATAAAGGAAAATTTAATTTTTTTTGTGTGTGCTTATTTTAGGCCTCCAAATGGAGTTCAAAGACCCCAAACTAATAAAAAATGTAATAAACAGATCAGCCCAGTAGCCCTAACCAAAATTGATTGAAAAAAAAAGTAAAAAATAAAAGCCTAACGCTCACGTCAGTCGCCAGTCGTCACTTTAACCTAATAAATAAAATCACAAAAAACAAAAAAAGAAGAGAAGAGACTAGACTACTAGAGAATGGAAGGCGAGTGTGAAAAGCTAAGAAATCCGAGGGTGATGCCACTATGAGAGAGACCATTAACTACAAAGGTGATTTTTTTTTTTAATAATTTAATTCAGCTAATAATGACTAGAATGATGTTTATAATGATCAACCGTACTTTGAGAAACACATCCAAGATAGCCAAACCTTTGGTCTTGATGATTGAGTGTCATTATGGTGTTATTTGAAATATTTTTATTTGTGTGGGACAATAGGTATTGACAGATTCTTAAATACGTTGGTTTCCAACTTTCCAAAAAAAAAAAAAAAACAAAAATGTTGGTTAAGTGAATTACGAATCCCTGATGGTGTCAGACATGAAACAAGGGGTATGAAGCGTTAAAAAAAAATCTCAAACCTATTTAATCAAACACATAGTTATATAGTTAGAGCATTAGAATTGCAACCCCTAAATTGCTATTTTTTACCATCAAACCAACAAAAACAAGCATTATCCCAATTTCTATTTATAAAAATTTTTGCAACTTAGCTACAGTAAGATGGTACTTTTAGAAGATACTGTAGCAAGTTGTAAAATCGTTTTTATTATATTTCATTACTTCTCCTCTCTCTCTCTCTCTCTCTCTTCCAAGTCTCTCTTTTCTCAGCTCAGACTCCATCCCTCTCTCTGTAATCTTAGCCTCTCTCTCCCCACTCTCTTTGTCTCGGTCTCTCTCGAATCGACATGGAGACAACGGTTTATGGTGGAGGCATGGAGATCGGCTTCTGTGGTGAAGGCGTGGACATCATGGAACCATGGTGGAGCTGTGGTTGTGGCTGGGTAATTGTGGTTTTGTTCTTAGGTCACGGTGGTTGCAGTGATAATGGGTTTGCTGGGCTTTGTTCTTGGTTGGGTTAGTGGTGGTTGTAGCGGAAACAATGGGTTTTGGTGTGGTAGTTTGTGGTCAAGCCAAGGAGGTCGTGGGTTGTGGTCAAGGTGGCGTTTGTGGTGGAAGTTGGGGGTTGTGGTTCGTGGTTGTGGTTGGGCCATGGTGGTTTTGTTCTTGGCATGGTGGTTGCGTTTTGTTCTTAGGTCGTGGTGGTTGATGTGATGGTGGGTTTGCTGCTTTGATCCTGGTTGGGTTGGTGGTGGTTGTGGTGGTTAAACAATGGGTTTTGGTGTGGTGGTGCCTCATATTGTTGGTGGTGGTGTGGTTGAGAGAGAGGGAGAGAGAGAGAGAGACAGAGACAGAGAGGCAGTGACAGAAATTAGAGAGAAGAGAGATAGATAGTTTTATATTATTTAATTGTATAATTTATATTATTTTAATGTGTTATATGTTAAAATAAAATTTGAGATGTTGGGTGTATTGTAAAATGATATTGTATAATAGATAAAATAGCTTTTTACATGGTAAAATAGAAACTTTTATGCAATTCCGGATGCTAATGCTCTTATAGACTTATAGTTTAATATATTTTACTTTATTAAATCCTAAAATTAAATAAAAACAAAACAACAACAACAACAACAACAATAATATTGGGTCCATTGTTGAGGTCCAAAAAATCACAATGTTATACCAAGGCCCAAAACAAAGCAAAGGATTGAAACCTAGGAAAAATAAAGCATTTAGGCTTCCAATAAGAAAGAAGAGAGGTCCAAACCCATTAAGGGTCCATAAAGAGGAACCTAAATCCATGAATGGGCAAGTCTCAGGCCCCATAAAATAAAGGAAGGAAAAAAGCCCAGCATAGCCCTTAAAGGTCAGAAAATCGCTGGGGAGCCCGGGAAAATAACTGGGCCAGGATACCTGGGGATTCCCAGGAGCCAGGGATCCTTGGGACATGCAGCAAAGCTAGGTTGGGATTAAGACAGTTTAGAGTGTGTACCAAGAAACACAAGGAAATAGAATAGATATGTCTCTATCAGCCACTCAATGATGCAGAAAGGGGGTCAGAAGGCTTAAGAACCAACAACCCATGAGTAAAGGCCTAGTACCTCGGGGAACCCAGGAAGAAGAACCATAAGGGAATGTGGCTGGGGATCTTTCAGCCTGGCAGGAAGGAATCAACTCACTTGGTAAAAATGATAAAGGGAAAAGCAACCAAAAGTTGGGTCTGAAAAGGTGGAATCTAGAAGCCTTAAAAGAAGAAAGACCAAAGGTCAGCCCTTTAAGACACCCCAGTACGGGAAGGTTAGCTGGGGTCTTTCGAAGATGAAATCTCAAAAAAGGGAAATAATAAAGAATAAGGAAGGGACCAGCCACTAATGTTGCTGACACAACATTGGTTCTGGTACCCAGAAGAACAAATAGAGGGAATCAGTGGTACCCCGGAAACCCTAGGATGGCACTATAAAAGGGGAAGCAACCAACAGTGAAAGACATTCAACAATAGTGAATTAGAGTAAAAATCATTAAGAAAACTCTGTTAGAATTCAAAAAAAAAAAAAAAAAAAAAAAAAAAAGAGAAAAAGGAGGGAAATATTGTTCGGTATCCTCAAATAGCCACTAGAGAACACACTTAGATTCAAAGAGATTCAAACTTTGCAAGTCTTAGAGGCCTGAAGAGCCATCTAAGTCTGTGATTTTGAACTTATTTGGACCTTGTAACCCGTCCTAGTGAGCATAGTGTATTACACAATCAAGAAAGTAATAAAATATTTTGCATTATTTTAAGATCCCTAATGCTTTATTTTATGTTCCTTCTTGATCAATTTCGTTCCTTTGCTATTCCTTGCTGTTCAGTGCATATATTTCTTGTCTGTTAGCATGTATGTGTTGTAGGATTCATGCTTTGTGCACTACTTGGTTCGAAATCAGCCCAATTTAGCTGCGGTGAACCAAGCCCAATCCCTTAAAACAATAAGTATTGGGTCCAGGATCCTTGTTTCTACTTGGGCCTGTGTGCTAAAAAAAAAAAGAACCCACACATTAGGGCGACTCCACTAGGGACTAGGTAAAGGAAAGGGAAGAAGCAGTCCCTTCGCAGAGCATGGCTCCAAGACCAAGGAACAGTAAAGGTACCAATGTACTACCTGCGACATTTGAGCTCGTAGGAGAAAATGAGGTAACTTCAAGGCAGAGGAATGAAGTACCTCTGGTGGAGCAGGAGGTCGTCTTAGGACAGAGGTGTGGGGTGTAGGAACTAGAGCCCATGGCTCAGATGGCAGAAATGATGAAAGACTTACAACAGGAGATCCGTATCCTCAAAGAGGGAAGGACTCAAGAAATCAGAGATAACGCTCCCCCTGTGGCCAACCAAGAAAGAGCCCAACCAAAAGGAGGGTCAGTAGTAGGAGGGGGAGTTAACCCCTAGTATCTCACACTAGCGGATGTCAACGCCCTTTTGGAACAAGAAAGGGAAAAGCTCTCGGGGATCCCCAAGCAATTCTCTCGGGATCCCTCATTCCCACCAAAACTCCTTGGCAAGCCCTATCCCAAGGGATATGAACCCCCAAAGTTTCACCCTTTTGATGGAAGGAACGGAAGTGCTGTGGAGCACGTGAGTAGGTTCATTCACACCATGGGTCTTTACGCAGGAGACAAGGAGCTGTGTCTAAGAGAGTTTGCTAAGTCCCTATTGGACAGAGCATACACATGGTACACTACCTTGAGGCCGGGGTCCATTAAGACCTGGAATGAGATGATGGAGAGGTTTTGCTCAAAGTATTATCCAGGTGAAGACAAGGCCACCTTCCAAAGCCTTCAGATGGTAAGGCAAAGGCTCGGAAAAGACCCTATCCAGTTCATCAAAAGATTTGAGGATGTTTCTTTGGACTGCTATGGGGATCACGAAGAAAGGGAGTGTTAGGACATATGTGTTTCACATGTTAAGAACATATATCATGATTTTATGTAATTGGCTAATCCTTTGACAAAATGCACTTTACTTGTATTTGGGTAGATTTAGGATGTGTTTAAATACTTCAAGAAATCATGTTTCAAGATCAAGTGTTGAAGCCTTCAAGTCTGTCCAAGAAAACAAGCTGAAAGTGCAGAGTTATTAAAACTTGACAGCTAGCATGTGTCGAGGTTTAAGAAGTTGTTTTAGCCCCGTGGCTCGACAGCTAGCTCGACAGATGCTTGACAGCTTCTATCTGTCGAGGTTTATGAAAACAGAATTTCTGTTCTATTTTTCTTGAGATCCATGGATGTGTCTTTGGGCTTTCTTTTCTCCTAACCCTAGACATATAAAAGGATTGTTTTAAGAGCTGTCAAAGTACACAAGTTGCACAAGCATTGAGCAAACTCTGTTCAAGCAATTTGTAACCAAAGACGAAGTTCTTGCCCTAGTTTATCTCTTTCTCTTGAAGAAGTTGCTGTGTATGTGCACCATAGGGTTTTGTAACCAAGCATCTTCTTGATCTTCATCATGTGGATGAATTAAAGAACTTTGCAGTCAATAACCTTCATAGTTGGTTATTGAAGTTGCGTACTGGGATTCGCGCATTGGTTAGTCACGTACTTGGGAGCCGTGCATCAAAAGGGGGAACTGTCATTACAGAACAAGTCCAATTGGGTATTGGGGTAAGGGTTCAACTGTAGGTTGGTAAGGTACTTGGGATTCCTTTACTTGTAACCGCTTGTTGTGATAATAGTGGAGTTTCAGGAGTGGTGACACTCGGTGGAGTTTTTGCCGTTAGGTTTTCTCCATTCGTAAACAAATTACCGTGTTATTTATTTTCCGCCTGCATAATTAGTTTATTGGTGATTTGTTTGTGCTACCACGTGTTTTGCATGATAAATTGATTAATTAATAATTTGGCTAATTAATTAATTAATTTCAATCACAAGGGGTCAATTTCTTTGTGGCCTATCAAGTGGTATCAGAGCCAAGGTCATAGGTTTGAGTCGTTGGAGCCGCATTGTGAGGGAGGGATTGTGAGGGATTTCACAATTTGCTCCAATACCAATGGGCTTGGTCTACGATCGAATGCTATAAAAGATTTGTGCCCCCTCATCCTTCACCAATTGGTGGTTGGATGGATTGGTGAGGCACACGGTTCGATAGGGAGCTCATGGAGACTTGCATATCTAACATGCTCTTTGATTACAGGCTTAATCTCGAAAATCTATGCATAACCCAATTTGCTGACCTGCTACAGAGAACTAGGAGGACAGTGTTGACCATGAGAACAAAGAGGGTGCCAGTACCTTAGGCCATGACAGCTTTGGTAGGAGAAAAGAGGAAGAGAATTAAAGGAGAAATGGCCGAGGAACCACCTGTGATCCCATGTACTGCGGAAGAATTGAATCATGTTCTGGATAAATGGATTGGAGACGGAATTGTTAGGTCATTCACTGTGTCCATTCCACCTATTGAGGAAGAAAGGAAGAATCCTTTGTTTTGCATGATTCATAACTATGTCAAGCACTCCACCAAGGATTGTTGGACCCTTCGGAGGCTTTTTCACAAAAAAGTTTAGGGAGAGGACCCTGGAGCTCACCCAAAAGGAGCCCGAGGTGTAGAGGAACCCTTTACCCAACCATAAAGGGAAAGGAGTGGTGGCTGTAGTAATCCATGGAAGCTCGGCAGAAGTAGAGGAACCTGAAGGATCCTTTCACCCTAGCACAGTCAAGACCCTTCAGAAGAGCCCTAAGTTCAGATCATTATTCAATCAATTGGGATTTGGGCTAGAAGTAAGAAGGATGGCCATAGAATCCCTCATGAGTATAGCAGCTGATTCAGGGGTGGAATGTTTCACAGTAGAATCCCATGCCAACCGAGCTTACTTGGAGACAACCAATGCAATAACCTTCACGGATGAAGACATGGAAGTTGAACATCCAGACCATTGCAGACCCTTTTATCTGATGGCCACCATAAACGGTGTCCAAATCAGGAGAGCACTGATAGACATAGGGGCATCATTCAACCTCATAGCCCTAAGTACCTTAGAGGCTGTGGGCTTGATTGGTAGGAGGATCCTGGGGGCTCCTATGGAGATAATAGGATTTGGAGGAGTAGCAGAATCGACTGAGGGATATGTGCAGCTGGCCTTAAAGGTGGGCCTAATAGTAGCCCTGACCATATTCCATTTGATTAACTCAGAAGTTTCTTACCATGTTCTGTTGGGACGCCCCTGGCTCCATAAGCATCGCCTCATTCCCTCCATGTACCATCAATGTGTTAAAGGAAGATTGAATGGGAAGCCCATAAGAATCCCTGCCAATCCAATCCCTTTCAGCCAAGAAGAAGTGAACTTTATAGAAACAATGTTTTATGAAGAATTGGAACTAGATGATGAGAGTCCCACACTAGGGACACTAGGAGCACTTGTCTTGGAAGAAGAAGAAAGAGGAGGTACCCACGACCTAAGGAACCTCTTGGACAGAAAAAGGCAAAAGAAGGAGACTAGCTCCTCAGGATCCTGGGAATGTGTAGTGGTGCGGGAGCCCGGAGGAAGGCTAATATATCGTTTATAAAGGTACGCGGGGCTTGAATGCATTATGCAGGAGGGTCCCGAACTGCCAGATTGTATGATGGTTCAAGAAGAAATCCTAGAGGATCTAGACAAGGAAGCTCAAATCCAGTCTGAAGAGGAATTGGAAGAAGTAAACTTGGGGGCTGGTCTAGGATCCCTGAAACCTGTCTTCATTAGCAGTCAGTTAACAACACAAGAAAAAGAACAATTAGTAGCATTACTCAGGAGGTATGTGGATGTATTCGCATGGACATACAATGCGATGCCTGGCTTGGACCTAGGACTAGTAGTCCATTCTCTCAACATGAACCCAGGAGTTAAGCCAGTAGTTCAACCAGCCAAGGTCTTTCACACTGACATAGAGGCTCAAATAACTCAGGAAGTCAAGAAGCTACTGGCAGCTGGGTTCATCAAGCCAATCCAGCATCCTAAATGGCTCTCCAACATAGTACCTATGAAGAAAAAGAATGGCCAAATCCGGTGTTGTGTGGATTTTCACAATCTGAACAAGGCATGTCCAAAAGATGAATTCCCCCTGCCTAATATTGATCTCCTTGTAGATTCAGCTGCGGGAAACTCTATGTTTTTATTTATAGATGGATATAGTGGGTATAACCAAATTCGCATGGCTGCTAGAGATGTAGATAAGACAGCATTCAGGACCCCGATCAGGAATTTCTATTACATTGTGATGCCCTTTGGCCTTAAGAATGCGGGAGCCATGTACCAACAAACCATGATAGCCATCTTCCATGATATGATGCTTAGGGAAATGGACGATTATGTGGATGACATCGTGGTAAAGTCTAAGACTAGGGCAGGACACTTCTAGGTGCTTGAACAAGTTTTTGAAAGGTACAGGAAGTACAAACTACGCATGAACCCCATGAAGTGTGCCTTTGGAGTGTCTGCTGGAAAATTTCTTGGGTTCCTAATACATCGCAAAGGCATAAGTGTGGATCCAGCCAAGGCCACAACAATTGCAACAATGAGGAGGCCAAAAACGGTTAAAGCTCAAAAGTTTCCTGGGGAGGGTCTCTTACATCAGGAGGTTTGTGCCAGGACTGGCTTCGGTCACAAGTGAATTATCCAAATAGCTGAAAAAGAGGGTTGAGTTCACTTGGGGAACTGAACAGCAGAAAGCCTTTTAGAGGATCTAGCAGATTATGAACCATCTGCCTACCTTACAAGCACCAGTACGTGGGCGACCCTTGTTACTATATTTAGCATCAAATTCCCAAGCTATAGGAGCCCTGCTAGCATAGGAAGATGATGATGGGAATGAGCAACCCATTTATTATGTGAGCAGGACACTAAAAGATACAAAGACCAGGTACCCCAGGATAGAAAGGGCATGTCTGGTGGTTATGTATGGATCCCAAAGGCTAAAACGGTACTTCTCAGCCCACCAGATCCTCCTAGTGACCAAGTCTCATCCCATAAAAGCACTCCTTCACCAGCCTCTCCTAAAGGGAAGAATAGCACAGTGGCTGGTTTTGCTCTCTCAATATGACATCGGTCTGAGGACCCCCAAGGCTGTCAAAAGCCAAGCCATAGCAAATCTGCTAGCCCAGTTCCTAGGGGAAGAAGAGTGATCACTAAGCAAGGAGATCCCCGGAGAGGTGGAAGTAGTAGAACTCTCAGGAAAAAAATGGACCATGAGATTTGACGGGTCAGCAACGACAACTTCAAATGGCTTGGGAATTGTGTTAAGTTGCGAAGATGGGGATACCATGCCATTATCCTTCAAGCTTGAGTTTCTCTGTTCAAATAATGCTGCTAAGTACGAGGCATACCTTGACTGGACTGGACATAGCACTCAGCATAGGGGTAAAACATATGAAGGTTTTGGGAGACTCCAACCTCGTAGTCTCCCAAGTAAAGGGTGACTTTGCACTAAGAGAACAAAGTTTGGCAGCCTACAGAACTTGGGCACAGAAGTTGGAGCAAAAAATTCCAAACCTTCAGTGTGGAATACACCCAAAGAAGCGAAAACAAGTTTGCTGATGCACTAGCCACCCTAGGATCCCAGATACCATTTAAAGGAAAAAGTACTTTGATAAAGGTAAGCAAGCAGGAACATTCCATCATAGGGATCCTCAAAAGGATGTTCCTTGAAGAATCAAAACAGAAAGATTGGAGAGATGAGGTAAAAGGAAAGATAGGAAAGTTGGGGCATGAAGGAAGTATCAAGGAACTAAAAGATTACCCTTTGATAGAAGGAGAGTTGTACAGGAGGCTGCCCGGAGGGATCCTGTCCAAATGTATCAATGAAAAAGAAGGGAAGCTGAGATTAGAAGAACTGTACAGCCAGGTTTGTGGGATTGCAGAAAAAATCAGCCTATACAAAAGGATGCAGCGCATGGGGTATTACTGGCCAAATATGAACAAAGAGGCTACAATTGTACAGGAGGAATGTCAAAAGTGTCGACTTTCAATGGACAAAGAAGAAAGTTATGCCGTATTCGTGACAGAAGATTGGAGGACCCCATTTATGGAATACTTGGCTCAAGGGATCCTACCAACTGACAGGACACTGGCTCACTAGCTCAAGAAACTTGCCTTTAGATACTTCTTGCAAAATGGAATCTTGTTTAAAAAGGGGTACGGCGGGGATCCCCTAAGATGCCTGGGGCCTTGGGAGGCCAGAGAAGCAGTCAGAGAAGTCCACTCCGGTGATTGTAGAAGTTACCCAGGGAAAAGAAGGCTTTACAGGCAGTTGTTGTAGTTGGGGCACTATTGGCCTACAATGAAAAAGAACTCCAAGAAGCTGGTTAAAATGTGTCATGCATGCCAAGTACTTAGAGATGCAATACATACTCACCCAGATGTGCTGCAAGATATGACCACACCATGGCCTTTCCATACTTGGGGGCTCGATCTTATAGGACCCATAAATCCCCATTCTAATGGCCATATATGGATCTTAGCAACCACCAAATATTTTACAAAATGGGTAGAAGCCATCCCTTTGAAGAAGGCCACCGGAACAGCCGTGGCAAACTTCATCCGAGAACATATCATTACACGCTTTAGGATCCCAAGGAGACTGATCAGTGACAATGGTACACCATTCATAAATAAGCATATGAGGGACCTGACCGAGGCGTATCACATCAAGCATGGGAGGTCCACACCATATTATCCACAAGGAAATGGCTAGGCCGAGGCTACCAAAAGGGTGATATTGAAAATCCTCAAGAAAATGAAACATGAGTATGGGGGAAAATGGAGTGCCCACCTGACAGATGTACTCTGGGTGATACTGAAAATCCTCACTCTCTGTGTTTTGCCATGTTGTTTTTTGCAAAGAACTTTATGTAGTCATCTTTTTTTAGAATCCATGATAGAAGGACACTCTAAGATCCTTACTATCTTTTTGACAATTATCCTATGTTCCTTATCTTAGTAACTGTGATGGAATCTTTTCAAAAAAAAATGGAGCTTCAAGTAAGATGTATGATTGCATAATATTACATGGCTCAGCCCAAATGTGGCCAACTCTAGGAGAGGTACCTGGGTTAGCGCAAAAAAAAAAAAAAAAAAAAAAGGAAGAAGGATGAAATCTTAACGCATGACCTAGGACTCACACCACAATCAGTCCAAGTACATGGTCTGGGACTTCGAGCAAGAATGAGTGCCCCGGGGTACCCAGCCTAGTACTTCCCCTAAAATAGGTCCTCCTGGTTCATGACCTAGGACTTGGAAAAAAAAAAGAATAATACAGCATCCAATGTACCTAGCTTAGTACCTGCGCAGGAACACAACCACAAGGGTACCTATTCCAAGACCTACCACAAGAATTTGTAGGAGCCATGGTCCAAGACTCAATACAAAAAAAAAACAAGAGAGAGAGAGAGAGAGAGAGAGAGAAAACAGAAAGAAAAAAAAATGCATAAAGCACAGATCCATATATATCATAAAGAAAGCAGTCAGAAGTAGCTACTTTAAAAAAAAAAATTTAAACACCTCGAATTGTCTGAAAAAAACAAAACAATGGAGGAAATAAACTTATACACCCTGAGTTATTCAAAGAAAGAAAAAGAAAGAGGAACTAAGGAATAAGGTCGGTCAGCAAAGAGCCTCCTGAGGAAATTGCAGGAACAGTTGATGAAGAAAGAACTAGCTACTTCTTAACTTTCAGATCTTGCAATGCCTTGTGAGCACGAGCCAGGGCCTCCTCAGCAGCAGCAATCTCAATGTCAAGGTCCTTAGAAACCTTCCTCTAGAACAGCATGTAAGCTAAGGACCACAGGTAATCCAGCAAAAAAGACAAATTGAACTTGACTTCCATAAGATCCTGCACCACTCATCTCCACTCCAAAAGTCTCTCCTCGGAGAGGGAATCAGGAGAGGAGTCCCTCAGAGAAATCAGCACGGCGCACAAGAGCTCCATCAGGATGTTGCCCAAGAATACGATTCCCCTGAACCCACTGGTGAAGTCCCCATGGGCTTTGAGTAGCCCCTCCAAGAGTGGCAAGCCCTCAACAGGCACAGAGAAGTGCATGAAGCTACCAAAGGGAGGCCCAAAGCGATGGAAGTGGCTTGTAGGAAGACTGTTGAACTCTAGAGAATCAAAGTGGGCCAGAAAAGCAAGGAGCCTTGAGCTAGGATTTGAGATAGCCATCTCGGGGGCCTCCTTTATTGTTGTGTCTCCACCTTTAGGAGCTGGAGGACTTCCAACCCTTTGAATAGTCTGGGGAATCCCTGTCTGAGCTTCAACAACCTAGACAGTGGGAACAGGTTCCTTAGCTTCTTTAGTAACTGCAGGCTTAGGATCCTTAGCACCTGTGTCAGCACCTGTGAAAGCAAACAGAGTCAAAAAAAGGGGGAGAGAGAAAGGAAGGAGTAAAGATAGAAGGAAAAAAAAAAACCAGTACCATTCCCCTGTGGTAGAGCTTCCTTTTGAGCTTAGGCAGCCACTTCAACCATCAACGAAAGCTCCTCCTCCCGCCTTTCTGACCTTTCAGAAGACTCTGTGAAAGGGCATAAAGTACGTTGAAAGAAAGGTGAAGAAACCTTGGCAAAAGTGCTAAAGGAAGGGAGGGACACCGGGGGACTCGCCATAAAAGAAGTATAGAAAGAAAGAAAAAAAAAAGAACTGAAAAGGGGAGAAGAATAATGATGGCGGGTAGTACACACCTTCAGAAGCCTCTGACTCCAAGGAAGGAGCAGCTTCAAGGGCAGATTGGGCGCTGGTTTGACCTAAAAGAAACAAAGGGGAAAAGGAACAAGAACCTTTAGGAAGAAAGGATAAGGGAAATAAGAATAGGTGCTAATAAAGAATGGATGAGGCTTACCTGCTCGAGTAGATAAGGACGCACCTCCTAAAGACTCCTTGCCCAACGCAAACTTAGTAGTGGGCTCAAGTGTCACAGTTTTAGTTGGACTAGGGGTTTGCACGGGCTTAGGCTCTTAGGGGACAGGAGGCTGAAAAGTTTCAGGGTCTTAGACGGCCAAGAAAGCAGAAGGTGAAATGGGCTAGGCATCCTTCACTACCTGCCTAGCTTCCTCAACTATGCCACCACTAGGGGGCTCCTTATCCACACTTAAGGCAGCAGCAGGCTGAGCTACCATAACTTCTTTCACTAAGGCACCACCAGCTGCAGGAGGAGGCACCTTGACCTGCAAAAGAAAAGAGGAGCAAGAAGGAGTATGTGGCAGACATAAAATAAATAAATAAATAAATATATGTACGCAGCACTAGAAAAGGGAAAGAAAGCAAACAATAAAAGGGCACAAGTGAAAGAGGGTCATACCACATCATCACCAGAGGATTGGCTTTTACCTCCATTGGGGTTTGATTTGCGCTTAGACTACAAAAAAAAAGGAGTGACCATTCATCAGTTAAAGAAAAGAGAAAAGTGAGACACAACAAGAACAGCAAGCCAAGATGGCCAGATGCAAAAAAAAGAAAGAGAGAAGAAGGAAAGAGGCCTTGCCCTTCTCTCTCTCTCTACAGATTCTTTAATAGTCTTTTGTCTACTACGGGTACGCCCAAAGGGTCTTAAGGGAGACGAGTGTGATGTCAAACCCCGAAGAACCATGGGCTGAGGAACTCACAGGAACCTGAAAGATAGAAGACTCTACCTTAGTTTTCACTCTGTTCTTTGGGATTAAAGGATGGCCAACTTCCTTTCCAACTGTAGAGGGGTCCACTCTCTTAAGCTCCTCAAAAATAACTAGCTGCTTGCGAGACTTAGTAGTTTTCCTCTTCTTAGTCTCAGGGCCAGCCTCAGTACCCTCAACGCTTTCCTCAATCTTAGCTCTTTTGACAACTTCCTATTTGATTTTCTTCTCCCTACCTTTGCCCACAGGAGTGGCAGCACCAATTACCTCTACCACCCCTCTCTTGATTGGCACACCAGAAGAAGCACCCACAATAAGGTCACACCCTGACTAAGCATCAGGAAAATCATTCGTATGACATACCCAACCACCCCTAGAGGCATGCCACTCCACAAATCCTGTTTTGCTACTTATGGCAGCAGACACAATGCCAGCAGTGGGGAGTGCCAAACGCTTGTTAAAGGTATGAGTAGAGAAAAGAGTAGGATCAAGAGTCCTCCCAATCTTACCGAAACCAACAAAATTTAAGAAGGACTTCTGAACTCTTCTCCAATAACCAGCAAAGCTACTGGAAGCAAAGACTCCTCGCTGGGAGTTTGGCACCACAAATTGAGGGCTCCTCCGTGACCAGTAAGAAAAAGCCTAGGACCTTAGAAACGGATCCAGGGAAGGGAGAGAAGGCACTACCTCCTTGAATACCGGCGGGATGTCCTGATCAAAACCAAATTGTCTAAGTACCAAGTGTGCTGAATAGTGAGTGAACGTTGGACCACTTGATGAAGGTACTGGAAGCCACGAGGGGCTGATGTAAGCTAAGTATGCCAAACTGCCCTCATCTCCCCGACGCAAATCAAAGGTATTCCTTGGGGAGTTAAGGAAAGAAGCCAACATAGAATCACAGGCGAACCCAGGACTGAACTCTCGGGGAGAATGCCAACTTAAATGCCTTGCTTGATCAAACAATTCCACCAAATTGAGGTTGCCCCCCTTCAAATTAGACCAGCGAAAAATGATAGGATGACTGTCAGTAGAATTGCCACACAGCCCTTTGATCACGTCTGGGTATCCCTGGAACTTATCCTTCATATACTTTAAATTCCTACACTTAGCCAAAGTGACGGAAGACCAATCCCACATGAACCCCTGAAGGATAGCACAGTGGAAGGAAGAAGTGATAGTATAGCAGGAGTTGCCCTCAACCTCATCCCCATGAAGCAGATCCAATTGAGACTAAACATGGCCTAAGAACATGGGGGCTAAAGGATACTGAGCACCCCGGGCCAACTTGATTGCCAGAGGAAAGAAAATAGACTTAATCCCGTATCTAGGGAACTCACTGAATAAAAACTTATTGAGCCAGAGTGTCAGGAACCTACCTTGCCTAACTGCCTTGTTTTTCTCTCCAGAAAGGTTCAAGACCCACTTACCCATTTTGGCCGGTTTCCCCCCGGGAGAGGCCGTACGCCCGCCGAAGTGACTAAAAAGCTTGTCTTCAACCTCGAGATCCTCACTGAAAAGGCTGATATCAAAGGGATTCTCATCACCAAACACTGGGAGGAGAAAATTATTAACCACATTCTCCAAAGTGATGGTGAGCTTACCAACAAAAAAGAAGAAAGTGTGGAGAGAAGGACACCAGCGGCGCATTAAGTGTCTAAGGCCCTTGGCGTCCTTAAAAGCTTCAAGATTCTTGGAAATTGCTACTGATTTCAGGATCCCTGCGCGCCCCAAGCAACTGACAAATTTACCATCAGAAAGCTCTGTCTCCACCCAACTGGACTAACTAGTAATCTTCCCCGGGACGAAGTCGAAAAAGATGGGAACCGCCTCGTGGGATCCTCGCCTAATCTGAAGGTCTAAAATTTCCCTCGGATCTGGAGCCTAGGTAGAACTAGCAAACCCAGACTGGCTAAAAAACACCCAGGTATAAGGGTGTGAGGGTCCCTTTTTGGACAGTGCCTAGGCCCAAGCTGAAGCAAGGACCTTAGGCCTTGTTGTTGTAGTTTGAAGGGACTGGGCTTGGTTTATTGCAGCAAAATGGGCTGTTTTTCAAACCAAGTGGCGCACAGAGCAAGGATCCTACAATACGTACATACTAGCAAGCAAGAATATAGGTATATGAATAGCAAGAAACAGTAAAGGAAGACAATGTAATAAAGAAACACACAAAATAATTGTTAAAGATCCTCAAATTAGTATAAAATATTTCATTATTTTTCTTAATTGTGAATTACAATGTGCTCACTAAGATGTGTTACAAGGTCCAAATAAGCTCAAAAATTACAGACTTAGATGCCTATCTAAGCCTTTAAGACTTGCAAAGTTTGAATCCGTCTGAATCCAAGTATATTCTATAGTGGATGTTCTGGGATACCGGGCGCTGTTTTTCTACTTTCTTTGAGTTTTAGACAATGTTTTCTCAATGATTCTGTTATGATTTCTTATTGCTGAATGTCCCTCCAATGTTGGCTGCTTCCCTTCTTTTATAGTGTCATTCTAGGGTTCGGGGTACCATTGATTCTCCCCCTTGGCTCCCTGGGTACCAGAGCCCCTGTTATGCCAGCCATTTTGATGGTTGGTTCTTTCCCTATTTCTCATAGTTTTCCTCTTTTGGTGTTGTTTCCCTAAAAGCCACTTGCTGACTTTCCATTTCGGGGTGTCCTTGGGGAGCTGACCTTCAATCTCTCTTCTTTCAAGGCTTCTTACCTTTTAGACTCAGCTTTTGGCTGTCCTTCCCTTTTTGTTATTTTTCCTAAGTGAGCTGAATCCATCCCTGCCAAGTTGAAGGTTTTCCCAGCTACTTCCCTTTATGGTTCTTCTTCCTGGGTTCCCCGAGGTACTAGCCTTTTGTTCACAAGTTGTTGCTTTCCAAGCCTTCTGGTTCTTTGCTACATCACTGGGTGCTTGAGAAGTACATATCTGCCCTTCGTTTCTTGTGTTTCGTGGCACCCATTTTGAGTTGTCTTAATCCCACTTCAACTGTGTTGCGCGTCCTGAGGATCCTGATCTTGGCGGGATGGGCCTTTTTCTTTCTTCCCTTTGTTTCATGGGCTCTAAGGCTTGTCCCTTCATGGATTTTAGGCTTCAAGTCTTTTGGGCTTGCCATGGGATTGGCCCATTGTGCTATTTCTCTAGGCCTTGGTGTTATGATTTTTTAGACCTCAACATTTAGCCCCCCGAGCTCGTGGGTTGCCTGCAGCCCACGCGTGAGTAATTTAGAATTTTAGTTTTTGTAGGACTTCCCTCTTCACTATTTTAATTATCCTCGGGGTTCCCCTTTACCTTCCTTCAAGATCCTAACTTTCCCATTGCTTTTGGGTATCCTGGTCTTCTTTGCATGTTGCGCTCCCTTCTTTTGTAACTCCTTTTTGCACGGGACGTGACAGTTGAATTTTGGAGTGAAAACTTCCTCTACCCACTTTTTACGTTTCCCGTAACTCCCAGTAATAACTGCTAATAACTCTCTTCTTTGAAATTAAATTTTGGCAACTGGCGCGTCTTTCCATACATCGTCTTCTCCAACCGGTTTTGGTGCCATTATTGCAATCATTTCATATTTTTTCTTTTACTTCCCAGAGTCTTCCATTCTCAAGCTTATCTCCTTCCTCTCGGTTAATTTGCTTCTTTGTTTTCCATTCCCAGGTTCTTTATTCTCTCAACTTTCCTATTTCTAGTGTACTTGCTGCTCTATGGCTTCCTCTTCCTCTCGAAAAAGGAGGGAGCATACTCCTAGCCCCTTTGAGGGCGAGAGTTCTTCTGGTTCTGCACAAGGTGAGTCACAGGGGGTCATGGAGTGCCCGGCTCTCCCTTTCCTTTGGTGTCCCATGGTGAGGCCCCTTCGTCCCCTCACACTTGGGTATTTTCCGGTTAGGCAGGTTTCGCCATTTCTGCTCAGGTCCCAGACCCAAGAGAGATTTCAGATCTTTAGATTAGACGAGGATCTTGGGAGGCGGTTCCCATTTTCTTCAATTTCGTTCCTGGGAAGATCACTGGTTGGCCCATTTGGGTGGACAGGGAACTTTTTGACGAGGAATTTATGGGCTGTCTGGAGTGCGTCGGGGTTCTGAATGCAGTGGCGATTTCTAGGAATCTTGAGGGTTTCAAAGACGCTAAAGGTCTCAGGCACTTGGTACATCGTTGGTGTCCCTCCCTTCATGCATTCTTCTTCTCTGTTGGTGAGCTCACGATTACCTTGGAGGATGTGGTTAATAACCTCCTCCTCCCCGTGTTTGGAGATGAGAACCCTTTCGACATCAGTCTTTCCGACGAGGATCTCATGATGGAAGACAAATTATTCAGCCATTTTGGTGGACGTACTGCTTCCCCTGGTGGGAAACCAGCCAAGATGGGCAGGTGGGTTATGAATCTTTTGCGAGAGAAAGACAAGGAAGTCAGGTGAGCCGGGCTCCTAGCACTCTGGCTCAGCAAGTTTTTGTTCAGCGAGTACCCCGGTACGGGATTAAGTCCACTTTCTTCCTATTGGCAATCGAATTGGCCCGAGGTGCTCAGTATCCTCTAGCCCCCATGTTCTTGGGCCATGTTTATTCTCAATTGGATCTGCTTCATGGAGAAAAAGTTGAAGGCGACTCTTGCTACGCGATCACCTCGTCCCTCCATTGTGCCATTCTCCAGGTATTCACGTGGGACCGTTCTTCAGTTACTTTAGCAAAGTGCAGAAATTTGAAGTTTGTGAAAGACAAGTTCCAGGGATCCCCTAATGTAATTAAAGGTCTGTGCGGTAGCTCCACTGATAGCCACCCCATTATCTTTCGTTGGGCTAGTTTGAAAGGTGGCGGCCTTAATTTGATTGAGTTATTTGAACAAGCAGGGCATTTACGTTGGCGTTCTCCCCTGGAGTTCAGCCCCGGGTTTGCCTGTGACTCTGTATTGGCTTCTTTTCTTAATTCTCTAGGAAATACTTTTGACCTTTGTCCTGGTGATGAAGGAAATTTGGCCTACTTGGCTTGTGTTAGTCCCTTATGGCTTCCAATTCCCTCCTCCAGTGGCCTCAGGTACACCCATTACTTAGCACACCGGGTACTCCAGCAATTCGATTTTGATTAGGATATCCCGCCAGTGTTTAAGGATGTAGTGCCTTCTCTCCCTTCTTTGGACCCGTTCTTGAGGCTCCAAGCTTTCTCTTATTGGTCACGGAGAAGTCCTTAATTTGTCGTGCCCAACTCTCAGAGGGGAGTCTTTACTTCCAGTGGTTTTGCAGGCTACTAGAGAAGAGTTCAAAAATCTTTTATTGATTATGTTGGTTCCGGCAAGATTGAGAGAGTTCCCAATCCTGATATTCTTTCTGCTCCTACATCCAACAGGCGCCTATCCCTCCCCATTGCTGGTATTGTATTTGCTGCTATAAGCAACAAGACAGGGTTCACGGAGTGGCATGCTTCTAGGGGCAGTTGGGTGTGTTATGCATAAGATTTTCCAAAGACTTGGTCGGGATGTGATCTTATTGTTGGTGCCTCCTCTGGCGTGCCAATTAAAAGAAGGGCAGTAGAGGCAATTGGTGCTGCCACTCCCATTGGCAAAGGTACAGAGAAGAAGATTAAGCAGGAAAAGGTTAAGCAAGTCGAGCTTGAAGAGGGTGTTGAGGGTACTGAGGCTGGATCTGAGACCAAGAAGAGAAAGACTACAAAATCTCAGAAGCAGTTAGTAATTGCTGAGGAACCCGGGAGAGTAAGCTCCCCTACAGTGGGAAAGGAAGTTGGGCATCCTTTACTTCCCAAGACTCGAGTGAAGACTAAGGTAGAGTCTTCTCTCTCTCAGGTTTTGTGAGTTCTTCAGCCCAGGGTTCTTTAGGGTCCTTTGATTTTGCACCCTAGTCTCCCTTAAGACCCTCTAGGCATACCCATAGTAAGCAAAAGACCATTGGAGACTCTGTAGAGAGAGAGAGAAGGGCAAGGCCTCTTTTCTTCTTCTCTCTTATGTTTTGCAGTAGCTTATTATTGTTGTTGCAGTGTCCTTCCTTTCCTCTTTTTAACTGATGAGTGATTATTCATTCCTTGCAGTCCAAGCGCAAGTCAGACCCCAAGAAAGGGAGGAGTCAATCGTCTGGTAATGATGTGGTATGGCTCTCTTTTATTTGTGCCTCTTTCTGTTTGTTTCCACCCTTTTTTTGGTACTGTGTACTT
Organism: Notholithocarpus densiflorus; assembly: GCA_030021035.2. Taxonomy (NCBI): domain Eukaryota; kingdom Viridiplantae; phylum Streptophyta; class Magnoliopsida; order Fagales; family Fagaceae; genus Notholithocarpus; species Notholithocarpus densiflorus. The sequence goes on from JARYZH020000074.1 coordinate 1,446,923, forward strand.
ATGCATTCTTTTCCTTTTGCAGGTGGAGGTACCTCCTCCCACGACTGGTGGGACTCCGGGGGAAGAGTGATTGCTGCTCCCTCTGTTGTTTTACCAGGTGTGGAAGAGGAGCCCCCTAGTGGTGGTATAACTGAGGAGGTTAGCTAGCCAATGCAGAGTGTCCAGCCTATTCTGCAATTTGTTCCCTTGGTTGCTCAAGATCTTGAAACTCCCCAGCCCCCTGTTTCCCAAGATCCCCAGCTCGAGCAGACATTCAATCCCATCAAAACTATGTCACCTGAACCTGTGTTAAGCAAAGAACCCTTGGGGGGCGCGTCTCCATCCATACAAGCAGGTGAGCCCCATTCACCCTTTATAAGAATGCTTGATCTTACCTTATTGTATCTCTTTCTTTTTGAAAGTTCCCATTTCCTCTTCCCCTTTTAGGTCAAACCAGTGTGAGATCTGCCTCTAAGGCTGCCTCTTCTTTGGAATCTGAGGGTTTTGAAGGTGCATGCTGTTCACCTTTATTGTGCTTCCTCTTCTTTCCTCCTTTCTATGCTCTTCCCTTGCCTTTTCCTTCTATGGCGAAGCCCCCAGTATCCTTACCTTCCTTTAGCCATTTTGCCAAGGTTTCCTCACCCTTTCTTCATAGTGCTGTGTGTTCTTTCACAAAGTCCTTCAAGAAATCAGAGGAGCAAGAGGAGGAAGCTCCACCATAGGAAGCTGATATTGGTTTTTTTATTTTTTTATTTTTTTTTATTTTTTATTATTATTATTATTTTTTTTTACTTTACCTTTCTTTCCTGGCTCTTTCCTCCTTTGAACTATGTCTGCTTTGCAGGTGTTGTCATAGGTGTCAAAGGTCCTGAACCTGTAGTTCCTGAGGTAGCTGTGGAGTCTGCTCAAGTTGTGGAATTTCAAGCAAGGACCCCCCAAACTATCCAGAGGGTTGAAAGCTCCTTAATCCCTATGAGTGGAGATACAACAATGGGGGAGGCTCTAGAGGTGACTGTTTCAGATCCTGACTCAGGGCTCTCTACTTTCCTGGCCCGTTTTGATCTTTTGGAGTTCAATAGCCTCCCTGTAAGCCATTTTTATCGCTTTGGGCCTCCTTATGGTAACTTTTTGCGCTTCTCTATGCCTGTGGAAGGTCTGCCATTACTAGAAGGGTTGTTCAAGATCCATGCAGATTTCACCAGTGGGTTCAAGGGAGGTGTATTTTTGGGCAACATCCTGATGGAGTTGCTATGTGCAGTGCTAATTTCCTTGAGGAACTCTTCTCTCGACTCCTTATCTGAGGAAAGACTTTTGGAATGGAGGGGTGTAGTGCAGGATCTTATAGAAGCAAAGTTCAACCTATCCTTCTTGCTGGAGCATTTACGTTCACTAGCCCATATGCTGTTTCAGAGGTAGGCCTCTAGGAATCTTGATGCTGAAATTGTTGCTGCTGAGGAGGCTTTGGCTCGTGCCCACAAGATCTTGCAGGACTTAAAGGTTAAGAAGCAAAAAGTTCTCTCTTCTTCAGCTGTTCTTGCTATTTCTCCAGACAGTTCCTTGCTGGCCGGGCTTATTCCTTAGCTCTTTTTTTTAGCTAGTTCAGATGTGTATATTTTTTTTCAAACAATTTGGGTTGTATAAGCTTTATCTTTTTCTGTTGAACACTACTTCTGGCTTATTTTCTGTGACATGGATATGTTTTTTTTTTAAAGACTGCTTCTAACTTTCAATAGTATGTGGATCTGTTCTTCTCTTTTTGTATACTGCTTTTTTTTTTTTTTTTTACATTGAGTCTTGGGCCATGGTCCCTACAAGTTTTACTGTAGGTCTTGGATCAAGTACCCTGGTGGTTGTCTTACTGCGCAGGTACTGAACTGGGTATATTGGGTGCTTTTTTTTTTTTTTTTTTTTTGAAGTCCCAGATCATGAACTAGGCAGGTCCCCTTTTGTCAGATACTGGGCTAGGTATCCCGGGCACTTACTTTTTGCATGTGGTCCCAGGCCATGTATCTTGAACTAATTGTGGTGTGGGTCCTGGGTCATGTGTCAAAGTTTTTTTTTTTTGCATTAGCCCAGGTACCCCCCTCAAGTCTGCCTACATTTGGACTTTGCAATATTTAGTTTAGCTGTAACTTAAAGGAAATAAAAGAGATTTCATTGAATCAAAGCATATACTGTGACCCTGTGAGAAGCAAAGAAATTCTATAATAGTGAATTTAACTATTTAAATGGCCCACTAGGAAAAGACAAAACTAGTATGGTGATTTTTTTTTCTCTTATAGTAACATGCTTTCTGATATGTGTAGGGGGGCAATTTAGGCTTTCTAACATCAAAGTCTAGTATTATACTATTATATACAAATTCTGGGGCAGGTCAGGGGGGTCAGCTGCCCCCACTCGCCCCCCCTTGGCTCCGCCTCTGGGTGTCACAAATTGGTTTCCAGTTTCAAAAAGGTTATTTCCGCACATGTGCAATAAAGATGAGCTAACAAAGTAATTAGGGGAAGCTGTGGACCAGTTTAGCAGCAGTTGCAAAAAATATGATTGTAGGTAAATCCTTTAACATGTGAATAGAAGAATACTAATAGCCAAACTTATACACGGAATGTAGAAGCAATTACCATTTCGTAAATACTCAGGAGGTGTGTAGGCTAGGTTTGTGCTATAACTTTTCCCATCCCTACTATTCTTCATCAAGCCAAAACATGAAAGACGAGGATCACCATCCTACAAGTCCATTCAAATATAAGAGTCAACCGAGATGATAGGAAAGTTAAATGAGTAACTGGTATATGTATTAAAAGCTAAATAAAAACGAATTTGACAAAAGATTACCTCATCAAAGAGAACCCTGTAAGGGTTCAAATCATGGTATAATGGACGACCCTCAGAACTGCAGTAATCCAAGGCTTCAGCAATATGACAAGCCACTCTTAAACGCATGGCCCACTCAATGGTTTGATTTTCCCCTACCAAGAACAAACAAGAGACACAAATTTTAGACAAACCAAAATGCACCCACTCATTCTTGATTTGACAGTATACATGGTATAAATAGCAATTCAAATGAATCCCATATACAAACTTCAAGAAAAGGTAACATCAAACAAAAATAATAAGCTAGACTTACACATACTCGTCATGAAAATGTTTGTACAGGTTAAGAAAGTGCTCTAGACAACTATTGACATCATCAAGCCAAATGGAGGCTGATTCTTTCCATTCAATAAAATAAATCTACTGTATATATACGCGCTCATATACTAAAAAATGGAAATTAATTACCAGTAAAATTGGAATTCTAATCAAACATCATAAGAGACCAATGGTGGAGCCAGGGGAGAGGGAATGAGTGGGGGCAATTGCCCCCCCTGACCTCCCCCAAAACTCATATATGATACTACTATGATACTACTAGAAAGCCTTTTACCCCACTATCAGAAACCTGAAGAAAAATAACAACAACATTCGGCTATTGCTAAGTTTTGGTCTTTTCCTAGTGGGTCTCACTTAAACTGATCACTATTTTAAAATTTCCTTGCTTCTCACATTACTCAGTTTTCATAGTTCACAAATCACACAGCAAACTCAAGGGTTCAAAAATTGAAGTTGCAGGTCCCACATATAATTATTATTATTAAAATCTAATTTTTGCTGCATAGGGCCCAAAAAAAAAAAAAAAATATATATATATATATATATATATATATATATATATATATACTTCTTTGCATTAGCGCCTCCACTTATATTCTTCTCTATTTTTTCACAGTTTCAAACTCTTGCTATAAACTCAAATTTTAACTAGTTAAAAAAATAATTAAAGTTAGGTAGAGTTTTACATAATTGTCTTTAAAGCATTCAAGGCAACGAGGCATGAATAAAACTTTATAGGTATATTACAATATTCTTTACACACTTATATTGGTTTATTCTCAATTTCTTTCAAGGACTCAAATCTCAAATTATATGTTTAAACTTTTGTGTAACTAGATTAATATATTAATTTGATAGTTATGTAAACAATATCAAATATCAAATATCAATGCTAACTATCAAACTCAGTGTGATTCATGCCAAACATTCTTAAAAAACCATTATAGCAGCCAGGGCAAAAATCATATGAATTAAACATCAACCAAACCACTAGCTAATAATAATTCAATATGGGAATTAGACTATGTAGGCCTCTTTCCCTTTCTTCTTTATTTTCTTTTTCCTATTTTCTCATATACATCAATCCAATGTTGCTCTCTTTTTACAAGGTATCAAAGCTCTGTTCTATCTTTTCTAAAATGGTATCAGAGTCATGTGTCATCTTTCTAAAAGACTACTTTAACTACTTCCAGCCAAAACTATAAATCAATAATAAATAATAAATAAATAAATAAACCAAGCTTGAAAACAGAACTTAACAAAAAAAAAAAAAACCACATACAGTGAAACAAATGCTTGGCAAGAGTATCATTAGGCATGTACTCAGCAACCAGCAACCTCTCATCTCCATCACAGCAGTACCCAATCAAATTGGCTAGCCTTTGATGTCTCAACTTCCCAACTCCCCATGCCTCCTCCTACAACACCCACCAACAAAAAAAACCATAAAAATATCAATTTTTTACACAAACCCAACTTTCCTTACTATCAAAAACCAATGAACAAATGAAAAAGAAGCAAGCTTTTTACCGCAAACTGTTTTGGATCAGGCCAAGCCAATTTGGTGAACTTTTTCACAGCGATCCATCTCCTATTGTGGAGGCGACCTTTGTAGACCAAATTGGGAGCTTTCTCACCACTCTCAGAGACTATGAAGTCTGAGCTGAAGTTGTTGGTGGCAGCTTTGAGGTCAGAGAAAGAGAACTCGGAGAAAGAAGGAACTTCTCCGATTGGTACAGAGTCAGTAGATATAATAGAAGGTGGTTGAGTCTGGATATTGAGCTGATTGGTTTGGTGGTTCTGTTCTTTTTCTGGGTGAGTCTCTGATAGAAACGAGGACTCACAGCAACCCATCACTTTGGTTTTGCTTTTTTTTGGTTTTGGGTTTTTGGTTTTTGTGCAGCAAAAGCAAAAGCAATAGCAATAGCTTGGCGTTAGAGAAGTGAAGGAAGAGGAAGAACCATGGGGTGGCGTGGCGTGGCGTGGGTTTAGACTTTGAAAAAAGAGAGATGGGTTGATTTTTGTACTGTTTTACTCTAGTTTTAGTTCGGGTCTGTTTGGTTTTCTTTTCTCAAATCAAGTCACACGCTGTAAAATTTGGTGATGGGTTCTCTGTTTTTTTCCTGTTTATTTTTCACTCTTTTCTCTGTTGTTTTTCCACTGAGAGTGGTATATACAGTTTTTTTTTTTTTGTTTTTTTTTTTCTTCACGAGACTGATCAAACTCAGCTCTTTTATTCAATAACTAAAAACGGTAATAGTTAAAATGTCTACAACCGACATCTCTTATTTAACAACTAAAAACGGTAACAACTATAAATGGTAACAGTTAAACTACTTAAAATTCACTATATATACACTATCTTGATAATGGAGTCTTTGTAAGTATGTTAATGTTACCAAGTTTGATATGTTTTAGGTGGCTAAATATAGTATGTGTGTTTAGCTCTTTAGCCAATCAAGTTCCGCCATGACACCATAATTAAGGACATAAAAGAGTATTTTATAAATGGAAAAAATGGATGATGCCTATCTGCAATCTGCGTGCGGTATAGTTTAAAGTTCAAACTTACTTACCATAGCCTTGGCCTTGTTTGAAATATGTAGCAGTGCTCTTACAATTAAAGGTTTTAGTTTTATTAGTACCCAATTAAGTTCTGCCATGTCACCATAATTAAGGACATGAAAGAGTATTTTAAGAATGTAAAAAATGGATTATGCTATCTGCAATCTGCGTATGGTGCATTAAATAAACTTACCATAAGTTTGACCTTTGTGGATTTAATTTGATTAATACCTCTCTCGCTTTCATTGTGATACTGCAAATTTTAAAAAAATATTTTCAAAGATTGGCAGAAGAAAAATATTCTAATTTGGAGGTGATGTTCATTTCTTTGTCAAGAAAATTAATATACTAGTTTTTATAACCCCTTTGAGCCTCTTATCCTTGCCAAAATTTGGATATGTTCTCGTATTTGGCATCACATTGAGAAAACTAGTGCATGTTTGTACAAGTAATGATCACTATTCATGTCTTTATTGGTATGCTTGACCCAAAAATGGCCTTACAATCTTACATAATAATAAAAAAAGAAAAACAAATAGAAACAAAGTGACCTATAATTTGAATATTTCTAGGTACAAAAAGGCAAATAATTTTGAATACATTACATGGCGTCCTCCACTAGTTTTGTTTCTCTTATCAATTAGTACTTTTCTTTATCATTGGATACCCAAACGTGTCATTAGATGGTAGGATTTGTTTTATTTTATGAGTATCTTGAGGCTATTATAAATGAAGACTGACTTAAGGCATATATTCTCAACCAATAGGTGCTTTTTGTCACAATTCATGATGTGCCACTTCTCAACAAAAAGCAATATCCATGCTGAGCACCACTGCATGTTTAGTGTGAGTTTATGCATTGGCGGCTAAACAAACTCTTGTTTTGGCCACATTCCACACTTTATTGAGCATATAAAAATAAACGCAGAATACTGCATCTCATAGAGTTGTATCATAATTTTCGTTCTTCAAGTCTGTTTTAGAATAACTTATTTAGCTTTTTTGCTTAAAATTTTTCTTTTAAAATGTATTAAAATATACTTATACAATTATATATTGAAATAAAAGTGTAAAAACTTTATAAATAAAATAAAATTTTAAAAAGTTATACATTGAAAGTTAAAAACTAATGCTGAAATTTAATGTCAAACTCACCTTGAATTCCAATAGTAACTCCAAAAATGCAACTATGCAAGCTTCAATCCCATTGTAACACAAAACTATGCAAAAGCATATTAAATTTAGCAATTAAAATGTTAATAGTAGAAAGAACTTATGATTTCTTTTATTTAATTGTAATTAATGTTACATTTAAGCTTTTACTTGACTATTGACTATTGTAGTAGTAGTAGTAGTATTCGTCATTTTTTTTTTGGGAAGGTAGTATTCGTCATTTAAATAGGACACATGGCATTTTCGTTGGCTATGGTCCTATGGACCATTTGTAGAGTACTTGAGGTACAAGAGTCGTGTGGAGAACGAATATATGCCGACTTTGCTTTTGGAGATTAGCATGAACGAACGAACGAACGAACGTGTATCTTTCGGTGGGGTTTGATATAAATGTAAATTTTATTGAGGTAAAAGCCTAAATAATTTTTTTTTTTTTTTATAACTTTTTTAAGGCAGAAGTCTAAATAATAATAAAAGAAGGTAGTTTCAATGTTGGTTCCAAAATATGTCACTAAAAGAAGGTAGGAAATCTAAATGGTTAAGACCAATTTTAGTGAATTTACAAATATTTAATTTTTGATAACTTTTGAACAATTTTTTTCAAAATAACTAAACATGAGGAAGAATGTCATATTCTAAATTTATTATTATTATTCCAAATACAAATAATTTCTTATATAAAGTTTATAAAAATAATCATATAAATCATGGTTTTAAAAACCAAAATGTTCAAAAAACCAAAAAATGGTGTAGCTCTTAGTTGTTACTGATTGAATTATGATCCAGTTCTCAGTTGAACCGACCATCCGGATTTTAAAATCATGATGTAAATTCCTATAATATAAATAATTAATTCACAACTATAAATAATTAATATAATATATATATATATATACACACACATTCACTTCATTGACTAATTCAATGAATTAATACTTTGATATAAATGTAAATTTTATTGAGGTAAAAGCCTAAATAATTTTTTTTTTTTTTTTTTTATAACTTTTTTAAGGCAGAAGTCTAAATAATAGTAAAAAAACCACAAAGAATGCACTATATGGCAGAACATAATGTCCTTCTTGAGGTTTTTGCTTCTTTATATATAGATTTTAGCCAACTCCCTAAGCTCACATCAAGTAATGATTACATCAGCTAGATAAGGATTATCACTCTAATAGCGAACTAGTATAGAGCCATATTAACAGATGCTCTTAGGACAAATTATTAATAAACAATTTTTGAAAAATTTTAATACCATTTTTATGAAAAATATAAAGAACCGTAATAAAATTAACTATTTTTTATTTTCCTATAAAATAATTTTCTAAAAAAATTTCCTTAACTAATGCTCTTTTCACCTAGTATAAAGTAAGCTAGTATCTTCCATTCTTCCCTCATGATTAGTTTGGGGGATATTCCTACACTGCTTCTTCAGGATATCATTGGCACAGAGGGAGAGAAGAGGAGAGTAAAATGAAAAAGTTCCCTGAATATACTAAAATTTAGTACATTCCGATCTCTTTCTCCCTCAATCTAACCATAAGGTTAATCTTCAATCAGTTGCATTATTCCCATCCCGAAAGAAAATTCATTTGGCTAATAGCAATACCGCTCTTTATTGAAGGTGCTTGCAGTTTACTCCGTTTCAGGATTCATCTATACAATAAATTGATGTAAAAGAAAGTTTTAAACTAAAATAAATAAAGAAAGAAATAATTTATCAAACTATTGCATGGGCTTATCTATCATGACTTGCGTCACTCTGAACAACCCAAAAGCCTATTCTTAACTCAAAACTCATGCAAAACTGGAGGGAGGTCCCCTTACTGAGACAATTTGGCCTGATGGTGCGTCCCATGTAGCCCTTCATTGAAAAAACTCGTGCCCCAACTATCTTTTCCATGAAAAAAGCTGGGTACAGTTTGGGAAATTGTCTCATAGGATGTTTAAAAATGAGAGTCCCACTCACACTGCTTGTTGCTTACTGTACATAATGCAGTGCATATAGCTCATCATGAAATCCAATGAGCAAAGACATCATTAAGCATCGCAATCACTTGGCCCAACTACAGCTTTAGGATACTTTTGTTGTCAACAGCAGTGACTTAAGACAGTCTTTAATCAGGCACAAAGACACCTTGTATCTAGCCCATGTTCTTTCCATGTCAAGTATCACCCACTTGTATTGGGATTATGATGAAACAGTTGGACCTGGATGACCTCTCTCATCAATGGCAATGTGATCCTCCCAAATCCAGGCCAAAAGTATGGATTTGCCATACAGTTCAGGTCCACCATCATATGACTCATAACCAGGTCTGCTCTTGATAACATGAACAACCAACCAAAGCAGTCCATCATGGGCCACAACATTTGGAGTAAATGATATCCATATTGAATAGAATGGATTCCTTAAGACTCCACATGATAAAACCCTCAACAAACCTGAGCTTCATAAAATATTTTGAAAGGGCTGATAGCTGCAGATAATAAACCAAATTACCAATGCAAAAGCTTCGACACTTTTATTAACTACTCAGCTCTATGAAACTCTTTCATGCTTTTGGAGACTTTCTTATTCACCAAGGGGCAGAAGTTCCTGGTAAGCTTTCATGGATTCATCCATGAATCTCTCCATGGCCTCAAAAATGCGCTGCAGACTTGCCTGTATACTACGATTGCTAGTGTCACTAGGATATACAATCTGTTCATCTGAGTGAATGTTACCATCCTGAGTGGACAGAACCATTTTCTTGTCTAATGCCTGGATCTCTTTCTGTATTTTCTGGTCCTCTCTATCCAAATTCTTAACCTTCCTCTCCAGATCCTTGTTCACCATCATTCTCTGGCGCATTTCATTTTTATCTTGTTCCCAGATCTGAAACACACTGTAGGTAAAAACACGCATACAGTCAACCACTTCCTTCTCAGATATTCTATCCATAGCTTGTGACCACCGATTACAGATTACAAACACAGGTGGTGCACCAATCCTACTAGGTGAAAAGGGAGCTGGCCCATCCTCTGTTTCTTCAGGTTCATCATAAAGGCATTTTAGAAGCCAATTATTCAAGGCTTTCACATAGTCCTTCTGGGCATTTATCCAACTAGAGAATGTGTCTGTCCATCTAATAAGCTCATGCTCAAGCTCCAAAGTAGCTTTAATATGAGAATCACTATGCTTCTTGCCAGGTCCAATTGAACCTAAACCTTTGGCTTCTCTGATTGCTTGGCATTGACTACGATGGCATTCTAGCATAGATTTCCACATTCTTGTCAACCTGAAGGATAATTAACTCACATTAAACACCATCAAGACAATACAAAACAGAAAGCCTAACCGGTAACCGCAAATTACATACAAAACAGCATATGCACAAGGCTGTCAGTCACAAAGAAATATAAATTCCAAACTAGCAACCATCAAGAAAATAAAATGCATTAAGTTTATATAAATACATAAATATAATAAAAGACAACAAAAGGATTAGTGTCAATTTCAGGGGGGCAGGGGGGAGGAGGAGGGAGAGAGCTCTCATTTTTAGACGTCCTTAACCAATACATAATTGAACACACTGTAGGCAACATATATTTTCTTCTCACATTTACTAGTGTATGTTAAGCACTTCGCTTGGCATTTGGCCTCTTGAATGCCATTTGGAGCAAGCAAAGTCTCACCAAATAACATTATCCAAACTCTCCATTCATATTTTGAATTATAATATCCTAGGAAGCTCATCCTAAGAGATCAGAAATTATTTGTAATCAAGATCATTCTATAGGTTTATGTTCAATCATAACAAGCTTAACTACTGGCCACCTATCTTGGCCTCAGGAAATTAATAAAATGAAGATTCAACAATATAAAACTTACATTCAACAATTATGAACAAAGAATAATAGTTAACAAATTTTTGCACACATTCAATATCTATTCATTTGAATTAAATTTAGTTACCTTTGCGAATATCTCTCTCCTGAAACGCATTATAGTATACAAAACATTGGAGTATAACATTCTAATTAGCACTTAAAGGTAGTGTTACCGTAACTAAAAAATAACATTAAAAAGAAAAAAGAAAGGCACCCTTTTATCTTAGCATCAATTTTGGAACTTAAAGCACACACTTCTACATGTTCTAAAAAAGACCTTGAGCTTGGAGTAGGACCCATTAACCATTTGGTCCCATCTTTCCACTTTATTTTTCTGCAAGTAAATAATCCATCAAAACCAAGGGGGGCCACTCTTCTACTTTAGATCCACTTCTGTGAACAAATATCTATTCCAGTGAACAAATATGATGCCACAAGAAAAATTAACATATGTACTAATAATATATGAAATGTAGGAGGATACAGAAAAGGACATTACACTTAACTACACACGCACACACACAGAAAACGTGAGACAAACTCCCATACACAGTGCAATGTATAAAACAATATTAAGGCCTCAAATCGCTTAACCTAACACAATACCCTACTACCATATGGCAAACACACCTCATTGCCATAGAAGTAGCATTTCTAATCACCCTGCAAAGCGAAGAGTGAACTACTGCACATTTTGCCACTGCCATCAGTAACTGTGTGTCAAGCTCTCACCAAAAGACCAACCACAATACTATTATCATTTACAACTAACCAAAACCCTAGCAAACAATTAGCCACACCCCAAATCCCATTCAAACATTGCAACAGCATCATCACCATCCAATTAACTCTCCCAATTTTAACCATACTCTTTCAAATTTTAGAAATCCTAGCCCAAATTCAACCTTATCTGAGATGCCTACAATTTGTACCCCACAACACTCACTGCATCTTCTCCTCTGCTGTGTTCAGAACTTATGCATCATTCTTCCTTTATTGTTCTTTGATTATCTTGGCAACAACAGTTGGTATTTATCATGTTTTATCTTGAACTGTGGGACACGATGTGTTAGAGATTGTGTAACTTACATTTAAAAAAATAATGATAATAAAAAAATGATAATGACCAAGCAAGCCATGAAGATGGCTATAATCGAAAGACTTGATATGTCTTAAAAAACACCCGGGACAACAACAGGTATAGTATCACGACTCTTTGCAGGATGCTGCCACAACAATCTCTTCAAATTACTTCACACTGAACAAGCTTCACAGAACAATTGACCCAAGGATCCAGAGGAACATCAAATTCATAACCAGCAAACTTTAGCCTTATACCAATATGCATGCCCAACCCACCACTGAAATTTTCAACTCTGGAATCAACTAAAGGAAATCCCCTAAACCTAAAGTCTAATAACATGACAAACGTGGTTATCAATCAAATGTATTATGAGATACATATCTAGTCATACCCACATCGTGCAAACATAGTGCAATGGTGAGAGCAAGTTGGCACATGTGTTCACTTAACCACGCACTAATACTATATTGCAACAACTAGGCACTAGTAAATGCTGCACCTCACAGTCTACAATTCATCTATTTCTCTTTACTCTTTCTATGCTTAAGCACAAAACCAGTTTTTACCCTTGCTTTAAGAAACACAGGTATATGTAATAACTGGGTTTTAAAAAATCCCAAATTCCCCAAGTCACCCCTCTTTAAGTGATAGTAAATATGCCACCCATCACAATAATAATCATATATGAAAAGACAGGCGTCCAGAAAAGCACTTAATCATGTCAAAATAATATGGCCGCGGTTTTAATTTGATCCTAAATTTCTTGGAGACCATCAAGAGTGACAGAAGGGAATAACACAAATAAGACTAATAAAAGGCTGCAAAAGGAAATTAAAAGATTAGTAGATTCACATACCCTTTAATTAATTCATTCAGTTGGGGCCACAGCTCTTCATCTCTAATTGTACTTATCTTTACAGATATCCCATCAACAACCTTAATAGCCATTCTTATTTTTGTGGAAAGACTCCTTATTAAAGTACGAGTAGTATCAACTTTTGTAGCCTCAGCACCCCTTTGATCTAAGCGCTTCAGCTTACTTACCTTCCTGTCATGCACTACCCGCATCTTTTCCTCAGCCTACAAACAACACCATATTAACAATTCAGTGAAGAACATAAAAGACAAGAATTAGGACAAGTCAAAGAACATAACCAATGCCCCAAAGTGTCGATCAAAACCACCAAAAGGGTGTCACATTCTTCTCCCTTTTTTATAAAGGGTATGTTATACACGCATTCAACCTCCACCCTATTCTTTGTGGTCAGAGGAAGTGTGATTTGTGCTAGAGCGGAATAATTTATTTGGTACAGCAATAATGACCAGGACTGTTGTAGTATTATCCAAGAAACAAACTGGCGCATAACAATGCAAAAGTGTTTTTAAAAAAGCATATACTGTTACGAACTTCTGAACAGAAATAAAGACGAGACCGCATACCTTGACTTCATTATAGAGCTTCTTCTCCCAAAGATACAGCTTTTGTAAGGTAGATGAAAGATTTCTAGATCCCAACGTCACCACATCTTCATCCACATCCACCTGAGCCAGAACAGCAGAGGCCGACGGCTCGGCGCCCCCCTTAGAAGTAGAAGGGTGTGAGGATACTACCGAAACCGAAGGAGTAACCACATGCAATATCTTTGAAGAAACTGTTCCACAAAGATCCACCAAACTTGACAATTAAAGATCCACTCAAAACTCAAATTCATACATAAAGACAGTGTTTTTGTACATGATCTACAAAATCTTTCACAGATCAAGCAGCCTAAATAACACAAAAGTCACTACCTTGATAAACAACATGACTAAAAAAACAAAACTCAAAAACAGAAACAAAAAAAAAGTTGGTACCTTGGTGTCTACGGTTATAAGGGAGCTTTCCCACCTCAAGCAACTTGGCAACCTCATTCCCAAACTCCGAAGCTCTCTCAAACAAGACCTCAATTTCTCTAGCCACCTGAAACACATTCAAACCCTTGTACCTAGACCTACCCTCCTCATCCTCATTCCCCACCACTTTCTTCTCAACCACATGCACTTCATACTCCACTCCATCATTCTCCACACCACCACTGCTCGCCTTCGGCCTCGCCTCGTACAACGAAGTCGAAGCCTCGTGATCATTAACCCCACCAACCTCATCATCATCCTCCACCACCACAGCCTTAGAATGACTCCCTCTACCCCCCTTATCACCACCACTCCCTACAAACTTCTGATCCCCATGAACTTCCTTCACCACCTCCCTGTGATAATAGTTATCCTCATCTTCCAGCTCCGGTATCCCCTCCTCCTCCCTCACCTTCGAGTCCCGGCTCGGCGTGTACGCCACCGCCGGCGACGAAGCCGAGTAGTACTTGTCGTAACTCTCAAATGGGTTCAAGAAATCCCACGCCGACGCCCGAGGCGGCGAGGGAGGAGGCGGTGGCGGCTTCGAATTCGACGTAGAACCCACCGCCGCACCGCCGTAGTTCGGCGAATTCGCGTAATACCCATTTGAATTGTTGAAATTAGGATTCGGATTCGAATTGGGATACCCATATCCGTAATTTGAATAAGGACTAGCACTAGAATTGCCATAACTATTTCCATAGTACGGATAAGCATTCCCAGAATTTGACGATTCACCCATATAAACAGTCTCTGGATTCGGCGGTCTCTGCTCGTACACCACCGAAGGCGGCGTAACTTTATTCTTCATATAATTCATATTGAAAAACCCACCACCACCGCCACCGCCAAGCCCATAACCCTGGTCCGGGTCCGGGTCCTGACCCGGATCCGGATAATCTATATGGTGTAAATTCGGGGTTGAGTCACCCGAGTGAAGATCAATATGGAGCGACCCGCCGGAATCGCCGTCGTCATCAGAATCCGAGTGGAAATCGAGATGACCCGAATTAGAATCGTGGTTCAGAGCATGAGCATGAGCTTGATGGTGAGCATGCTTCGGGTCCGGGTCGGGTTTTCTGGGAGAACCGGGTATTGGAGACGAGGAAGAGAGATGAGATGGATCTTGCTGGTGAATGAAGTTGTGAAGAGAGTGGCCGACGGATTTGAGCGAGTGAATATAAGCGATGTGGGACTGAGCCAAAGCGTAGCGATGGTGAATTGCTTGGTCGAGAAAGGTGAGCCTTTCACGACACAGACTCACCGCTGGGAGATCATCCACCTTTGAATTCGAGCAACCCATATATATTATTTCGAAGTAAAAACAAAAAACCCAGAATTTATTTTTTTTCGAGTTCGGTGTCTGAGAAAGAAAGGTTTTTTTAGAGAGAGAAAGCCATGGCTATGGTGAAAGAGATCACTAGGGTAAAGTGAAGAAGAAGAAGATGATGATGATGATAAGGGAGAGAAAGGAAAGGAAAGAGAGTAGAGAGAAGGGAAAGGGAAGGACAGAGAGGGAATCTTTGCCAGCGCGGAGTTTGGCGTCGGTTTGTAGCTGAGAGAGAGAGAGAGAGAGAGTGTAAGAGAGAGTGAGTGAACAGTGTGTGTGTTTTTTGTGTGTTTTCAGTTTTGCGCCGATGCAATTCTTCTAATTTTCTAGAGTTTTGGGGTCTACTTTTTAAACTAAACCATTAAAAAAAAAGTTTCCTATTTTTTATTTTATTTTATTGATATTCTAAAAATAATTATTGAGGTGTAACTTGTGCTTCATGCTAGGGCAAGGTTTGGGTTGCAGGTCATTGAAACCATTGAGGCGGCTATTTTTTATGATAGTTTTTTATTATCAGATTAAGATACTAATTAGTTTTTTATGTAGATGAATATTGAATCTTATGGAAGTGTTTGGTTTGTGTTTTCAAACAACAATTTTCAATTTTTAAACAATATTACCCGTATTTCTATATATTTTTTCACCCACACGTATATCTACACATGTTTTTAAATAACAATTTTCAATTTTTAAACACATTCACCAAACGGGCCCTATATCTTTTACTCAATTATCATAGATTTACTAAGTTAGTTGAAACCTACCACATATATGTATCTTAAATGGTCTGCAATATAATAGTACTAAACCTAATATTAATATATATTTTTTAGAGTGGTGTTTTTGTTTAAAAAAATATTCAACTTATGGATGTGGTCCGTTGTAATTTGTAGAATATAATTTTTGTGTGAGTTTACCATTCATGTCATTTTTATTGTTGACCTCGATTACAACATATCAACTCAATATTTATAAAAAAATGAATTTCTCTAAGGAGAAGATATTTTTTGTATTAAAAGACTTATTATTAGTATTTTAACGGGATGAAGGAACTTCATGGTGAGGGTTTGGTCAATCAACATTAGATTACGTGAGAGAATAGTATTATAATTTGAAGAGATAGAATAGGAGAGAGAGAGAGGGGGGTTGGACTTGGACTAGGGCAAGAAAGTAAGGGAAAAAGAAGCACGGGGGTGTTTGGTTTGACGGAAAGTTTGACGCTGTTGCCGCCTGGAGCTGTGGTCTTTCATTTGGTTTTCATTTTCTCAGTCAAAATCAATTTTTGAGGCATTACAGATCTGCCCTTATTTGATTTTCTGGTTTTTTTTTTTCTTATTTTGGAATATCATTAATTCATTATTATTGTTCGTTACCAGGAAATTTTGTAACTGACCAACTTTATGGGTCTTTTTTTTTGGTGTATCCGTGTATGAGAATTTCTTGCATTTACACCTATTATTTTCTTTTTTTTTTCTTTTCTTTTCATACTGTTTTTCTTGGAAATAATGTGATGGGTCAAAAAAACCTTTTTGGGTTTTTCCTGGTATGAAATTTGAAACTTCCATGGCATGAACAAAAATTGTGGCTCTTCCAATTCAATTTGGATATGGATTTGGTTTTGGTGGATTTGGATTGGATTGGATGGAACTGGTACATTTTGTTGTTAGTGCCCAAAAGGCAAATTAAAAGTCTAAGAGTGCGATACACAATTTTTGATCAGAATTGATGGACCACATAAGCAAAAAAAGAAAAGAAAAAGAGAAATGGAGACAGGTCAATTAAAGCAAACTCATAAATTTGTGAATGATATAAAAAGAAATTTATCATTTAAAAATAGTCATGTTATTATGGATCCATTGGTCACAAGAGCTAACCTAACACACCATATGTGACATCCCACTAATCAACGTGTACTAAGTACTAACCAAGTTCTTTCTCAAAAAAAAAAAAAAAGTACTAACCAAGTAGAAATTTCTTACCAGGAAAATATTTTGCTATTAATACCAATAAATGGTTTCAGCTTTCAATTACACGAATTTTTTTAGGTAATGGTGGTTTTATTATCATATTAATTTTGTCAATTTATTTCTCATATAATAAACTATACAACTTCCTGCCCTATGCTCGTGGTCAAACAGTGTTCAAATTTTGCTTTTGTTTATGTTTGAATGAGGTACAAAAAATACCATGTTTTTGTTGAACAAACCACTACCAGTCAATGCAATAATATTAACGTGTGAAGCTGTAAAGGGGAGATTTTAGATTCTTCTATTGTCATTTGTCCATTTTGTTGGAGTTTTATTCACGCATTGATTCCATCGGTTTCTCAAAAATACCAACCAATGAAGGGAGAAGTTAAGTAAAATTAACGAGTGCCTTTAGGACAATGGTTAATAATTTATTTTAAGAAAGTTTTGACACCACTTTTATAGAAAATGAAAAAATCTGTCAAAATATTAATTGTTTTTTTTTTCTTTTCCCATAATTTTTTTTTTTAAATGAATTGTTAACCAATGCTCTAAGTACATCCGTTAATATTTCTTTTTTATTTATTCCTCTAAACAAAATGTTGTCAATTTATTTTCTTCAAATTTTTAGTTAAATTTATGTCATTTAAAAATAACATTGTTTAAACAAATGTTATTTTTTATTGCATATAATATACATTAGTGCAAATGCGTATTAATTGCCTAATTCTTTGTCAATTTCTCCTCTCTCTTTTTTGGCAATTTTGGAGCCACTTCTTTTTTTTTTTCAGGAATTCATTAATATATCAAATCGGTTGGAGAATATTACACATATTATTTTATGAACTTCCAACTTGAAATCAAATCCTATATAAAAAGAAGCAAAAGGCAAAGAAAGATAAATAAAGAATTAGCATCTGACAGACTGCAAACACCTAAGGTAAGAAAAGGTAGATAAAGGTAAAAAGAAGTCAGGGACCATATAACAAGAATTCCAGTTCATTGTTTGTGCCAAAAAAAGAATTCCACTTCATTGATGGGCCTTGGATTCATTATACTTGTACCATTTTGTCATGGCAGTAAGAATATAACTTTCTTACCTGGGCTACCAATAAGAATAAGCTGCATTGCATTATGCAATTTGCTTATTGCTTAAGAGCATTCGTATTGAGAATGATATATGTCATATGTAGGAAAAATTTAGCATAAAAGTTCAAAACCTCCAACACATCTGAACTTGTAAAAATCAACTATTGCAAAAAAATTTTGCAAAAAAAACTAATATTTTATTCACTTATTTTATCAATTCCTCTCTCTCTGGGGTTTTTGGGTTTTTGTTTTTATTTGGGTTTTGAGATATATTATTTTATTGTGTAGAAATATTATTTTAATGTGTTGTATTGTAAAATAAAAGTTGGGATGCTAAGAGTATTATAAAATGGTATGGTATAATTGATAAAGTAGCTTTTTTGGGATAGTAAAATAGGATGTGATAGAATTTTGGGATGTGAATGCTCTAATGACAAACCCTTAAAAATAAATTGGGAAAATTTTAGTGAATAATAATTATGTGTAATTTCACAAAATTGAGACTCTATAAAGGAAAATACCAAACATACTACTCATATGATTATAAAATATTTACAAAATGATTTTGGCTATATCAACAAGATAAAAAAAACAGTCATATGTTTAAAAATGAACACATTAATTTGTAATATTATGTAGTAAAATCTGGAGTACCCTAACTTACTAACTTACATGAAGGAAAAAATGCATGAACGAACTAATTCTCTCCACTTTAGTCACGCAGTGAGTCCTTGCTATTGATAGTAAGCAAAACTAATTCAAAGAGAATTTGATTAATTTGCTACAGTTGCTATTTTAATAATTGTTCAAAGACTATTTTTGAGATTGAAATCTGAAATTCTTTTTTAGTGTGCGTTTGGCTCCAGATTAAAAAGTCAACTTATTTTATTATTCTGCTTATTTTTGTTATTATTTATAGGCCCCACTACACTTTTTCGTACTATTCATAAGTCTCATTGTACTATTTCAACTAACTTTTTCCTTTATTTACAGTACTTTCAGCAAAATATTTTCAGTTTCAGCAAAATAAGCAGATTCCAAACAGACTCTTAGGGTGTTTTATAAAACAAAATTTGTTCCCCTTTTTAGGTCAAAATAAATTGGATTTTAATTTTTAGACCTATCCAAAAACACTCTTGATAAGAAATATCTCTATATTGCCTTAGTTTCTTTTTCTTTCTCTCTTTTTTTTTTTTTCTTTTTTAATGGAGTAGTTCTCAAAATGATTTTCTTTATATTAAAAAGAAAAAGGAGCCATGTTAATTGAAATAGTAATTACTATTTGCTTCTAGATACATTCGACATGTAGTAGAATGGAACTTAGTGTTCTCTCAACAAATCTTTAAAATAATGTTGTTGTTTTTTTTACACTCATCTATAAAATAATGTTGGGTATATCAGTTTTCGGTTATACCAAATGGTAAGGTAGAAACTGCATAGCAACAATTTAGATGATTCACAAATCATTGTAGCTTATTTCATATCACAGTAGCTGCATATATTATTAGGTAAGAAAGTAAAGAAACGCGTTGAATGCCTTGACCTATAGGCTATATGCATAGAAATATACTTCTACATTGTGTGACCAATCGATAATGCTAGACCTAGACAATCATGAACACTTTGTGAAAGATACATGTCATTTTTTTATTTGATTATGATTGAACGATCATCTCAAAGAATTTTCTTTATTTGGGACTCAAATGGTGAGGCAATCGAAAGGTATGTAGCTATATATATTAGAGAAAAACAAAGAGGAAAACGGTGGAAGGCAAAATCTAAATGTTGTGTGACAAAGACACAAGGAAAAATACAAGAACCAAGTTGGGTAGAAAGGTTGAGAAAAGACATAGAAACCACTCAAAAACCCAATATATATGTCACATACATGGGCATTTTGGGCAATTCAGAAAGGTTGGAAAAGATTTATATATATAATCAGTATAAGTTTGCTAACGTAACGTTTATAGGATTAAAGAGGTCAACATTTCCAAAGTCACAATCAGCCATTGACCACCTTCTAATTCTTGTTTATGTCTTTGTATATAAAATCTTATACTATAATATCAAGCAGACGTGTTCAATTGGGTATGTGTTTTCGGCTTCATACTGTTATGGCGTCTTCCTACTTTACTAGAAGAGTCTTGGACGCAATTTTTTTTTTCCAAACCGCTTCGTTGAAAAGCATTTCGAAGAAGCATTTGATACGTGGGTTATAGGTAGCTCAACTGAAAAATATATATATATATTATTAAATAATAGTTTTGGATTCGAATCTATCTACACTAAAAAAAATTTATTTGTATCTATCGGTTTGAATATAAAAAGCACTCATTATAAAAAAGACTCATAATATGACGATTTTCCAAATAATAGTTTTATGAGTTATCATAAAATAATGGGTTAGATAAAAACTTAGCCCGCTTCTCAAATCATATCATACACGAAAAAAAAAAATATATATATATATATAGAAATTTCTTAGCCTCTTTTCTTATATTTTTAAAAAATACATTTCTTTTTGGCCCTTGAAAGTGGGAATTACTTTAATTTATTTGCAATGAACATGCATGACTGTTTCATGGAATGGATAGAAAAATATTCTAAGAAAAAAGTATTAGCTAAACAACTAGAGAAGAGAAGTGCCAGATGATAAGCCCCTGCCCCAGAACAATAAAACACACATATTCTAATACTTTTTTTCTGAGACAATTTGATTTGGAATATTGATTCAAATTCTACATCCCCCACGAGAACATGTGGGGGAGGGGTCGTCTAAGAGCAAAAAAGAAGAAGGTATATTTGAGCATGAGATTGAGTGATTGACCTATACTCTCTAATCTGCCCATGCACCAACAGTCCCAATTTGGAATGTAATGTCATAATGCAAATGGGGTTCTAATACAATATTGGTCACCTTAAAAGTGCCTGTAGTATTAAAATATTTTCGAAATAATTAAATAACTAAAAGAGTATCACTAGCTAGGATGAGCAACTTGATCTTTTTGATTCATATTGGTGCTAGCATTATCTTTATTTAGGGTCCGTTTGGATAGAACTTATTTTGCTGAAACTGAAAACTGAAAACTGAAAACACTGTAGCAAAATAATTTTTAAATGTGTAAATAGTACCGTGGGACCCATTTTTAATGAAAAAGTGGCTGAAAAGTGAAATTTGTGGGTCCGTGAACAGTGCACTTGGTCAAAAGTTGCGGCTACTGTTCATGAACAGTGCATGAACAGTAGCCGCTTGTGAGGGGGAAAACGCGTGAAAAAAAAAAAAAAAAAAAAAAAAAAAAGGGAAAAACGCAGATGCACAAGACGTAAACGCAATAATCAAAGATTTCCTCGCAAGCAAGGCTGAGCATTTATGGTGGATAGATTTTTTTTTTTATTAGAAAAATAATTTGTTTCATAAATTTTAAAAGTTTGAACAAATGACGTTGGTTTCATAATAATTGTATTATTATCAAATTAATTCATATTTAATTATTTTGTCAAGAGCTATATGAATCAAGGAATTTCTTAGTTTTGCTTGTTAGGAAAATATGGATTCGAATCTTCCTATAAACTTATTGTGTGTGTATATATATATATAGTTATTAATTATAATTATAATTATTTAAACATAATAAAAAATAAATAAAAAATCCAGCTTTCATGGGAAGTTTGGTCGAGCCTGTTGGGCAAGGATTCTAGAATCAAGATTTATTTGCTAACCATCCAATTAAATCCAACTTTTCTCTTTTCAACTCCATATGATGAAACTTTGAACAAGGATCCTAATAGACATGTCATTGCCACTTATTATATTCTCATATAATTGAATATATGATAGGAAACACGAAATGGAATTTGGGACGTTTCAACTTTCAATCCTATGAAAGGATAGGTCTTAATGTCAATTGAGTGAAAAACTTGAGTATTCAGTGTTCTTTACTGTTCTGCCAACATTGGGTGGTGAAAGTCACCTGCACTTTACGTCTAATGGAGGGTTAAAAGTTAAAACTCCAATAAACGACACAAAATTTTTCACACATGACCCACTTTAATTGATGTATAATACACTTGACCAAAAAAAAAAAAATGTATAATACATCATGTCAATATAGTGAACTAAGATGAAAGTGATCAATATTATTTTAATCTAATTATAACACATGTCGTGTCAATAATTATAAAAAATGTCATGTTTATAAATTTACTTTGAATAATTACGGCAGGTCATGGGTTATCCAAGGTAGAGAATTGGTGTTGCTATTTAAAAATATAAATAAATAAAAGAAAAAGAATTGGCGTTGCTAGCTAGATTAGCATATTTAGCAAGCAACACTTTTCGATGTCTATATGATTGTTATCATTGCTCTTTATCCAAAGTCTTGTGCATATTTAGAACAAGGTAAGAAGAGAGAAGATAACACAAGAATTCAGTTATATTCAAGAGTGGTTGAGCATAAAGACGTTTCTAAAACCAGAAAGTAGCTTTGTTTACATCAAGGGAGAAAATTCTGATGGTTGTTAATCTACTGTGATCAGAGTTTAATTCTTCTCCTAGTACCTCTTATCTAGTAGTATCTAAAAGTTAAACCAATATCTATTACTAATTCAATATCATCTACTTGCCTCCTTTTTTTTTCTTTTTTTTGAAAATCAGGAAAAGGCATGGTTTTCAAATACAAAAAGTGAGATGACATAAGTCCAAATTAAGAAAATAAAATAATATAGGTTCTAAAATTTCAATTTATTCTTAGAATACTTAATTCTAGAAAAATTATCTTATGAATAGGTCACATGAAACCTGTCCTCTCGTAGCACATAGGATCCATAAAACGGCTTTATAAAATCACTCTCTCACATCACGTGAATCTTACATGTGTGTGAATTCCGCATGTTGTAAGAGGAGAGCCTCATCTTTCAGGAAACCACTTCATGGGATACTTCCTTATAATTTTTGGTTTCCACACATGATAAGTGCTACTGTTTTTTTTTTTTTTTTTTTTTTTTGCCCTTTTTGTTTCCTAAACAAGAAAAGATGAGAGAAATAATTAGTGTGAGTTTTGGACCAAACCTAAATGATAAAAAGGCCACATACGTTCATTTAGATTGCTTGAGTCATAGTTTCTCAAAAAAAAATATATATATATATATATATATATATATGTGTGTGTGTATATATTGGTTGAGCCATAGCTTGACTTACCACCACTGGTTTCAAGTGGCAGAAGACAATAGTAAGTTTTTTTTTTTTTTTTTTTTTTAAGCAATAGTAAGTTAATCAATTGATCCAAAATAGTAAGTTTTTCCCTCAACAATAATGATCCAAAATATAAAATTTTAACTTCAATGAGTGAATTAAAGTGAATATAATGTTCAAATTGTTCTAATATTATAACAAATGATCAATTTTCTCAAAAACTAATGAATTTAATCAAGACATCAACTGTTTAAAAAGGCTCATTATCACTAAAATAATTGGAAGTGTCATGATCTCTCTTTGATAAATCTAATCACTACGCGGACAACATCATTGGTGAATGGTGGTGACTACTCAAAGTAGCAAAAATGTCATGTTTCTTTGCAAATCCTCCAAGCTCTGGCATGTTGGGGCAATATATATGGTTTCATTTATAGTTTGAGATGCCTCGAAATCATATAACTAGGTATGACTTATGAGCTCGATCTATTACCTCATACACATTACACAAGAAGATTCGAAATTTCCTTTCTTTTCCTTAATCTTCTTGGGATCTCGAACCTAATGAGAAATAAATTTCCCTAATAAACCCCTTATACCCTTTTCGAAACAAGTACTTAAAAAAAAAAAAAATTTGGGGCCATTGCCAAAGAGCAGTCAGAGAGAGAGTTAGCGCACTAACTATAATTACAAACAAGAAAGAATTACTACAGAGTCTGTAAAAAAATATATATACATTAACAAATCTGTTTTTAAAAATTTTTTATCAAAAATTAAAAAAATTGTCAAAATTTTTTCAATTCTTAATAAAAATTTTTTCAAAAATAATATATTATTATATGCCGCACACGTTAGTAAAATTCAAAAAAAAATCACTTTTCTTTTTTTCCATAGAAATATTTTATTTATTCTATAAGGTAAAGGTTATTACCCAACAAATTATCAAAAGGAATGGTGAGACACTGATCCAGGTTTGAGGCCAGGCTTTCTCTTTCAACTGAGATATTATTTCCTTGCATTCTTGGGTATTGATGTCTTTGGACCCCACTGCTTCAGGGTATAACTAGGAAATAGAGTCAAATGCCATGATTGCGATTGTACCAACCAAGAATTTAATGTCATAATTTCACATCATTTTCACTTTTTTTTTTTCTTTTTAATATCACTATATCAGTGTTGATTAGTGATTACTTTACGTCTTAAGTTTGCTTTTTTGATATCATAATTCAACCTAAATTACTTTTAGGGGTAAAAGTTAAAATAAAACTCACTTGTCAAAGGTTAATATGTGCCCATCATATTTGCATCAAAATCTATCTTTATTTTGTTTCTGTAGGGATTGCATTTTATTCAATGACTAGTCTGAAGTCTCCATATTTTGGTAATGAGTTATGGTGAAAATGGTCCACCACCATTATTTAACAAAAATATTAGCAATCTGTCACTGTTTTAGAAATATATAGAGATTTATCACTTTTTTAAAACTTAATTTTATGAAACTCGAGTTTGCCGTGAAACTCGAGTTCTTTGAAAAAATATACTTCAAATTTGTCGAAAAATTTTTTATGGTACTCAAAATTTTTCTAACTCAAATACCATGAAAAACTCAATTTCACCAAAGTCGAGTACCTAAAAATTGGTAGATCCTTACATATTTTCGAAATAATGGTAGATTGCAACATAATTTGCAAAAATGTGCTATTTGACTATTTTCGCCGATGAGTTATAGTCAAAATTAGTTTTTTTTTTTTTTTTTTTTAAAAAAAATTAGATACAATAGGATTTTTTTTGCTTCCAGATACAATAGGATTTGAACATATAATATTCACTTAATTATATATATTTTTAATGTAGACTACTTATTTGACGATAAGAAATTTTACTAATTAAATTTAGTGTTTTCATAATAAAAGAAAAGTGGAAAATGAATTCCTATCTTTTATTATTATTTATTATTTGCTTAACTATCTTTAATTATTTGGAAAGTGAAAAGGAAAATAAAGAGAAGAAGAAGGTTGGGCATTTTGCAGTGGAAGCCTCCATTTTTCATTCAAAATGGAAAAATAGGATAGTATCGAGCACTGATTGAAATCGAATTCAAATATAGATATAATTGAAATTTAATTAACACAATATACTTTGCTATTGTTAGGATCCTTGTGTGTTTGGCATATTCTGTACCAAAGTTCTTTTGTATATACACTCTTAATTACTTTGCAATATGTATTTTTGTGGGTTATTTTGTAATTGGGTTGAGGTTTCATGTGTTGAAAGTTGAAATGTACTAGGAAGCAACTCCTCAAGTAAAATTGGAGTGTCAGGTGAAATTGCACATGAAAACTTTCGACAGACACTTGGTGGATGTTGGGTCAACTAAAATGTCTTAAACTTGAATTCAGTTACGAGTTCTCTTGTTGTTCCAACCCTTTTGCCCATCCTTTATGTACATCATTTCCCAAAAAAATCGATCTTCATTCCCATATGAAAGTTGAATGAAACTCAGCAAATATTGAGAGTCAAACACCTACCCATTCTTTCTACTGTCTCTCACCATAGCCAAATTCTTGAGAAAAGATTAAATCCTTCAAACCCATCATGATCTATGTGTTATGAGGGTTGATTGAACTTTTGGAAATCATTGGAGTTAATTACCACAATACATCCAAGGAGATTTGGAGTTTGCAATTGAAGTTCCATTGCAAATTTGGAGCTAGAATGGAGAAAAGATTCACTAAGTCGGTTGCTAGTAAAAGTTTGGAGGGTTTGAGAAAATATATACTACTAGACTTGAAGGGTTTTGTATGTATTATGTACTACAATTATTTACTCTAGTGAATCATTTTCTACCATAGGGCTACAAACTACAAAGAGGTTTTTTCCACTCGGTTTTTAGGTTTTCCTCTTCAATAATACATCGGGTGTTATCTTTGTGATATTGTGCTTATTTTATTGGTTATCCATGCTTGCAAATTTAATTGGTTAATCATGTATACAATTGCGTCTTAAATTAATAGATTAGCCTAATTTGTCTTAACCATAATTAAAATTCTAGAGTCTAAATTAATAATGAAATTGGACTTGGTATTTCTCAGCTATGATACATTTAGAGTGTATTTTTCTTTTCAATTTTCTCCACCCCATATGTTGTTAAAATTGAAAGTTCGAAATTGTGCAAAAACACAAGAGCTTGTTTAGACCCTCCCAATTAAAAAAATTACGACTAAATTGCTTTTACTCTAATTTATCTAAGTATGGAATAAGAGTAAATGTAGTACAATAAACCGATAACTACTCTAATGCACAAACATGAATAACAAACAATAAAAGTAAAGCACAAGAGTAAGGGAAGAGAGATGCAATCACAAGATAACACCAAGACGTGTTATCGAAGAGAAAACCGAATAACTCGGCGAAAAACCTCTCCGCCACCCTCTTAGCGGTAATCGATTCACTAAAAAATAAAGTTGGAGTACTCGAATAACAAAAGACCCTCCAAGTCTAGTCTACCCAATGTACTTGAACCCTCCAAGCTCCTGCTACCAACGGACTTCTCGGAGTCATGTCTTCTTTAACTTTTCGGATCCCACAATACGCCCGATTGCATCCGCCAAGCCTCATTAGCTTCTTTTGGCAAATCCCCAAAACTTTCCAAGCTCCAAAACACTCTCTACACTCTGGAAAGGTGTGGGTTGTGTTTGAGTACAAATCTCATCTCAAGGTATGACAATGGGAGAGGGAAGGAGAAGAGGCTATAATGATTTTTCATTAAAGATGAGTAGCTCTCTCTCTAAAAAATGAGTGTGTTATGTTGTAAAAAACCTATTTAGAGTTTTTCTCTTTGAATGACCTTTTATACTTTTGTGGGTAATGAGAGTATATATAATATGGGTATATATAATATGAGTGAAGGATAAGAAAGTCACACTTAAAATCCTCCAGGTAGAAAGTTTTACGGGTATCTCGCGCGTTGGCTCTTCTCGCGAGACACTCGCGAAATTGACAACCTGGTACGACTCTTTAGCTTCTAGCATGTGCTTCTCACGTGGTTCTTTCGCGGGTAGACTTCTCACAAGACACTTGCGAAATCCACTTGTTCATCCAATACATGCTCGATTCTTCACCAACTTAATACTAAACCAAATACAATAAAATCTCATAAAATACAAGGAACAAAATAATGCAAATACAATATTTTTTGTCATGTAATAAAACCAACATAAAATATAGTTGTAAATCACAACTTTACAAAAATGAGCCTATCTCTTCTTGCTATTCAATACATATTCACAATTTAAATGTTACAACATACGTGCAGTACAGAAGGACGAACAGAAAAAGCACAGTTTTTCGTAAATATGGTAGTAATCGTGAAAATACTTATCAGCAGTACAAAAATTCATTTTCACCATACCGTACAAACACATTCAAAGTGGAATCAGGGTTGAGCTATAAATTAATTTAAAGAGAACGTGATTGGCCCCATCTAAGGTACAGGTGGGTAGAGAAAGCATTCATTATAGATTGTAGAGTGAAATATATGGTATATTATTTGACAATGCTCAGACATCATATACAAGCATAAAAGCATTAACATCAATCTGTATATAAATGTGTATAATAGAAAAAATGCTTAAATTTACACATTTTTGTTCAAAAACAGCCCACATAAGTCCGTTTAAAATCTTGCAAAATCTTCTAAAATTATCAACGAGCTTCAGTACTCGTGTAAATTTACACAGGCATTGTAGCATGTGTTTTTAGTTTTTTATTAATTTCCGTTCGTACCAATTTTTCTCTCTCTTCTCCGTGCACAACGACCTCAGCTCCTCATCTTCTTTTCCTCAGATGCACACAAATACACCCACACACAAACACATCCACACAGACAAATCAACACAGAGATACACTTGCTCAAAAAAAAAAAAAAAAAAACAAAGATACACAAACACACCCACACACAAACAAACCCAAACGGACAAACAACAAAGAGACAGATCGGTGCTTATCGGAACGATCGGTGCTTGACTGGAACTCGTGAGTCTTGCTTGATCGGAGCTCGTGGGTCTCGCTTGATTGGAGCTCGTGGGTATGGGTCTTGCCTGATCGGAGCTAGGGAGATCAGTGCTTGTGGATTGGAGCTAGGGAGATCGGTGCTTGTGGATCAGAGCTAGGGAGATCGGAGCTGTGGATCGGTGCAGCTGTGGATCGGAGTTGTGGATCGGTGCTTGTGATCGGAGCTGTGGATTGGAGCTGTGGATTAGTGCTTGTGACCGAGATGGTGTGGAGAGATGAGTATAGAGAGATAGACCGAGAGGGAGAGAGATGGGTATAGAGAATCAGAAAAAATGGGTAGAGAGAAGAGAGAGCGCGCGTATAAAAGGGGTTAGTTGAGAAATAATAAAATAATTGAGAAAATTGATTATTTAAATAAAAGAGGGGATAGAATAGATGAACTGATGTGGGTGTTTTGTAAAAGTGGATGTGTAAAATAAAAAAAGTAGGTTTTTTCGTGTAAAATAGACAGAAAATTTAAACGAGCTGATGTGGTTGCTCTAAGTGACATTTTCCCTAAACAACGTTACAAGAAAATAATGGGTTTCAGTTAGCTTAACTAGTAAAGTTTTCGATAATTGAATAAGAGATTTGGAGTTCAATCCCCGCCTACACCAAAAACTGATTGGTGTCTTGATCTGATAATAAAAAACTATTATCAAGAGCGGACACCATAGATTGAAATTTCCTATAAAAAAAATATAACAAGAAAAATAGAAGCCAACCAAATTATATATGTAATGATATCATTTTACTAAAAAGGAAATTGTGTACTTCGGTGTTTGTAACTTTGTATGCAAGTGAATTCAGGGTAATTCTTGTGCAGATCTACACTTGTGCTTCATAGAACTGTAGTTTCCTAAATGATAGTGCTTTCCATGTCAAATAAAGAATCCTGAGGCTCACTTGAAGAGAATAATCATGATAAAAATTTCGAAATAGTGGTATACATAAAAATGTTCTCTCTTTAATTTTTATTTTTGTGCTAAGCGAGCAAGTATTTCATGTTGCTTGAATGTGAATTTGGTATTACATTAAGAGTGTTATATTGGATTAACTTAATTATTAGCACACTTTAGTAAGATTTCTTTTATATATAATTAGGCAAGCTCAAGACTTTGTGTTATATTATGAACCACCTTATGATGCTTTTTATTATTGTATTTGAATGCATGTCTTGTAACCAGACTGTTTAGTGTTTAATGAAGTTTCCTTGTTACCCAAGAAAATATAAAAATATCTATCTCGTTAATTAAAAGATTCATGAAATTTATCCAAAAAAAAAAAAAAAAAAAATTTCTTATCAACTCATGAATAAGATGAAGAAAATTAGATAATTATTGGTATTTCCAGAATACCATACTCACATGCATGATACTCCAAACTAATAAAATGTTACCATTTATTATAAAAATTTGTGTTTGTATCATATATTTTTGTATTAGATAGTATATTTTTATAAGTTTGAACTTGAAGTATGAAGTATCGTGTCAACTACATTTCGTTTGCTTCTAATAATAACTTACTTGAAGAAAAGAAAGATATGTTGCTCAACTAGCAGCAAGCGGGAGGAGATTTGTGGGAATAAAAGTGTTAATTCAATCATATATATGGAAATAAAAACCCTAGCCTTCGGATGCACATTTTGTTAAATATTTGTGAAAAATGTATATAATTTAAAATTAAATAGTACCCTTAAGACATTTGTTAATTGACCATTTTATAAAAGTTTTGATTAGAAAAAAAAAATTAATTACTTTTTTTTTTTTTTTTCATTTTCAACAAAAAATTAAAAAATTTTTTTAAACCAATATATTTTAGGGCATCTATTAACTTTTCGCTTAAAAATTAACCAAACATCATTTTCTTTGACGTACATATCTTATTTTTCTAGGAAAATTAATGTGCAAATCAAAGTTTCCAAAAGGTTATCGTGTTGCACATTGCTTGACTCACCAGCTAGTTTTAAATGAATTTTATGCTCATGCTGCAATGCATTCATAAATAATGCTGTTCGGTAAAATGAAATTAGTAAGACACACATCATCCATCATTTTTATTTTATTTTATTTTTTACCTTTCTTCGGCTCAAATTATAGCCACCTGAGTATGAAATAAGCTTGTTATGTTGATAATGATGTCTATCATTATAAAATGAGTTATCCTAAAGGTCCCAAAATCTAATTTTACATCATCACTAAGGGTGAGTGGTTCAGTACATCTATATGGTTTGGTTGGGCCAATATTTTAACCTTCAAGGACACAATGTCGGTCCACTCAATATTGTTAATTATAAATGCTTATGGGATTCCGATTCAGCTAAGGTTAACTTATTATTGTATTCACTTAAGTGAGCATTTACAAAACCGATTCATATTGTTTATCTCATTTTGGCCACATTGTAAAAGACAAACGCTATTTGGCATCTTATTTTTCAAAGTTAACTTATTCTTATGTACGGAGGTGCTGTAATACTATAGCTCACCCACTTGCGAGACGAGCAATTTTTTTTTTCTTTACAAATCTGAATGAAAGATATATCACCAGATATCGCAGTTGTACTTTAGGCTGATTTTAACAGCCTTCGTTAATTTTAACAGCCTTCGTTAATTAAAATGCATTGTCTTTGTTCTCAAAAAAAGAATAGAAAAAGTGAGCATTTACAATTCCTCATTGTCAAAGAGTAAGTTTGTTCACCAATTGGCCACCGCTAATTGATGAATATCCCTAGTTTAAATTCCTTAAGCATTGGTTACTTAGTTTATTCAATGGCTAAATTACAAACTACACTCTTAAAATTTAAATTGTTTAGATTTTACACCTTAAAGTTTTAGAATTTGGATTTTTACCTTCTGAAGTTTTATTCCATTTGCATCAATAGCCATTCCATTCATATTTTCAGTTAAGTGCCACATAAACTTGTCACACATGTTTAGTTTGTCCAATAAAATGATATCACATCATTTTTGTAGCCCAAAAAAGTATAAAATAAAAATGACGGGACATCATTTTATTAGATGAACTAAACACGCGTGATAATAAAATTTTATTAGATGAACTAAACACGCGTGATAATAAAATGATACCACATTATTTTTGTAGCCTAAAAAATAAAAATAAAAAAGATGGCAAAATGAAAATAACATAACATCATTTTATTAGATAAACTAAACAAGCGTGACAAACTTATACGACATTTAACGGAAAATATGAATGGAGATGCTGCTAATGTAAACAGAATAGAACTTCAAGGGATAAAATCCAAATTCTAAAATTTTAGAATACAAAATTTAAACACCCCAAATTTAAGAGTGTAATTTACACTAATCTATTTCACATATTTCCCTTTTAAAGTCTTTCTATTTTGCTCAATTTAGCTGAGTGCTGGGTTACAAACACAACCATATGTTGCCATGGTGGGCTCTCCCCAATGTCCCTCTCTACCAAGAGCTGCTTTCCCAAT
The DNA here is from genome assembly GCA_030021035.2 of Notholithocarpus densiflorus. Lineage (NCBI taxonomy): Eukaryota > Viridiplantae > Streptophyta > Magnoliopsida > Fagales > Fagaceae > Notholithocarpus > Notholithocarpus densiflorus. The sequence goes on from JARYZH020000074.1 coordinate 1,478,741, forward strand.
ATTAATTTTATTCCCCAAATCAATTTAATTTGGTCCAAGTCATAATATTTCACATCTAAATTGTGCCTACCTCTCTCTCTCTATAGTGGACCATCACTTTATAGACAATCCAATTTGTTGCTACTTGGTACTACCCCATATGTATTATTGGCTCATAACACACTCGCACGTGACAAGCATTTAATTAAAAGATTGGTGCTAACAATAATAATAATAATAATTAATAAGATGACCTTTGTCCTATCATTATGAACGGCCAGGATCATGTAATTAAATCACATAGGTCCTACGTTGAAGAGATAGCTAGCCCATAACAAAGGACGGTGAAATTATTAAACCACATATGATTTTCTTTGAAGATCTTGGTAGTCATTAAATGGTCAAACAAGGATATATAAAAAGCTGTCACATTAGATGCAGAAAAATAATGCTACTATCATGTGCATATTATAAAGTTTTTAAAAATTATACAATCTAGCTAGGGCTTGGTGTTCAATTTTTGCATCATAATTAAAAACCCCACTATTTATATCATTATGGAGTCCTAGTTGACAGTTGTACCAACACGAACCACGTGTTATGAACTTGAAAAAAGTTTGTGGTACATTATTAAAGTGAAGCAGATTTGAAATCCATCTAAAAGTTCATGAAAATGAATGGCTTGAAATGCAAAAACAAACAATCAAAGTTTGCAAGTTGCACACTGTTGAAAACTTGAAATAGATAAGCAACCACTGGCTTCCACTTCTTCTTTGGTTACAGAAAATTTTTGCTAATAAAATCAAGCAACTTATTGTGACCAAAATTACCAATTTCCTTCCATTTCGGTCAAGATATTTCGTACCATTAACCATACCTTCTTGTTTTATATTTTGCTTAAAATTCTGATCTATTGCGGCTTGTTCTTGTCATTATATATGTTTGGTTTTTGCATTTTAGTATTACGTATTAAGTATTTTTATAATGAGATTTTATAGACATTTTTGTTAATGATGATGGTGTAGTTTATTTCTAAATATTGATATTGATGTTGATAAATGAAAAATGAAAAATGTCTATTACTTAATTTTGGAAATGAGATGAGATGTGCCACTAACACACCTGAGTTTTATCCACTCATCTTCACTCATTTGCCTAGAAAAAAAATTATGTAATTAGAAATTATATTAATTTTTTTGTGTTTATTAATATATAAATATAAATATATATGTATATATATATATTTATATTGTTGGTGCAAACACAATAATAATGGAAATAACATAAAGAGAAACTGAATAATATTTCTAAATATTATTAATTTGAAGAGAAAAATTACACAATGCTATTTGGAACTGAGGCGCAGCACTCGCTTTCTTTAAAGAAATTCAAGCCCTTGGTTGGCTAAACTTTATAACCGGTGCAGACCTTCTCTGACTTGTCTCCCACAGGATACAACAGCCCAACAAATGTCATATGGTTATAACAACCTCTGCACAAAGTGTTCAAATCCAAAACTCTACCAGAAAAAACACACTCCCTTACTAAGAACCTCTCAATTTTTTTAGTGTATAAGAATGCTTACAATTGCTAAATTTTTTGGTGTCCATTGGAATAAGTCTGAATGAGTCTATTTATAGGCTCAATGGACCCCACAAAATTATTACCCAAATTAATTTGATTAATTAGGTTCATAATTCTGATATAGTGAGTGTTACCAATTATGTAAAAAAGATCAAGATTTTTATTAAATATTATTAAAACCGAATTGATAACTTTGGTCACAACTACTGACATATATTTCATATGAATTATCTACAATTTGTTTCCACTTATATATATATATATATATATAGTTTTTTTTTTTTTCTTTACTTGTAAATTAAACGAGTTGTTCATGAACCATCAAATTTTGACTTGTCCCCATGCCATCTTCTTCATTCATGCATGGTCACCTCAACTTTTGGCTAAGTCATTGGCATTGTATGGATGGAGGAAAGTTCCATTTGACTGAACATATGTATTATTGCTGAAAGACTATTGAGTAATAAACCTTTACTTAGCTTTTTCTCAAATTAAAAAGAAAAAAGAAAAAAAAAAAGACTTGTTATAACTCTATCTGTACACAGTACACTTCATTTATTGGTCTTGGTCTTGCTAATGGATGTTTCTGTTAGTTGACATCATGCTTATGCTAAATTTAGCCTCAAAATGCTAAAGGGAATTGTGTCATTTTCAAGAGATTACTACAGTCAACATCTCGACTTCAATTTCAACAAAGAATATGTCCTTTGTGGTTTGTGCTACATTGTGATTGGAAAACCACAAACAGCCAGCAAATTGCAAACTAGAACTAAGATGAAGCTAGCCAATGTAGACATTGAACCCAGAAGTGACATATCGAGCTTTCAATTGAAAAGGTTGCTCTATCTTAATTACCAAGCAAAGGTTGCTCTATCTTAGTTAGCAAGCATGTCGCTTGTAGCTTTCTCTTTTTCTCTCTCGCAAATTCATAATTATCTTATGCATCATGTATATGTATTTTCTTTTTTATCGTGCGTAGGGACGGAACCAGGATTTAAACCTAGGGGAGGCCAAAGCATGAACCAAAAAAAATTCATTTGACATGGTTTATGAAAAAAAAAAAAAAAAAAAATCATGGTAGATAAAAAATTGCACTTTATTACCTAAATATTTAAGTCAAGAAGGATATAATATGAACCAAAAAAGTTAAAAATTATAACATGATATTCTAACCTTTATCAAAGAAGAAGAGGACTTCAGATCTCCAGATTTTGGGTAATTAGAATTAATATGTTGATTTTATCATGTTGACCAACTCTCCAATATGATAATCTCATACTTTTGGATGCAACTGAAAATCACACTAATGAAGTTTTTCAAAACTTTGTTTGAGGATTTTAAAAAATTGAGATATCAATATTAAGAGTTGGCAATGCTACGTCATCAATATTGGCTTCTAAAAGAATTTTGGCATTTTATCTTTTGAAAAAAATATAAATATTGTAATTCACTTTCTCATAGTTTATAAATCAATTAAAGGGAATTTTTTTTTTCTATGAGATTTTTTTGGTTATGAATTATTGAATTATGATATTGGTGAATTGGGAATTTTTTTTGGTTCATCCTATATACTATTTAAATTTTTCAAAAAAATTGGGGGGGGGGGGGCATGGCCCCCCTCAGCCCCTTAGTGGGTCCGTCCCTGATCGTGCGTGAATGAATCCTATAATTATATATAAACTATATGTTGTGAAAAGAATGATGCATGCATGGGAGAGAGATTGGGATTGACATAACTAGTACACTGCAGGTAAGGGGTCTTCCATGCTGGGTAGTAAGCATGTGACTAAGTATAACTTAACACACATATACACTGATATATCTTCTTTTAAGTAAAAGCTATATCTATTTGACAAAAAGCAAGTCAAATGAGAGTGTAACAATCACTTTCGCTTTCTCTCTGGACCTCTGAACTCTCTCTGAGCACCCCCCTCACATTCAAATTGGGGGTGCAAACTGCCATAAAATCTGTTGGAAAGAATGTTAGGTCTTTGACACTTTCTTTAGGGTTTAAAAAAAAATGGTAAAAATAGCAGCTAACCAATCAGGGTGTGTGACCCAAAAGTAAACTAACATGTTAGAAGATTCAGGTATTTCAAATGAACAAGAACTCAAGAAGCCAATAAAATTAGCAGCCAAGAATCTAATCAATACAATGCCCATTGAATTACAGTTTGAAAAAAATGGTTATCTTCACAATTAAGGTATCAATAGGGTGGCGGAGTTATTTGTGGACTAGTCTAGAAGCATGTAGCCAAGGGCCCCCTTGGCCCCAATGCCCTCCCCCCATTTTTCTTCTCAATTGTAACATTTGTTTTGTTTTATTTTATTTTATTTTTATAATTATTTTATATCTTTTCTTTTATTTATATTTTGTTAACATTAAATAAATATTAGTTTTATTTTTAATAGTATATCAGGTCTTCAATACTAGTATATTCTTCATTCTTAAATTCTAAAATAATTTAATTCATATTTTTCTTCCATTCCTTCCAAAATTCCGTTTCCGTTCCTGGATTGAACTATGGAAGAACGAAAAATAAATATGAAAATATTACTTTTCACGTTTATAATAATAAGTAATAAATAATTTAAAAATTATATTTTAAACCTTATAATTTAATAGGTGCACCAAATTAAATTGTTAGGCATGATTCTGTATTGTAGTGTATGCTTGTATTGTAGTATGATCTGGTAGTGTATGATTGTATTGAATAGTACAGGTATTGGTAGTATCAGTGCTTATATCAAACTTGTATGTTGTAGTGTTAGAGTGGGATGGAGGTGTCATGGGCATACACGGGTTAGTTAGTGGCAGTAGTGTAGTGGCAGGACAGTTGGAGTCAGTTGGAGTTAGTTAGGGAATTGTTAGTTAGTTGTTAATTAACAGCTGGAGAAGATGTATAAAGGGGAATAGGCTGTTGTAAAGGAATATGCAATCAAGCAAGTATAATCTCAATTCAGTTCTTATTTTCTCTCTATTTTTTCCTTCCCTCAATTCTTGGAGGCCTAGCTGACCTCGAATACAGCTAGACACAAGAATCCTTGAATTCCACCTTTACAATTCAGAGCCTTGTTCCTGCGCTGTCATGACTGAAACTCGAGCTGCTGCCATGAATATGGTTAATGAGGCCATTGCCTCCCTTCGTACCACCTCTGATCATCACAACAAAAACATCCAAGAAATACAGAAGATTCAGGGAATTCACACCAGAACTTTGAATGAAATGAATCATAACATTAATGCCATTTTACAGAAGCTAAATTCTCAAGATGGAAATCAGCACTCACCTCAGAGAAATGTGCAACCAAATCCAAGTCCAAGTTCTTCAACCTTATCACTTGCAAAACCTGTGAAATTGGATTTCCCACGTTTCTCAGTTGATGATCCTACTAGCTGGGTTTACAAGGCTAATCAGTATTTTGGGTATTACCAAACCCCAATTGCAGAAAAGCTATTGATAGCTTCCTTCCACATGGAGTTAGAGGCCCTAATATGGTTTCAAGAAGCAGAGGAGGCTGGGGTATTTTCTGATTGGGAGTCCTTAGTGCAAGCTTTACACATAAGGTTTGGATCAATTGCTTATGATGATCCTATGGAGGTATTAACAAGGTTGAGGCAGACTACCACAGTGGCTCTGTATAAGGCAGAGTTTGAAGCAGTATCAAACAGAATCAAGGGTCTTTCTCCATTGCACAAGCTAAGCTATTTTCTAAGTGGTCTGAAAGATGAAATATGACTACCAATGAGGATGCTCAATCCTCAATCTTTGAATGTAGCCTTTGGATTGGCCAAGATTCAGGAAGAATATGTGATGAGTTGCAAAAGAAGTGCCAAGTACCAGCAAGATTTAGGTAAGAATTATATCTTGGGTTTGCCTAAAAGTAATGGTGTGGTAGAAGCTAAGCCTAGGATATCTATTAAGAGAATAACCCCTGCACAGATGGATGAAAGGAGGAAGAAGGGTCTTTGTTACAACTGTGATGAGAAGTGGGGGCCTGGACATAAATGTAGGGATGTTAAACTGTTTCTTTTAGAAGGAATTGAACTAATTCATGGGGGAAATTCTGGGGTGAAGATTACTGGATTAGAAGAAGAGGTGGAAAGTGAGGTAGTTCATAAAATGGATAGGAGTGTTCAGTCTAATCAAAATGAGGAGGTTGAGATTACTTTGTATGCTCTCACAGGAACCCCTACACCTGGTACAATGAGGGTTAAGGGAAGAATTAATGGAAGTAGGTTAGTAATCTTGATAAATACAGGCAGCACTCATAATTTTGTTGATGCATCATTGGTTAATAGTTTACAGTTAAGAGCAGATGTTTCAAAAGTTTTGGAAGTCAAAGTAGCTAATGGTTCTATTGTGAAGACTCAAGGATTCTGTAATGATGTGCCAGTGATTGTTCAAGGAGTGGAGTTTTGCATCCATTTTCATGTTTTAGCATTAGGGGGTTGTGATGCAGTCTTAGGCACTCAATGGCTAAGTACTTTGGGTGAAATTCAATGGAATTTTAAGCTTTTAACTATGTGCTTTTGGTATAGAAATCAGCAGGTCTTGTTGCAGGGTTTGAATCCATCTTCAGGGTCTTCTTTTGTGGATTGTAAGACATTTTTTAGAGCTCTAGTGAAGAGGGGCTTGTTGTTACAGATTGCTGGTGTGGAAGTAGATGCATCAGAAGCTAGAATTCCTGCTAAAATGGATTCCTTGCTGCAAGAGTTTGGCCAAGTCTTTGAGACTCCTACTGAGCTGCCTCCACTTAGGGGTCATGAGCATTCCATTGTTCTTAAGGATGGTGCTCAGCCTGTCTGCCAAAGACCTTATAGGTATCCTTTTTATCAAAAGAATGAGATAGAGAAGATTGTGAAGGGGTTACTGTCAGTGGGGTCAATCAGGAACAGTAGCAGTCCATTTGCCTCTCCTATTTTGTTGGTCAGAAAGGCTGATGGATCATGGAGGATGTGTGTTAATTATAGAGCATTAAACAACATCACTGTCAAGGACAAGTTTCCAATTCCAATTATTGATGAGTTGTTGGATGAATTGAATAGGGCTGCTATTTTCTCCAAGCTTGACTTGAGGTCTAGATATCATCAAATCAGAATAAAGGAAGAAGATATACCCAAGATAGCCTTTAGGACATATGAGGGTCATTATGAGTTCTTGGTGATGCCTTTTGGCTTAACCAATGCCCCTTCCACCTTCCAATCCTTGATGAACCAGGTATTCAAGCCTTTTCTTAGAAAGTTTGTTCTAGTTTTCTTTGATGACATATTGGTCTATAGCAAATCTGTGTTTGATCATGTCATCCACCTTAGAAGTGTCTTGGAGATTTTAGCCACTAACCATTTATATGCCAAAAGATCTAAGTGTATGTTTGCTTGTACAAAAGTGGAGTATTTGGGGCATGTGATCACTGCTGAAGGAGTACATACTGATCCAAAGAAGGTTGATGCCATGTAGCAGTGGCCTCTTCCTAAGGATATCAAGTCCTTAAGGGGGGTTTTTAGGTCTTACAGGGTATTACAGAAAATATGTTAAGGGGTATGGTAATATTGCAGCTCCCTTGACTGCTTTGTTAAAGTAAGACTCATTTTGTTGGTCCAAGGAAGCTAAACTTTGCTTTTCAACAGCTTAAGGAAGCTATGGTCCATCCACCTGTGTTGGCCTTGCCAAATTTTGACAAGCCATTTATGGTGGAGTGTGATGCTTTAGGGAGGGGAATATGTGCTGTTTTAATGCAGCAAGGCAGGCCTATTGCTTATCACAGCTAGGCCCTTAAGGGTAAGAATTTGGCCTTGTCCACATATAAGAAGGAACTTTTGGCTTTAGTCATTGCTGTCAAGAGGTGGAGTGCTTATTTGGTGGGAAGACCCTTCATTGTCAAGACTGATCAGCAGAGCTTAAAGTACTTGTTGGAGCAAAAAATTGGAACTCCAGCTCAGCAGAAGTGGTTTGCTAAATTGTTGGGGTATAACTTTGTGGTTGAGTACAAGAAAGGCAAGGACAATCTAGTGGCTGATGCACTGTCCAAGAAAGTTGAGATTGAAGAATTTAATCCTGATGGTGATGTTTCTGATAGGGTTTTATGCATGGTTTCTTTCCCAACCCCAGCTTGGTTGGCTGATATTAAGGTTAGTTATGCCTCTGACCAGAAGGTGCAGGGTATTTTCCAGGCTTCTTAATTGGGGAAGGAAGTTCCTAAAGGGTTTTCAATACAGAATGGGCTACTCTTGTATAAGGGAAGGATTTATCTGGGTTCTTGTGATGTTTTGAAGGTTGCTGTTCTTCAGCAAGTCCATAATAGTCCTTTGGGGAGGCATTCAGGGTTCCTTAAGACTTTGCATAGGGTTAAGAGAGATTTTTATTGGCCTGGTTTGAGGGAGGATGTAAAGAAGCATGTCAAGGAATGTGATGCTTGCTAAAGACTCAAAGCTGAGACTTGTAATGTAGCTGGACTGTTGCAACCTTTACCTATACCTGATAAACCTTGGCTTGATGTGAGCATGGATTTTGTTGAGGGCCTTCCCAAGTCACAGTCCAAGGATGTGGTTTTGGTGGTAGTGGATAGGCTGACCAAATTTGTTCATTTTGTCCCATTGTCCCACCCTTATACTGCTGCCAAAGTAGGTCATCTCTACCTACATTATGTGTTCAAGTTGCATGGGATGCCAGCCTCAATTGTGAGTGAAAATGACCTTGTGTTTACTTCTCATTTTTGGCAAGAGTTGATGAGATTGCAGGGGGTTCAGCTAGCCATGTCCTCAGCCTACCACCCTCAATCAGATGATCAGACTGAGGTGGTTAACAAGAGCTTAGAACACTACTTGAGAGCATTTGCAACTGACAGACCTCATTCTTGGGTTGATTGGTGTTGAGGGTCATTTTTTAGAATCCAAGTAGAAAGAAGAAAGCCTAGCAACAAGGGCAGAAAAGGGTTGGCAAACAGATGGCAAAACCATTAGGCCCAAGCGGCAGGAATAATGGATCACAGGCCCATGAAATAAACAAATGGGCCTTGAGGAGGCAAATGGGCTTAAAGAAGCCCTGAAAGAGAGAAATAGCATACCCATGGGTAGTATATGATATAGAAAAGTGAGAATAGGCCACTACAGGCCCAAAGTAATGCAAACAAAGAGAGTAAGGGGTTAATGGCAGGCCCATGAACCTCAAGGATGAGAATAAGGTAATTGGGCCAGGGAAGCCCAATGAAGTTAGTAAAAGCCCATGGGAATGCAGAGTTAGTAAAAGGGCCAAAGAAGCCCAAAGAAAGCAAATGGGCCAAGGATGCCCAAGAGAAAAACAAAAGGGACACAAGAGCCCATAAGTAGGAGAACCAATGGCCATGCTAAGCCACTGGGGGAAAAAGTAAACGGCAGGCCTAAAAAGGCCCTGCAGGATTGAGTCATTAAAGCAGGCATGACAGAGTAATATGGCAGGAAATGAGGGCAGTCAAGAAATGGGTCGAAAGAAATGTAAGGCCCAGTATCAAATAAAGCCTAGCCCCTACGGGGAGTGGGAAGTCGAAAAGCAGCTCACATAAAAGGCCAAAAGGAATGGACGGCAGACAAGCCTCCAGACCACAGTGGACGAATGAGTAGCAGGCAGATTTTGGATACACATGGAAGGGAGGCACGTGCGAGGCCCAAGCACCACCAGCCTGTACCCAGCCAATACAGGACATGGTGAGGTCGTGGGTCAGAGGTAAGAAGGCATGGTTTGGCAGTGGGGTGAGGGGAAAAATCCATTTTGAGGTTTCTGCTCAGGCTCTTTTGGGGGAAGTGTTCTGCTGGGATGACATACTACCCAAAAGAAGCAAGTTGAGTTGGAACCACTAGGTGCATGCCATGAGGGATAGAGAGAGAGAAAGAACCCAGATTGTAGCAGGAAAGGGTACCACGGCAGAAAAACAAATAAAATACCCTTCTTTGTCTAGTAATGGGGGGTGGCACACAAACGGACCAATGGTGGTCGGCAAGTACACCCAGACCAGACAAAAGTGGTTAGGGGTTAAAACAGTAAAATCCGGTCACGGTAGGCACTATAAAAAGAGACTTTTGCCATGAACAAAGGAAGGGGAACAAGAACAGGAACCATAACTAAGGAATATGAATTCAATACCAGGAAATAGAAAGAAACGAGTGTGAAGGAAAGAAAGAAAAGAGAAAAACCAAAAAGAAAATAGATAGAGAGTTAGAATGGCAGGCATGCACCAATAGGTTGATTCCCTCTCTCCCTTACAAAATCCTGCTCTCTGTTAAAACCAAAAGGAGTCCTTTGTGCATCAACCATTCAGATTCGTTTCCCTCAAGGTAGTTAATTTCCATGGCAGGACTTCCCTAGGAGATTAATTGCGTTGAGAAGAAACGTTCTTTCCTCTCTGGTTTTGCTCTTGCGGACCAGATTTAATCTGACTTCTTTCTTTTCTGATTAACCCACATATATTACTATTTGTTCCCTTTGTTCTTTTTGTAAAAGCAATTATTATTACTGTGATTATGTTTCTTGAATAGGGATCATTTGGTCATTTTCTATTATGTAGCCAGGATGCTTTATTTTGTTATTATTACCATGTCTGTTTGCCACAACTTATCTGAAATAGCTCTGCCTACCGCAAGCATATTCCTGGCAAACAAGGCATAGTTTGCGCATAAGCCGGACCAAATTGAGTTGTAGTTGGACCGGTCCCAACTCCCTTATCCAAAAAACTTGGGCCTAGTGCAGCAGGAAGCAGCCCAACACTACAAGCAAGGCCCACCACCTTACAATTGGCGACTTCACTAGGGAGTTGGGAAACAGATAGGGGCAAAACACAGAATCCCTCGCAGACAATGCCACCAAAGTCCAGAATGACACGAAACATGAGTGCCGTGCCCTCGCAAGCAAAGTCCAAGCCAACAACGCCTCACCAACAGCAGCCTAACCAAACGGAAGGTACCAACAAAACGAGGGCTGATCCTCAGCCATAGCCAAGAATTTCCATGGACAATGCCAATACTTTCATTGAAGTATTGCAGTCACTACAACACTCACAGCAACAAATGATGGAAGAAATCCGTCAACTAAAAGCAAATAAGACGAAAGAGAAGGAGAGCTAGCATGTCCCAAAGCATGCGACAGACAAAGAGGAAACATTGGCCCCCTAGAATGCAGAGCAATGCTTCGTTACTATGGCAGAGGTAGCAGCTCTCCTAGAGCAGGAGAGAGCTAGAGCACCTAAAGAAAGATTCTATGCACGGAGACCCACCTACCCGCTAAGTGTACTCAGCAAGCCATACCCTGAGAGGTATTAGCCACGGGCCTTCGCCCAGTACGATGGCAGGAAAGGAAGTGCCGTCGAACATGTGAGCAAGTTCATCGATACTATCGATCCCTATGCAGCGAATGAAGACCTATGTCTTCGAGAGTTTTTCAAATCGCTATGTGACTAGGCGTACACCTGGTACATAGGCCTAAAGCCAGAATCCATCCCAACCTGGGATGATATGGTGGACGTATTCTGTACGAAATACTTCCACGGAGAAGAAACAATGACACTTGCAACCTTGCAAGCAACCAAGTAAAGAAGTGGAGAAGATTTAATGGAATACATCAAGAGCTTCAGGGACATAGCACTTGACTGCTATGACCATTGTGATGAAAGAACCTTAGTAGAAATGTGTATGACTAACATGATTCGGGAATACAGAGCAGTCCTGGAAAATCTAGAAATTTCCCAGTTTGCACAGCTGTTGTAGAAAGCCAGGAAGACGGCCCAATCCGTAAAACTAAGCTCAGACAAAAGAAACACCCCGCAGGCTATGGCGGTGTCCACTGGAGAGTGGAGAAAGAAAATCGAAGAGAGGAAATATGATACGCCCCCGCCCATACCGTGTACCCCAAAGGAACTGTATGTGTTGCTAGATAAATGGATAGCAGACGGAATCTTTAAGCCCAACCAGGTTTCTAGAGAGCCCACGAAGGAGGAGTGAAGAAACCCTCGCTTCTGCCGCTTGCACAACTATGTACAACATCCCACCGCAGAATGCTAGGCGCTCCGCAGATTGGTGCACCACAGGATTAAAGAAGGGACTCTGAAGTTGACCCAGCAGGAGGTCCAAAGAAACCTGCTCTTGAATCACAAGGGGAAGGGTGTAGCAGTAGTGGTAATATACGCAGACCCGGGGAGGACGAGGAAGAGAACTCGGCCCTGCCTACCGCAGCAATTACCACCCTACAGCAAAGCGCCAAATTCAAAATTTTGTTTGACCAGTTGGGGCTCACAGCAAAGGAAAGAAAGATAGCCACAGAGGCTTTGGTGAGCATCGCCTCCGGGGCAGGAGTAGAATTTTTATCAGTAGAAATCCCAGATAACAGAGCCCTCTTACAGGAATCAACCGAGATCACTTTTAGCAATGAGGATATGGAGGTGGGATACCCAGATCACAGGAGACCCTTCTATTTGGCAGCATCCATAAATCAAATCCCCATTAAATGGGCCTTGGTAGATACAGGTGCTTCCGTAATCCTTATTCCATTGAGCACCTTACAAGCGGTAGGAATTTCAGAAAGAAAGATCCAAGGATGCCCAATGGAAGTGACAGGGTTCGGCGGAAGGGATGAGTACATCGCAGGCCACATCCAGCTGTGGTTGAAAGTAGGCCCCATAGCTTCTTTAGCTCGTTTCCATGTGGTAAGAACAGAAGTATCCTATCATGTGCTTTTGGGAAGGCCTTGGTTGCACAAACATCGATTGGTCCCGTCCACTTATCACCAGTGTGTGAAAGGAAGATTGAATGGCAGGATGATACGTATAGCTGCAAACCCCTCGCTATTCGAGCAGGCAGAGGCTCACCTAGTGGAAACTATGTTCTACGACCAATGGGCTCCATCTGGGGAAAGCTCAGTATCAAAGCCACGAGGTACCTTCGTACCTAAGTGGGAAGACGTCCAAAGTGACCTAGAGCCTGATCTAAGGGAGTTGCTAGCACGAAAGAAGAAAAGAAAAGAAGCGCCCGCCATAAAATCAGATGACACACCCCAATGCGTCAGGGTTTGACGCCCTGATGGCAGGATTGTGTACAAATTATGAAGGTGCGCGGGGCCCACAAGTGAGATATAAGCGGGCCCCACCCAAGAGTGGCAGTATGGGAGTTTGGCGCATTGTGTCGCTCAAGAAAGTTTGAAAAAAGAGGAAGAGAAGGATGAGGAAGTTGTGGCAGAAAAAGATGCACAAGTTGTGGCAGAAGAAGAATTGGAAGAAGTTGACTTAAGATCTGGTTCACAAGAACCAAGACCTATCTCAATTAGTGCAAGTCTGACAGAAAAGGAAAAATCAGAGCTGATACTACTGTTGAAAGAGTTCAAAGACGTCTTCGCGTGGGATTATAGTGAAATGCTAGGATTAGACCCTAGGCTAGTTGCACATACGTTGAATGTAGACCTAGAGGCCAAGCCAGTGGCCCAGCCTGCCAGGATATTTCACACAGAGGTAGAAGGGCAGATAGTTAAAGAAGTACAGAAATTGCTGGCCGCAGGATTCATTAAGCCTATTCAACACCCTCACTAGCTATCTAACATAGTACCAGTAAAGAAGAAGAACGGCTAGATAAGATGTTGTGTAGACTTCAGAAATCTCAACAAAGCCTGTCCAAAGGACGAGTTCCCATTGCTAAACATGGATTTACTAATAGATTCTGCGACAGGAAGCACCATGTTTTCGTTCATGGATGGGTTCAGTGGATACAATCAGATCAGGATAGCACCAAAGGATGCGGAGAAAATTGCTTTCAAAACACCCATGGGTAATTTCTACTACACTGTGATGCACTTCGGGTTGAAAAACGCAGGTGCAACTTATCAACGAGCAATGACGGCCATATTTCATGACATGATGCATCAGGAACTAGAGGACTATGTGGATGACATAGTGGTTAAATCAAGGAGGAGAGAAGACAACTTTTACGTGTTGAAAAAGGTATTCGAAAGATGCAGAGCCTTAAAATAAGAATGAACCCTCTCAAGTGCGCATTTGGGGTGTCCTTTGGGAAATTCTTGGGTTTCCTGGTTCACAGCAGGGGAATAGATGTGGACCCAGCCAAAGCCATGGCCATAGCAACTATGAGACCTCCGGTCACGGTAAAGGAGTTAAAGAGTTTCTTAAGAAAAGTCCCATATATCTAAAGATTCATCCCTAGGTTAGCATCAATCACTTCTGCTTTCACTAAGCTGCTCAAGAATGGGCAAAGTTTTGAATGGGGGGAAGCGCAGCAGACGGCTTTCAAGAGGCTACAACAGATCATGATGAACCTCCCCACGGTGCAGGCCCCTATCCACAAAAAACCATTGCTACTTTACCTGGCCACCAACTCATATGCCATTAGTGCATTAGTCGCCCAAGAGGATGGAGGTGGCATTGAGCAACCAGTGTACTACATCAGCCGCGCCTTAAAAGATGCAGAAACTCGTTATCCAAAGGCGGAAAGGGCGTGCCTGGCTATTGTGTATGCTTCGTAGAGGTTCTGCCATTATTTATTGGCCTACGAAGTATGGCTGATGACCAAGTCCCATGCTATCAAAGCTTTGTTGCAGCAACCGATCCTCTCTGGCAGAATATCCTAGTGGTTGTTACAATTGTCACAGTACAACTTGAGAATGAGGACACCTAAGGCGGTGAAAAGCCACACTATAGCGAATCTATTGGCACAGTTTCTAGGAGAGGAAGAATTCCCGCTGAATGATGAAGTTCCAAGGGAAGTAGTCATGGCAGAGAAGGTCAGAGAACAGTGGGTAATGAAATTTGATGGGTCTTCTACCATCCAATCTGGAGGGGTGGGAGTAGTTTTGTACCATGAAGAAGACAAGGCAGTGGCGCTATCGTTCAAACTAGAATTCCCCTGTTCAAACAACATGGCAGAATACGAAGCCTACCTAACTGGACTAGCCACGACTCTCGAAATGGGAGTTAAACATTTAAGGGTATTGGGTGATTCGAACCTAGTCGTCTGCCAGGCTAAGGGAAGCTTCTCCTTAAAAGAGCCCAGCCTAGCCCCATACAGAGCAATGGCCCAGAGGATGGAAGAAAAGTTTTCAACCTTCAAAATAGAGCATGCTCCAAGGAACGAAAATCGGTTTGCGGACGCATTAGCCGCACTGGGATCACAAATAATTTTCGAAGGAGATAGCACCAGGAAGTCAGCAAAAGGAAAGAATCCATTATTGAGGTGTTGAAAGAAAGGTTCCGGGAGGAACAGTGCGAAGGGGATTGACGGATCCCCATAAGGGAAGTCTTGATGAGAGGAGAAGACGCCGCAGAATTAAAGATACTAAAAGTCTACGCCCTGGTGAGAAAGGAGTTGTACTGCAGGATGCCAGGTGGGGTCTTGTCCAGATGCGTGGGGCAGGAGGAGGCCTAGAGAAAGTTGAAAGAAATACACGATAAGACTTGCGGATCCTACGGGGAGGTTAGCCTTTACCACAGACTTCAAAAGGCGGGCTTCTACTGGCCGAGTATGGGTAAAGATGCAGATCAAGTCCAAACCCAGTGTGGGACCTGCCAGCTCGCGGCAGATAGAGAGGAAAGTTACGCTATGTTCAACAGCGAGGACTGGAGAAGCTTATTCATACAATACTTAACAGAAGGCATCCTGCTACAAAAGCACAATGAAAGATACAAGCTTAAGAGTTTGGCAACACGTTACTTTTTGCATAACATGGTCCTTTTCAAGAAATGGTATGATGGGGACCCTTTGAGGTGTTTGGGCCATGAAGAAGCAAGAGAAATGATAAAAGAAATACATTCAGGAAAGTGTGGGGAACATTAGGGGAAGAAAAAACTCTACGGATGCCTGCTGCAGATGGGCTACTACTGGCCTACCATGAAAAGAGATACGGCAGAATTTGTGAAAAAGTGTCATAGTTGCCAAGTACAAGCCAACTTGATTCACACTTATCCGCAAAATTTATATAGCATGGTCACCCCATGGCCTTTCCACACTTGGGGGCTTGATTTAGTGGAACCAGTTAACCCACCATTGCATGGATACATATGGATACTAGTGGCTACAGAGTATTTTACTAAGTGGGAAGAGGCAGTACCACTCCGTAAAGCCACATGAGGAGCAGTGGCAAACTTCATCAAGGAGAATGTAATTGTAAGGTTTGGAGTGCCCCACAGGATCATCAGTGACAATGGCACACCATTTGTCAACAGTGATGTAAGGAAGATGCTAGAGTTCTACCAAGTCAAACACCACTGGTCATCGCCTTATTACCCTCAAGGGAATGGGCAAGCAGAGGCAACAAACAAGACTCTTATAAAGATTATCAGTAAGATAAGCCAAGAGTATACAAGAGGATGGGCGACGCACCTGCTAGACGTTCTTTAGGCTTATAGAAATTCACCAAAGTCAGCCACAAGCTTCTCACCTTTTTCCTTGGTCTACAGAACTGAGGTAGTAAGCCCAGCAGAAATAATGACTCCATCCCTGAGAGTCATGCAGATGGAAGAAAAGGAAAAAAAAGGAGAAGTCTTTGCGGCAGAAAGGTGCAAAGATCTAGAAGGACTTGATGAAAAGAAAGAAAAAGGCCAGGAGCGCAGCCGCAAATACAGACAGAAGATGACTGAAGCCTATGGCAGGATGACCAAAGAGAGAGTGTTCGCAGAAGGACAACTTGTGTTAAAAGTAGTAGACTATGTCAAGCGAGGCATGGCAGGACCATCTAAGTTTGCACCGAAGTGGGAAGGACCCCTTGTGATAAGGGAAGCGCATCAAAGTGGATATTACCATTTGACTCAAATGGATGGCAGAGACTTAATGGATCCCATCAATGGGAAGTGGCTGAAACGTTATTATGCCTAGGGAGAAAGGTTATGTGGTTGTCCCTTTCTTTTGTCTTGTAAAAAAAAAAAGCTTTTATGTTTCCTTTACCTTTTCCTTCTTTCAAGTGACTATGTCACAAGACAGAATTGTAACGTGCTTTCATGAATATGTAATGAAAAAGTACAAAGTATTAGCACTCTATGTCATAGCAATAGTAAAAGTAGTAGCAAAGTGTAGCATCATAATTACAAACCTAAACTGTGGCAAACACACGCCAAATAAGTGCTATAGGAAACATATAAGTGTCCTGGATGAAGTAATAAGAGAATGAAAATGAAAAAGAGAAAGAAGGAAACTGCATCATCATCAACGAAGTCTGGAAATGAGAGTCTGATCTCCAAAACGGCTAGGCCCACCAATGCTAGAAAGAAGGCGCTCGTGACGGCCCTCCAAGTCTGCCACCTCCTCCTTCAGAATCTCAATCCGTGCATCAATAGTATCAACAGCTGGCTGAACTCTCCTCATAAAAAAGGCTTGGGCAACCTCATGGAGATGATCCAGAATAAACTCCACAGTAAAACCTACACTGATAAGCTCCTGAATCGCGGCCCTCCACTGCAGGATCCTCTCAGTAGAGACGGTGTCAACAAAGTTATGCTCAATGTCATTCATCACGCTCCCCAACATCTTCAAGAAGTGCTCCCTGGCAGAACGGCCAAGGCAGAATCCTTGCATAAAATCACCACGGCTACTATAAACCATCACCAAGTGAGAAACACAATCCTCGGGGACTCGGAAGCTATGGAAATCTACATAAGGAGGCCCAGTACCCCAGAAGTCTGCAGGACCAAGGTCATTGACCTCAAGCTGATCAAAGCAGGTGAAAAAGGCTGCAGCTTCACTCACAGGGTCCGAGATGGTGGCAGAACTGCTGCCCACCTCAAACTGAGAAGGGGTAGTGGGAAGTGGACCTATCAAGAAAGCACGAGGTGAAATGAGAAGTCGTGATAGGTCCACTTCCTAGATCACGAATAGGGGCTATGGGAACGGCAGAAACAAGCATTGTAGGTACGGCAGAAACAGGTGCAGGCATCCCTATGTCTGCTGTAATTCCTAGCCCCTCAAAGGTCTTTGCAAATAGGGAAATAGGCATACAAATAAAGGGGAGACCGCAGCAAAGAGCAACGCAAATACATATGTACGAGGAAGAGGTAACAAAAGAAGGAAAAAGTGAACTTAGCAGAAAAGGGGGAAGACACATACCCATGAATTCAGGCTCGGGTGAAGCACTTTCCTCTTTGTCAGAATCAGAAATCCTTTTCTTCAGGACAGGCTCGTCGTCAGGATCCTCAAGAATGTCCTCAGAACCCTCAGAGGATAAGTTTGTGTCAGGCCCACATGTAGCAGAACTGGGAATGGAGGAAGGAGTAACCACCAGAGAAGAACCATCCTTCACAGCCTGGGATAGAGCTGCGAAGGGGTCACTAGTGGAGATGACAAGGGGCAGAACAGGGGAAGCTGCCTCGGTCTAAACAGCAGCAGGAGAAATAACTCTCTCTGGAGAAGTAAGTGTCTCGGCAGAAATATGTGTGGTCTCACTAACCCCCTCAGTATAAGTACCCTCTTCTCTGGGTACTGGCTCGGTGGGGAGGGGGGGGGTAGGAGCCTCGGCAGGAACTCCATGTGCAGTGGCAGAAGGAGTAGGTGTTGCAAATGCTACATCAGCCCCATCAAAAAAGCCCTCCATAGGTACACCCATGGAGGCAGAGAGCTCCTCGGTAGTAGGGCGATATATGGAGAGAGGTTCGGGCTCCTCCTAAAAAAAAAAAATACATATAAATACCTATGTAAAGACCAAAGGAACTTTTAACTGCATGAGACAAACAAAAACATGTGGTAGAGGAAGCACGTGCAAAGAAAAGAAAGGGAAGAGAAGAAAAGAGATGTACCTCAGACTCAGGCTCATCAAGTAAAATAGAACGGGTGACTGATGTATCCTCCTTATACTTAGACTGCAAAGAAAAAAAAAAGGGGAACAAAAGACAAGGTTAAAGAAAAAAAAAAAAGGGTGTCAGCAAAGTTAGCCACAAGAAGGTCAAAAAGTATTTTAGAGGTAACTTACTCTCTGCTCAGCAACAAACATAGGATGAAGGGTTGTCTTTCTCTTGCTGCCTCGTGTTCTGCTGGCAAGGGGAGCATTTGTAGGTGGCCGTGGAGTAGCGGGCTTAGACTTACTTGCAGACTTAAGCTTGGCAGGACCTTTTTTACTCGGTGCAGAAATGTTTGTCACTTTAACTTTTTTCTCCCAACCTAGAGAATGATCACCAGTGTGCCAATACCACCCTCTTTTCTCCTTATCCCATTCAAAGATGGCAGACCGGTTCTGTTTCCTGGCGTATGCTAACACGGACTTGGAGGGCAGGAGCAATCGAGGATTAGCCGAAATAACCATACTGAGCCCATCAGGAGGGATAAGGGAGAAACCACGACTACCCACCAACTCTTGCTCGAATGAAGTCATCACTGCTTGCCAATACCCATGCATGGCAGGAGTAAAAAGGCCCTCCCTCAGTGAGCCAGGAACAGTAACTGCATTAAAACGTTGCCTCCAGAATTCAAAGGCGGTGTGCCGTAGAAAGGGTCGAATCGAAGTAGGGGACTCCATAAGAAAAGAAAGGTCATCAGGAATGTCCTGATCTAATCCAAACTGTCTTCTCACTCGGTTGGCAGGATAATGAACGAACCTGATGCCTTTATCGGCTAAGTAAGGCAACCATCCGGCATTGGTGGCCGCCAAATAAGTAATCCCTGTCTCATCAAAATAGGCCAAGGGAGTGGTAGTCCCAACAGTATCAACAAACAAACCCATTGCAGAATCTATGGATGTATAACTCGCACCCAAATTTCTGTAAGCCCTCCAAGAAAAACCAACACCTTCATCGAAAGACTCAACAACAGAATAACCAATAGGCTTCAAACCAGACCAACGGAAAGCCAGCGGAAAATCGGACTCAAATCTGCCGCAGAAATCAGTAATTACCCTCGGGCATGATTGGTACTTCTCTTTAGCAAAGCGAACGAGTCTACACTTTTCCAAATGTTAGGCACAACGCTCAAATAACAACTGCTACAAAATAGTACTATGAACGGAGGAGGTAACTATGTGACAGGATCCCGCCTGACTCTCATCACTTCGCAGGATGTCTAATTGGACATATAAATGCCTTAAGAACATAGGGGCCAATGGCAGGCTCACCCCGGCGGATATCTTGATGGCTAAACGGAAGTATAAGGGCTTTATGGCATAATGGGGGTGGGACCCAAAAACAAACTTGCAA
Organism: Notholithocarpus densiflorus; assembly: GCA_030021035.2. Lineage (NCBI taxonomy): Eukaryota > Viridiplantae > Streptophyta > Magnoliopsida > Fagales > Fagaceae > Notholithocarpus > Notholithocarpus densiflorus. The sequence goes on from JARYZH020000074.1 coordinate 1,498,442, forward strand.
AGCCAAAATGCAACAAAAGCCACACGGTGGGCAACTACAGAAAATTTAGAAGAAGAACTAACCCAATATGACAGCTTGGCATTCCCGGTCATCCTCTTCTTCAATTCGGTCTCAATGGCCTCTTCCTTCAGAGAAAGTTCTAGAATGGCAGGATCAACGTCGCCAAGGATGGGCAAGGGTAACTGGTTGGCCACGTCTTCAAGGGTAACGGTGAGTTCGCCGCAGGAGAAGAAGAAGGTATGGGTGGTGGTACACCATCGACGGACCAAGTGGCGAAGGTTGTAGAGGTCCCGGAAGTTGGACAAGCAGCGAGATGAAACGATGGCCTTCAAAACACCGGCTCGCTGCAACAACCCCATGAAGCCCATATCAGATAACTCATTATCTATCCATTCTCTCCAACCCAAGGCGGTACCCGACCCAAATTCTAAATGGATAGGCACGGGGAGCAAAATGCCTTGGCGAATAACTAGATCGGGAATCGAGGAGGCCAACAGGGCCCAAGAAACATCGAGGTTTCGCCGACTAAGGGCGAGCCACACACGGCCTGGCGGCAGCGGCGCATAATCGCCGAGAATCTTTGGGAAATGAGGGTGGATGTCGTACCATGGATCGATTAGAGGGGCGCATTCACTGTCGGGGTCACGCTGTGCTTCTTCCTCATCGGAGTGTTCTGACTCAGAATACTCTGCCTCCTCGCCTACGTCAAATGCGGTAAGAGGGTCAGAAATGGCCTATTTCCCTTTACGACGGGAAAAGCCTTGGCTTTTCACTGGCGCCATAATATGAGGGCTTGATCGGAGTAAATGGGTATGAGTGTCTGAGAAGAAGAAAACGGTGAAGACAGGGGGACGAAGAGAATGTGTTTTTTGGAAAAGAAGGAGTTTGTGTTTAAAACACAGAGGGACTCCTCCTTAAATACCCAGGTCATTAATACCGGCACGAAGGAAGGCGACGGGTTAGCCATCAGAATGGGATGAAATTAATGAAACGACGGCTATGTTTTAAAATAACTGCTAAACTGGGAAATTCGAAGAGACAACACTGTTCGCGGCAGGAAAAGAAAATATATATATATATGAGAAGGGGTCCACTATTTAAAAAGGCCCGCGAAGGAAAAGAAAGAAGAGAGGTAGAAAGGACAGGAAGGTCTTTTGTTCACATATGAATCGTAGGAACGCTTCATATGTTCAAATGACTAAATGTTGAGGGTCATTTTTGAGAATCCAAGTAGAAAGAAGAAAGCCCAGCAACAAGGGCAGCAAAGGGTTGGCAAACAGATGGCAAAACCATTAGGCCCAAGCGGCAGGAATAATGGATCACAGGCCCATGAAATAAAAAAATGGGCCTTGAGGAGGCAAATGGGCTTAAAGAAGCCCGGAAAGAGAGAAATAGCATACCCATGGGCAGTATATGATATAGAAAAGTGAGAATAGGCCATTGTAGGCCCAAAGTAATGCAAATAAAGAGAGTAAGGGGTTAATGGCAGGCCCATAAACCCCAAGGATGAGAATAAGGTAATTGGGCCAAGGAAGCCCAATGAAGTTAGTAAAAGCCCATGGGAATGCAAAGTTAGTAAAAGGGCCAAGGAAGCCCAAAGAAAGCAAATGGGCCATGGATGCCCAAGAGAAAAACAAAAAGGACATAGGAGCCCATAAGTAGGAGAACCAATGGCCATGCTAAGCCACTGGGGGAAAAAGTAAACGGCAGGCCTAAAGAGGCACAGCAGGATTAAATCATTACAGCAGGAATGACAGAGTAATATAGCAGGAAATGAGGGCAATCAAGAAATGGGTCGAAAGAAATGTAAGGCCCAATATCAAATAAAGCCCAGCCCCTAAGGGGAGCGGGAAGTCAAAAAGCAGCTCACATAAAAGGCCAAAAGGAACGGACGATAGACAAGCCTCCAGACCACAGCGAACGAATGAGTAGCAGGTAGATTTTGAAAACACATGGAAGGGAGGCACGCGCGAGGCCCAGGCACCACCATTCTGTACCCAGCCAAAACAGGACATGGTGAGGTCGTGGGTCAGAGGTAAGAGGGCATGGTTTAGCGATGGGGAGAGGGAAAAAATCTATTTTGAGGTTCCTGCTCAGGCTCTTTTGGAGGAAGTGTCCTGCTGGGATGACATACTACCTAAAAGAAGCAAGCTGAGTTGGAACCACTAGGTGCATGCCATGAGAGATAGGGAGAGAGAAAGAACCCAGACCGTAGCAGGAAAGGGTGCCACGGCAGACAAACAAACAAAATACCCTTCTTTGTCTGGTAATGGGGGGTGGCACATAAACAGACCAGTGGTGGTCGGCAAGTACACCCAGACCAGACAAAGGTGGTTATGGGCTAAAACAGTAAAATCCAATCACGGCAGGCACTATAAAAAGAGACCCTTGCCGTGAACAAAGGAGGGGGAACAAGAACGGGAACCATAACTATGGAATAGGAATTCAATACCAGGAAATAGAAAGAAACGAGTGTGAAGGAAAGAAAGAAAAGAGAAGAACCAAAAAGAAAATAGATAGAGAGTTAGAACGGCAGGCATGCACCAATAGGTTGATTCCCTCTCTCCCTCACAAAATCCTGCTCTCTGTCAAAACCAGAAGGAGTCCTTTGTGCATCAACCATTCAGGTCCGTTTCCCTCAAGGTAGTTAATTTCCATGGCAGGACTTCCTTGGGAGATTAATTGTGTTGAGAAGAAACGTTCTTTCCTCTCTGATTTTGCTCCTGCGGACCAGATTTAATCTGACTTCTTTCTTTTCTGATTAACCCACATATATTACCATTTGTTCCCTTTGTTCTTTTTGTAAAAGCAATTATTATTATTGTGGTTATGTTTCTTGAATAGGGATCATTTGGTCATTTTCTATTAAGTAGCTAGGATGCTTTATTTTGTTATTATTACCATGTCTATCTGCCACAACTTATCTGAAACAGCTCTGCTTGCCGCACGCATGTTCCTGGCAAACAAGGCATAGTTTGCGCACAAGCCGGACCAAATTGAGTTACAGTTGGACCGGTCCTAACTCTCTTATCCAGAAAACTTGGGCCTAGTGTAGCAGGAAGCAGCCCAACACTACAAGCAAGGCCCACCACCTTACAATTGGTTACCCTTGGCAGAATTTTGGTTCAACATTAACTTCCACATCTCATACAAGTTGACACCTTTTGAGGCTTTATTTGGTTACCCTTCTCCCAGGTTATTGGATTATATTCCAGGTACAACTAAGGTTGATAGTGTTGATGTGCATTTGAGAACTAGACAATAGCTTCTGTCCTTGTTGAAGCAGAACCTATTGGCAGCTCAGGAAAGGATGAAACTCAATGCTGATAGGCATAGAATTGAGAGAGAGTTTGCTGAGGGTGATTGGGTGTATTTAAGGTTGCTGCCTTATAAACAGAAGTCTTTGAGGCAGAAAAATTTGGGTAAATTGTCACCTAGATACTATGGGCCCTTCCAGATTTTAAAGAGGGTTGGTAAGGTGTCTTACAAGTTGGACTTGCCCTCAGATTCCAAGTTGCATCCTACATTTCATGTTTCCTGTCTTAAAGCCAAACTGGGTCAGCATGTGGCTTTAGTTCCTACCCTTCCATCTGTGGATTCAGAGGGCATTCTTAATCCAGAATCCATTGCTGTCTTGTAGGAAAAGGTTCATCACTTGAGGAGCAGAATTGTTACTCAGGTATTAGTCCAATGGCAAGGAGAGAGTCCTGAAAATGCTACTTGGGAGAACTTGTATCTGTTGCAAGAACAATTCCCTCACCTTGTGGGCAAGGTGCTTTAATGGGGGCTGGGGGGAGGGGGAGGGGGTATTGTTAGGCATGATTCTGTATTGTAGTGTATGCTTGTATTGTAGTATGATCTGGTAGTGTATGATTGTTTTGAATAGTAAAAGTATTGGTAGTATCAGTGCTTATATCAAACTTGTATGTTGTAGTGTTAGAGTGGGATTGAGGTGTCATGGGCATACACGGGTTAGTTAGTGGCAGTAGTGTAGTGGCAGGACAATTGGAGTTAGTTAGGGAATTGTTAGTTAGTTGTTAATTGACAGCTGCAGAAGATGTATAAAGTGGAATAGGCTGCTGTAAAGGAATATGCAATCAAGCAAGTATAATCTCAATTCAGTTCTTCTTTTCTCTCTGTTTTTCCCTTCCCTCAATTCTTGGAGGCCCAGCTGACCTCGAATACAGCTAGACACAAGAATCCTTGAATTCCACCTTAACATAAACTTTGTAAAGTAAATCCTATAATAAAATAGATCCCATAGTTTCTAAAGTAACAAATTAAGCTCCAAAATTTCAAAAAAATTAATAATCCGAGTTGTTGGCATGATGAGCCGAGCTATCGCTAATAGGCACCAATTTTGCTGGTTTGTACTTTAAAAATAATATGTTATACCAAATACTTAAAATTTTTTTACTGGAAATGTTTTCAAATGTAAACATTTTTCACTAAAAATATTTTACATTTGAAAACATTTTATAGCAAACCAAACGAGAGTAAATAGAAAATATTAAAATTATTACCAATTTTATTATAAACTACTTATAACTGACATAATAATTATTTATAATTGGTGTTACATTTTTAAACTACACTTTTATTTTGTTCTTAAATTTTTACACATCAACTTCTAAGAGTAATGCAGTAAGGGTCCGATTAATGTATGTCCTTAGGGCACACATTAACAAATCTGTTTTTGGAAAAATTTTATCGAGAATTGAAAAAGCTGTCAAAAAACTGTCAAAACTTTTTCAATTTCCAATAAAATTTTTTCCAAAATAATATACTATTGTGTGCCCTTAAGGCACACGTTAGTAAAATCCATGCAGTAAAATTGGAGTTGACATTATAAAGGCTCTATTTGCAACCCCAAGAATGGAATCTAGGCACCTGAGCTCTCTGGCAAAAAACCAGGCAGAATACAGAGACAAAACCATGCATATATATTGCTATTTTAGTACAATGCCTGAATGCATGCTTCCTAATCTATAGGTTAAATTAGTAAAAAAATCAAAAAGAAAAAAGTAAAAATTGAAGTCAAATAAAGTATCAAATTTAGAATATCCAGATTTCCCTACAGATCTTTATAAAAAGTCTATAAAGTAATGGAGCCTTTGTTCATGCAGAAGCAGAATCCCTGAATAAGGATCTTTTTCTTGTACTTCAAATATATGGTGAAGAATTTTAATCATAATGCTTTTATATTCAATAATTTATTATTATTTTTTTTGATGAAAATGCTTTTATATTCATTAATTTATTATTATTATTTAGATGAAATCATAATGCTCTCTATAGGAATGTGAGAAAGTTTTGAACACAGTAGAATCCAAATGTTTTACAGATTCAAATAGTGGAATGTGAATGTGAAAAGGGACATGATATGCTAATTTCAAAGCTGCTAGTGCACTTTGAACATGTGCCCCATATGGGTCCCTCTATGCAAGGACCCACTTGAATCACGTAGACATAAACTTTAAAGTGTGTTGTTTTTTCTTTGGGTCCAATACGTATTTCTAGGATGGTTTCCTTGCATGTTTGCTGAGTTGGTACATCACATGTGAGTGATAAATACAAAATCCATTTCAAGTACACAAGTTCTACTTAGATTGACCACGGTCCAGGAGCGGAGCTCCCCCCCCCCCCCCCCAAAAAAAATTTTTGAAAATTTTTTTATACTATATAGAAATATTTAATATTTTAAAACTTAGCCCCCAAAAATAGGACTTGGCCCCCCCAATTATTTGAGTTAGTCCAATAATTTTCTTAAGAAAAATTGTCCAATTGGTCATAGTAGTTATAGAAAATGTATTGTTTTTCAAATTCATTTTTTGTTGTAAAATGTGTTCTTGTATCTTTTAAAGTTTTGAATCATTCATGTCTGAACACTTCATTAGTTCAATTGAAAATTTTTTACTCGCAATGGTAGACAATCAGGTAACTTATATTGAAAATGAAAATTTTAAGGATTTCACTATAGAATATGGTGAAAGATGAATTTAACCCTATAAAACATTTAATTTTAAGGATTTCACTATGAAAGATACTAAATTGTGTGTGTGCGCACGCACGTGTGTATAGATGTATGTGTTTGTGTATATGTATGGAAGTTTGTATAGACAACAAATTAGTAACACAAATTGGCCCCCCCAAACAAAAATTTCTAGCTCCGCCCTTGACCATGGATTAGTTGGCCCTTTTCAGTCTTGTTCTTTCTAGAAAGAAAATGCTAGAGACACCTCAATTCCACAACATGTTAAAGTGTTACATTATGATTGGTGTACCTAACTTTTTTTGTTTTTGTTTTTTTTTGTTTTATTAAGTTTGTGTGATGATTTTGTATGTAAGTGCTGAAATTTAATCACAAAATGGTATTCAAACAAATTGTGAAATTGAGTGTGGTTGTAGGCGCTTTGTTAAGTATCTGCTCGGACTTCTTACAAAACTTAATTATATCAATGTAACAGGCTGTAAGTGGTGAGTAATCACATTCCACACTAATTCACTACTGCATGTAATCACTATTATTTGTAATCATTTAGCAAGTTATGAAGCTAGTGGTGTGACTGGTGTCTTTACACTTTTTCTTGTGTTTGACATAGCTTTCAAAAACGTGTCTTTCTTTAGCCCCCCCAAAAAAAAAGATGGTCTTTCTTTTACACTTTTAAGGCATTTCTAAGTACTTTGGCTTAAAAAACTCTTTAGCAGTTGCAATTAGTGTCTATTTCAATCTCTTATTCGTAACATTGAAAGGATGGACATCATCTCCAATGGTCTATCAAGTACTAGTAAAAAATAAGTTTTGAACTCCAAGCTAATTAATATAAGCTATCCAAAAGATCTTGTTTGTCCGTTTAAGAGTTGATCCTAAATATAAAAAAAATTAAGGAATCTAATGTAATTTAATTTCCTCTATTTGTGGGGTTTAATTAGTTTAACTGATAAAGTCTTTGGTCGTCGAATAAGATATTAGGAGTTCGATCCCCGCTTACACCAAAAAACTAATTGGTGCCTTAATCTGATGATAAAGAGTTATCGTTAGGAGTGGACACTATACGTTGAAACTATCTCTCAAAAGGCAAAAACTTTCTTTTCTCAATTAATGAAGACTGAGAATAGCTATTTTACTGAACTCCATGGACCTAGATTAGAGATAAAATGATGCATGCAACAATTTTTTTTTTTTTTTTTTGGTGCTAATTAATAATAATAAATCAATAACCAGTATCATGTGCTTTGTTTTTGCCCTTAGTGAGAGAATTGAAAACTAAAAATTATTTGAACTTGTTCCACAATGTTGTTTTCTAGCTACTTCTGATTTAAATGAATCGTTCTTGAGATTTCTGAGCATGTCAATGAACGAATACAAACAATAATAGGAACAGGAGATGAATTTCATGCCATCATTATTCACTCCAAAATTCCAAAAAGAAAAAGGGGAAATAGTAATAAGACAGCCAAAAGAAAAGGACCCAACTTTATCCTGGTTTGTCCTTTGTATGATGAAATTATTAGAGACTGAAATAGTGAAAGAAAATAACTGTTGGTGACTACTGAATAATTTTTCATCTCGAAATTGGAACCCACCTGGCCAAAATTATTTGAAAATCAACTGTTATTACTTATTAGTAACCAAATTATTAATTAGAAATTCTAAAAAGTTGTTTGTTTTTATTTTAGAATGTTTGTGGCTTAATTCAATAAATAAATTTCAGATAAAGATCCATTCACCTTATTAAGTGAGAGTTTTTTAATTTTTAATTTGTTTTAAAGATAAAAAATTAGATTTTTTATTCGATAAAAAAAAATTATCAGTTAAATTAATTAGAACTCACATAATTAATTTAATAGTTGAGTGAGAGAAATTTGAATAGTATTTTCATTAAAAATACTAGAAAGTACAAACTAAATTATAAGACTCTTGGCTACTACTTAAATATTTAAATATCATTTAAGTGTACTAATAATCACATTATATATTTAAAAATAATGTAATTTGTTCATATAAATTAATGAATATTTAGATTAATATATGTAGATGGTCATTTAAACCATCACATTATACTTTCTTCATCTACTATTCTAAACACTAAAAACCTACAAGTCAATTACAATTTATAAATAAATAAATAATTAAAAAGTTGATTTCTAGTATGGGGTCGATTAAAACATGTGGGCCATCTCTTATGGAAAAATATGAATATGAAATGTCTGAACTCTGAACCATTGAAATTATGGGTTTTGGTTTCTTTCTTTATTTCTAATTTTTATCGGGAACTATTATTCCTGTGAAATTATAAGTTAAAAAAAATTATGAAGTACAAACAAACTGGAATTGGCATTTATAAAATTGACATCACAGTCACATGAATTAGATCATTTGTCGAATCAATGGAAAAAGGTGTTTGGCTCTTTATCTTTTACTTCTTTGACTGGTAGATTGGTTCAAGTGCTAGCCAAAGTATAAAAAGAACAAGCACAAGTTAACACAAAGTACAAGAGCCAGTATAGTCACGACGATGCAATCACTATGTGTTACCATTTTTGAGTTTTACCCCCCCTTTTCTTGCTAAGCACTATATGTTAATGTTATGACTTTAATAAGTTATGAGTTCTGCAGTGCAGTATTCTCTTTTCCTTTATTTTTATGAATGATAGACTTTTATTACAAAAAATGAAAAAAAAATCTAAGATCACAATCTATCTCACAATTTTTTTGTCACAATTATGATATGGTAGGGCATGGCTAGTAGAGAAAAAATGATGATCCATGTATAGATTATAGACAACTATTTACCGTTTGCTACGTTAGAGATGTAACCAAAAAAAAAAAAAGTTGTAATTTTAGAACCAGAATAACAAGTATGCTGTATAGAGTTCTAAAAATTGACTATAAACTTTTAAAAAAAAAAAAAAGCAAATGAAATGATCTTTTAGGATGGACTGAAATTTTCAACTTATTTTTAATTTAAGCTTATTTTTATTATTATTTATAAATTTCACTACACTTTTTGATATAATTTATAAGTTTCATTATACCATTCAACTTTATTTTATTTTTTTAATTTTAATAAAAAAAATTCAATTTAAACTAAATAAGCTCGTCACAAAAAAGACTGGATTAAATTTGATATGATTGTCGGTAAACCTTCTATTTGAGAGACAGTGAATTGGAATTGGAATACCATGTATTTTGCACGTTGTTCAATACTTTGCTACGCTTTTCAAGGAATGCTTACAAAACTTTCAGAAGGAATGTGCTCAGGTATGGTGGTATGTCTAAGATTGGCCCTAGTACATGTCACATATGACACTCCATCAATCAGATTTCATTTCTTTCATTTTTTTTTTTTCTTTCTTTCTTGGACCACACTTTGTTTTTGTTACAAAAATAAAAACATTTGTTTGGCTATGATTTGAAGCAATCGGAAAAGAAAGCTGGTTTCCAATCAAAACTTTATAACGTTGCCATGAATACTTGCTGGTGACTGGTGAGTGGGCTGATTGTTGGAGCCACTTGGCACTATTTTTGGTTCATGAATCATAAAAAACATCCAATTATTATTTTGTCATATCTTGATTTTTTTTTTTTTTTTTTTTTTTGTGTGTGGTCATATGTTGATATTGTTAATCATTCAAGTAGCCCTCATTTTAGTTCCTCTATTGCATTTTTAATATTTGGGATTTACCATCATTTCTTGAGAGTTAGTAAATAGGTAATGATCAAAGACATGTGAAGTGTAATTTTTTCAAAATTGATAAGGCAATCGACCAAAGGGCCCAACCCAATGCTCGAGTCTTATTGGTAGATATGGTTGTTTGAGATGACCCACCTAGTAATTGTCCCTTCACCTTTAATCCATTAGGGCCACCACCTGAATTGCTACCTTTTGTTCTAATATAAGTCTTCCAATCATATGATTATATTGAGAGGTACGACAAAAAAAAAAAAAAACTCAGTACCCTCAACGCTTTCCTCAATCTTAGCTCTTTTGACAACTTCCTATTTGATTTTCTTCTCCCTACCTTTGCCCACAGGAGTGGCAGCACCAATTACCTCTACCACCCCTCTCTTGATTGGCACACCAGAAGAAGCACCCACAATAAGGTCACACCCTGACTAAGCATCAGGAAAATCATTCGTATGACATACCCAACCACCCCTAGAGGCATGCCACTCCACAAATCCTGTTTTGCTACTTATGGCAGCAGACACAATGCCAGCAGTGGGGAGTGCCAAACGCTTGTTAAAGGTATGAGTAGAGAAAAGAGTAGGATCAAGAGTCCTCCCAATCTTACCGAAACCAACAAAATTTAAGAAGGACTTCTGAACTCTTCTCCAATAACCAGCAAAGCTACTGGAAGCAAAGACTCCTCGCTGGGAGTTTGGCACCACAAATTGAGGGCTCCTCCGTGACCAGTAAGAAAAAGCCTAGGACCTTAGAAACGGATCCAGGGAAGGGAGAGAAGGCACTACCTCCTTGAATACCGGCGGGATGTCCTGATCAAAACCAAATTGTCTAAGTACCAAGTGTGCTGAATAGTGAGTGAACGTTGGACCACTTGATGAAGGTACTGGAAGCCACGAGGGGCTGATGTAAGCTAAGTATGCCAAACTGCCCTCATCTCCCCGACGCAAATCAAAGGTATTCCTTGGGGAGTTAAGGAAAGAAGCCAACATAGAATCACAGGCGAACCCAGGACTGAACTCTCGGGGAGAATGCCAACTTAAATGCCTTGCTTGATCAAACAATTCCACCAAATTGAGGTTGCCCCCCTTCAAATTAGACCAGCGAAAAATGATAGGATGACTGTCAGTAGAATTGCCACACAGCCCTTTGATCACGTCTGGGTATCCCTGGAACTTATCCTTCATATACTTTAAATTCCTACACTTAGCCAAAGTGACGGAAGACCAATCCCACATGAACCCCTGAAGGATAGCACAGTGGAAGGAAGAAGTGATAGTATAGCAGGAGTTGCCCTCAACCTCATCCCCATGAAGCAGATCCAATTGAGACTAAACATGGCCTAAGAACATGGGGGCTAAAGGATACTGAGCACCCCGGGCCAACTTGATTGCCAGAGGAAAGAAAATAGACTTAATCCCGTATCTAGGGAACTCACTGAATAAAAACTTATTGAGCCAGAGTGTCAGGAACCTACCTTGCCTAACTGCCTTGTTTTTCTCTCCAGAAAGGTTCAAGACCCACTTACCCATTTTGGCCGGTTTCCCCCCGGGAGAGGCCGTACGCCCGCCGAAGTGACTAAAAAGCTTGTCTTCAACCTCGAGATCCTCACTGAAAAGGCTGATATCAAAGGGATTCTCATCACCAAACACTGGGAGGAGAAAATTATTAACCACATTCTCCAAAGTGATGGTGAGCTTACCAACAAAAAAGAAGAAAGTGTGGAGAGAAGGACACCAGCGGCGCATTAAGTGTCTAAGGCCCTTGGCGTCCTTAAAAGCTTCAAGATTCTTGGAAATTGCTACTGATTTCAGGATCCCTGCGCGCCCCAAGCAACTGACAAATTTACCATCAGAAAGCTCTGTCTCCACCCAACTGGACTAACTAGTAATCTTCCCCGGGACGAAGTCGAAAAAGATGGGAACCGCCTCGTGGGATCCTCGCCTAATCTGAAGGTCTAAAATTTCCCTCGGATCTGGAGCCTAGGTAGAACTAGCAAACCCAGACTGGCTAAAAAACACCCAGGTATAAGGGTGTGAGGGTCCCTTTTTGGACAGTGCCTAGGCCCAAGCTGAAGCAAGGACCTTAGGCCTTGTTGTTGTAGTTTGAAGGGACTGGGCTTGGTTTATTGCAGCAAAATGGGCTGTTTTTCAAACCAAGTGGCGCACAGAGCAAGGATCCTACAATACGTACATACTAGCAAGCAAGAATATAGGTATATGAATAGCAAGAAACAGTAAAGGAAGACAATGTAATAAAGAAACACACAAAATAATTGTTAAAGATCCTCAAATTAGTATAAAATATTTCATTATTTTTCTTAATTGTGAATTACAATGTGCTCACTAAGATGTGTTACAAGGTCCAAATAAGCTCAAAAATTACAGACTTAGATGCCTATCTAAGCCTTTAAGACTTGCAAAGTTTGAATCCGTCTGAATCCAAGTATATTCTATAGTGGATGTTCTGGGATACCGGGCGCTGTTTTTCTACTTTCTTTGAGTTTTAGACAATGTTTTCTCAATGATTCTGTTATGATTTCTTATTGCTGAATGTCCCTCCAATGTTGGCTGCTTCCCTTCTTTTATAGTGTCATTCTAGGGTTCGGGGTACCATTGATTCTCCCCCTTGGCTCCCTGGGTACCAGAGCCCCTGTTATGCCAGCCATTTTGATGGTTGGTTCTTTCCCTATTTCTCATAGTTTTCCTCTTTTGGTGTTGTTTCCCTAAAAGCCACTTGCTGACTTTCCATTTCGGGGTGTCCTTGGGGAGCTGACCTTCAATCTCTCTTCTTTCAAGGCTTCTTACCTTTTAGACTCAGCTTTTGGCTGTCCTTCCCTTTTTGTTATTTTTCCTAAGTGAGCTGAATCCATCCCTGCCAAGTTGAAGGTTTTCCCAGCTACTTCCCTTTATGGTTCTTCTTCCTGGGTTCCCCGAGGTACTAGCCTTTTGTTCACAAGTTGTTGCTTTCCAAGCCTTCTGGTTCTTTGCTACATCACTGGGTGCTTGAGAAGTACATATCTGCCCTTCGTTTGATCATCTCTAAACAAATTATAATTAAATCAGACAAGTTCTTTTCTACAAAATCTTTTAATTTTACTTTTTATTTATTGATATACTTATTAGTTAAATATATCATATATAATTTTTTTGTCATCTTCAGCAAGCACATGTAACCTAAATACTACAGATAAAGTAGCATGAAATTGAATCATATTTTCAAAATGGTACCTCTTCTCTTCTTTCGGGAATGATGCTATTCACTTGTTGGTGAGAAGTATCTACACAATAGAAAATTTCTTATTCAGTGATGATCAACAAACCATGTACACAAGTAGCGGAAAAGCTTCCAGATTAATAGACATAAAAAATGGGAGATTTCTAAATACATCGCCACGTATTTTGAATGAAACACAAACCTGATTGAATTTGAAACGGTTCATCAGGTTCAAAAGTATTCAGATCCTCAAAAAATGATGTTCTTATATAGGGTCTCTTAGTGTCTAGATCAGGCAAACCTTCAAAAATTGATGATGAACCTTCATGCTCAGGTCTCACAGATTCGAGAGGTGAAAGACCATAAAAAAATGTTGATGGTCCTTCATTTCCATATCTCTCCGACTCTAAAGAAGACGGACCTTCAAAAACAAAATGTGAGATTTTTAAATTCATTAATATTCCCATGCATTTAAAATGAAAAAAAAAATAGTAATAATCTTTATCATATTAGTAGGAATCAAAGTAGGATAGAGTCCAGATTTCTATTGAGGGGCCGAAGTATGAACCATTTTTATTTTTATTTTTATTCTTTATGATCCGAATTAGCCCCCATAAAATAACTATTTATTAATACACAAAGCAATTATTCTTTTAAATCTCAGAAATTATGGATGATTAATCTCGTACTAATTGTCATAACAATTTTCATTTCAATGTAAGAAAATTGAAGTGTGTTAAAAAATCATCTTCAATTACAAAATTAAAGAATCTATTAAGATATTATTTTCCATTTTGTTGTGAAACCTAGTTTTGATAATATATTAATGGTCGAAAATACTCATTTCATAGTTGTAGTGAAAATTGGAGGATTAAGTATGATTACAACTATACAATCACTCTATGAACAAATTGGTAGGCTACTAATTTTCTTGTCCTTACTAGCTATTAACACAACTAAAAAATATTTGACAATTTTTTGGAAGTTCAAATACCGAACTATATTATACTTATAATGGTGAAAGTCTATTTTTAATGGTAATTTTTTATGATTTATGAATCTTGTTGCTAAAACTTGTTTAAGCATAAAAAATATTTAATTGATAATAGTGCTCAATTCGTAAAGTCAATTTACTAATGTGAAATAAAAATATCCACTAGGTAAAACTAGCCAATTAATTTGTAAGCTGGGCAAAGGACTAAATACCATGCAACTATTATCTGATTATTCCACTCCCCACATATTGTAAGAAAAAAAATTACCTATTATACATTCCTCCAAAAAAATATTTATTCAAAAAGAGAAAGAACCAGTAGTCAAGTGAGAGTCAGTGAATTACAAAAACAAGTATATACCTTAGAGAGAGAACCAGTTGTCAGTGAGACTCAGTCAATTAACAATAACACTTGCATCCTTTCACAGCCAAGGGAATTAAAGAACTTGGGTCGATTCTATATTGTTCAATTATTGAGAAAATAAAATAAAATAACCATTAAATAAATGAAAAGTGATATTGGGAAAAAATAAAACATGGGAAAATACTCAAAATAGGAGCATATGAACTTGAAATGTATTCAACCCTAATCATTTTTCAGTCTGTGATTGTGAATGCAACATATATCGATGGATGAACGTGATTGCTCAAATATATATATTATTGTCGTCATCATCCATTATCAGTACAACAAGAAATGAAAGAAAAGTGATTTCTTAAGGAAAAGAACTCATTATTTATACCTTGCTCTGGATCCAGTTGAGATTGATCGTTTTCCATTGTTCTTGGATTTGTATGCACTGGAACTGGGTTTTGATCGTTTTCCATCACTTCCAACTTTATGATGCCTGTGGGTGCTAAATCAAAAAAAAAAAGGCGTGCATGATTTGAGCAACAAAATATCTAGCACAAGAAAGAAAGAAAGATTGAGAGATGAGTGGAAAAAGAGTTAGGTCTAACTTTTGACCTTCTTTCTATGTTTTGTTTCTCTCTATCTCTGTAACAAAACATATGGCACAAGAAAGAAAGATGTATGGAAGAAAAGAAAGAACAAAGGGACAATAAACAAGAGAGAGGTGGAAGGAAAAATTGTTTTAGTTTCTTTCTCTACCTCTGAAACAAAATATCCAGCACAAGAAGAAAAGAGAGAAAGCAAGAAGGTAAGGAAGAACGAAACGAACCCTTAATATATACATAGAGAGATTTAATAGATAGGGTGGGTGATTGAGTACGTGCAAATACTTGGTGCTAAATTTCAAATCTTTGACACAACGGTGTCAACACACAACAGCAATTTTTAACTTTTTTCTAATTTGTTTTTTTATCCCCTTCCTTGCACACTCTCTCACCTGTCGCAAACAGTCTAATTTGTTTTTTTATTCCTTGCACACTCTCTCACTTTCAGACTCTCTCATTCCCTGCAGACTCTCTCACCTGTCGCAAACAGTCTAATTTGTTTTTTTATCCCCCTTCCACCTGTCGCAAACAAACGCAAACAGTCTAATTCGCAAACAAACGCAAACAGTCTAATTTGTTTTTTTATCCCCTTCCTTGCTCAAAAAAAGAAAAAAAGCATGTTTGTCAACATCGATTTGACATCTTTTTTTCGATTTGACATCTTCTTTTTACAATTTTTATTTTAGTTTTATGTGTCAACACATCTCTTTTTAAAAACCGATAAGACCAATTTTATGTCATTTTTTTTTTATCTAATTTTTTTCTTTTATTTATCTAATTTTTTAATTAAATGAAACTCATCTTAGTACCATCTTAATAAGTATCAGTGCGATGCTTGTTTACATATGTTAAAAATATTTGCCATTCTAAAATAAGAAATGTATCATGATATAAATTTAATTAAACTGTTCCAGGCAAAAATTCAAACTAACATTTATTTAATATTAACAAAATGATACAGAAATAATAAATTAAATTACTATTTCTTAATACATATCTAACTAACAAATTGAAACTTGAGGTTATTCTAAATTAAGACTCGGTTTCTCTGTGCCCCCACCAGTTTCGTGGTAGCTCCCCCGCAGCTTTTTGACTTTTTTTGCAGCTTATATCAGTTATGACCCACTGTCTATACATATTTTGTCTCGTCTTCTTTGTGTGATGGGTGTTTTTTTTGAACCTGTTTGATGCGTGTGAACACCAGTATTGGACAACATGACGCAGAATTTCATGCAAGACAAGGTTTTCTTATTCTGCCGTTTATTCTTAAAATAAAAAAATAAAATAAAAAGTGTTTTCTTTCTTTTCTTTTTTTTTTTTTTTTTTTTTTTTTTTTTAAGAAATCTACTAACTATATAAAAAGAGCAAAACGCTCAATGTACAGCACTTAATCTACCATGCTTTTGTTTAGTCAATTTTTGTTTTTTGTGGAGTCAAAACGATTTGTTTGGCTGAAATGTGAAAATCACATTAAAAAAAAAAAAAAAAAATGCAGGAATAGAGAGCAAGAGGGCTAGAGAGTTCTGGAACTCTCTCTGCCTCTCAACCTCTATTTTGTAATTCTTGATTAACCCAGTGCTTAATCCTATATTTCTTTCTTGCTCATCTCTTTGTTTAAGATGTGAAAAAAGTTTCTAACTTTTGGTGTTAACACAAGCAATTAAAGGTGCAATGAAACAACGTGCCTCAAAGCAAATATTTGTTAAAATAGGAGGCTTTGTTCTTCGAGCTATGGAAATGGTGGAAAATTAGACGAAACTCAAATGCGATCGACACTAGAGACAGTGTGATCGACCATTATTCACAGTGTACGGAATCAAATCTCATGCTGAGTTGTGTGAGCTCTAAACTTAGTTCCTTAAAATTTTGGTATTTGATATTTCAAGTTTTTTTTTTTATAGTGAGTCCAAATGTTTGACTTAAATTATTTTATCTTAGAAAAATAGATGTGTATTAGCTTACTTTATTGTTAATGAGCTAATTGTTTTGTCTTGCATGAATTTTTAGATGAGTTCATGGCCATGTTTAGGGAGAAAAATGTTGCCCAATTATATAGCTACACATATGGTAATTGTTCTTGATTTTACCCATTTGAAAATTATGTATTTTGATACAAACCCCATGGTTTTGGGATTACAGATTTTATTAGTTTACCAATATTTAGAGAAAATTGCATGACTTTTATATAACTTGAAGTGAAAAGACCCTATGATGTCTAATGTGATATGGAATGGTTATATATTTCTTGTGATTTAAAGATTTAATTAAAGTTTAATGTGCCTTTATTATTATTTTTACCGTCACAGCCGAGAGAAAACAGGGGCAAAAAAAAACTAGAATCAGCAGCTTTTATCATGTTTAAATCATCTTTGCTGACATTATCCCACCAAGAAATGGATGAAGTGGTATTCCTTATCAGCTAATTATTGTGTCTCATTCTATTATTTGGGGAACACTCTATATAATCATAATCCATTTGAATGTTTTTTCTAGCAATATTGGGACTTAAGTGATGCAGACCACTTTGAAACTAGCTTTTAGAGAATAAATTAGTTTGAAGCTTCCATCTATGCCACCCTGATAAATTCTTAATTCAACCCTTAAATCACTATTGCCTTTTAAGTTATATCAAGATTGAATGCAACATGTGTGTTTGAATGCTTTAGGTAATGTTTAACGAACAAAAAAATTCGACCCTCATTATCTATTCAAATCGAAAGAAGAACAAAAAAGGATAAAGCAAAAAATGCATTCTAATCCTTTGAGTTGAGTTTATTCATTTTGAATTCTGTCAAGAGATTACCAAATTTCCAATTTCTTTGGAGCTATTACCACTACCAAAGCGCTGGCTTGCTATAGGAAAACACTCAATTGTGTCATTTCTTTTTTATTCATTTATGTATAGTTGAGTGCTATTTGTTGCTACTCTAAAATCCCTTCAAGGATTTGTTTCTCATTATCCTGGAGACTTAGTTGATTTAATTGTATGAGTTCCTTTGATAAGTGTGCCATTGTAGATGATGTACTCACCATTTAATAATGGAGAGTAGCAAACAATTTATATTATAAAATCTTTTTAATGTGAGAGGATTCGGTTAAAATGTTATGTGTTTCCTATTCTACTAACTTGTTATCTCATTTGTTTATCATCTTGTGATTTTCTGCAACTATTTTTGTTTCTTTAGATCACAAGCTAGACCAAACTAATGAGCCATAATGGATTGAGGAATGCTGGTGAATTTGTTATGTGGGCTGGTAGGCTCATCATACATTACTTTTCAAGACTTTTGGTGATTTAGTAAATTGCATGTGTCTTGGTGATTAAAATTATATTACACCAACTTGGAAAGTTTGAGGAGTTCTTCCTTTCTTGTGCATTTGGTGATGGACTCTCGACGTAATATGATGCTGCTGATCCAAAATTTTAGGTGCAGGTGATTCTTAACATTGACTTTTGATGCTTACTATGTAAAGGAAGTTTTACTTTCTTACTATGGTAAATGGTGATTCAAATGAAAACTTAAGATCACCTTTATTTATTTATTATTATTAAGAAGAAAAACAAATGAAGTGCTGATATTATTATGCCTACATCGTGATTATCTTTGTGTGTGCAAGAATAATTATAGGTACTAATAATCTTTTTTAATTTGAAAATGTACAAAATTTATATTGGCATTTCTCAATGTACCTACATATGTGAATTAGCTTTTTGCTAGAGGAATATTGTTTATTGACACCTGTCAATAGTAGTACAAGTCCCTCTTTAAGAGAGCTTTGGTTGATACATTTAGTCTGGTTAAGAGTGCCCATTTCATGCTTCTCATTTTCAGTTTTTTGTAAATAATTAGCTACTGACATCTTTATAAAACTTGCAGGAGGAAAAGATTGATGCTTCCCTTGAGGTTCTTATCTTATCCTTGCTAATGACGAATTGTGGGATGCTATCACATATGAGGTTTGTCATGCTTTCTCTGTAATTATTATTATTTTTGTTGTTTTCAAGTTTTCCCGTCTTATTGAGATCCTTGTGTATTGTGAAAGGCCAAAAGCGGTTATTGTGGCTTATTTCAAAAAATTGTTCATTGCACTCTACCTCATTACTAACACAATGGAGATTAATCTAGCATTTTTTAGCATTTATAGGGGAAAAAAATGTTATTTCTTATTTTATCAATTTTTGAATGGATGTCAAGTGTTTGCTTGACTTTTGAATTAATCAAACATGCTATTACTCTTAACCTTTAAAGCTTCAACTCTCTAATTCTTTCCCCCTTTCTAGGCTGTTGCTTTGGTTAAAACCAATCTAGGAGATGGAACAGTCAGCAAAGAGGTTGATGTATGAAGCATACCAAAGAGGTTGTGCAGGATCAAGGAGATTCCTCACACATTAGATGTGGAAGCACCCTTCCTCGGCTTGATACTAAGGTTTGGTTTTCTACAAGAGTGGAAGATGAGTGCAATAAAATCAAGTGGTTCACAATGATAGAAAATCATAGTGTTGTGCTATTGAAGGTTAGAGATGTAAACAAACTCATTAAAATGTGAATGTGTACTACATACTATCACCTTCTAGCATAAAGCTATATCTAAAAGCTTAGTTTCTATAGTGGCTGAATTTAGCTAGAAAACATGCCTTGTTTGATTTTGTAAAGAACCATTGGCTAAAGTCAAATATGATTACAAGGTAGACATAGTGCTTGTTAGTGGATGTGTCTAACTATATTTGGCAGTGATACTTTGTCAAGGTGTTTTAAATTTCATCAATGATCAGCTAGAATCATATTTTCTTCTTCTTTTATGGGGTTTTATGGGTTTACAACATAGATTATTATCGGATTTTAAGGACTTGTTTTTACTAAATGTATTGTTAATACAATTGGATCAAAATGCTATTTTGGATTGGTTAGTTGTCCATTACACTTTAAATTTTTACACTAATATGGACAATGGGATGGAAAATGAAAATTTAACACTAAAATAAAGTGTCAACTTTAAATTTTAAAGCTCAGGATATATTTACAAATACCCAATGTATAGACAAGCACGTGCAGCCCACGCTTGTAATTATAATATACTGTGAACTTTACACAGTAAGTCATTAATGTTTCATCATTATGCCCAAAAAAAAAAAGGTCAATGTTTCATCTACTAACTATAATTACGCAAACCTATCTTTTTGTAAGTCATTAATACTTTTTATAATACATGTCTCCACAACATCAATATCAATCGTGTCTTTACTATTGATTAACGAAAAAATATTGTCATTAATTATTAGGCGAAAATCACATTTTCGTCCCTACATTTTCACGCGATTCCCACTTTGGTCCCTAACTTTTATTTTCACCACTTTTACTTCCTATCCTGAAAAACGCTTCTTGTTTTTGTCCCTGTCGTTACACCAGAGACGAAAAATGCACATGTGGCAAACAGAGTGCACTGTTAACACACTAAAAGCTGACGTGGCCATTAAAATAATAATAAAAAATGTTATTTGGCATTTAAAAATGCCACGTCAGCATTTAAATTAAAAACAAAATTAAAAACCAAAAATCACATGAATTTAAATCTAAGTGTGTCTTGAACAAGAACACAAACTCAGATCTAAGAACACAAACCCAGAAATTAAAAAAAAAAAACAAAAAACCCTCCAAAACTGAAAATTCGTTTTCTTTTGCTTTTCTCAGGATCCAGTTTTCTTTTGCTTTTCTCAAGAACCAAACAACAGCGAAGGATCGTTTCTGTCTAAGTTTAGGTGAAACCTTTCTACTGTCTGAATAAACAAAAACAACAGAAAAAAAAAATTCAAAAAGAGGAAAACTCCAAAATTTATTTTCTTTTGCTAAACCCGACCAAGATCTTTTAGAATCAAAGAATCCCCAACAACAAACCGCTCATCATCATCATCCAAACTTGACAAAATCAACAATCAAGAACTTAAATTTACTAAATTGAACAAATAATTCTAAAATCACACAAAAAAACCATAACAATTCATTAAATATAATAAACCCATATTTACAATTAGAAGAAAAAAGCCACAAAACCCATATAACTTTCACCAATTCCAAACCCAAATTTCACAAAAGTCAAAACTTACAGTGAGGGAAAGAGAAAGGAGGGCAGATTGGGGTGAAGGAGATTGTGAGAGAGAGAGAGAAGGGGGAACGATCGTGAAGGAGAGAGGGAGGGAGTGAGGCAGTGGCGGCAGAGGGAGAAGGGGTGGCGACGGTGGCTGGACTGGGCTGGGCGGCTGCAACGGTGGTTGGGCCATGAGAGAGAGAGAGAAAGAGAGAAAAGGAGAAAGAGAGGGTTTAATTTTGTTGTAAGGGTGCGAGTGAGGTTGAGCGAGTGCTAAAAATTCAGTTTTGGAGGTTTTTTTTTATTTTTTTATTTCTAGGTTTGTGTTCTTGTTGTTCTTGTTCAAGATACACTTAGATCTCAATTAATGTGATTTTTGGTTTTTAATTCTGTTTTTAATTTTTTTTTTAATTTAGATGCTGATGTGGCATTTTTTTAATGCAAAATAACATTTTTTATTATTATTTTAATGGTCATGTCAGCTTTTAGTGTGCCAACAGTGCACTCCGTTTGCCACGTGTGCATTTTCCGTCTCTAATGTAACGGCAGGGACAAAAACGAGACGCGTTTTTCAGGATAGAGAGTGAAAGCAGTAAAAATAAAAGTTAGGGACCAAAGTGGGAATCGCGTGAAAATGTAGGGACGAAAATGTGGTTTTTGCCTAATTATTATTGGAGAAATGTAGGTTGGCATGAGATTGAGAGAATGAAATATGGGGGACATAAGTGAGTTTAAATGTAGATAGGTGCATGGATCACTTGGCAGTAAAAAAGAGTGATAGAAAGAAAATGGAGAGCACCTTGTGACAATTCTCAAGGCCACTTATGCATAAACAAGCAGTAATTTGAACAAGAAAGTAAGGAGTATTTTCATCCTTTTGCACTTTCATGTTTGTTTGTTCGTTTTTTTCTCCCCCTTTTTCATGTTTCAATTTAGTGTTAGAAATCTACAAATTGACCGTATCTCTACTAAATTGTTTATATATTGGTTTTTATAGGTTTTTTTTTTTTTTTCTTAATCTTTTAGCGGGTATCATCATTGACTCATTGTAGTGCAATCACTGTTGATATTTTGTAGCTTGGGATGACCATTCTGTGTGAGTTCTGACGATAGTTTCATCTTAACATGGATGACCAAAGTAAAACAAATTAGAGGATTGACCCTACATTAGATTTTGTACCTTAGCATCAAAGTTCGATTTTTTTTTTTTTTTTTTACTTCTAGCTAATTCCGATCTCTTGCTTATGAAAATCCATTTCAATTAAATCTATCTTCACACCAATTGGTGTGTTAAATTATCATTTTTTTTTAGCATAGTCAATGCTAGCGCTCTAACTAATTAACGCAATTATATTAAAGATTTGGATTGATAAAAGATTCATAAATATTATCCATACAAAAATGCATTTTTTTAATTAATATAGAACTCGAGGAAAAAATAGAAAACTCATGGTATTCCAAACCAAGAAAAGGAATATAAATTAATTTTTTTCATATCACTTTACGGTTATATCATATTTTGTATTAAATAGTTCGTTTTAGTTAGTTTGAACTTTGAAGTATCAAATCAACTATAATTCATTAGTTTCTAATAATTATTACTTGTAAAAAAAGCAGGTTTGTTGTTCAACTTACAGCAAGTGGAAGATTTAATTAGCCTATTAGTTAAGGTTGACTAGCTGAGTCCTGTTAGACCATGTGTTTCTTTGACTTTAACTTTGTCCTACATCCATCACACTCTCACATAACTTCCTTGATATATAGTTCTTCCAGTTCCAGCCTAGTTCAAACATTTGGAAACACAAACTTTGAAGGCCGGTCACCCTTTTCCTGGGTTACACCAGCCCAATCCCTGAAAATGGTACTGATGTATAAAGAGTAGGGGTTATTTCTATGAGAAACATTAATGATTATTTCATTGAGCTTGTGTTGAATAAGTGACCTACTTTTAACTTTTCAGTGTAGGGTTGCCATTGGGCTAAACCATTACTGATTGGAAGACAAGGAAGCAAAAAAGGGGGAGGTAAAGGGATCTAAATGAATAGTGTACATTTTTAGACCCCTTAAAACACAACCAGATTAACCTAGTTAATTAGCCAAATGATTACTTAGTCAAATTATCAGATCTAGGTTAACACAAATATATCATATTATTATAAAGTGTGGAAAGTAAAGAACACAACAATATGATAACCCAGGAAAACCAAACCGGTAAAAAACCTAGGGAGGATTTAACCTAACTATCCTCAAAGTAAAACAAATCCACTATGAAAGAATTGAAGTTTACACAATAGCGACTTAGACCACTAACATCCTATTGCTACCTCGAGTAAGAAACTTACTACCACGACCACATGACAGCTCCGAGTCCACGGACTACTTCTTTCTTGGATTCACAACAAGTACAAGCACTTCCGCTTATGTATCTTTAAGCTCTTGAAACTGCAACTGAATTAATCACCAAGCTCTCGACATCAATCTTGAGATTGGAAACCCTAAGTGTGTATGAAGCCAAATACCTCTAAATCTCACAAGAGATTCACACACACAGCATAAAGAGCAACTTAAAACGTGGTTAGGGTTTTCCCTTTTATATTTAGGGTAAAACATAAAACCCTACACGTTGTTTGGACAAGTGCTCTGATACCACTTGTTGGAAAACTTAGACCCCGGTTGATAGAATTAACAAGTTTTAAACCCAAGTTGTTAATTAGGTTTATTATGAATAAATCTTGTTAAAACAAACAAATATCAATATCATGTCAATAATGAATGCAGGGGAAAAGTAAATAAGACAAGATATGATGACCCAGGAAAACCAATGAAACAAACTAGTTTCATAGTAAAAAAACCTGGGGGGAAACCTTCCCGAAAAGCAATCCACTATAATGAAAAGAAGTTTCAGATCTAGTACAAAACTTTTGTCCCTAGACTCTACAATCCTCGTAGATGAACTCACAGTAGAAACCTTCTACCGCTTCAGAACCTCTGAACTCTTCAATATATGAACGCCACCCTTTGATGATGCACGAATCCCAGTACATGACTAACCAATTGCGCGGATCCCAGTACGCGACTTCAATCACCAACCAGAAGAAGATGTTGGCTGCAAAGTTCTTCACTTCATCAACAATGAAGATCAAGAAGCACTTGGTTACAAAACCCTAAGACGCAAAGACGTAGTAGCTTCTTTCAAAGAGAATAAGGCATCGATCACCTTTTGCATATGTTCTCCTTTTATTCTCTTATGTGACGGCTTCTAAAATAAGCCTTATATAGGTCTAGGGTTGTGAGAAAAGAAACCCTACACATACATGTCATCATGGGCCAAAAATCAAATATGAAAATCTAAATTTCGTAAGGCTCAGTAATTCTCAATCAATCGAGGAGGTGTCGAGGAACATCTCGATCGATCCACCAGGTGTCGAGGAGCTATCGAAGAGACAGAAGATTTCTAGATCGATCGACCAGCTATAGAGAAGGTGTCGAGATTGCGATAAGAAACACCTTAAGAGCTCGACAGATAGCCAGGTGTCGAGAAGCTGTCGAGCTATCTGTCCGTAAGTGTTGAGCTATCTGTCCAACTTTAATGAACAACTTTTTTTCACTTGTTTCTTGGTCCAATCTTCATAGCTTTAATACTAGACTTGAACAACATGTTTCTTCAAGTATTAAACACAACTTAGATCTACCCAAATACAAGTAAAGTGCGTTTTGTTAAAGGATTAGTCAACTACATAAAAGAATGACATATGTTCTTAACAAGTGAACCACATATGTCCTAACACACGTCATATGGGTTTTGGCTGAATTGGAAAATTCTGCAGAAAAACAATCTGCACGAGTTTCGATCGATTGAGTCTAACTTTCGATCAATCGAGCCAGACAGATTTACACAGTAAATCTTGCTGAACACTCGATTCCAACTTTACATATAAACACACTTTGAGCAAATCTAAAACAAGACTAAAACGTTTTGATCATGGTTTGCCAACATTACAAAATAAAGTTCTAATACATTAGTTCATAATTCCTTAGAACCTAACAAATAGCATTCCTCTTTGATGAGTGTTATCAGGTATCAAACTTGTTGATACATTCATGGCTACATTTACAGTTACAAAATGGACTTCATTTAGAAGTAGATGTCAGTTTGCTTTGACTGTGCTTTGAGATCTTTCAATTTCTTCAATATGTTTGTGAAATAATCTTGCAAATATTTCTCTAGGGTAACTACATCTTTCACATCCACACCAAGAAGTTTGTATGTCTCATTCATTGGAACAGAGAAAACAATGTCACTTGTGAGCACCTACAAAATACAAATGCACCCAATAAGGACATTAGTCATCTCAATTATGAATACTTGAGCCATTAACAAAAGAAATGCTCCTTCTAATCAAGATGTTGCAATGTGTCTATGATCAAGCACTGTATATCGGTTGAGAACATAACTGCTTAGCATATTATATGCCACCCCTTCTTCAGCTATGCTGTTCTCTTCCATTTATTTCCTCATTCTATGTTTTTCAAGTTTATTCGGTTCTTAAATAACACAGGAAGCATATTTTTATTTTTATGGGAATAAATAGGAATGAATAATTTATTACCTCTGACAATGTCAATCTGTCAGCAACATCATTTGTCCACTCAAAAAACCGAGTCACCTGGTGATTCAATCTCAACACAGAGACTGGGACAATAGTAACATTTGCATCTTGCCCTGCAAGCCTCTCGCACAATGTTATCACCTAAAACAAGAACGCACTTTTTAATGTACAATAAGAAAGAGACTCTATATATTCACTTTTATCCAAAGCCATTGATCATTTACTCTCTCTCTCTCTCTCTCTCTCTCTCTCTCTCTCATCTATACACACACACTCACACATAGAGGAGGCCACTTAGTATAGGATTTACCCTTCAACATAGGGTGCATAAAAGTACTGCTGTTACCAAAAGTTAATCAGTTACAAACAATTTGTTTAAAAAGAAATGAAAAGCTAGCCACTCATAAATATATTCTGGTTTGAGGGCGTGGACAAAAACATTTGTAATTTATGACTGCATGACAATTTCATGTAATTAGGTTTTTTTTTTTTTTTTTTTTTTTAATAATATAAAGACAATTACAATATACTGCTAATTTTTCAACTCGAATTATTTTTCCTTTAAACCCCCAAACTTGTGCATGGAGAGATGTCGATTCAACTAAAAAACCCTTAGCTTGCAATTAAGGTAGGGAACTTATTGCCTAGTCCCAGCCAATAGGAGCATGCCAGCACATTAAAACTTGCTTTCCTTAGCAGAACTGCCAGCTCATCGTAATAAAGGAGACTTGTTAACGTCCGTTACCATTTGAAAGCCAAATTAAAAATTTGCATATTTGAGTTGGCAAGTCATGAAGCAACATATAGGCCTACATCAATAAAATAAGTGATATAATAGTAGGGTTCTCAATTTAATGGCTTAAAAGCCATAAAGACAACAAAACAAAGCAAAGGCAAAAGGGGAAATTATTAGATAGTCCGGGACTACAAAAGTCCGCATGTTGACCTTGTAGTCCCAGCCAATAGAGAGAAGACACATCATGAAAAATGAATGACATCAGCTTAGCTGCCACATCATTCTAACACACCCAAAGATTTTAACATCGTTAGTCCTATCTGTTAACTCGTCTGCAAATTTCAAATTTTCATTTGGAAATTGGGCGGGTCAGTGAGAGATTTCAGAAGGTAAAAGCTTTCAAAATTCATTATTTTGAAAATTCTCTTCTTTTTTTTTTTTTTCTCTCTCTTTCTGATGGTCCATCTCCATGTTCATCATCATCAGTTTCCTTCCACCACAACATTGGCAACACTTCTTCTATATTTCTACTTCATCTTTTACTGCCCAGGCCTACGGATATCTCATGGCTAGATAACTCTTTTAATTTTTTTACTTGGTAAATTTGAACTCTTTTAGTTTTTTTTTTTTTTTTTTTCCTTCTTAGCTCAATATTATCTAGGTCAAGTTCCTATTGCCTTACTTTTCTTTTATATTAAATGGGTCAAGCCTTAATGGTGTTCCTTTAGTGGCACTTTGTTGGAATCTTAGGTTCCGTAATACATGGACATGGGTTTCAAATTTGATTTATAGTTTAACTTTATCGATTATTAAATATGAGTAATAGTTTTGTTTTTGTTTCCTATAAAAAAAAATTAAAAAAAAAAAAGTTTTAGTTCTTGTTGGATTTGATTTGATCAAATAACTTTTGAGAGTGGTTGGGATCAAAAGTGCTTGATTCAGGCAAAGCGTCAATGTCCCAATTTTTATTATTATTATTTTTTGGTGGCATAGAAAGTGTTTGTTGAAATGCCTCATAGAGTTTTGGTTTGTCTGAACTTGTTATGGCTTTGTATCCATGTTTATGTGGTTCAGGTTTTTTTTTTTTTAGGTGTTGAATCTGGTGTATTGAATAGTTTATTTCTCAAACTGAAATAAGTTTATGAAAATTTTTGTTCTGTATCATGTAAAAAAATTACAATATTTCACTTTTCTTTTGTCATTTTGATTATGATTGCGATTTGCACTTCCTTTCTATTATAGTCGTTTACAATCAACATCTCCTTTCCCTCTACCATGATAAAAAAGAGCTCAAAAAAAAAAAAAAAAAAAAAAAAAAAAAAAACTCATACATGATACAATCTTTTCCCTCTATTATGATGATATAAAGAAGAGCTCAAAAAATTAAAAAACTCATAAAACTAACAAGAGAGTTTGGAGAGTTAAACTTCAAGGGAAAAAAAGGTCTCCCCATCCTCCCCCATTTACATTCAAATTGACCTCATCATTGTATTTGATAAATAAACCTAAATATTCTATATAAAAAAAAATCTCCTCAACTCATGCAACTTTACTTTTTCTCCCATAGTCATTTGTAGGACAACTTCAATTGTTCTAATTTGGGCTTCAATGCTAATCCTATCTGCAATTAAAAATTCACAATCATCAATTAAAAAGAACTGTGCATGGTTGCTAAAAATATTGTGTGACATCATGTCATATCAACACTAATGGAATTAAACAAGATATGTGATGCAAGAAAATAAAGAGGAAACTAAAAGAACAAAATTAAAAAATAAATCCTAAGAATTATTTTGGTTGTGCTCCGGCATCAAGATGCTTATGCATAAATGGTGCATGTGCTTCTTGTTGTAATTGATTCTAGAATTGTGAACCTCTAATTGTGATTAAGATAAGCACCGA
The DNA here is from genome assembly GCA_030021035.2 of Notholithocarpus densiflorus. Classification (NCBI taxonomy): domain Eukaryota; kingdom Viridiplantae; phylum Streptophyta; class Magnoliopsida; order Fagales; family Fagaceae; genus Notholithocarpus; species Notholithocarpus densiflorus. The sequence continues at coordinate 1,526,630 of JARYZH020000074.1, forward strand.
AGTAGAAAGCCACATAGAGCAACCAATGAAAGCCAATTAGTATCTCTCATACTTGTAATCAAAATTTTCCCTTAATTGTTTGCATATAGACCTGAAAATAAGCATAATACTACTAATTTTATAAAATGTCAATTATGATGTTCATAAATAAGCTCATGAGTGACAATGAACTATACTTGGACATGATTTACAAAATCCCCTAAGAGATGGATGTGCATCCATAGTAGGCAAAAGTAACAATGAAATTACCAAAAACTTGCACATGAATTTAGAATAAGTCCACCTAAGTTTCTATCATACATGAAACAAAGTAATCAAAACTGTCAAAGAGTTATTACAAGTTTAGCAGTTAAAGCCCATGGCATACTTATATGACACTTTAACTTCACTATCAAACTTTGAGGTCATGGACTGACTAACTGAAAAAGAAAAGATACAAAAAAATGCAGTGTTGCATAGAAAATTTGTTACACTTAGAGACAACTTCAACACCAGATTTCACAAAAATAAAAACAGCAGAACCACATAGACATGGATACAAAGCCATAACAAGTTCAGACAAACTAGAACTCTATGAGGCATTTCAACAAACACTTTCTACGCCACCAAAAAATACTAATAATAATAATTGGGACATTGACGCTTTGCCTAAATCAAGCACTTTTGATCCCAACCACTCTCAAAAGTTATCTGATCAAATCAAATCCAACAAAAACTAAAACCTTTATATATATATATATATATATATATATATATATATATATATATAGGAAACAAAAACAAAACTATTACTCATATTTAACAATCGATAAAGTTAAACTATAAATCTAATTTGAAACCCATGTTCATGTATTACAGAACCTAAGATTCCAGCAAAGTGCCACTAAAGAAACACCATTAAGGCTTGACCCATTTAATATAAAAGAAAAGTAAGGCAACAAGAACTTGACCCAAATAATATTGAGCTAAGAAGGAAAAAAAAAAAAAAAAACTAAAAGAGTTTGAATTTACCAAGTAAAAAAACTAAAAGAGTTATCATCTAGCCATGAGATATCCGTAGGCTTGGGCAGGAACAGATGAAGTAGAAATAGAGAAGAAGTGTTGCCAACGTTGTGGTGGAAGAAAGCAGTAGCAAATAGTGATGATGATGAACATGGAGATGGACCATCAGAGAGAGAGAGAGAAAAAGAGAGAGAATTTTCAAAATAATCGGGTCTATTTGGTGAGTGAGTTCAAACTCACATTTTCACATTTTAAACAATATTACACACATTTTTACACTTTTTTACCCACACATATTTCAAAAAACTTCAAACAACAATTCTCAAACTACTCTACCAAACACCCCCTGAATTTTGAAAGTTTTTACCTTCTGAAATCTCTCACCGACCCACCCAATTCCCAAATGAAAATTTGAAATTTGCATACGAGTTAACAGACCGGACTAATGATGTTAAAATCTGTGGGTGTGTTAGAATGATGTGCCAACTAAGCTGATGTCATTCATTTTTCATGATGTGTCTTCTTTCTATTGGCTAGGACTACAAGGTCAGCTGCTGACTTTGTAGTCCTGGACTACCTAATAATTTCCCAGGCAAAAGACAAGCGGTGGAGAGAACAAACCAGAATACTATTTTATTTGGTTTCAAGTAAAAGCATGGTAGAAATGGACTTGGAGGAAAGTGATAAAAGTATATTTTGTCTTGTATTGTTTTGATTTAATTTATGTTTTGCAAGAATGGTTAATAATTTATGTTTTCCTGGTGTTTATTCCAACATCTGAAACGAGATGGCAACAAAGTTGCCCATGATCTTGCAAAAGCGGCTAGGATGTCAGGTGTCTCTCAGGTTTGGAAAGGTGTCATCCCAAGCTTTGTTGAGCATCTGATTCTTGAGGACTGTGGCTTGTAACTGCTCTTGCAGCTCCACTCTCTATTGTAATTCTGTTTTTGATGAATGATATGCATATATTTTACCATAAAAAATAATAATAATAATAATAATTTGTGGTGATACATTTGCTCTCAAATAAAACTATATAAAAATGTGTTGAATTTGTTGTATTTACATTATATGAATTTTATAGTCTAGCCAAAGAAAAAAATCATAAAGATTTTGCTTCTTTTTTCATATATGAATGATTTATTTATTTTTGTTTTTTACCGTATTTATTGTTAATTTTTTGTTATTATAATATTTTTTTTATTGAGTATCCATAACAACCCAATAAATTTAAGACTAAAATATTGTTGTTATTGTTGTTGTTATCCATAGTCAATCCCAAAAAAATATATTAAAAAATAAATATTAAAAAAATTGGTATTAAAACAGTGTTGTTGTTATTGTGCTTAAACATTAGAGTTTTGTGATCAAGTGTACTATAGGCCTTTAAGAACACATATAAAATTGTAAACATGGTGCCTATGGATTAAAAAAAAAAAAAAAAAAATTCTATACATGATATAATTATTGTATTGTAATTTCCTTAGAATTTTGTTTCTAATATTTATATTTGTCATAAAAATTGTTGTAGTTATTGTATTGTAATTTACATCTATGTTGCAAGGTACCAATGTTGTAGCCCAAATTAGTCAGGTAAATTGACACAATTCATTCATTCAATACTATTTGAAACTATATGTACAAAGCTTTGTTTTGATATAATGTGTTCTTATAGAATTCATCTGCTTCCCAAATGAGCTCATTGATTTATAATTCCAAGCAACCAGATTACACATATAGCCAAGAGGTAAATTTGGAAATTCTTAAGGCATACTTGTTTTATCAATAGTGTCATTTATTTCTTGTCCTCAAGGATTACTTGCATTATACATTTTATTTATTTATTTATCTTTAAATTAGATTGTCAACCACATAGAAAAACTGCAAACATAAGACACGGGCAATGGCCACAATGAACTAAGTAAGAGAGTTCATTAAGGTTATTTTTATTATAGCTTATATTAATTGGGATTTGGTTCATTTTTGTTCCATTCTAATTGATGCAATGTTTTAAATGTTTCTAGGGGGAAAATTTCATGCTACCATCAGTATAAATTTTCTCTAGGCCACCTTTTGGCATATTTTGGTATATTTTGTGTCTAAATATGGCAAAAGAATCTTTTCGTATGTCCACTCTTTTGTAACTAGAGTTGGAAAAGGAAGAGCTGGATCTGGATATGAAAAAGGTAGAGTTGGAGCTGGAGCTAGGACTGGAAGAGCTAGAACATGAGATATATGATGTGTACTTGGATCAACATTTGATGGATTTCATTTTTTTTTTTTTTTTTTTGTTAGGACTTTATATTATTAGGATATGTTAGTGCTAGATTGAGGTTGATTGTGGTTGCTCTTTTGTAAGCTCTCCATGAGTTTCTTTTTTGCGTTGATATTTTTCAGAGCCATTGTGTATTCATGAGGCAATTTTGTAATGGCCAACTTAATATTATGCCAATGTTGATGAGACCATTGTGTCTATTAAGTTCAATTTTTAATTTTGGGCTGTAGGCTCTGCAGTAGGCAAAATTGTTGTTGAATAATTTTGGACAAATTTTTGTTATTACAGAACTGTTACTATACAAGGAAACTGCCACTTTTGTATAGATAGAAGGATTCTAGTATAATGAACACCCTCTATCTTTTGAAAATTACTTTTTTCAATTGGTGCAAATATTTCACAACGACCAAACTTCCTCATGAAGCGGCGTATTCAATTTCCATTACAAAATGGTAAAACTAGTGGCCATTTCAATTTTCGTTACAATAAACAAGAGACCAGGCTTACCAATATCTCAAAACAATTGTCATTACAATATATCACAATCACCAAACTACAATTCATCCACATTTTCACCTATTCTAAATACAAGTACTCTCCTTGTCTTTTTTGCTTTCACTAAACACGCTAAAATGACCACAAAAACAACAAAAAACTTAGTGCCAAGTAAACAAGTAGTCCCTCTCCCTCTACTAATGCACAATATAAATCTCAGCAATCATTCTTTTTCTCATGATGTTCTTTTCCTCCAAATTCATCAATTGGATGTCCATGGCAGACTTGTTATCTTCTAAATCAACAACATTCTTCTTACATGCATAGGTGCTCTGGCACAAATTTCATTATCAATTCTCAGGAAGAAATTGCACTGTTGAACTGTTTGCAATTTTGTAAAAATGCAGATAAACTTTAAGTAGTCCTCTTACTCAGCCATGAAACACTATGACAAACTTTAAGTAGTCCTCTTACTCAACCATGAAACTGAACCAACATAAGATCAAAAGCAACATTTTTAACATTGATTAAAATATTCCGAATATATTAAAATTTTAAAATCATCCTCTCTAACATAATAAACCATAAAATTTAAGAAAATATGAATATAGTTTAGTTACACACCAACTGGCAGAAAAATAAGCAAAACAACTACCGCCATCTAAAATAACACATCAGCCGTAAAGCACAATGTATTGGAACCAAAGTTTTCAACAGGTATTTTCACAAACATCATCTGTGCATTTCAAAAACAACATTAAAATCAAATCAAATATATATTAGCCACATTTGGGCTAGAGAGAGAGATGAGAAAGCCTTAAGATAGGAGGTCACATGGGCAAGCACAGCCAGTGGTGGTAGTGTGGGACTCGGTGGCTGATGCAACCATGGAGATTCAGCCATGGTTGTCCCACAGAAAAGTATGGTAGAAACAGATATTTTAAAGTTTGGTGAAGCTGAAGAAAAAATTGAGAAAATGAACAGAAAAAGTGAGCTGAAGAGAAGAGAAAATGGAGAGAGAGATGGATTCTGAAATTTGCAGCACATTAATTAAACCCAAATATGAGCCCGCCATTCACATTCCCAAATTTTGAATTTGCTTTCACCATTTCATGATTAAACAGACATTAGGATCATCAACACTTAATGGGCTGATGTGGCAGTTCAGTTGAGATAAGCAAGTTTTAATGTGCTGGTATGCTCCTATTGGCTGGGCATCATTAAGCCCAAAGAAAAAAAGGTAAATGTTTTATCTACTAAGGGTCCGTTTGAATACCACTTATTTTGCTGAAAACTGAAAACACTGTAACAAAATAATTTTTAAATATGTGAATAATACCGTAAAACCCATTTTTAATAAAAGTTTGTGTGAAAAAAGAGACTTATGAGTCCTGTAAACAGTGCACGGGACTCACTGACAGACAACATCCTACGTAAAAACACTATTCTCAATAATAAAAAATTTAAAAAAAAAAAAAAAAAAAAGGAAAATGCAAACGCTGAAACGTTGCCTAAAAACGCAATCCAAACGCTACCTAACTATAAAGACTATAATCACGCAAACCTATTTTTTCTTAATTCATTAATACTTTTTATAATAAATTTCTCCACATGCCATCAATATCAATCATATCATTACTATTTGGTTAACGAGAAAAAATTGTCATAACTAGTGGAGAAATGGAAGTTGGCATGAGATCGAGAGAATAAATTGTGGGGACATAATAAGTGAGTTTAAATGTAGATAGGTGCCGTGCAGGGATCACTTGGCAATAAAAAAGAGTGACAGAAAATGGAAAGTACCTTCTGACAATTCTCAAGGCCGCTTATCCATAAACAAGCAATAATTTGAACAACAAAGTAAGGAGAATTTTCATCTTTTTGCACCTTCATGTTTCTTTGTTTTTTTCCCCTTTTTTGAGATAATTATGTATAATAAGCATCAAAATTTTACTTTAGCTAAATTTTTTTTTTTTTTTTTTTAATTTAGTGTTAGAAATCTACAAATTGATCGTATCTTTACTAAATTGTTTATATATTGGTTTTCATAGGTTTTTTTAATTAAAAAGAAATCATTTAGCAGGTATCATCATGGTAGTGCAATCACTGTTGATATTTTGTAGCTTTGGATGACCATTTTGTGTGAGTTCTGACGATTGTTTCATCTTAACATGGATGACCAAGGTAAAACAAATTAGGGGATTGACCCAACATTAGATTTTGTATCTTAGCATCAAAATTTGAATTTTTTTTTTTTTTTTTTTTTTTTTTTTTTTTTTACTTCTAGCTAATTCCGATCTCTTGCTTATGAGAATCCATTTCAATTAAATCTACCTTCACACCAATTGGTGTGTTAAATTATCTTTTTTTTTAGCATAGTCAGTGTTAGCGCTCTAACTAATTAACGCAATTATATTAAAGATTTGGATTGATAAAAGATTCATAAATATTATCCATACTAAAATACTTTTTTTTTAATTAATATAGCACTCATGAATAAGAGGAAAAAATAGAAAACTTATGGTATTCCAAACCAATAAAGCAATAAATTTTTTTTTTTCATATCACTTTACGGTTGTTTCATATTTTGTATTAAATAGTTTGTTTTAATTAGTTTGAACTTTGAAGTATCAAATCAACTATAATTCATTAGTTTCTAATTATTATTACTTGTAAAAAAAGAGGGATTGTTGTTCAACTTACAGCAAGTGGAGGATTGAATTAGGCTATTAGTTAAGGTTGGCTAGCTGAGTCCTTTTAGACCATGTCTTTCTTTGACTTTAACTTTGGCTTCTACCAATTTCACCATATCCCCCATTTTTGTTTTGTTGTTTTAAGATTAGAATCTCATTATGATGTCCTTCCTCGCTTTTTTCCTTTTTCTCCAACATCCATCAAACTCACATAACTTCCTTGGAAGCCGAGGTGGGCATGGACTGGGCTGGATCAGAATTCAAATGATATATAGTTCTTCCAGTTCCAGCCTATATAGTTCAAACATTTGGAAACACAAACTTTGAAGGCCGGTCCTTGCATACCCTTTTCCTGGGCTACACCAGCCCAATCCCTGAAAAATGAAAATGGTGATGTATAAAGAGTAGGGGTTATTTCTATGAGAAACATTAATGATTATTTCATTGAGCTTGTGTTCCTAGCCTCATACTCATATTGGATTATGCATTATAATAATTCTCTTGGTTCTATTGTGGTGTAAAAGAATTTTGTTATTATATCTAATTTTAATTTTCTCTTTTTACATGGTTGTAGTTCCGATTTTATGTGATACACTACAATTGTGGGGCTAAATTTTACTCAAGATAATATAAAATATTTGTCATCTATCTTAACATTTACCAAGGAATTTTATTTATGTAATAGCACGTTATGGTTATGTAATATATTACTATATAAAATTTGAATGTTTCTCATTTTTAATGATGTTTAAAATTTTGACAATTTGTCATATGAGATGTTTAATTTCTCTCTCCATTTCATATTGGAGATGATTTAATTTTAAAATAGTCGAAATTAGATAAATATTTAAACTTGGACATGTTAACATTTTGAGCTAAAAGTTACCTGTGTATCGCACGGGTTAGCGACTAGTATAATATAATATAATATATAATAGACTAAGGTTGACTACGTACTACTGCAAGTCCTAAACCAAGAAGGACTTGGTTTTCTAGTGCACGTCATACACCAAAGTTGAGTCCTATTACTACTAGGGCTATGTAAACTACCTTTGACCAATAACAGTCAACCACACAACAATAAATTATTATTGAGATATATCCTATTATCAAATTTTCTTAATATCTTTTAAAAGGTAACACTTTTTTTTTACTTCTTCAATCAAAACTCATGTTGCAATATATATATATATATATATATATATATATATATATATATATTTATATATATATTTTTATATATATCTCACAAAAGAGGCACACAAAAAAAAAAAAAATATTTATATATACCACTACTCATCATATCATTTATATTTGCCATATCACCTAATATTTAAATTAATTCCCACATCCCACCATCATCTTCAACTCTCCACCACCGGTCCACCATCCACCATCTTTTGTTTGATGCATGTTTTGTTGTGGGTCTAGCCCGATTTTGTGGCAAGAGAGCCATGTAGTGAAAAACTCCTTTTAGAAACAGGAGTCCTCATGAATTCCAATTTGTGTTTGAGTAGGAGTTTGTGTGCTACAAGGATGGCGTGCCGGCAGGGTTATACATAAATAAGGTTTATTAGGTTTTGTGTGCTATATAGTGAAGAAAAAAGAAAAAGAAGCCGCACAAGGAAAAGGAGAAAGCAACCAAGAGGGAGTCGCCTAGAGAAAAAGAAGACAGCCAAGAGAGAGCTGTGCATGGAGAAAAAAATAGAAAGGAGAGTTCAAAGTGTTGCCACTTTTGAAAGAGATAATTTGTGTGTGTGAGAGCAAAAAGAAACAAGAGAGTTTTTCTTTAGCTGTGAGACATACATAAAAATTATTGTAATTGATTTGATAATAGTGAATTATTTGGAGTTTGTTCTGTGGTTTTTCCCTTCAAAGAGAAAGGTTTTCTACGTAAATTTTGTGTTCTTGTATGTGATTGTTATTTTAGATTGCTAATATTATTGATAATATTATTTGGGATCCAACAAGTGGTATCAGAGCTAAGGTTAAAGTGGAAGTGATGGCTGCAAAAGAAGGCAAGACTTCAGGAATTGAGAAGTTTGATAGAACAAACTTCGGGTATTGGAGGATGCAGATTGAAGATTATCTCTATGGGAAGAAATTGCACTTGCCTCTTTTGGGGAAGAAACCTAAAACTATGAAGGACGAAGATTGGAACCTTTTTGATAGATAGGTATTGGGAGTTATTCGATTAACTCTATCAAGTTTAGTTGCGCACAATGTTGTGAAAGAAAAGACCATAGTGGATTTGATGAAGGCTTTGTCTAGCATGTATGAAAAGCCGTCGGCTAACAATAAGGTGTATCTAATGAAAAAGTTATTTAATCTGAAGAAGGTAGAAGACACTCCTGTAGCGCAGCATCTAAATGAGTTCAATACAATCACAAATCAATTATCACTATGGAAATTGAATTTGATGATGATGTTCATGCATTGATTCTTTTGGCTTCTTTACCGAACAACTGGGAAGCCATGAGAATGACGGTAAGTAATTTTGTAGGGAAAAGCAAACTCAAATATGATAATATTCGAGATTTGATTTTCAGTGAAGAGGTTCGCAGGAAAGATGTGAATATAGACAATGCACAAGATCACGCTTTTGTCGTGGAGAACAAGAGGAAAGGTAGAAGTAGAGGACCTAATGATTGGAAATTCAATGGTAGGTCACAATGAAGAGATAGATCTCAATTCAAGGAAACAAGAGAATGCTTCCTATAAAGTTGTGATTTTCAACTACCTTGTGTTGGCTTTAATTCCATGCCAAATTTGATTGTAATTTCTTCAATCATTTTTCTTGTATGTATGTGGGTTTATTTGTAAGGGATGAGTGTGAGAGATCGGTGAAGAATCAAGCTTCAAAAGATGAATCAGTGGACTTCACGACTAGCTCGTGAGAAGCAACCCACGAAAAGGCCACGTGTAAAGCACATGACTGGAAGCTGAAGAGTCATGCTAGGCTGTCAGATTCGCGAGTGTTTTGTGAGAAGGGCCAACTCGCGAAGTACCCGTTAAACTTTCTGTTTGACAAAAAGTTGTGCTGCTTTACCAAATTCTTTACTCACACTATAAATACTCTCATTACCCACGAATTGTAGGGAATGCTTTTCAAAGAGAAAACCATAACAAATACACTTGCGATTTAGAGATTGTTATATACATAATCATCTACACATTTTCTTGTGATTTTCCTCAACTCCTACCTCTCCATCTCTAGATCCTTGAGAGGTTGTTAGCCCAAACACTTACCACACCCATTCTGAGTGTCAAGTGAGATTTTGGTGCTGTTGGGAAGCATTGAAAGGAGTCATTCATTGCCAGATGCAATCAGGCTGAATTGCGGGACCTGGAAAGTTAGAGAAGACAAGATTCTGAAAAGTCTGTTGGTAGCAGGAGCTTGAAGGGCTCAAGTACATGGGGTAGACTAGGCTTAGAGGGTCTTTTATTATTCGTGTACTCCAACTTTATTCTCTAGTGGATTGATTTCGACTTGGAGGGTTGCGGAGAGGTTTTTGGTCGAGTTCTTTGGTTTTCTCTTCGATAACACGTCTCGGTATTATTTTGTATTTGCATTTATCTTCCCTACTCTTTAAGCTTTCATTTTATTGTTAATGATGGATGAATATGGCTTAGGGTAGTGTTATCGGTTCATTGCACATATTTACTCTTATTTCGCACTTAGTCTAAGTTAGAGTAAAAGCAATCTAGCTGTAATTTTTAATTGAGGGTCTGAACAAGTTCTTGAGTTTTACCACAAATTCGAGCTTTCACTTCTATTGTGAGAAAAAAGGGTCACTTAAGAAGAGATTGTTGGCATTGGAATAAGGAACAAAATAAAGAAAAATATGAAAAGAATGATAGTGAAAAAAATACTACAGCTGTTGTGATTGCTGAGGATGCTGTGGTGCTTTCTATTGAAGAGCAAAAGTGTGAGCATGTTGCTAATAATGATGTTAAGTGGGTTGTTGATTCTGCAGCACTCCACCATATTATCCCTACGAAGGGGTTGTTTACCAAGTACAAAGTAGGAGACTTGGTATAGTGAAGATGGGTAATTCTAGTTACTCAAAAATTGTGGGAATCGGTGATGTGTGCATCAAAACAAATGTTGGTAGCGCTATGATGTTGAAGGATATGCGACATGTTCCAGATTTAAGGATGAATGTGTTTTCTACATTGGCTATGGATTGAGCTGGTTATTGTAACTACCTTGGTAATGGAAGATAGAAACTTATTAAAGGGCCATCGGTTGTTGCAAGAGGACATGCATGTTGTGGTATGTACATGACTCATGTGAAGATCTGTAAGAAGAAGTTCAATGAGATCAAAGATTTTGAGAAGACTCTAAAGATAAGGGTTAGGATTAATGGTGTTGAAACTAAGAGGGTGAAATTCTCATTGCCTAATAGTGCTTCAGAAGAGGAAGTGGTAGGTGATGAAGAATATGAAGATGCTAAGGCTACATGGGATGATGATGAAGTGAAAGATCCTAGAGGTCTTGAGCAGGGCGAGCAATATCCTCCACTAGAGATTGTTGAACCTCATGAGAAGAGGACTACTAGAGAACATCAAATTGTTAGCTTCAAGAATAACTGGCCTTCTGATGAGGGGGAGCCAAGGGATTGGATTAAAGAAATCCAAGATGAGATTAATTCTTTGAAATTGAAAGGTATTGACGTTGATGAGGTGTTCTCAATGCTAGTGAAGATAATGAAGAAGGTCAAGTCTTGGGTTGGCTTGACTGACATGGATCCGAACTGAAGAGTTGGATTGAAGATCTCCTTCCTCAGTGGGTTGGAGGGGGAGATTGTTTTGGGTCCAGCCCAATTTTGTGGCAAGAGAGCCATGTAGTGAAAAACTCCTATTAGAAATAGGAGACCTCATGAGTTCCAATTTTACTAAGAAAAACACAAGCAGAGACGGACCCATGTTCCCCAACACCCAAACCCCACCCCTTTTTGATGTTATAATTTTTTTAATAATAAATATTTAATAATTTGTTGTCATATGCCTCCTCCCTGTCCCTCTACTCGAAAAAATTATTAATATCAAATTTATATAGGTTTCTTTTCCTTTGTCCTATCCGTACACTTTTCTTCCCAAATTTAAATAGTTTTTATAATAAATCAAATAATAGGTTAAAAAAATGATACGGATGATTGAAGCCAGCATACAAAAATATTTTTCATATTTCATTATTTTTGTTTTACCTAAAATGAAAAATTTATTTGTTAAAAATGATTTTTCAATAATGAAAAATTAAAAAAAAAAAAAAAAATTGATACAGATGATTGAAGCCAGCATACAAATATTTTTGTGCTACAAATATATTTTTCATTAATGGCTTCGTTTGCTTGAACTCCAGATTTTTTGCATTTGCTATTGTCAAATGCAAGTGAGAACTTCAAAAAATTCCTCATTCAGTTTTTGACAAATTTTTATATTTTATATACAAGTTCGGCATGATTTGGTGATACAATACTCTAGATACTTTGTGATATTGTGTGAGTTATGATTTGAGTTGACTATCAACTGTTTGTTATATTGTCTAGTTGTTTGTTGACATTTTTTTTAAGGGAAACTGAGATAGTTGATTTGTAGTATACTAATATCAACCCAATTCTAGATTCATACGATATGTACTGTGCAGTGCATATGTAACTTCTCAATGCTTTTCATATCATTAATTTTATTGTAATTTTTCCTCTTTTAAGCTATGAAGCATGTGTGCGTTTCTAGATTCGGATGCGGGTGTGTGACTCGGATATTTTTTAAAAAATAGGGTACGGGTGTAGCAGGATGCGGTAATTAAAAAATTTTTAAATTTTTTTTTATTTATATATTTTATATATTGCTAAGCATGCTTTTTATATAATAATAATAGAAAACTCATATAATAATAATAATAATGTACAAAATAAAGCCTCTCTGACCAAAGGCTTAGTGGCTCAGTGGCTCACGTACCAAAGGCTTAGTGGTTCAGTGGCTTAATGTACCAAAAAAGAAAAAAAAAAGAAAAAAAGAAAAAGGGAGATGTAAACTAATACAAAACTCTTATCTTCGATTCATTTCATAATATTTTAGCTGCAATGAGTTGCCCAAGTCAAGCCAAAGTCCACATTTAACACCAGAAGAACCGCAAAAAATCAATTAAGTAAATGACAAAGCCTAATTTTATAATCCTTTGAATCTAATCACAGGATCCTACATGAAATTTCTCAACAATCACACCAAAGCTAGACTAATTCAAACCTAAAGCCTACATCGAAATCAAATTCGGCAACTGAATCTTATACTAATAAAAAAAAAAGATTTAAAAAAAAAAAAAAAAAAAAAAAAAAAAAAAAAAAACTCACCCCTGTTCTTTGTTGATTCAAGCCTCCACTAGTATCAATCAACAAGTACCGATTTGGAATCGTTTTCACATTAGCCCCTGCAGAATCAAAAACCCAGAAGAAAAAAAGCAGTCTTTAGAGTCCAAAAAATCAACAAGTAGTCCGATATCGAACGAGTTGAAAATCCGATAAACTTGAAGAATCGGAGTTCCCGATACAGTACTTGCAAACTTATCGCTGGCATTACTGCAACCTCTATACAACTCGGAGAAACTCGTTCTCCACAAATCTCGGCCTAAGCTCCCTCCACTTGCCTACAAAAACCGAATCCGATATCAAAAAAACCGAAACCGAATACCGAAAATTTGAAATACAACAGACTCTAATATCCGTACCGGTACGCTGAAAGCTGGAAAAGGATCCGAATCCGAACCCGACCGGAGCTCCACCGCATTGTTAACCTGAGCTCACAAACACAGAAACACATAAACACACAAAAGTGAACGAAATGAAAGACCGAAACGACGTCGTCGATAGATAGAGAGAGAAAGAGAGAGAGGAACAGTACGGAGTGAAGGTGGTCGTGGTGGTGGAGAGGGAGAGAGAAAGCGGCGAAGAGGAGGAGGAAGCAACCGGAGATGACGGAGAGGAGAGGGAAAACGTGGCGGTGGAGACGCCGTTTACGACGGAAATGGTACATGAGGCTGGCCAAAACGACGCCGTTATGATGGTGGTGGCTGTGGCCGTTACTGCCGCTATTATTCAACCTCTTCTTCTTCTTCATAACTATTTCCGTTTTGGTTTCTGTGTCTGTGAAAGAGAGATGAATAGAGAGCGGGATTGTCTTTGTGTTTGTTTCTGCACAAGAAGAAGAAGACGAAGAACATTGAACGCTCTGATGATTGTGACTGTGAAGAAGAAGCTCGTTTTGTATCTGTTGTTGTTGTTCTTGTTGTTGGTTTTCTTCTTCGCTCTGTGACGCTGTCGTCATGGACGACAGCGTTTCCATATAAGCTTTCCCCCACATCCAAACAAAATTCTTTTAGTATTAAAAAATTACTTTCCCAATTTCTTCTTTTTTTTTTTTCAGAATCAGGATTTAAATTTACAAAAACCCTAATTCTCTTAATAATAATAATAAAAAAGAATGGATTAATTTTTCAAAATTTTTTTACAACTACTTTTGATAATAAGAGAATAAGAGAATCAGGATTTGAATTCAGAAAATCCTGATTCTCTTAATTTTTTTTTTTTTAAAGAAGAAGAATAGGTTGCACTGCTGAATTAAAATGTGCAATCAATTTTGGTTTTTTTCTTTATTTATTTGAAGATGGTGGGAAACCAAATTTGACTATAAATAAATTTGGTAGCAAAAATAGAATTTGAAAAGTTTCTATTTTAATTAAGAGGGAAAAGATAGTAAATTCCGAGTTTTTAAGAGTTAAGATGAGAGGTTATGAAACTGATTTAGGATAAGATATATGGTGTTTAAAAATCAGATAGATTTATGTAAATGTAACTAAAATTAAGATGGGATTTGTTACCCACAAATTCAACAGGAAATTAGCGAATAATGATTAGTGAAATTAAAAGAAATCGAGTAATTTATAATATTTTTTAAAAATATTAATATTACCTTTTTACTAATAGTTTGTAAAATAACTTGTCTCACTAACATTATTCAAAGAAATTTATACTTTTTAAATTTTTTTAATAATAAAATTGTTACTAAATTAAAAAAAAAAAGTTTTTATTTATTTATATAATAGTAATAAAATAATTAAAAAAAAAGTCTAATTTCTGAGCTTAAGTGGGTCCCATACCTCGAGCGCGTAATTTTTTTTTTCAGCTGGTGTTTTGCTTAGGTGTGATTACTCAGACCTGAGGTGTAATGTAGTATACTTGGATTGCGATTCAAATGCAACTTTGACCGTTGTTTACTTGCTACGTGATGCAGATAGATTTGCCTTGAAGAGAAAGAAGTGGAAATTAAATCTGTATTATCCCTAAAATTTTAGTTTACTAAATTTGCTATCCATGAATTAGAATATTCTTCACCTAAGTTAGAAAACTTATCACTATCTATTAGTATAATTTTATCCCATAAATTAGGGAACTTTTTATCGTCAATAGATTTCCACTCTTTGACTATTAGTTATGATCCACCTAAAATAGTAAAATTAACACAAACGAAACACAAGATAATGAAAAAGTATTTTTTTTTCTTTTTTGGGTTGTAAATAATTAGTACTTCTAGTCTATGATTCTTTAAATAGGTCAATGTTTGAGTCTTTGACTTGAAATCAAATGAAGTTAATTAGTAAAACTTAAAAAAAAAAAAAATGCTAATTACTACATTACTAATTTTCTAAAGATTAAATTATATATATAAGATAAAAATAAAAACTCCTAGGTTGTATCAAATTTTTTATGGAAATTATGGGTTTTAGTTAGCTCAACTTGTAAAGTCTCTGATGGTTAAATAAGAGATTTGTGGTTCAATTTTTGCATACATCAAAAACCGATTGGTGTCTTGATTTTATAATAAATAGCTATCATCAAAAGCGGATGTCATAAATTGAAACCCTCTAAAAAAAATTAGATAGAAATTACAAATTAGAAGAATGTTTAATTTCCTAAGCAATAAAATTAGAAGAAACTATTTTATCATTATATGCTTAAAATGGACAACTACAAAATGTCTAAGGTACACAAAAATAGTAGTGTGGTAGTGGTAGATGATAAGTATTCTAGGTATGCTATCTTTTTTTTTTTTTTAAAGGTATGCTATAATTCAATTAGGCTTTGGAGTCATTGACCTTTCGACTTGATTGTATTTCACTACTTCTACCCTCTTTTTTTCTTTTCTTTTTTAATAGTATTTTTACCTTGTGACTTTGTGAGAACATTTTCCAACTAAGATCCTTGCCCTTTTTTTCTAAATAAAAATTGAAAGATGATTATATATTTTGAACTAAGAGACTCTTAGAGCCTTGGCATCTTCATCTAAATAAAAAATGATTGAATCCCTTTAGAGGAATACTTCCTTTCTTTTTTTGAGTGTGAAAGCAAAATAGAGTAATATTTTTTTGTAAATAACATTTACATGGTCAATAAAAAAAAAAGGCTTCATTGCAAAAATATTTCTTGAAGTTTTTTATTTTTTATTTTTACAAGATAAAAATTATACTCTAACTTAATCTAAGTGTATATGTGTGTGAAACTCTCTCTTGAAGATTTGAACTCCTGCCCTTGCCCCCCACACTTCACAAACACTTATTGCAGTTTTAATTCTTTTTTATAACTTATTTTTATAAATGGAAAAATCTAATTACCACTTACATGAATTAATTTGTGAGTCTTTTTAATGGTCAAATATTATTTGAAATAGAGGTTTGAGATTCAATCCCCTGTTATACAAAAAATCGTTCGGTCTTAATCTGATGATAAAGAACTATCATCATAAACGAATGTAAAACTCTCTTAAAAAAAAAAAAAATTATAATTGAGAGTTTGAGACTGTATGAGTACATATACACAAACTCTTCCCAATCTTTATATTCCTTCCCGGCAAGATCTTTGTTGCTGTTTTGCTCTTCACGTGTGTCTCACGTGTTTAGGTGACCTTCCAGTTTCTTTAGTCTGACGAGACAGTCATGTCCCCCATCTCCTACAAAAGCGCGTGCATTAAACTTCTCATCATAGAATGCCAAAATCGGCGTCAAATGATTGAGACCGTTACTACACGAGCTTAAAAGCGCGTGATAATGAAATTTCGAGTTTACAGTAAATTCATTGTCGTTTTAGGTTCACACTAATAACGCTTTACGATGTTATTTAGGGAGGTTAGGTGCCTGCTGTTTTGTCTCAAAGCGTCGTACTTTGACGTTTCAAACTCCTCTGTTTTTGGTTTTTGGCTTCAGCAATCAGCATCATGTGTAAAAGTAAAACGCATCAAAAACCTTAAACCTTAAACCTTAATTATCACACTAATCAATGAAATTACTGCTACAATTATATTCATGTCCATTACCTTTTGAAACGAATAGGTTTGATTATGTAACACCATCGATATTTAAACAAACATTAACTATCATAGTTTTAGTGTCATTTAAACTTATTAATAATGTAACAACATCTAAATTGTGTTCTTTCATCCCCCCCCCCCCCCCCCCAAAAATTATGTTCTTTCATTATATATATTTTTTATATAAAAGAATTGATAGGATTTTATGAATATTAAAGGATTATAAATTTATAATATGATTTGAAATTACAAATTTACGATATATATGTTTCATGGATTTCTATTGGTGTATGAGGTTTTTATTGATGAGTTTCAGTCAGCTCAATTGGTAAAGTTTTTTATGGTTGTATAAGAGATCTAGGGTTCAATCCCTGCCTACACCAAAAACTGATTGGTGTCTTGGTCTGATAATAAAAGAGCTATCATTAGGAGCGGACGCCATAAGTTGAAACTCTCTAAAAAAAAAAAAAAAATTTTTTTGATCAAAAGTCCTTTAGTTTAGAACAAAATCCTTAAACCTTAATTATCACACTAATCAATGGGTTCTAATATTCGGTTGGATTTGAATATTTTAAGTTTGTAACTCCACCATGAAATTACTACTACAATTATATTCATATCTATTAATTTTTGAAACGAATAGATTTGATTTTTTAACGCCACCGATATTTAAACAAACATTAACTATCATGGTTTTAGTGTCATTTAAACTTATTAATAATGTGATGTCATCCAATCCACTCTTTTAATTCATTATTCTTTTTTGTTTATGAAATGGATTGATAGGATTTAATTTTAAAGGATTTTACATTTATAATATGATTTGAATTAAGATATATGCTTCATGTTGCTTGCATCTTATTTTCAATTTCACACTGGATTTCTTTCGGTGTAGGAGTTTTCAAATTCGACCGCAAGTCCTTTATCACTTCAGATTTGTTAGAAAATAATACATTTTTTTTAACCAAGAGAATCAAGCTTCTTAATTTATTTTTATTTTTTTGATAGGGGTTCTTAATTTTATTATGGAATAAAAAGAAAAACAAGTTTTTGAACATAGGATTCAGATTAGACGATCAAGATGTAGGTGGGTGCACCAAACATTACCTGTAACAAGAATATTGAGAGTGTAAATCATGATTCCTTCCTAATAAAATATAATCTTGGTGTTAATCAGGTGATAAATAAGTTTTTTTTGAAGGCAGGTGATTAATAAGTCGGTTAGCTGAATAGACATGCAACTGTATAAAAAAATATTGTGCTTTGCACCTAACGATTTGGCTAGATTCTTAAGAACATGAAGAGTGGTTGAATAAAGAAGAAAATAAAGCCATTTTCAAAGAAAAAGAGTGATGGTGATTACTGATTACTAGTATTAGTTTGAGAAGACTATTCTCTATGATTGAAAATGAATGCTTACCAAAAAAAAAAAGATTGAAAATGAAAGAAAGCTGACTATGGAAAATGTTTTTTTGGGTAATTGTTGATTTTGGAAAATTGTGTCAAGTGCTTTAAATTTCGTTTTGAAGAGGAAGGAGAAGCTTGAGAAAAGTTCAATACTACTATTTAATGTATGGGAGGGTCAATTGGTCTTGCATGGACAGCATGGTTACCTTAAGCAAATACCATTTTAGACTTCGTTTGGTACACCCACTCAAACATATGTTTTCAGTTTTTAAACACATGACACGTATTTTTACATACTTTTTCATTCACACGTATTTCTATACATGTTTTCAAACACATGTTTTCAGTTTTGAAGTGCATGTACCAAACACCCCCTTAATCTTTTAATAAAAAGATTCAATTCTAATTTGCATTAATTAATAAATGATTATCTAGTTGTTAAGCAAAAGAGCACAGCAAACGTTATCTGGGTGAGGAGGGAATTGGGAAAGGCAGGCCTAAGGAAAGCATATTTGGACCTCTAATTAATTTAGAGAAGGTGTATGTTATCTTTGTTAGGAAAAAGTTAATGAATTTGTTAATGAGCCATTTTAAGAAACTTTTTATGCGAAAAAAAAGTAATTAATGTTTTGATAGTTTTTTCAATTTTCTATAAAAGTTTTATAAAAACTTTCATAAAATAGTTTATTAACAATTACTCTAAAGACAATCGTTAACATGACTCTGTTTGTTATACATAACAAGTTTATTACACAATATATATATAAATCCTAATGGGTTTTAATTAGCTTAACTGGTAAACTTTTCTCGTCGAATAAAATATCTAGAATTCAAGCCACCACCTATGCTAAAAACTTATTGATGTCTTGTTTTAATAATAATAAACAATCATTATGGAGAGATTGAAATTCTTATCTTTTCTGTTCCATACAGTGTATATGTTGGATGAGATAATTATTGGAATAATTTGTGAGTTGCTTATATGACTACTAATTGAGCAGAGTGCCCCACATTCTTTCATAAAAGGTTTATTTTCATGTTTAAGTTTTCACTCAATGATGCTTTAAAAATTCTTAAAGGACCTCATGGGTGGGGTTGCAACCTCATAAGTTGACATGGAGAATCATGGTTGCATCAATAAAATATGGAGTTCTTCTTTTCCATCTTTTTTCTCTTTTTGGTTTCCCTTATAAGGGATTGATGTTCACCATTTTAAACGAAACAAACATGTTGATGTGGTTTTGATGGGATTATTGTGGTTTTAAAGGGATATTGCTATTATTTTGGTGATGGTTATCATGATTCCTCAATTATCTTATGTTGCAAGCCTTTGGGGTTTCAATCATTTCTATCCCATCAAATTTGTTAGGCCATTTCTTTCAATCAATTTTACATATTTGTAGCAAAAGACATCCACCATCCTATAGAGTACAGATTTCCAAAATGATCATTTTAGGTCAAAATCATTGACTTTGGTTCTTCATCCATGAAAAGTGAATTCTTAACTATCAACCACCAAGACTAAAACAAAATTAATTTTCCCATTCCTGTTCATGCTCTTTGTAAGCCAAATGGCTCATATCATCCTTATTTTCAACTATCAAAGCACAAAAGCTAATCATTTTTTGTCTTTCAATTTCATTCTTGTTACTCTCAATCTCTCTCTCTAGAGAAATGAAAAGTTCCATAATTTGTCAACATTCCTTGGTAATGAATTATTTGGATCATGTTGGATTCATCAATAAACAGTTGAACTTCTTGAATCTTGATGGGTCAACTATTGAATTTCCGAAGTAACTTTTGTTAGTTGCAAAGGCTAAAAGTAACTATAGTATTTATTTTCCACTTGAGCATTATTTATTTTATTCCCTTGAAAGAAACAAGTTTGAGTTATTTAATAATACCCTAAACATTTTTTGACAAATAATTAATGTCTAGGTACTATATATATCTCTCTATATTAGTATTATATTACGTGCCTTGTGGCTAAGGAATCTTTTCTTTTCCCTCTTGGTCCAATGATGTCGACCTCTTTCTCAAATTTACTTTCTTTCAGAAGTTAGATCTTGAACTTTCCCATTCTAAACACATAAATTCAGAATCCATAAATGAGTAAAATAGACCAAACAAGGGTGTTGTTTTCTAGTGCCTTATGCTAGTTTCTTAACATCATTTAGTGTTTACATAACAACATTTAAATCATTTTCAATGAGTTGTTTTGGCTATTTTAATTTCGATTTGGAAAATGCTAAAGTTACAAACTATTTTACAAACTTATGATGTGATGAATGATCATTGGCAAGTAAAAAATTATATTAGTAGTGAGTCCAGATGAGAATCAATGATAATTCCAATTAGCTCAACTAGAAAAGTCTCTGATGGTTGTATAAGAGATCTGGGGTTTAATTCCCGGCTACATCAAAAACTGATTGGTGTCTTGGTTTGATGATAAAGAGCTATTATCAAGAGCAGACGCCATAAGTTGAAACTCTCTAATAATAATAATAATAATAATAATAATAATAATTTACCATATCAATAATTTGTAAAAATATTATAAAATAGTTTGTGTCTATAGCATTAATCAATAGATTTTTGTTAACTCTGCCTAGTCTTAGTACGATTCTTGATGATAATAACAAGTTATGAAAAAAAAAAAAAAAGCTACGAAAATATTTATGTCCTTATTTTAGTATCTATTTGAGAACAGTTTATTTAGCTGAACTTAAAAAATATTTGCTGAAAATACTGTAGATAAAGCTAAACGGTAACTGAAAATGTATAGTGGGACTCATAAATAGTACAAAAATTGTAATGGGACCCATAAATAGTAGCAAAAATAAATTAAATAGTAAAAAAAGCTGACTTTTTAAGTAATTTTAAACGCATACTTAGTAGTATTAAGGATTAAATTATATATGCTAAATTGCATGTTACCGTATAAGTCTATAAGACTATAAGTATGGCCTTATTCACGAGGTCATGTTTAATTAGTAATTAATTATGATATTCTCACTAGGCCAATAAATCATTTTTTATTTTTTCTTTAATCTTCTCGTAAGAAACAAGTGTGAGTTCCTTTCTAAAAAAATGATTTGTTGTCCTTGGAGACCCTGTTGAACACAATTTTTTTATGGCTTCTAGTTCAAATGTTGCCTTTAAATTGAAGGGCTGATTTGTTTCAATTGTTTTTCATAGATTTGTTCAAATTGTTTAGTATTGGCATGTGGTGCTATGAGTTTGAGTATGTGGTAACAATAATATTAACCCTCAGACATGAGAAAAATAAAATAAAATAAAAGGTAAGCTGACTTCGGATCCAAGTTATATTGTTTATAATTAATCCCTCTTTCATTAATAGTAATTAATGTTATTAGCGTAAAACCTAATTAATTATAGGACAGATGGCTAATTTGAAAAATTAAGTACTAGTAACCACATGGGTATGTCACGTGAAATTTTTAAAAAAATAATAATAATAATGAGCTAAGCCAACCAGACCTAGCCCAGATCATTAGTTCTTGATAGAGTTTCTATTCAACATTTCAGATTGACAATGAGTCCAGCTCTCAGTTATCTCAGTGTATCTTATAGCATAGGGTTATTGTAAAATTGTAATTGATTTTATATTAAACATTATATCAATACCACACCATATCAAAATTTTTTAATATTCAACTCCAACAATGTCTGTGATTTTAATTTAGACAATAGTTATCCCAGTCTCACTGATTCTCAGGCCTGCCTACAGGTTGGACCAAGTAATGTTTGAAGCTTAAAAAAAACAGCCCAAATTGAAAGCCCATTGGGTTAAACTGATAATTTGCACACTTGTTCGATGAAAACAGTATGTGTTGTGTGCTATTCTATTGCTTGTGGTAGTTTCTCTTTCCAATCAAAAGCCGAAGGGAATCGTCCTGTATATCTCTTAGCTTAGTGCTAAGAATATTGTTGGTTATGTAGTTTAGATATAGGTAAATCCTATTATAATTGAATCAGGTCTGATTCAAGATGTAATGACTTTATCTTCTGCTTAATAAAGTTACAATCTTCTAATTTTTTTTTAAAAAAAAAAAAGACTTGTGGGGTACTTTTGGATTAATTCTGTCAAAACTCAGAAGGATCCCCAACAAAGATAGTGCAAAAATAAGTACTGCAATGAAATTATCAGTTTGTTTTCTTATGAGCATTGAAATGCATTTAATTCTATATAGATAATGCATATCCTTGATCCAACGTGTGCTTCCAGTGTCTCGTTTTTATAAGATTAATATGGATGGAGCTACTTTCTCAACTCACAAGGAAGCTGGGTGGGTGTACTAATTAGAAACGATGGTGGAAGAGTAATTGTTGCACTTAGCAAAAAGATTAAGACACCGATTGGGGCTCTTAAGACGAAAGCAAAAGCTTTTGAAGCCCGCTTTCAATTTGCTAAAGATATGAGTATTCATGATTTTATTATTGAAGGTGACTCTCTCATTATCTCCAAGGCCTTAAGTGATCCAATTATTTATGGGATGCTGTTCTCTATGCATGATTTTAGTAGAGTTCATTTTTTTTCATGTACGTAGACAAGACAATCATTTTGCTTATTTGTTAGCTAAACATGCTTAAGGCATTATTGATTTTTCTATTTGGATTGAAGAGAATCATTATTTTTTTTTAGAACAAACTCTTCACCATGATGTAACCACCACTTTTCATTTTGAATAATGATTGAGCTATTCCCATTAAAAAAAAAAAAAAAAAACTCTTTGAGCGTGTTAACAATAGCATAGTCTTTTTTTTCGTTATTATATTTGTAATTAGAAGAAATGTGGCTTTAAAAAATGATAGTAAGTTGGCAATGAAATTAAATTTGATATTTTAACATAAAACAGATATATCCTTTTTCAAGGAAAAAAAAAAAAACCCAAATAAATCCTTATTATCAAGAAGTTGAATGTAAACTCACAAATGTTATAGTCAAACAACAAATAATGAAATAATACCCAAGAGAAGTACAAATTGGGTAACAATATCCAACAAGCCAGATCTAGTACATAGGTAAGGACCACAGAAATGTGTAACTATAGTTTATGCTACATAAGAAGCATAAGCATAACCAATTTAAGAAGTGGTACCAAGGACTCAAAATGAAAAATTTAAGGTGTTTGCAACATCAATGACAAAGGATATTTAACGTCACCCTTGGCAAGTCTTTCCATGGCAGTGTTCACATAGTCCAGAGGAATAACTTCAATATCTGCTATAATATTGTGCTTTGTTGCAAAATCAACCCTCTCCTGTGTCTCTTTCATTCCTCCTGCAGCGGTACCACCAATAAGCTTCCTTCCTGTTTAACCATGTACAATAAGAAAAACAAGGAACCATTATAAATCGGGAAAAAAAAATGATCATCTTCATTTGAAATAGACCCTTAAAAATAAACACTTACCCATAATTAAAGGAATATACGGTATTTCAGGAGCCTCCGTTGGAGCACCAATTGCAACCAATTTTCTTTTGGTCTTCAACAAATTAATCAATGGCAGTATAGAGTGAGGGCTTGAAATTGTGTCGATGATACCGTCTATTGTGCCCATGACAGTCTAAAAAAAAAGGATATAGGGTCGAATCTCGCTTACACAAAAAAGAAATTCATAGTATCTTAACCTTCTAATAAAGTGAAATCATCTCATATTTATATAAAAATAAAATAAAATTTGAACACCACATTTTATGCAATTGCAATTAGTCCAATTATTTAGGTCCAAAAATGTGAAAGGGTATCTCCTGTTTTCGATACATGCAATGAGCCTCTCATAACAAGTGGATCTCATACACTTATAGGGCTTACATATTGCGAGAGAGCCCCATGCATTTATTTGAAGTAGCTGATAATCATTCCAAAAACACAATGTGAAATGCAACTATGCCCTATGCTTTGCTTGAAGCTCATTTTTTTGACGTGTGTTGTATGCTGATTTGGATATCAATAGCATATCTTTGAGTGAGATATCTTGTATTAGTTCAAAATAAGAGCAATTAGTTTTTTTTTTTTTTTTTTGAGAGATAAGAGCAATTAGTTCTTAGTTACCTGCAATTGCTCTTGGTCATGACTAACCAAAAATGAATCCACCCCAAGCCGTTCCACAGCTTCATTTTTCTTGCTTGGAGAGATGCTTATTACTGTGACCTTCATTCCTAAAGCTTTGGCAAACTTCACAGCCACATGACCCAACCCACCAAGCCCAACCACACCCAAATGTTGACCAGGCTCATAGTGTCCATAGTACATCATATTCATGGGACTGTACACAGTAATCCCAGCACACAAAAGTGGAGCAGCACCATGTAATGGCAAACTATTTGGAATTAACACCGCAAAATGCTCATCTATGACTATATGTTTTCAGAATATCCACCAAAGGTTTTTAAGGTCCAAATCATTTCGGGGCAATAAACTTCCAAGTCCTGTTTGCAGTTTTCACATGAGCCACACGAGCCCACCATACAACACACATCGGCCTTATCTCCAATTTTGAATTTTGTGACATTGTGCCCAACCTTTGTCACTTCACCCACAATCTCGTGCCTACCAAAAAAAAATGAAAAATATTCAAAGAAAACAAAATCAATGATCCAATATCTCACTCAAGAATTATTCAACAAATTATGAATCTTTACAGAATGCAGATTATCGTGTTATTCTACCAAATAATTATGTCAAGTCACCCATGTAACAATCTAATAAGTGAATGTTATGTGATTCAATTATATATATAAAAGTAGTTGATAGTTCACTTTTCATAAGCATAAATTAAACTTTCAAATAGGTTAAACCATTAAGATGAACTTTTAAATCACACATGCATTAAATTAAAGCAAAAAAAATGAAATGAACATAATAATACGGTTTTTATCAAAGAACATAATTGTCAAACAAAATTCTCACACAACTTTATAAATTATAGACACATTAAAAGATTACTCTTGAACAAATGGATAGCTGGTCATTTCATTCTTAGCGAAGTGAAGGTCAGAGTAGCAAATCCCACAAAAGAGTATCTTTATGGTGATATTGTTGTTTTTTAAAATAGCAAAGCAATGCCATGTAGCATTTGCATAAATTGATGAGCTTATAAACTCTTATTGAGAAATAATATCAAGTATAATATATAGGTAAATAAGTACATTCTTTCTAAGTGGAAAGGGGAGAGAATTCCTGAGGAATCTCTAGCTGCCCATCCACATGTGTTAATTGTTTGTTGTTCTACTGCTGATAGTATTGACATTTTTCTTGCGTTTTGAATAGTTGAAAGTAAGGATATTTGCTAAAAATTGACAAAAATACAGTTGTACTTCAGGAAAAAAATCGTTTAAAAATTGTAAATCAACATATAAATTTAAAAAACACTAAAGTCTACTTTTGACATTTAAAATTTGGGATTTTTCTTTTTTGGTTTCATTTTGGTATCTTAAGTTTGAGATTTTTCATTTTGCTCCAAGAAAATAGTCTTTCAATAAAAAAAATCTAAAACTTAAATAATCAAAATGAAAATAATCCCAAATTTTATAAACATAAAGCATAATCTAAACTCACTTTTTTTTCAGAGGGAGAAAGGAAAGAACTCCTAATACTAATCTAAACTCACCTTGATTAGAGATAACCGGTCGAAATGAAACTTGTGGTGACACTGACCAATAGAGGAGTCTCTAGTGATGGGTTTTATTTATAGCACAGTAGCACACCACACT
This sequence comes from Notholithocarpus densiflorus, assembly GCA_030021035.2. NCBI lineage: Eukaryota > Viridiplantae > Streptophyta > Magnoliopsida > Fagales > Fagaceae > Notholithocarpus > Notholithocarpus densiflorus. The sequence continues at coordinate 1,552,604 of JARYZH020000074.1, forward strand.
GTGGGGAGCAAGAAATGTGAGATTAGTGTTAACCAAAAAAAAAAAGTGAGATTAGTGAAGTATTCGATATTATTACAACAGAGACAGGTCAGAGTCAATAACGCATGCATAATGTGGGCTCTTCTTCGGCTTTTCTAACAAGTAAAGACTTTTCAAACACTGGCGGCTCTACATGCAAGGTGGTCATAGGACCACCAGACTTGCAAAAAATGGCATATATATACTTGCCATAAAAAAATTATATATATATATATATATATAACTAACTTATTATGACCACTTTAATAAAAATATTGAACACTTTGACTTGAGAATTATAAAAAGTTGGGTTTAACAAAATTAAGAATAATGCTACATTCACAATATTTTCACAATAATTTTATAACAAATCAAATGTAGTAAGTTGTTACTAATTCTAATTTGGGTTCAATATTGAAATTATTTTTTAAACCACTAATAACAACTTTTTGCATAAGATTTATTGTAAAAATATTGTGGATATAACATTACTCCAAAATTAATTTTACCCTCCAAATATAATCCTTAATCCCTTCTATAAAATTTTAAAAAAATTAAATAACAACAATAAATATTAGCCCAAATAACAACAAACATAAACCAAACAAAAACAAGATAAGACCAAACAACAACAAGTGATATAATTATTCAACAAAAAACATACTATAAATCAAAAAGATAAAAATCGATAAACATTCAAATTTGTAGTTCGTTCAACCTATTCAACAAAAATAATCTCTAATTTCATTTTTTCCTAAAAAATAGTACCAAGAAAAATATTGTGGTTGTCAATTATCTTTGATGGTGATGATAGTTATATTCTTTTTGCCTTTGAAGTCACAACAATTTTATTCTCCTTAGTGACTTGGCTTACAATTGTAGCAAATATTCAAGTTATCGCTTTATTAAATTTTGTATAATTTAAATTTCTTAGTGACCATCTTAAAAGAAATTCTTAGAGCCACCAATATTGTTTTCAAATCTGCTCTAGCATAAAAAAGCATGGTGAAAAGTTGAACCAGTTGCAAGTAGACTTTTCATTCATTTGGTTTTTTTTTTTTTTTTTTTTTCATTAATTCGTATTTGCAAAAATTCATATCTATTCAAGTATAAGAATTTTTTTTTTCCAAAATATTTTACATTACATTTCATTAAAATATATTTTATTTTTTTATTTTTTTAATTGTTTCTCTTTCTTCACCCACAACAACCATTATCCACTCTCTTCTTTTGTCATCGAGATACTTAAACAAAAGTATAAAATTTAAGTATAAAATGAATAGTACTCGAATAAATTTACATAATTACTAGCAATTTCTTAGTTGGCTATAACGTGATCTTTTTTCTATTATATAATTATTGATGTGAGAGGTGACTATTATACCTTTTTTTTTTGCTGAATAGGTGACGATTATACCTGACGTAATATACGTGGATTTGTCAATAGGATAAGGATTCTAACTTGTGATCTTTTTTCTAACACTGGATTTAAAAGAAGGAATACATTTGGTGTCATAATCAAGTGAGCATATTGTTCACCAACCTTGGTGAGGAAAATTTAATGGAGTTGATATGAACTATGAATCTTTGCAATCATTAATTTAATCGACTGGCCTATTACTATCTTGGTGGTTTGGTCTCTATGGTAGGATCATTAAGTAGCTTTTTTATTTTTTTAATTACATGACACGTAAAGTAATTAAATTCAAACCAATTTCTTACTGAAATATTCTCCATACAAAGTCTAAATTTCTTGTAGCTTAACTATTTATTTAGTCATTTAGTCCAAGTTCCAAATTTTCTAATTAAATCATATGCAAGTTTTTACGAATTGTAGTCATAATTTGTTTGAACTTTGAGTACTACTTTAGGGCATACTTTAGAGTTGAGACAAGCATCTATAAACCCCTTTATTAAATCCTTCTCCTTTTTACTTCGTATTTATCAAAAAGGGATTTATAAGCCAATACCCACACTAGCTTTAGGCTTGCAATCCCTCCTAAGCTTACAAAGTTTTAGCTTCATCTAACCATGAGATGGATTGATGTTCTTTTAGGCAAATAGCAAAGTGCAATTCTATATCTCATTTTTGCTGTGAAATGGGCTCTTTTAGCTTCCCTAGATTGATTATCGCTTGCCAACTTGAATTCCATTTCAGATTATGAAACCCACATTCTATAAGATGAATTTTGTATATATACGAATACGATACATAATATAATTTTCAGTAAGATAAACCTTTTTATTTATATATATATATATAGAAACAGAGTTTTGTTGGGCCGAATTTTTTTGTAGTAATTTATATATTTTATTTATTAAAATTAAAAATTTTAATAGTTTGGACTCCCAAAAAAATACGTATTCCCCCTCCCCATAAAAAAAATCTTTTAAGGAACTTAAAGAAATTTTTATTTTTAAAAAATGTAGTATCTCATGAAAACTAATAAGATTACAAGTACATTATAAAAATGAGAAAACATATGGTCAGGAGCTAGTGTAAAAGGCCATATTTACGCCACCAATCAGTGTTTGCCACGTTATACATTTAATGAAAAACCAATACACCCTATCACACACAATTATATTCCTCACACACGTATCAGAGAGCAAACTCTATCAAACACGCCTAAACCTATTCCATCTACTCCTCTGCTCTTACCACCGGACTAGAACTCCACCCCGCCGCTGGCGACGCCGCACACGTCGTTCTAGAGCTGGCACCACCGCACTGAACCTCAAGGTTTGTTCTGATTTTTGTTTATTGTTTGATTAGTTATTTCCCCAAACTTTGGGTTTTGAAATTTTGATGGGTTTGGGTTATTTTTTGGATATCAATCTGTTCATAATGGTATGGGTTTTGTTGATTTGGTATGGATTTTTCTTTTTCTTTTTTTTTTGTAGTATTTTCATGGGTTTTGGTTGGATTCTTAAGTGGTAGGTTTAAACCTAAGAAAATTTGATTGTACCAAATGAGTTTGCTGGCAAAGAGAGTGTTGTTTCATGTAATTCTGAGCCTCAATGACAGAATTTGCTATTATTTGCTACCTTAAATGAAAAAGTAAATCATCTTGCCAAACTTAGTTTAGTGAATCCTGTTATGATTGGCCTTGATGACAAGAAGATACAGTCTGTATTATCATCTGAAGGATACAAGTAACATGTTGGAAATCATGTTAAATCTGGGGGGAGAATGCAAGTAACTAGTTTCTCTAGAATGCCTAATATTGAAAAAATATCAGTTTTGAAAGTTATTTGAACCAAGGTCATTTAATTGTGACCAATATGATGGTATTGGGACCATCTACAAAACTTCTTATGGTTCCTGCACTAATCTGCGTTTTTTTAGTAACATAATGTTTTCAATAAGTTTTAGCTCAAATGACACCCTGTAAGTACTAAGTACAAGATGATGGGTAATGTGGTGGGTTGGGAGTGTGTGTTACTTACCAGTTAAAAGATAATAAAAGCATTAAATTAGAACCTGTATTAAATCGGAGGGATGGATACAAGTTTCTCAAGCATATGAATATTTAAATTCACAAATTTCATGCCTATGTACATACGTTTTCAACCCTTAAATTCATGCATAACGTGTATGTATGTATTTGCATGTGTTTATTTTTTATAAAGCACTACTTTGAAAGTTCTCTGTTTTGCAAAGAACCTGCTTGTTTACAAAATTTAGATGGTTTTCTGTGCCTCATTCTTGGTTCTTTCTTTCCTTTTTAATTGTTATCTACTAAGAGAAAATTTGCACTCTGGCACTTGCTTTCAGGTTTATATACGAGGATTGGTCTGTGTCTCATTCTTGGTTCTTTCTTTCCTTTTTAATTGTTATCTTCTAAGAGAAAATTTGCACTCTGGCACTTGCTTTCAGGTTTATATACGAGGATTGGTCCATGCCTCACACCGCAGCAAAATTGAAGTACCCGTACTATTGGGATGAACACTGCTTCCAATCACCTCCTAAAGATGAATTGTAGTTTTTAAGCAATGACTTGTGCATAGTGCTAACACACCAAATTAGCCTTTCATTTGCTAAAAATAAATGATACTTCAATATTCAGAGTTTACATTCTAGATTCTACATTGGTGTATGATAGATATTAGAATTATTAAAACAATATTTTTTTTGTTTACCTTTCTACCTTTGGGAACTATTCGATGTAATGCAACAAGAAATTCTGTGTCCTTGTTTACGTTATTATGAGAAGAGAAAATAATGCTAGTTTTAAAACATATCATATGGGACAATTATTCCGAAGCGTAAAGATTTAGATCTATCATATCTATATTTCTTTGAAGCGAAAATCATCAAGAGTGGTTTCTTAAAAATAAATAAATAATAAATAATAAGAAGCATTAATGCAATTCTGCTCACAGTGCAAAATTGTCCTTTACAATTGACAAAAAAAAAATGCTCCCTAATATTCATGGTAAAACCAAACACAAAGAGGGCTAAAACCCAAAAAAATCAAGACAATAAAAAGGGAGGATATGAAGGTTGATGCTTCTCTAAACAGTTAGTACTTAGTACTTAGAACATAACAGGGATGCTATGATCATCCCTTCTTTTTAGTCAAGCTTCACCGTTCAGCCTCTCCCTCTGCAACCAGAACACAGAACTCTGAACCAAGCATCTCATGTATATCAAGATTCAGAGAGCTACTCAGGTTCATGGTATCCATGATCACTTCGATGGTTATATTGAAGCCTAAAATAGATAATACCCGGACAGCATTTGCAATCCTACATATGCTCTGCCTTGTCTCTATCAGAGTGTATGTTTGTTCTTGCTCTTCAAGACTAATGGAATTTTTATTAGATTTAATATTCTGTTGCTCAAGTTTGCTTGCTTGATCCTCTACCATATCATCTTTGGCTTCAACATGTTCACCAACCCAAATGAATCCATTACATCCGAGTATTAAGTCAACTCTGCACTGTTCTAGATGGTGGAAATGCTGCTTGCGTCTCCTCAATAGATAAGGAGTAACTGTGAGCAATTGACCCCTCTCAAGCTGTCATGAAAAAATTACGATCATTAACAGATAAAAGGCTATGAAATTGAACCAACCACAGACACAACAATGAAAAAGATGCTAGAAGGAGTTATTTAGCTTGATCAATGGAAAAAAAAAAAAAAAAAAAAAAATACTGCTAGAGAACCTTTAGCTGCTTCAATTCATCATGTGAGTAAATTGATGCGTTGCACACCTAGAGTTGCTCTAGAAGTAAAAACTCTAGCTCCAGAAATAAGAGTGAGGGATGGAATGCCGAATGAACTTGCTTTTTAAAATTTAGGAAAATGTATCTTATAAAACAAAATCTTTATTTCCTTGCACTACAAATTTCAACTACTAAGATATTTAATAGAAGGAACCTATCCAGAACATTTTTGTGAGTTCCAACTGCTCTTGCTTCTTCTATGTAAAATGAGCTAGTCAACAATTATTTCCTTCTTCACGTTCTACGTCTGAATGTAGAAGTTTATAAATTATGAAGAAGACAAACCTTGCCATACTTCTGACTTCTTGCTTGGAGGTGTAAGCCATCCTGCTGGATTCCACAGACTTCAGCCTGGGAAAAGAAGTAAAATTTGTCAAAAAAGATTGATCATTAATTCATGCTTGCTAAAATAGGTCAATGATGAGAAGTGTGTGTAAGACATATATAAGCAGTTATAGAATAGTTGAAATTCTAGATGGATTCTGAACATCCTCTGAGTTGTTCTTTGAAGCCCACATTACCCTTCTGAATTACATCATTAGATAGCATCTTCTAATGCCATTAGAAAACATCAAACATAGGATTGTTTACCTGGTGAGCATCGTTAACAGGGATATGAAATGTCCTATTAGAATATATTTTAAACTCTTGAGGCTTTCCAGGGTACATCTCATGTGAAGCCGATGCAAGATACAGAGTGCCACTTAAAGATTCACAAAATAAAGCTTTATATCAGCATAAACCTTTCACATATCTCTGAACTAATTGAGATGGAACTCTAAAATCTGCAATTGGAGAGCTCGTCAATTTATCAGGCTGTTCTAATTCATCATTTACATCAAATCCCAAAGATCCAAAATCTTCAGATGATAATACAGGCTGTATCTTCTTGTCATCAAGGCCAATCATAACAGGATTCTCTAAACTAAGTTTGGCAAGATGATTTACTTTTTCATTTAAGTTAGCAAATAATAGCAAATTCTGTCATTACATGAAACGGCACTCTCTTTGCCAGCAAACTCATTTGGTACAATTAGATTTTTTAAGGTTTAAACCTACCACTTAAGAATCCAATCAAAACCCATGAAAATACTACAAAAAAGAAGCAAAATCCATACTAAATCAACAAAACCCATACCAATATGAACAGATTGATATCCAAAAAATAACCCAAACCCATCAAAATTTCGAAACCCAAAGTTTGGGGAAATAACTAATCAAACAATAAACAGAAATCAGAACAATCCTTGAGGTTAGGTGCGGTGGCGCCAGCTCCAGAACGATGAGTGCGGCGGTGCCAACGGCGGGGTGGAGCTCCGGTCCTGTGGTAGGAGCAGAGGAGTAGATGGAATAGGTCTTGGCGTGTTTGATAGAGTCTGCTCTTTGATACGTGTGTGAGGAATATAATTGTGTGTGAGAGGGTGCATGGGTTTTTGACGTGGCAAACACTGATTGGTGGCGTAAATCTGGCCTTTTACGTCAACTCTTGATCGCATGTTTTCTCTATAAAAATTGTATAAAATCCCCCACTCAAATTCATTATTTTCGTAAGAAAGTAAATGACTAATATTTAGTAGTTCTAATACATTTATATTTATGGTATATGGCTAAAAAACAAATTCATTGTCAAATCTAAAATATAACATTATTTGAAAAGAGTAATAAAATATTATATGAGTTCTAGGTTTTGTCAATCCAGTTTCAAAAATGCACTTTTTGAACTAAGTATTCCATATGCCTAGTTTTCATAACTTTATATACTACTCAAACAGTTTTCTTCAATTTATAGCTATTTTCTTCTTATTTTCTTGTGTTAAATTTGTTTATTTTTGAGATAGGAAAGAGTACACAGTTTTATAAGAAGTCAATTGAAAAGAAAATCAATTTTTTAGAGATAGGAAAGATTTAATTCTATATAGATAATGCATATCCATGATGCAACATGGGTTCCTTCAATATCTCCTTTTTATAAGATTAATGTGGATGGAGCTACTTTCTCAACTCAAAAGGAAACTGGGGTAGGTTTACTAATTAGAAATGATGGTGGAAGAGTAATTATTGCACCTAGCAAAAAGATTATGACACCGATTGGGGCTCTTGAGACGAAAGCAAAAGTTTTTGAAGCCCGCTTTCAATTTGCGAAGGATATGAGTATTCATGATTTTATTATTGAAGGTGACTCTCTCATTATCTCCAAGGCCTTAAGTGATCTTTCTCCTCTCCTATTTCGGTTGCCCCAGTTATTTATGGAATGCTGTCCTCTATGCATAATTTTAGTAGAGTTCATATTTCTCATGTACGTAGACAAGACAATTGCTTTGCTCATTTGTTAGCTAAACATGCTTAAGGCATTATTGATTTTTCTGTTTAAATTGAAGAGAATCCTTACTTTTAGAACAAGCTCTTCACCATGATGTACCACCACTTTTCATTCTTAATAAAGTTTGAGCTATTCCCATTAAAAAAAAAAAAAAAAAAAAAATCTCTTTGAGTGTGTTTACAATACCATAGTCTTTTTTTTTTCCTTAGTATATTTGTAATTAGAAGAAATGTGCCTTTTAAAAATGATAGTAAGTTAGCAATGAAACTAAATTTGACATTTTAACATAAAACAGATATATCCTTATTAAAGAAAAAAAAAAAACAGATAAATCCTTATTATCAAGAAGTTAAATGTAAACTCACAAATGTTATAGTCAAACAACAAAGAATACCCAAGAGAAGTACAAATTGGGTAACAAAATCCAACAAGCTAGATCTAGTACATAGGTAAGGACCACAGAAATGTGTAACTATAATTTATACTACATAAGAAGCATAACTAATTTAAGAAGTGGCACCAAGGACTCAAAATGAAGAATTAAAGGGTGTTTGCAACATCAATGACAAAGCGATATTTAACGTCACCCTTGGCAAGTCTTTCCATGGCAGTGTTCACATAATTCATAGGAATAACTTCAATATCTGCTATAATATTGTGCTTTGCTGCAAAATCAACCATCTCCTGTGTCTCTTTCATTCCCCTTGCAGCACTACCACCAATAAGCTTCCTTCCTGTTTAACCATGTACAATTAGAAAAACAAGGAACCACTATAACTCGGAAAAAAAAAAATGATCATCTTCATTTGAAATAGACCCTTAAAAATAAACACTTACCCATCATTAAAGGAATATATGGTATTTCAGGAGCCTTCGTTGGAACACCAACTGCAATAAATTTTCCATTGGTCTTCAACAAATTAATCAATGGAAGTATAGAGTGAGGGCCTAAAACTGTGTCGATGATACCGTCCATTGTGCCCATGGCAACCTAAAAAAAAAGATATAGGGTCGAATCTCGCTTACACAAAATAAAAATTTATAGTATCTTGACTTTCTAATAAAGTGAAATCATCTCATATTTATATAAAAATAAAATGAAAATTCGAACATCACATTTATGCAATTGCAATTGGTCCAATCATTATGGTCCAAAAATGCGATACGGTATCTCTTGTTTCTGATACACATGCAATGAGCCTCTCATAACAATTGAATCTCATACACTTATGGGGCTTACATATTGCAAGTGAGCCCGATGCATTTATCTGAAGCAATTGATAATCATTCCAAAAACACAATGTGAAATACAACCATGCCCTATGCTTTGCTTGAAGCTCATTTTTTGACGTGTGTTGTATGCTGATTTGGATATTAATAACATATCTTTGAGTGAGATATCTTGTATTAGTTCAAAATAAGAGCAATTAGTTCTTAGTTACCTGCAATTGCTCTTGGTCATGACTAACCAAAAATGAATCCACCCCAAGCCGTTCCACTGCTTCATTTTTCTTGCTTGGAGAGGTGCTTATTACTGTGACCTTCATTCCTAGAGTTTTGGCAAACTTCACAGCCACATGACCCAATCCACCAAGCCCAACCACACCCAAATGTTGCCCAGGCTTACAGAGTCCATAGTACATCATGGGACTGTACACAGTAATCCCAGCACACAAAAGTGGAGCAGCACCATGTAATGGCAAACTATTTGGAATTAACACTGCAAAATGCTCATCTATGACTATGTTTTCAGAAAATCCACCAAAGGTTTTTAAGGTCCAAATCATTTCGGGGCAATAAACTTCCAAGTCCTGTTTGCAGTTTTCACATGAGCCACATGAGCCCACCATACAGCCCACTCCAGCTTTATCTCCAATTTTGAATTTTGTGACATTGTGCCCAACCTTTGTCACCTCACCCACAATCTCGTGCCTATAAAAAACTGAAAAACATTTATAGAAAACAAAAACTATGATCCAATATCTCACTAAAGAATTATTCAACAAAATATGACTCTTGCAGATTATCATGTGATTCTACCAAAAAAGTATATTCTAATAATTATATCAAGTCACTCATGTAACAATCTAATAAGTGAATCTCATATGATTCATATATATATATATATATATATATATATATAAAGTAATCGACAATTCACTTTTCATATGCATAAATCAAACTTTCAAATAGGTTAAACCATTAAAAAGAACCTTTTAAATCACACATGCATTATATTAAAGAAAAAAAAAATGAAATGAACATTTATTTTTAATGTAAATATAAAATGAACATAATTGTCAAACAAAATTCTCACAAAATTTCATAAATATGTTGAAAGATTACCCTGGGACAAATGGATAGCTGGTCATTCCTGCTTCATTCTTAGCGAAATGAAGGTCGGAGTGGCAAATCCCACAAAAAAGTATCTTTATGGTGATATCATTGTCGCCATTAGTCCTGTATAAAATACCAAGTCAATGCCATGTAGCATTTGCGCAATTTGATGAGTTTATAAAGTCTTATTGATAAATAATATCAAGTAGAATATGTAAGTAAATAAGTACCTGCTTCTCAAAAAAAAAAAAAAAAAAAAAAGTAAATAAGTACCTTCTCTCGAAGTGAAAAGGGGAGAGAATTCCTGAAGAATCTCTAGCTGCCCATCCATATGTGTTCATTGTTTTTTTTTTTTTTTTTTTTCTACTGTTGATACTTTTGACTTTTCTTCTTGTGTTTTGATTAGCTAAAAGGGTATGCTGAAAATTGACAAAAATATGATTGTACTTAAGAAAAAAATGGTTTAAAAACTGTAAATCAACAAATAAACTAAAAAACACTAAGCCTACTTTTGACATTTAAAATTTGGGATTTATTATTATTTTTTTTTGTTTTTCATTTTGGTCCCTTAACATAAGTTTGAGGTTTTTCATTTTGCACCAAGAAAACAGTCTTTCAATAAAAAAATCTAAAACTTAAGGAACTAAAATAAAAATAATCCGAAATTTTATGGACAAAAAGTGTAATCTAAACTCACTTTTTTTCTTCTTTTTTTTAGAGATCGAGAAAGGTAAGAACTAAGAACTACTGATCTAAACTCACCTTTTTTTTGAGGAATACTCTAATAAACTCACCTTGAATAGAGATAGTTGATGGAAATAAAACTTATGGTGATCAATAGAAGAGTCTCTAGTGATGGATTTAATTTATAGCACGCCATAATGTGGGCAGCAAGAAATGTGAGGATAGTGAAGTATTTAATATTGTCACAGAAGAGACAAGTCATGAGTCATTAATGCACGCATAATGGTGGGCTTTTCATCAACTTTTCTAACATGTAACCAAATAAGAAAGAAAAATAGAGATGTTTATTCCACGTCGGTTGTATGTGTTTAGTGTCCGTTCTTCAAATCCATCCTAAAATACAATAGCAGGTTGAAAAGTTGAACCAATTGCACGTAGGTTTTCATTCACTTGGTTTTTTGCTTAGGGGTGATTATTCAGACCTGATGTAATATACGTGAATTTGTGGTTCAATATGATAGATTCTAACTTAAAAAAAAAAAAATCAATATTATAAATTATTTTGATGGCACCTGGACAATATTTGGGCCCAGGCCCTTTACCATATTCAGAATAGCTCACCGATTCTCAGCCCTGCCTATTGGTTGGACCAAGGCTTGTCCAAGATGAAAGAAGCCTCTGCCCAAATTCAGAGCCCATTCCACAGTTAATCTAACAAAATGCAGAGAGCTTAAACCAAAATTCAAAGGAACTTCTTGGGTAGACCCAACCAAGATTGAATAAGAAACAGTATCAAATTTGAAGTTTTGGTATCCAAGAACCATGAAATTCAACTCTCTCTTTTTTTTTTTTTTGGGATAAACTATTGCATTGCATGTTAAGTAGTATATTCCTACAATTTCACATTTTGATTAACAAAACAAACTACTACTCTTAAGTCTTACCACATTGGTCAATGATGTAACCTTGTAAGCCAATAGTCGAGTTAATTTTGTTAATTTTTTTTCACTTACAAGTTGCAACAAGTTAATAAGTAGATACTGTCCGATATTTGTGGTTTAAATCTCTCATCTCCCTTCTATCTACCTATAATTTTAAAATTTAAACAAATAAATAAAACCAACAACACGCTTAATTTCTTCAATCCTTTTGGTCTGTGATTAAAATAGTTTATTACCATCAATCATATTCCAAACAAGGTATTTGAGTTGATTAAAAGTATTTATATGTATGGTTGTGATTTGGATTCCCGATTTCATTCGTTCATACTTATTGAATTAATTTATAATATGACGATGAGATCATGAAAGTGATGACAAACATTAGAACATTAGGAGATATAAATGCTAGCAATGTAGAAGGGAAACATTTGGTGTCATAATCAAGTGAGCCAAATCAGTAAGCATATTGTTCACCAACCTTGGTGAGGAAAATTTTATGGAGTTTGTATGAACTGTGAATCTTTGCAATCATTAATTTAATCGACTGGCCTACTTACTATCTTGGTGGTTTTGACTCTATGGTAGGATCATTAAGTAGCTTTTTTATTTTTTTAATTACATGACCCGTAAAGTAATTAAATTCAAACCAATTTCTTACTTATTGAATATACTCTCCAAACATAGTCTAAATTTCTTTAGCTTAACTATTTAGTTAGTCATTTAGTTCAAGTTCCAAAATTTCTAATTGAATCATATGCAAGTTCTTATGATTTGAAGTCATAAATTTTTCTTTGAGTACTACTTTTAGGGCATACTATAGAGTTGAGACAAGCATCTATAAGCCCCTTTATTCAATCCTTCTCCTTTCTACTTCCTATTTATCAAAAAGGGATTTATAAGCCAATGGGCACACTAGCTTTAAGCTTGCTATCCCTCATAAGCTTACAAAGTTTTAGCTTCATCTAATTATGAGATGGATTAATGTTCTTTTAGGCAAATAGCAAAGTGCAATTCTATATCTCATTTTTATTGTGAAATGGGCTCTTTTAGCTTCCTTAGATTGATTATCGCTTGCCAACTTGAATTCCATTTTAGATTATGGAACCCACATACTGTAAGATGAATGATGTACATATACGATACATAATATAATTTTCAATAGGATAAGCCTTTATATATATATTTATAGAAACAGAACTTTGTTGGGCCCAATTTTTTTTGTAGTAATTTATATATTTTATTTATTAAAATTAAAATTTTAATAGTTTGGACTCCCAAAAAAATATGTATTCCCCCCTCCCCCTAAAAAAACTCTTTTAAGGAACTTAAAGAAAGTTTTATTTTTAAAAAATGTAGTATCTCATAAAACTAATAAGATTTCAAGTACATTATAAAAATTATATAAAGTCCCCCACTCAAATTCATTATTTTTGTAAGAAAGTAAATGACTAATCTTTAGTAGTTCTAATACAATTATATTTAAGATATATGGCTAAAAAACAAATTCATTTTCAAATCTAAAATATAACTGTAAGGGAGGATTTTGTTCCAACCCCTGCAAGCTTATTGTCCTCTTTGGGGAGCCAAGTCCGCAATGTTTTGTTTTTCAAGCGACGTGGGAGGTACGGATCTTCAGCCTTTGGCCTTTACACCGCAGTCCCACATCGGCAAGAAATGCACCCCACTTATGGTTTATAAGCCCTTGGAGCGACCATGAGTGTACCACTACCACGCACCATGGTAGTAATTCAATAAATAAGAAAAACTGCAGTTACATTCAACAAACTTGACTCTGAAAGAATTGTTTATAATGTAATGCAAATTAAAAAGAAAAAAAGTCTTAAAGTCAGCTCTTAAATTCTTAAACAGAATCTTTATACAATTAGGCTGGTGATTACAAATTTACATCCTTACCTAGTTACCTACTTCTCAGTCACTTCTGGTATGATTTAAGTTTTTAAATCTCTAGTAATTTTGTTATATATATATATATTTCAAATTAGCATATTTTTGTGAAAGGATTATAGTTTTTTTTAGCAGATTCATCATGATTACTGAGACAAATTAGGAATTTGACAAGATCCTTAGCAATATTATTACCATTTTAGTATTTTGTTTCAATTTGTTGCTGCAATAGTTTATGGGTTTTCATTTTCTGAGCATTATTTGCATTTCAGGTGGGGCGTAAGTGTAGGTTCTTCCAATGGCATGATGATGAGATATGTGCTCGTGGTAAGGTGCTTATCCCACAGCAAAGGCAGAGGATCATCACACTTGAGGCTGAGGTTGCAAGCTGCAAGAAGAGGGAGAAGTTTTTAGTTGTGGCTGTGGCATTGTTAGTGGTGATGTGTGTAGTTTTGTGTTTGGTTAGGTAATGTAGGTAATGTATGTAGTGTTTGGTTAGGTAATGTATGTAGTGTAGGAGTGAGTAAACTGTTGCTGTGTTTGTTTGAGCACCACCTGCTGTGTGCAAGCAACAAGTGCTGTTGCTGGTGTGTGTTTTAGCTGCTGATGCTACTATTGTTATCAATATTGTTAACAGGGCTGGCAGTTTAGATGTATGTAGGGTAGTGATTGTTATGAGAATTATTAGGGCAGTGTTAGTTTATGTTGGGCTGGCAGTGTGTACAATTTTTGTATGAGATGTGTTTAGCCATGTATTACCTCCTGGTAATTTTGTGCTCCTGCTAGTTGTTAGCAATGTAACCCACTTCCCTATGAAATGAATACACTTTTTGTTTAAGATATAAATGTAAATTCTGATTTAAATGCATCTACCTATGGATTTTACAATGTGAATGAAATGAAAACACCTATTGCAGAAAATGTATTAACCATACTATTGCTGTTTTGTACCTGTAAATGTACCTGTTTTGCAGAAAATTCTATTTTGCAGAAAATGTATCTACCTGTAAATGTATTAACCAGCTGGTTGTACTGTTCTCAATACAAACACATTAACTACCTCTCATTGATGTGAGTACCAAAAGTAAAGGACACAAGATTCAATATTAAACTAAACAACACAAATTGAATAAAAATACATCTTCAACTTATCATTGACTACTAACAACTACAATCACCATAATTACATAGTTCAACTACAACATTAACAACCACAGTCACCATAATTACATAGTTCAACTACAACACTAACAACCACAACCACATTAAAGCAGGATTGCACAACACCTACTATCATCACCAGAATTGCACAAAACACACTGGCATTGTTCAACTACAACACTAACACCAGTTGGTATACAATCACCATAATTACATAGTTAAGCCAAAATAGGGCATTGTTCCATAGTGAGACAGATCACCATAAATACACAAAACAGTTGACATAACTACACAATACAAGTAACCCTCATCAATAAAAGGAAAAATCTACTTCTTGCTCTCTTCATTTTCTTGGACCCTGTACAGATGATTGACTCCTAGCATGTTTGATTGCTTCCATGTATCTGGATGCATTCTTAGAAGCCTTTAGAGTCTCTGATGTGATCACTTTTTCTTTTTCTGCCTTGAGGTTGGGTTGCTGCTGTTGGAGCTGTGATGTGCACCTGACTGGTGTGGTGCATTTGGGGTGGAGCTATGCTGCTGGGATGGAGCACCTGGTCTGAATTGGTATGGTGCATTTGGAGTGGATGGGCTATGCATGGCAGCCTAGTGTGGTGCAAATGGTGCACTTGTGGTTCTGTTGGTCTACAAACAAGAAATTCACAAACAAGGTTAATAGTGAGTATTGAATAACAACTGTTTCACCCTAATGTCACTTTATTACCTTATTATATGTGCTGGTTTTGTTTGTGGTGCCTGGCAGTGAAGAGTTTCCTCCAATCTCACCCTTGCAACTTCTCCTTTTGTGCCCCACAGGCCTTACACTGCTTAGAAATGCTAGCTCTCTTACCACTTGTTGGCTCATTAGGTTCCCTTACTGTCTTTTTCTTAGGATTGCCAGGAGGTCTTCTTTTGATAGGGGGCTAAACTGGGGTCACAGCACTTGGTCTCCACATATTCTACCCATTAATTGGCGCTATGATTGGCTCGTAGCATGCTCTGTATGTAGATACATGGTAACAGGGGTGAACATACTGCTCAGCATCTTGTTTGTTGAAAAATATGCTGGAGATTGCATGAGCATATGGTATGCCAGTTATGTTCCACTTCCTACAACTGCAGTGTGCTGTGACCAAGTCAACAGTGAAACTCTGAAGACCATTTTTCACTTCAAATTGTGTCTGCCCTGCCCAGCAAGCTAACCACCTATTAGTTGCCAGCTTTTCCTTGTGCAACCTCTTCATCACCTTGGCACAAATATCCAACTCTAGCCTTACACCCTTCTCTCTATTCTCTTGGAACTTAGTCATTAGATATAGCCTGATGCACTCAAGCTACAATCACATACAAGTACAATGAAACATTAGATATTAATTGCAACAACTGCCATAAACAGTACCAAACAATCACTATAATTAACTATAGGTGATCATAAATACTCATACCATGCTAATTACGGGCTTAGATCTGAATTTAAGAATCTTGCTGTTGAAGGTTTCACACATATTGTTGAGTATGGTGTCAGTTAAGCCATCCTTACTAAACATATGTCTAGCCCATTTTGTTATTGAGTGAGAATCCAACCACTTGTGTGCATCAGCATCAATCTCCTTCAGCTCATCCATCACCTTATCAAACTCTTGTTTGTAAGTTGTCTTGGCTGCCCTCCAAAACATATCTTTGATCAAAACACCAGGATGGTTCTTCCTAAAGTTGTTATAGAGGTGCCTATAGCAAATCCTGTGTTCATACTATGGCCAGTTGTCAATGAATGTTTGCACCAACCCCTATCACAAAGAGTATCACAGGCAAGTATGTGAAGTTAGTGGACCAAAAGGACAATGACTAAATACAGATTAAAACAACCAATGGAGAATTAACTACATACCTTTTGCTGGTCTGATATAAACACCCACCTCTTATTCTGGCCTATGTCTATAAGTAACAGATTGATGAACCAAGTCCAAGAGTCATTGGTTTCAACCTCTACCACTGCATATGCAAGTGGGAAATAATCTTCATTAGGATCTCTGCATATTGCAGTAATCAATTACCCCCCTGACTTGTTTTTCAAATGGCAGGCATCTAACCCAATGAATGGCTTGCATCCAGCCAGAAACCCCTTCTTGCATCCCTCCAAACATATGTATAGCCTCTCAAAATAAGGCACTCCACACACCAAGTCAGACTCAGTTGCTAAATCACCATCATTGAAAGTATGTACCTTCATAAGTATTGTACTGGCAGGACTAGACCTCCTTAATTCCTCACAGTACTCACACAGCTGGTTGTACTGTTGTGTATAAGCCCCATCCACATATTCTCTAGCCTTATCCCTAGCCCTACTTGCTTTTCCTGCACTTATGTTTATAGTATACTTCTCATGGACAGCTTCTTAGATGTCTCTCAGCTTGATGTTAAGCTGTCTTTTCACCTTCTTCATCAACTTCTTCCCAATGTATGATGAAGTACACCTATGGTTCTTAAAAGTTCTAAAGCACGTATGTTCCAAATTCAATGTCCTTAGTTGGTAGCTCCTTTCCCTTGGCACCTTTGCTAGATAAGCAACAAACTTACAGTTTTCCTAGCAGATAGCTCTTACCCTTTGCAGGTCATTTTTTACAAATTTGATCTCCCATCCACCATGAACTGCATATTCTGTTATAGCTTCCTTGAATTGCTTGGGTGTTATAAACAGCATATCTTTTTCAAAAGAAATATTCTCTGCCTTAGCCACTAGCTTAAACATAGGGAACTTCTTCACTTCCTCATTTTTCTGTCACTTACCATTTCCCACATGTGTACTTCTATCATCCTCAGCATCATCATCACTGTCATACCCAAGCTCATCATCAGATGATGATTCCACCAGACTGTGAAATTCTTCACTCTCATAATCAGAGTTCATTATACCAACACCCATTTGGCCTGGTTCAACAACATTATCATCATCATCCTTACCATCCCAACTATCACTACTGTCTTTAATAAAGTCCCTAACACCATGGTTCAACTCATCTAGCCCACTTCCCTTACTTCCACTATTACTACCATCACTTATAATAACGACTTGAGGTGGGTGCTCAATAATAGGTTCTTTACCTACTCTCCTTGAACCAACCTGAGAAGCAGCAACATCAGCATTAAAATCTTGATCATTAGCATCCACCTTAGTTGGATCATCCTCATTGTTAAAAGTTTGATCATTAGCATACATGTCATCACTATCATAAAAACTGTAAATTCACCCCTATCATAGTCATCATCATCACTACCATCACAATAATAACCCATAGGGCCTTGCTCCACTTCCAATGGCTGCACACCTTCACTAACATCCTCTCCTTCATCAACTAGTATAGGATTATCTATTGGGTGCTCCACATACACATGAATCTCTTCATAACCCTTCACTAATTCTGTCATGTACATGGCATCATGATCATCAACAACCAAATGGAAGTTTGCCCTTTCTTAGTCCATACCAGGCATTGTATACCACAGCCTGCTAACAGATGTGTACCCAAAGTCTCTACATATACCCTCTATTTCAACCTTGGACCACTTATCAGGGTCACAATTATCAACTACATCTACTTCACCTCCCACATATGTTTTAGGGTTCTTAGTAAAATAGCCACCATGATGCACGGATATACTGAATATGTCATCCATTCTGCTTGCCAAAACAACCTCAATTAAACAATGTAAGAACAATACAACACTCATTTACCAACACAACACCTAATAAAATATTTCATTCTGCATGCACACAACACAACACAACACTAATCAAATTTCATTATGCATGCACACAACACAACACTCAATAAAGTATTTACCAACACAACACTAATCAAATAATTTTTCACAACACAACACAGACTTCAATAGTTTTGTCGTACTAAAATAGACATGCATAATTATCAAATTACACAAAAAACCCTCATACAATACTGTTAGCCTTACCTAACTCTCTTCATCAGGGGCACATAGGGAACATAGAGAACATAGGGAACATATGGACCACAATCAAAAGTAAAATACAAAAGCATACAAAAAGCAAACAAAAACATTGTGGCCCCTACTACCAGAACCAACTAACAAGCATATTGTCAAGTTATAAATTAGGACATAGATAGAGAGAGCAAATACCTTTTCACATACAGAGAGAGAGAGAAAAAAATACTGCCTTCAAGTGGCAGAGATGGGTTTTGATAGTGATGGTGGCTTCAAGTGACAAAGCTAGTTGATGATGGTTAATGATGGTGGTTTCAAGTGACAGAGCTGGATGATGGTTGATAATGGTGGTTTCAAAGAGAGTAGCTGGATGGTGGTGGTTCCAGAGCTGGATGGTGGTTGCTAAGGATACCATTGCATCTAACTATGAGGCAGCCAAGCAAAAGTCTAAGAAGATCAAAGATAAAGTAGCTGGTAGAGGTCGTGACTCGTGATGAGGAACTCTGAGGTAATCTAAGGATTAAAGATCAAAGAGAAAAATAAAGTAGCTGATTTTAAATGACAGAGCTGATTTGGGGATTTTCAGTGACAAAGTAGCCATTAACAGTGGGTGGTTGACTCACGTGAGGGACGCGTGCGAGTAAGTTGGGTGGGAAGACCACGTGGCAAGGCAGACTTAGCCACGGTGGATTTTTAATATTTTTAAATGATTTACAGTTCTCTCCGTCAGCCACATCAGCATTCCCCGTTATTTGGTTGACGGTAAGGACTTAAATGTGGGGCGTTAATTGTTTTTAGGACTAAATG